>JAYESA010000001.1:132808014-133488235 GCA_036927795.1 Iris macrosiphon | reverse complement strand
TATATATATATATATATATATATGTTGTAGACTTTGGGTTGACCTAGAATTAGGGCTTGGTCAAACCCTCTTGGGATTGGGCCTGGCCATGGATATTTCAATGGCTAGGATTCAAATAAATTAAAACGAATGGCTATGATGCATTGGTTTAAGGTTTGGAGGGCCATGGTTCAAGGAGGTTGATGTTAAATTACACACTCCTAAAAATTATGGAAAAATATACATGAAGGTGAAATGGGTTTATTTATGTATCGCGTCCAACGGGGTGGACACCTTAATGCACTTTTGTGTAAAAGTGCCCAACAATTGAAAATTTACACAAAGTTAGGTTTATGGTTTAATTAAATTAAAATAAATATAATTGGTGTTCTAAAATTAATTAGAAGTACAAGGGGCTGAAGTTAAGTGGGACACAAGTGTCATGAATGAAGTAAACTCAGAATAGAATATTACCCTAATTTGGGTTGCTCAAAATGGGTCAAGATTGTCTCCAATTTCGATTGGAACACACTAGGATACAAAGTTGGATTTATATAGAATTAAATATAGTCGTTTGCGATGAATGTTGCGCGACTAAAATGAAGCACAACAAGACATGGTTATGAGTCACACGAGGATCAAAATAACAGTCTGGCACGTCTAGGACAAGGGAGTAAAATTAGTTGGAAGACAAAGGATAGTGTAGTGATCTAATTATCGAAGCAACGATAAAGTACAACAATCAAATAAAATCACCATTATTAAATATAATTAAATATTATGCAATCATTTACACATTAATTTTGAAAAGACGAAAATATCCTTAATCTGAAATATGGGGGTGATGGGATGACAAATGTAGAGGCACAACACCGGTCTTCTTGGTAAACTTAAATTATTTTGTACATTCTTTCATCATAATCCAGCGTAGTTATATTTTCTGGACTACCTCCACTTATGCTGCTATTTTATAGCCTAGTTTTGCAAGCTTATTCTTTTATCGAGCTTGTTCATGACATATGTGTTATTGGGGACGCCTACTAATATATTGTCTAAATCAGAATCAATGTATTACGGTCTGATCAACCTTAATGCACTTGGTTCGCTCTTCGCATGACTACTTTACGTGGATTGAGATATAGTTGACTCAACTTGTTAGACGAATATACTTGCCCTCTAGACTGGTCAGAGTATATCATGTCAGGTACATAACTGTTCTGATGTGAACATGCGAATAAAAATTTACCAAAATAAGATTTTAATCCACAACTGCCTTGATAACTCTCTTTTTGAATTCTTTAATCGCCTTGAACCCCGTACTTGTATTCTATCACCTCCTCCTTGAATTTTTTATTATTGTTTTTCGTCTTTCCCTATTTCGGAAAGACGAACGCTCGTGCTTGGTATAAGTTTGACATACGGATAGTACTAGATATACCCCATAGGCCAATCATATTACTTTATGGCTATCTTTTGTAATTAAGGGCATATCACATGTGATATATTTGGTGTTAAATTTTTTTAGGATATATTGAATAATACGATTAAATAATTTGAGGAAGTCTTTCTTAAAGGTATAATCTTATGTGATAGATCGATAAATTCTAAGTTGGGTATAAGTTGCATTATCAACTTGAGGTAAAAATTTCTAGATTGTGATTAAGTAATATTAGATTGAGAGATTTAAGTCATTTTAATTTTAAAAATTTTTAGAAGAATGATTTAGATTATAATGATTTAACTTTAAAGATAAGAATGCCTTATAGAATAAATTTTAAAATTTTGATATTGCAGACCCAATATTTATAATTTGAGCACATGATTTAAATTTTAAATATTATAGATTGAATTAACGATTTAAATCTTAAAAAAATAAAAAAAATAATAGAACTCTAAACATGAACATTGATTGATTAAATTCAAAATTTTACAACTTGATGATTTAAATTAAAAGTTAAAATATAGGAATAAGATTTTATTAGAATTGTTTAAAATTTATAGGAAATTATGATAGTTGAAAATCGTGATATAAAATTTGATGTGGATTATTTAAATCTTCAAGATATCATATAGATTTGAATTAAATTTGGATGTTAATTTTTTTAAAAATCTAGAAAAGATTATGATAGATTAAATTTTAATTTAAACATTGGTTATTTTAATTTTGAAGATATTATGATGGATTTGAATAGATTTTGTCATTTAAATTTTTGAGAAGATTGCAGTTGACTTGCCTTAGATACGAATGTGAAAGATTTAACAAATCATTCCTTATTTGTAATTTTGAGGAAGAATTTTTTTTTAAGTTTGGTAGATTGTAAATATTCGCATCTAAAATAGGTATTTTGTGTATATTTTATATTATTATATTTATTATAGATTATTTTAAATATTAAATTTTTTTAGAGTATTCTCTTAGTTAATTAGAAAATAAATTTTTTGATATATTTACTTATATAAATATTTATTTAGAATTATTTTTAGGCTATTTTAGATTTTTGGAGATTTTTCAAGAATTCTTAGGTAATTAAAACATAGATAACGTAAATTTCTAGGACTTCTATGATTTACTATGAGACCATACTTGTATATTGTTCCTACCAAATATTTATTTTAGATTAAAATATTTATTTATATTTTTTTGTAGTTTATTTAGAATTTTAAAAAATTTATTTAGATTTTTAAAATTATTTAGGATTTATTTGGATATATATAGTCTTTATATTATATAGATACTAATTTAGTGTTAATAGATATTAATAAGATTATATATAAATTATTTGTATTATCTTTAATTCTATTTAAGATTATAAATTATTAAGATAAACTCAAACTCTATTTTAAATTAATTCAAATTCCGAGTCTACTAGTAAAACAACTTCATGCATATCCTATCCTTATTTAAACTGATCCTAATCATATCCAAATTAGCCAATCCTAGTCGTATTCAATTAAGTAGTCTCTAACATTATAAATACCTGTTAGACTTATGGATTAAACACTTTTTTCATATTTTTCTTCGTCAAACTCCTCTTTTTGGTCCAAAAACAGTCAAAATTCGTCATAAATTCAGCCTCATTTTCTAGTAGTTATGACGACTTAAAAAGATCCTAGCTCCGGACTTCAAACACGCTGCAATTTTTTTTAGAACTATATCAAGATTAGTTTTCTGATTATATAAATTATTTTAATAATTTATGAACCTATTTTTCCAAAAAATTCTAAAAGTGTCAGCTGTCTAAAATCAGACGTATTTTGGTGTTTTTGAAATTACGGGAAATTCTGAACTCGGAATTATGAACCGTTTGAAGTTTCGGAAAGCTGACATGATGAACTTACATAAAATTATTTTTCCAGAATTTAACATGTAATTTTAATCTGCTGTAAAATTCGTGAAACATAGACGTAAATAGGAAACCACCGAAAATTGTCATCTGTGCGCCCTTATGGACATAACTCTTTACCGACTTGTAATTTTATGAAACCGTTGATTCCTATGTTCATGTAGCATTGAAATCTATAGAATTCTACACACAAATCCAGGATTTGAGTTGGTTGACTTTTTGGTCAACGAATTGCCTCAATTTGCGTGCCACGGATCACAAATCCGTAAAATTAACTTTTTTTGACCAAAATTAGGGTGTAATAATAAAATCAGATTATAATAAAATTAAAATACTATTTTAGGTTATTTTATTCCAAATTAAAATAGATTAAAATGGAGGAACCTATTCACCCACTTTTGTAACCTAACTTGTTTAATTTATGTGACGGGTAGATCAGACGATGCCTTTAGTTGGGACTCATTCTTTTTCAGACCAGACAAGATACCTTGCCAAATTGCTTACAGTACTCTGCATACTTATTATATTTTTATATATTCATTGCATGTGTGTGTTTTCTTTCAGTCATAATTATATATTATATATATGTTGACACACACTTGACACATAGTATCATGGAAGGGGAGGGCAATCAGTAGACGTATAGGCTATAGCCACTCTGGTAAACCGTAGTAACTAGCACGTACTATTGTAGTGTGTCGCGCTGGTCGCTACCCCCGAGGTATGTCGATTTCTGGTGTCGCGCTGGTCGCTACCCCCGAGGTATGTCGATTTCTGATGTCCTGACGTGTGTATAAGTTATGAGATTATATAGAGTAGCCTACCCCTGCCCATACGTCGAAAAGTTATCCTCATTATGCATTCATATAGATTATCTTGTATAACGTACTTATATATTTTTTACCTATTATGCATGTTTACTGTATTCAAATTGGCATGCTTCTATGTATCTTATTATATCCCTCTGAGGACCTGGTCCCTTGCTAGGTATAGACGACCAGGAGTATCCGCGGGAGTACGGGCCAGGACATGACGCGTTACTTTATGCCGATGAGGTCTTACCTTCTAACCATCCTTGATTATCTTTAGCGATGGATATTTTAGCTGACACTCTTATATCATCGTCTTATTTTATATTGGAGATTTAGCCTTCTCTCTCATTTTAGTTTTGGATATAGTCTTTGGTAGTGGATTTGTCTCCACCCGACTATTATTTTTGGATGATTCAGACTCATTATTCTAGTTTAGTTATTTCTTTTCTATGACTTGTGTGGATGAGATTAGTATTTCTGTGACTTGTGAAATTTAGATACCACATGTGAGTTATTATTCATATTACAGCGTACGTGTGTATTATGGTATCTATATATTGGAGTTGCCATATACATACAGCTGACATGCTTACGTGTTCCTAATCCTACGTATTTTGGGACTGGGGCGTGACAGCGGGGACTACCTTGGCGACCCAACTGTCCCGGATGCTTGCAGGTTCAAATTGCACGGAAGGACTATTCGATAGTCTTATAGCTGACTTGATGCATGCACAATACGGATAACGTTTACTTGATTGTGGCATAATTTCATTTAGCAAACATTTAAAATGGGGCATCATTACAAGTTAACATATAGTAGGCAAGCATGCTTTCATAAGAAAACTCAAGCATCTATGTCGGCTCAGGCCCGAAGGTAAGCCGGGGAGTAAAACCGTAAAGGGACTTACCGAGCGACACAATCTAGGGTCGTGCAGTGTGGCAAGTGAAGCAGTACAATCCGAAGAGTATATACATATCGTTCCGCTCGAGGCATAATGGGGTCTAGTTGCCCAAGACAAAGGTAGCATGCGAGGGTCTGTATATAAGCAATATTTCATTTTCATGTTCTAACACAAGCAATACAAGTTGGGATTATTCTCTTAGCTAGGTGTGTTGTATTTTTATTAACATGCAGGGGGTGATTCACCTAGCGACTAGCATGAAACATCCATATTTTTAAGTGTGCTTGCTAAATAAAGACAAGTTCATCGTAGCCACCCACCTTAGCGATGATTCGCCTTGGTCGAGCGATACTCCGAGCGAGCCTCTGAATGCCTAAGCCGAAAATCCTGTAGGGCCAAGTTGGAAAATTCTTTTGCCTCAAACGAGTATTCTCGCTAAAGCAAAGTGGGTCGGGACGTTGCACTTTTGCCGTTTGAATTCACAGTCTGCTTGAGCGGAATGAGTCGTTACAGCGGGTGCGTGATTTAATGTTCGTTTTTGACGCGTTTATTAGTCGCGCACTTAGCACTTTGCACGCTTGCGCGCCGCGGAACGAACATGGGTACAAAAGGTAATTTCACAACTTATTTTTATTTTTATTTTTTATTTTCGTTGGTTTGGTCTGGTGAGTTGCTGGTCTTCTGTGGAACCGTTCTCACGTAATCCCGTTACGAAAGAGTGAGAAATGTTACGTGAGAGATATGTCCAAGACACGATCCTGAGATCTGATAACAGTAATCTGTTTTACTTTTTTCTCTCTCTCGCTTTCTGTTCGGAACAAAAAATTGTACAAAGACAGAAAAGAAAAGAAAACCACCAGAACTTAAATTCCTCCAGAAACTCCTCCGTCCAATCTCTCTTCTTCGGACAAGGTTGTGATCGTTCTGGGATTCGCCACCGGGTGCACAGTGTAGTAGATTAAAGGGATTCGTTGTATCTCGGGGATAGATCGCCAGGAACCCGCAACACTGTTCGTGGGGGCAAAATTCTATTCTAAGGACAGCTTGTAACGTGCCTCGAATTCTTTACTTATTTTTTGTCTTTAATTTTACATCTTCCAATTTGCATGCTTTAGAAAAAAATTCAACATCTTCTACGTAGTTGGAAAAAAAAAATTCGAATTCAGCTGGATCTTGTGGTTAGCGAGAAGAGGTAACCTCCCTGGTTAGGAGGACGGTCTCGGGATCAAAACGCGGGGGAGGTGTGTGTGTGTGTGTGTGTGGTTGGCGCAGTGGGGCTAAAATGGCATGCAACACAATCCCGAGCGTATGGTCGGACATCGTAAAAAAAAAAATTTAAATTAAAAACCGAAAATACTTTTAACTACCTTAATATATTACAAATTCAAACATATATTCAATATTTAAATTATATTTAAATATTATTTAACTGAATACATATCCAAAATTATAAAAATATATTTATTTTATCTAATTTTATAATAATATTAAAATTCAAACATATATTTAATATTTAAATATTATCTAACTAAATATATATGGAAAATTATAAAAATATATTTATTTTACCTAATTTTTTAATAATATTAAAATTCAAACATATATTTAATATTTAAATATTATCTAACTAAATATATATGGAAAATTATAAAAATATATTTATTTTACCTAATTTTTTAATAATATTATAATTTTTTGAGTTACGTGAAAGGCAAGTGAACGATACTAGTAATTAATAATGTACAACTAATTAATTAATAATTATTTTTTTATAATATTTTTGAGATCATGGAGTCACCCCAAATATTGCTTAATTATTTCAACAAATAAACAAACAAACAAAAAAGAAACAAACCGCGTGCGGTAGCATGAATGATGGATGATCAATCTGAAGATGGAGGTGGTGCGTGGTTTCAGTAAGGAGACGGTTTGTAGTAGGGATAGACGGTGTAGACCGTTTGCACAACGGCCATGACAATGAGAATGATGGCGGCAGCGAGCGAGAGAAACGCCCACGGGCTCCTGAAGTAGGTATGGATGAGGTTGTCCCACCATTCCCTCCACTTGGCCCTCCACTTGGTCCAGCTCTTCCTGCAGTACTCGTGCACCTCCTTGTGCACCTCGTCGAGGTTGTTCTCCGGGTCCAGCGTCACGTCCTTGGAGAGGCTGTTGAAAAGATTGGCCAGCGCCTTGTCGCTCCCCAGCGCGTTCTGGATGATCCCCTTCTTGTGCAGCAGCCTCACGTCCTTGGCCGAGTCGATGATGTTGTCCATGAAGAACACGTATGAGGTCACCTCGTTGCCCGCCCCCACGTGGAAACGCTCGAAGGCCATCAGGTTCAGGAGGAGATACTCCGTGGTGTCGTCCACTACCACTACCGGCAGGCTCAGGACGCCATGGCTGAACCGGATGTCGCGGAGGCTGGTGGTCTGGCTCTTCTTGAACTGGATGCCGGCCTCGTACAGCTCCGTAGCGGAGAGGAAGCTGTTGCCGCGGTGGTGGCGGAACCGGGATGTCTCGTGGTGGGCAGGACTCTGGATGAGGCTCTTGCGGTAGAGATCGACCACGTGGAGGCCCATGCCCATGCCCATGCCTATGCCCGGGGGTAAGGGCCGGGCGGTGGGGTCGCAGAATTTTAGCACGAAACCGTTAATCTGGTCGTCGTTCTAATCAATCAAAACAAAAACAAAAGTCATGATAAGTAAATAGGAAAATTGTAGCTATATATATATATATATATATATATATATATATATATATATATATATATATATATTACATATATTCTTATATAATTAAATTAAATAAATATTTTTGGTTAATTATTTAATGACTTAATATTATTTAAGTATAGTCAAACATTTCTAACTCAATAGTTAAGGTTGCATGCATTTTTCACGGGACATTTGTAATTATAAAAACTATAATTTATTTTTTAACAACATTTTACGTTTTACGTGCATGCAATAAAAATTAATTTTTTATTACCGTAATTTTTAATTGAAAACGGTTCAAAATGAGTCATCTAAGTTGTATGTATATCTCATCTAATTAAAAATTAAAATAAATAAATTCTAACTAATTGTTTAACTACTTAATATTATCTAACTATAGTTAAACATCTCTAACTTATGTGTTTAATTAAGGTGAGAGACATTCTCTTTGATTGGATAAGCTCATTGCCACGGGATATTGGTATCTATAATAAATTTTATTTTAATTTTTTTTTTTTTTTTATGTATGTTCAATGCATTATTTTTTAATATAAAACCTTGCAAATGAGCCTTATAAATAAGTTGTAATATATATCCTCAATTAATTTAAAAAATACAAAAAAATAATTTCAAAATTATATATATATATATATATATATATAATTTTGAAATTATATTGTTTGTAATTTTTTTCATTATATATATATATATATATATATATATATATATATATATATATATATATATATATATATAGTCTCATATTCCTATATGAAATATGCACATGTGGACCAATAAGAATGGATTCATACATCCCATATGCACCCATGTGTACTATAAAATTCATTCTTAATGGTCTGCATGTACATTGGCTCATGTAAAAATATGAACCTATGACGCATATCCTTTTTTTTCGTGTATATATATATATATATATATATATATATATTGCATGACCAGTATTATTGTACTCCACAAGCAGTATTACCGTACTCCATAAGTTTTGACCTTACATAAGCAGCAAACTAGACTGACTTCCAAGGTAACCTAAACCAATTGGGAAAGGTCCATATGCACATTACACTTAAAACTGTAAAATTAAGGACAATCCAGAATTTTATCTCATCTTAGAGTTTAAGACCTAACATATCCAATTAAAAAATTTAGATCTTGAATTTTTGTTTTTTGTTTTATTTTTTCTATTATACTCTCATTAGTCTATACATGAAGATTTCATTCTCAAGCATGGAAGGAAGAAGGGTAATAATAAAAAAATAAAACAAATAATAAAAATTTAGGATATAAACTTTCCAGTTGGACAAGTGAAGGCCTAAACTCTAAGTTGGTATAAATTCCAGGTCTACACTCTAATTAGCCCTACAATTAACTATTCATTCATAGTCATATATATTCTTCTTCTCCTACAATTAATCTATGATGACTCTTAGATCATGTTTGGTTCACAGAATCATGACATTCGGAAAGAAACGTCATTCATTTTCTATGTTTGGAAGTCAAAAAAATATTTGGGAAAGAAAAATAATTTCTATGGTGGAGGAAAATATGGGAGAAAGTGGTTCCTCCCACCCACCTAGGAATTCACTTTCCCACCTTAGAAAATTTCTTTTATTTCTTATTTTTTTGACCTTTCCAAGCACAAGAAAAAAAGAGAGGATAAAAGTGGTAATTTTCAAAAAGAAACAAATAAACAAACAAGAAATTGAGTTCATTTTCTTTGCTTTCCTTTCCGCGAACCAAACGAAGCCTTAATTCTATCAAGTGGGCTAGGTCATGATCAGGTGTATCAAGTATCTAGACAATATAGTAAACCTTTCATGCAACTTTTACAGTTGATTCTCTTTTCAAAAATCTAACCTACACAATTAAAAAAGGAGGAACAAATAATATTTGAGAAAATTTTAGTCACACTCCACATTATTTAATCATATTTAAGGTGCATCCCAGTGCTTTACCATAATGTAAAATTCTTCCACTTTAACAAAAATCGTCACTAACCGACGGTCAACACGTTTGACTATATTTTTCTGACAAAATTATCTCTGGCCTCCTTCTCCCTCCTCTCTCCTCCCCCCTCTCTCTCTCCTCCCCCTTTTTCTACGGTCGACTAGCGGCAACGATGGAGCGGGAGGCCAGCGCAGGGGAGCTGCACGGGGTGGGAGGGGGGCCGGGGGGGGGGGTTTGGGAGGGGCCTGCGCCGGGGCGGCCATGGGGGAGTTGGTCGGGAGAGCGGCATGGGAAAGCTGCTCGTGGGAGAGGGCGGAGGAGCTGCATGCAGGGGCTGCCGTTGGGGAGCGCACATAGGGGCTGAGGGTGGTGATGGTGGTGGTGGGGGATGGGGGGCAGAGCACAGCGGGAGAGGAGGGAACTCTGCCTGGGGCTTGAGCGTGGTAGAGGGGGGGGGGGGGGGGGGCTGGGGAGGGGTAGGGGGGTGGTTGGTGGTGGTGGTGGTGATGGTGAAGCACGGCATGGAAGGAGGGGGCCGAGCACGGAGGGAAAGGAGGGGACGCGGGGGCTCTGCGGGAGGTCCGAGCGCGGTGGAGGAATAGGGGGTGCTGAGGGTGATGGTGAAGGTGGTGGTGATGGCAGAGAGCTGAGCACGGCGGGGAAGGCGGAAGACTGCCTGCGAGGGCACGCTGGCTTGGGAGACCGGGATAATTTGGTCCAAAAAATTAGATTAATTTATTTGACCGTCAATATTAGACGAAATCCGTGGAATGTGAAGAATGACTTACATTATGCAAAAATAGTGAAGTACGTATTGAAATATGACCAATAAAGTGGTTCAACTCAAAATTTCTTAAAATATTTACGATACTTACAGGCTTCTTGCCGCTTTCCACATAAACCAGCCTCTCCAGTACCAGCAGAGGCAACTGGTTCTCAATCATCAGCATGTCCCTCTTTATGTAAGGCACTGTGTAGAGCATCCCGTGGGTGCCAAAAATAGGATCATTGAACGCGTAGTCGCTGGCCCTCCCGGTACCAATCCTCAGGATTTCAAGCATAAAACATCCGTCCAGGATCATCATCTTCAAGAACTCGTCCCTCTCCTCTCTCCACTTGTGGTCAAGGCTGTCGTACGCGTCCAGGAGCTCCTCCACGACCCCTTCCATCGAGGTCACAAAGTCCTCAAACGGCTTCTCGGCCCTCTTGAGGAATTGGAGCAGGGCCCTGTGCTTGTGCTCCTCCATCGCCTTCAGTTCGTATTCGCCATTGTGGTAAGGCCCGAACGAGACAACCTGAGGCTTGTACGCCTTCCTGTTGAGGACTTTGAAGCTGACAGGGAGCTGGTAGATGGAACGCTTCCTCCAGATGTTAATCTTGGCTACGATGTCTCTGTCATCGATCTGGTTTCGGATTTCTACTACCCAGTCTCTGGTAGCCATCTGGTTTCCGATTTCTACTACCCAGTCTCTGGTAGCCATGACAGGAAAAATTTACCTAAGATTTGAATAATACCGCTGTCTCTATAATACATCCATCCTTCCTTTCTTTCATACGCATCTAAGCTTCATTGCTAGGAGAGGCTGGTGAGAGGTTCCTTGGAAGGTAGGATAGGTATATATTCCTGGGGGAGTGGAGTGGTAAGCTACCAAGGGCCAGGAGGCATCAATCAGGGCCGTTGAAAATTCTAAAGGGAGAGGCTTCTTTGTTTGCAATGCTTGTGTCTCAAATATTCATGGCACAATTCAATATTTAACATCTATTCATCTACAGTACTCTAATCAGACTGCAAAATATCGAGAATCAAACTATCCTTCCTCCCACAGAAACATATAAGTACATAGAAAACATAAAAGCAGAATGTGGTGGAAGTACTAATGAACATGAGTCCTGGACGCAGGACATAATATTATATCGGAAAATTTCAATCAGAATATTATAATATAAAATATTTTTAAAAAAATATTAAATTTTAAAAAATTATCAGTAGAGCATCAAAATGTCCTTTATAAAAACGTTTTATGCTTTTCCGTTAACTACGTTAACGACTAAATTTGAAAAAAAAAATTATATATTTTTTATTTATTTTAATTTCTCTCCTCTCTCTCTCTCTCTCCTCCTCTCTCTTCTCTCCTCTCTCCTCCTCTCTCTTCGCTCCACTCGAGAATCCTTTCCGCTGCCGGCGAAGATATTCTACTCGCTCATCAACGTCATCCTCCGCCTCGCCAAGCGCCGCGACGGCACTCTCAACCGGAGCTACATCTCCTTCCTCGATGCCGCCAAGACGCAGCCCGATTCGGACGGAGCCGCCCCCGACGGCGTCGCTACTTCCGACCACGTCGTCGACCCCGCCCGCGACCTCTTCGTCCGCTACTACTCGCCTCCGGCCCCAAGTTCGACAGCTTCTGCCGGCTCCGCCGCCGCCCCCCAGTTCGACAGCTTCTGTCGGCGGCTGGCGAGGCACGTGCCGGCCCGCGTCATCTCGGTCGACTACCGCCTGGCGCCGGAGCACCGCTACCCGGCCCCGTGCGAGGACGAGGTGAGGGGAGAGAGAGAGAGGAGAGGGGAGAGAGAGAGCGGAGAGAGGAGCGGGAGAGAAGAGCGGAGAGGAGAGAGAGAGAGAGGAGAGGGGAGAGAGAAGAGCGGAGAGAGGAGAGAGAGAGAGAGGAGAGAAAATAAAAAAATAAAAAAATAATAAAAACGTCCTTGTGAAGGACATTTTTTCGTCCTTCACAAAGACGTTTTTATTATTTTATTATTATTTTATTTGTTCCGGCACAGAGAGAGAGGTTTAAAAAATTAATAAAAAATATAAAACGTCCTTACAAAAGACGTTTTATGTATATATAATTTTTTTTTCTCTGTTAATAAAATAAAAAAAATTAACGAAAAAATATAAAATATAAAGACGTTTTGATACTTTTATCGAAAATTTATAAATTTTGATGCTTTAATTAGAAATTTATCAAAATATTTTGTTCTATCTGAAATTTTCCCATATTATATTGAAAAGATCAAGCTCTAATCAAGTTTCCAGATGTAAGGCGGAGTAAACTGCCTTTTCATACATATAAGAAACAAATAACTAACTGTAAGGGGCTCTGACAAATCTCATAGAATAGCTCCTGAGACCTGAACAAAGCAGAATCGGAACACTGTCTTGGCAAGACACTTATTGCGCAAATATAACAAAAAACTCTAAACGAATGGAAAAAATGAACCGAAACCGAGCTGCCATGTGGCAGCTCAGGATTGATAAAAAAAATCCCTCAGTCTCTCTGCTTATGTCGGCAAAAAAAGTTCGGCCAATCATGGCCAGAAATGTGTCCAACGGTTTCAGACGCGATTTAAATCGCAGTCAGCGTTGAAGACTGAATTGAGTGCGGCCAATCTGCTGAAATAACTCTATATCTGCTATGTTTTATTTCCCTTTCAAACTTGATAGCCCTATATGAACACTGAATTGAGTATAACAAAATGCCAGGGGCTGCTTTTTCTTTTCTAGTATCATGGGAGTCAGAGGTATGAAGCCAATTGTCTCTTCTAGCTATCACTGAGTGAAATCAGCTTCTTCAATCTCTTATAAAATATAAAATAAAATAAAAAACAAAAAAAAATAACAGAATTATTATTCACTAGTATATATGCACATATGTGCTACGTATTTTAACTGACTTTAATTATCTTTAGAACGAGCAAAAGGTACCAAGAGCAAATTAGATTTTTTTTTTTTAAATTATACGTAATTGCATAGCTATCTCATTAAATTTAATAAACAATATTAATTAATAAAGTTAGATAAGAACATATTTAGAAAAAAAATTATAATAAAACCAATTCTTTTTTTGTTATAAAATAACGGAGAGAAAAAAAAACATAGCCAAATTGAATAGCTCAGGACTTCTCTTATTAAGAATATATATAAAGAGGACATATGCTAAGGATTGTGGTAGATAGAAATAAGGTCATCCATTATTTGAATTTATCCACAAATTATAACACTCCATCTTGGATGCACACTTTAATCATTGCCTTATTAAAAAAGAAAATCTAAGAAAAAATCCATCTTGGAAAAAAATTTCATATAAAAGAAAATATTACAATAATATTATTCAGAAATATGATTCTTCAGGAATATGATTCTTGAGGAATCCAAGTGGGTGCGACTTACATTACCTCGTTAAAAATATTTTGAATAAAAAATCCAGTAGAAAAAATCTCATAAATGAACAAGAGTACAATAAGTGGCATAGCCAGAATTTTAATTAAGGGGGCACCACACTTATTATTAAAAATGTACTAAATTATAATAAATATGAAAAATAATGATAACCTGGTTGACGGTTTCAGAACTGGACGAAACTTACAATGAAGATAAGTTCGACTTTGCATACCAATGACACAAGTTCCGTCGCGATCTGAAGTGTACTCAAAGTATAATTACAAATTTTCAAAAAATATCGTTATGGAAAATTTTTACGAATTTGGACCAAATTCGATATGCACAATCGACGTATTCGAGTTTCGTCAATTTTTGCTATGACGGTACACCCCATAAATAATGATAATTTATGTAAAAAAAGGTTACACAAAAAATTATTAATATCACTACTTTGGTTATATACTAGTATAGATATATATTTTTTCTCAATCCAAACAGACCATAACCCAGACCCTAATGGAGTTTGGGTAAACCTTTGTTTAATAATAAACAAACAAATGTACAAAAAAATTCTAAGCAGAAGATCTAAATACAATATTTAATCTGAGTAGTGTGACGATGGAGATCAAGTGCTATGGCGGCTCCTTTTCTCCGTTGACGGTTCGACGAGTGAGTAAAGGTTACTCTCTTCTCTTCTTTCTCTCTTGAGCTTATGTCCACGTAGGTAGATCTGCCCGGGTGTATGGTCTCTGATCGAAGCAGAAAAATTAGTCCTTTGGAATGTCCAAGTTGCTTCTATTTATAGTCATCGTGCTGATGGGCTATAGGTGCCGCATATGCTTCTGTTTGCTGGCCACAGGGGGCTCCTTCAACATGATACGATTGTAACTATAGTTGCATGCCATGGGCAAGTTGCCACGCGACTTTGGTTGGAATCTACTGTTAATGAGATCTCGAGGTTGTTTTCAATCTGTTGTATGCGTGACTTGGTCAGCTGGACACGTAGTCAGCACTGATCATACGAAAAATCTTCTTCGGTTGTAACAGAAAGATCTTGTAAGTCGATATCCGCATAATGTCTTGGCTGAATAGCATCATGACCGCATATGTGCTCTTGCTTGGCCTTGGTCGGATGGACACTCTGGCCGCTTGATGACGAGGTCGCATGGATATGTAACCGCATACGTGCTCTCATTTGGCCTTAGTCGGATGGACACTCTGGCCGCATGATGATGAGATCGCATGGGTATGTAGCCGTATACATGCTCTCGTTTGGCCTTGGTCGGATGGACACTCTGGCCGCTTGATGCCGATGCCGCAAGGATATGTAGCCGCATAAGTGCTCTCGTTTGGCCTTGGTTGTGTGGACACTCTAGCCGCATGATAACGGGGCCGCATGGGTATGTAGCCCACTACCAGAATAAGTCAAATTAATGACGTCTATAAACGTCGCTAAATGGCATAAAATATCGCTAAAAGAATTTAGCGATGTTTCAATGAAGTCGCGTTTAAGCTAGTTGCTGACAGGAAAATTATCGTAAAATATCGCTATAGCGATATTTTCTAGAGACGTATTCGCGTCCCTAATATTTTGTCACGACCCGCACCCGGTTTAGGGGCACGAGAGCGTGGGTACGTCCAGCCTACGCCGCAGCATCGGCGGTAGAACGCTGTCTAGGTCGAGTACTATCTAACAATCTCACGCTAGTATCCAACTCCATAAGGAGATTCGGATAATACTATAAAAATATTTACAACATACTCAATCACAACTACAGCACGATAGGAATTGAAGAAATAAAAGAATACAACACAAGTCTAATGACACAATAATCATACCTGCAATCAGTAACATCCAATTCCCCAAGTGTCGGAAACCAGTCTACTAAGGTCACAGTCTGGAAAGATATTTCCAGTCAGGAAGGAGCAAAGTACATCTCTAAATAGCAGTTCTATATAAATGACATAAACTATGTAGCAGTTCTAGATGGAAATATACCAGATGCATGTATAGGTATAAAAAATGTACAATGAGAGAAATACTGGAATACTGTAAGTAATTGCAGGAAAAGAACAATATGTCGATGAGCAGGAATCCTATGACTAAGTGTGTGAGTACTAGCTTTAACATGTAATCGGCTTGGGATCTTGATCAGGCTGGTTACATGTGATTAGCTATGATTCACGAAGGTCAGGCTAACCGTTGGTTAGCTATGATGCATGTAGAAGTCAGGCTAATCACACGTAACAGCTATGAGGCACTGAGATGGTCAGGCCGCACCCGACGTGAGATGTGGGGTGAGCTATGATGCATGGAAAGTTGGGTATGATCACATATCTACACTAAAATACTCCCCACCCCCGACTGGTATAGTAGATCCAATCATGGTACGCTATGGCACGGGATTCCCTAGGAAGGTAGCAAATCTCCCCGGGAATCAGTGTCTGTACATGCACAAGATAACAAGGAAAACAAGTCTTGTACAAGCTACACCATGAATAAGGAATAACATCTCATGACGAGATCCGTGTATACCAATCCGTGTAACCAATGTGTCAAGAACATGGATATTTACACTAGATACAGTGAACATAGGAGATATCATAAATTAGAAACTAATCAGAGAATGTACTCGCCTTGGGTCCTTAGCTGGTAAAACCAATGTCCTGTCCCAGAGTATCGTCTGGAAGAACCAACAGTCCTAAATATCAAATACAACATTTGCATCAGGTGCTACACTAACACATCACAAATACATGAACTCAGGGGCTCTGCCAGGTATGGCACTTAGTCAACTAGGGTCATCTAGTAGATAGACCAATATATATATCTATATATATATCACACACATTAATACTATTTAATTATAATTAAAAGATACCTTTATAAATTTACACATATACATATTATTCATTTGGTATGGAAAATAGATATGTATTTATAGGCTTAAATAAAGCTAATACTTGTATAAAAATAATACTGTATGTTTAATTATATAAATCCACTAGGACTTACTTTACACAAGGTATATATATATACATATGAATATAACCCAAAAATAGATTTACTATATGTACTAAATTCCAAAAATACAATTAATATATGCTAATATATTTACTATATATACTATCATATAATCTGTATACATATATACATACATATATACTGGTTTGAGGTTGTGAAATTACACATATACCAATCAAATGTATTTACAATATTTATATGCCTTTTTAAAATACCTATTTGATTTATAATAGTTGAACATTACCTGTGTATACTCATACATAAAATACATTTTTAAAATATATATATTGTTAATGTATTTATTTAAATATATACTAATACTAATACACCACATTGAATACCTATACCATACATATATGCCATTTAATTTCATGTATAATATATATATATATATTAGTTAAACAACATATATATACCATATATATATCAATTTAAAAATATACCAGGTATATATACAAATAAATATATACATATACCAATTACATTTATTTATATTTAAATACTGAAACATACATTAATACATATTATACCAATAAAACGTATATAATATATATATAAGTGTCTCTTAGTAATTGTACAAAATACGTATTTGTGTATATACACTAATAGATGTATATAAATATATATTATACCAAAATACATATTTGTATATATACGTCAATCAAATATTTTCATATATCATTTATATATATATACATTAATACATACATACATATACTAAAATATATATATACTATGCTAATACTTGTATTAAACAATTAAATAAATAATATACGTATACATTATTAAATTATACATTACAATGTATTTGCATACTATACATGTTCACGTATTTAAAACATTATTTAAATAAGTACTATTTATATACATATATGTTTTAAACATTAATTAAATACGTAATATACATATACATATATATTGAATACATATATTATACTAATTTATATATACTCTATAAATATACAATAAATTCATACTATACATTGCATTAAACACATATACCATTCATTGAATTAAATACATACTATACAATTAATTTAAATGCATACCTATACCTATTCTCTAGTTATACACATATATATACTAATACACTTCACATATATTACACTAATTACAGGGAAAAGGAAGAGGAAGGAGCTTACTGAGTGTTGGCCGGGCTCAGGCCGGAGGGAAGGGTGGCCGGATGCAGTCGGAGCAGGGAGTGCACAGCAGGGAGGAGGACTCGCCGGGCTGCGCCGGAGTGGTGAACGCAGAGGGAGAGGGACTCGGCAATGGTCGGGATGGTGGCGCGAGGGAGCTCGGTCTGGAGGAGTGCAGGGGTGAGGGGGTTGCCGGACTTCGGTGAGCCGAAGGAGGGAGGAGTGATGGCTGGTGGTGGAAGGATGTAGAGATGGAGATGGTGGTGATGGTTGGTGATGGAGTGGCTTGATGTAGGTGGCCGGCTGTACACAGCAGGGAGGAAGAGCCGGACTGATGGCCGGAGGGAGATGTCGGCTGATCAGTGGCGCAGTGGGGAGATGGCCGAGCAGCGGAAGTTCCAGCGGGGAGATGGCCGGGCTGGAGGAGCTCGGGACCGGAGCTAGGCTGGCCCGCCGGAGACTGAAGGGCCGCTGGAGGATCGGCTGGGAGATCGGCAGCAGGTCGGGTTGGCCACTCGCCGGAGGGGGACGCAGAGGGAGAGGAATGGGAGGATGGTCGGGGACTGGGCTGCCGGAGGGTCGCCGGGAACTGTTACGGCCGCCGGAGATGGGTCAGCCGAGCAGCAGCAGCATGGGGTGAACAGGAAGGGTTGGTGATGATAGTTTTCCCCCTCTTTTCAAATTTCAAATGAAAAAAAATAAGAAAGAAGAAGGAGAAAGGAAGAAGGAGAAGAAGAAAAGAAAGAGAAGAAGAAGGGAAGAAATTTTACATACGTAGGAGAGGGATGGAGGCTTGTGAGGAAGTGGGGGCTTGCTTGGGGATTAGGGTTTGATGGGACATGTCATTTAATAGGGAGAGAGGATTTTGATGGAGGGTGAGGATGCACTCATTGAATGAGTGGTCCAGATTGGACATGGAGAATTTCTTCATGTGGGTGAGGGTGAGAGATTTAATTAAATTATCATTAGGCTCCCTCATTGTTTAAACAATGAGGTGTTGACACAAAATGCCAATTTGCAATTTAGCCCCCTGAAATTTGGGAAATTGCACAAACACATAAAATAACGAAAATTTTGTGGGCGATTCGGTGTCCGGTGTTTTGTAGGGTCAGGGGCGCTGTAAGTTTGGTATGGGCTTAAATAGCAGGGCACTGGAATTAAATTGGGATTTTAGAATCAGATAAAATGGTATCCTCAAATTAATTAGAGATAAAATGCAAGTTGTGTTCAACAATTAATTAGGAGTACATGGGATCAAAATCAGGTCAGGTCATCAATACCAATAATGAAGAAGACTCTGAACAGAATATTACCCTAATTTGGGCCGCACGAAAAATAGGTCAAGATTGCCTCCAATTTTCGATTGGAACGCACAACGATACAAAATAGGAATTTATTAAATAACGTCCGCGATGATTTTTGTGCGGCTAGAAATAATGTACAAAGAGCATAATTACGAGCTACAAAAATAGCAGAATGGAAGGCGGGCATGTCTAGGGCAAGATTGTAAAATTTGTTGGAAGACAAAAGTCAGGATAGCGCTCCAAATATCGAAGCAAAGGCAATGCGCAATAATTAAATAAAATACAGTAATTAATTACACTTCCAATAAATTAATTCCAAAATAAAACAATTAACCTCAAAATTCCATAATTCCGACAGGTGCTCATCTACTGGCTTCTAGGTCAAGTCTACCATCACAAATGAACACTGTCTATAATATAATATATTAAAGTACACATCACACAGTTATTTAATCAAATATACTATCATGCAATTAATTAATTATAACTACAATAATATTAAATATTGTAAAAAGTCGAAAATACCCCTGTTTTCGGAATGTGGTAGTGACAAGTCTACCCACCTTAAAAGAATTTCGTCCTCGAAATTCAAAATCCTCAAGGTAGCGTTTATTCATACACATGATTATTTCCCTCAAATTTAAATTTATCATCCATGAGATCTTTTAATAATCCACAATGTCCTTTCGCAATTTCAAAATTCTAAGATTGTTGTATAACCTGAAAAATCCTCAAAGTAAAATCAAAGTCCATCAAAAATTTCCTTGAAAGTTTTTGTTAATAATTCAATACTCGGAATTTAATATTCACTCCTAAAATTTGATTTTTCAATGCACAAGTATAAAATGAAATCTCGTCCCACAAGTTTAAATTTAAACATTTATCCATCTAAATTTTATTTCTCGATTTCCTCTTCCTCAAAATACTCAACAATGCGATGCTTGAAGATTCTCTAATTGCAACATCCCATATAAAATTCTAAAATTTATAACTTGCAATTTAATAAATATATTGATAAATCTCCCAAAATTTGAATTCAACACTAATCCATTTGTGTTCTTATTCCCCGATTTTTTTTTCTCCAATACAATATTCAAAATATAAGTTCATAACTTGCAGTCCAATAAATATATTGATGGCCTTCTTAAATTCCTCAAATTCAATGATAAATTTAATCATTTCATAATCTTCTTAAAATTAATTATTTAACAAAATTTCAATTACGCCATATTAAATTCCCAACTCTTTATTTAATTTAATATTTTTCTCAAAATTTAAGGCACCTTGTCTCTCTTTGTCAAGTAATAATCTCTTCGTTAATCTTTACTACAGTTAAATCCTCAACAATCAAAGTCTAAGGGAATTCTACCTACAACCATACAACATGCAACTAAAGGAAATATGTATGATCATGGTGTCTTTTGTCATGGTATTGCAGTCTCTGTATCAGGGGTACTACTAACTACATTATAACAAAAAATTATGCATACAAGCTACGGTACTAAGGTATCAATCAATCAGAAGACAAAAGAACATGAGGAAAGAAAAGAAAGAATCTGCTGACATTTTACTTGCAGTATCTTCTATCTCTAACATAATCATAGGTCAAATGATGCATGTAAAGTTTGATATATCTATCTCTTTAGGTACCACACTCTACTACAAGCATACTCACTGCTAGCTTCCTTACCTACTGCAATAGTTGATACTAGTCATTCTTATCACTCAAGTGCATATCAATTGTAACACACTATACTAAGTACTGTTCTCTCTAATACAACCCTAGATTGACACCCAAGTCAGTTGGCAGTGAGATCTCAATCATACCCAAGTCATCAGATCCTTACACATGTATATCATCTACTCATATATTAATATTCATCTCTTATCTACCATAAAGTTAATCCTCAAAATAATCGTCAAGGTTTAACTTCTCGAACAACTTTAAAGTAAAATGTATATACTTCCTCAAAATCAGATACTCAACATCGAAATAAAATTTCATTACTCCAAAAATCTGTGTAGCCTTAACCATGTTTATTGAATTCGTATTTAAAATCCTCAAAATTTAATGACATAATCTCAACTCCTCTATTATTTTAAAAATAAAATCTTATTTCCACCTTTGAATTTATAACTCCACAATGTATATATCAGTGCTCACGGTCTCTGATACTCAAGGTGCACTCAATGCATCTAGTGTCTATAATTGTGTACTAAAATTGTACTGCCTGAATCACTTGTACTATTACCTCCAATGATCAAAGTTATCATCAACTGTGTTTTCTTTCGTGATTTCAATTTATGTCAACTGGTATATCCTCTAATTATCATCACACCGAGTGCTTACTGTTATTAACATTATTCTCGACTAATCCTCGATATAAAATTATTAGCACTCTTGGTATTATATCACTAGTTTTATTAATGGATCATCTCATCAAGCTCATTATAACTCATGATTATATGCACCTTCTATAATACCCATGCTTTACTTCAATCTCAAGGGCAGGCATATGGTTCTATATCTCGATTGATGTATAAGCATACCTCTTAATCCTTTAGAGCCTGTTAAACTAATTGTGATACACTTCACAACTTTCATTACTAATCCTGATATTTCTCTACTTATGACATCTCATTAAACCCTTTATGCATATACATTTCTTTGCCTTTAACATTTCCGATATCAATCATCAAATTAAACATCATGCTCCTTAAATCTTTAACACAATTCCTGGATACTTAATTGTTCACGTAGATCATCCAGTTGCATAATCATGATTATCCAGGACGGGTAGGTTGGCTCTGATACTAACTCTTGAACTATCACTGATACTCTATACTCTCCTTCTACTCACAGTCTCTAATGACCTTATCCTAGAACCATTGTTACAAGGTACTATACTATGGGTTAATTCTAGATTAAGGCCTACTACTCACATGTCCAATTAGGAAACACTTACAAACTCACAAGCAACACTCAGTCAATACTAATACTCAAGACACAGACATAATTACAAGTCACTAATTATCATACCTAACAAGGAACCCTCAAGGAATAGAAGCTCAAAAGGAATTGGATTGAGGACAGAAGGTATCTTTACTGCTAGTAAAGAAAGAAGCGATGGAACAAAGTCCTGGAACAACAGAAATAGATAAGTCTTGAGATGATATTTTAAGAACCAATTTAAGATACAACCTGATAATCATACACGTCTGTCAGAAATCATGACACACAGAATCCTCGTCACGCCAGTAAGCATAGATGCGATAAACGACAGGTTCCGTAACTAAGGTATGCAACTCTATAATCATGTCATCTAGAATCCTCACCACGCCAACCGGTATGGCTGCGAGAAACTCTAAATCTCATAACTAAAGTATGTACATCCAAGTTAGGTTCCTACGTTCTCGTCACGGCAGCTAATATGGCTGCGATAAACTCTAGGTTCCATAACCAAAGTAGACGTTTTACCTTTCTCACTTTCCTCATCAATATATGTCATCAGATGATACCATAAATTCTAGTCCGTAAAATTCATCTCGATATGAAATTAATTCAACAACGATACCAAGAATTAAATTTAACAACTGGTCAACAAGAATTAAACTCAACAATGATACCAAGATTTTAATTTAATAACTGATCAATAAGGATCAAGTTTAATAACAACAAGCGAGAGCAGACGGGAACAAGGGGGAAGGATTTAAATTGGAATTTATAATGAGATTCTCAAGGGTCATCCCAGGAATCTCTCAAATAATTTATGATTGAGTATCCTCTCTCATCCTAGTATCCTATGTCCTATGTCCTATAGCAGGCACGCAGTAGTACAACGAAGACGTCATACTACCACGACATCGCACAACTTGCGAAGTCTGACCTGCATGGGCCACCACTTAAAACGTGTCACGACCCGCACCCGGTTTAGGGGCACGAGAGCGTGGGTACGTCCAGCCTACGCCGCAGCATCGGCGGTAGAACGCTGTCTAGGTCGAGTACTATCTAACAATCTCACGCTAGTATCCAACTCCATAAGGAGATTCGGATAATACTATAAAAATATTTACAACATACTCAATCACAACTACAGCACGATAGGAATTGAAGAAATAAAAGAATACAACACAAGTCTAATGACACAATAATCATACCTGCAATCAGTAACATCCAATTCCCCAAGTGTCGGAAACCAGTCTACTAAGGTCACAGTCTGGAAAGATATTTCCAGTCAGGAAGGAGCAAAGTACATCTCTAAATAGCAGTTCTATATAAATGACATAAACTATGTAGCAGTTCTAGATGGAAATATACCAGATGCATGTATAGGTATAAAAAATGTACAATGAGAGAAATACTGGAATACTGTAAGTAATTGCAGGAAAAGAACAATATATCGATGAGCAGGAATCCTATGACTAAGTGTGTGAGTACTAGCTTTAACTTGTGATCGGCTTGGGATCTTGATCAGGCTGGTTACATGTGATTAGCTATGATTCACGAAGGTCAGGCTAACCGTTGGTTAGCTATGATGCATGTAGAAGTCAGGCTAATCACACGTAACAGCTATGAGGCACTGAGATGGTCAGGCCGCACCCGACGTGAGATGTGGGGTGAGCTATGATGCATGGAAAGTTGGGTATGATCACATATCTACACTAAAATACTCCCCACCCCCGACTGGTATAGTAGATCCAATCATGGTACGCTATGGCACGGGATTCCCTAGGAAGGTAGCAAATCTCCCCGGGAATCAGTGTCTGTACATGCACAAGATAACAAGGAAAACAAGTCTTGTACAAGCTACACCATGAATAAGGAATAACATCTCATGACGAGATCCGTGTATACCAATCCGTGTAACCAATGTGTCAAGAACATGGATATTTACACTAGATACAGTGAACATAGGAGATATCATAAATTAGAAACTAATCAGAGAATGTACTCGCCTTGGGTCCTTAGCTGGTAAAACCAATGTCCTGTCCCAGAGTATCGTCTGGAAGAACCAACAGTCCTAAATATCAAATACAACATTTGCATCAGGTGCTACACTAACACATCACAAATACATGAACTCAGGGGCTCTGCCAGGTATGGCACTTAGTCAACTAGGGTCATCTAGTAGATAGACCAATATATATATCTATATATATATCACACACATTAATACTATTTAATTATAATTAAAAGATACCTTTATAAATTTACACATATACATATTATTCATTTGGTATGGAAAATAGATATGTATTTATAGGCTTAAATAAAGCTAATACTTGTATAAAAATAATACTGTATGTTTAATTATATAAATCCACTAGGACTTACTTTACACAAGGTATATATATATACATATGAATATAACCCAAAAATAGATTTACTATATGTACTAAATTCCAAAAATACAATTAATATATGCTAATATATTTACTATATATACTATCATATAATCTGTATACATATATACATACATATATACTGGTTTGAGGTTGTGAAATTACACATATACCAATCAAATGTATTTACAATATTTATATGCCTTTTTAAAATACCTATTTGATTTATAATAGTTGAACATTACCTGTGTATACTCATACATAAAATACATTTTTAAAATATATATATTGTTAATGTATTTATTTAAATATATACTAATACTAATACACCACATTGAATACCTATACCATACATATATGCCATTTAATTTCATGTATAATATATATATATATATTAGTTAAACAACATATATATACCATATATATATCAATTTAAAAATATACCAGGTATATATACAAATAAATATATACATATACCAATTACATTTATTTATATTTAAATACTGAAACATACATTAATACATATTATACCAATAAAACGTATATAATATATATATAAGTGTCTCTTAGTAATTGTACAAAATACGTATTTGTGTATATACACTAATAGATGTATATAAATATATATTATACCAAAATACATATTTGTATATATACGTCAATCAAATATTTTTATATATCATTTATATATATATACATTAATACATACATACATATACTAAAATATATATATACTATGCTAATACTTGTATTAAACAATTAAATAAATAATATACGTATACATTATTAAATTATACATTACAATGTATTTGCATACTATACATGTTCACGTATTTAAAACATTATTTAAATAAGTACTATTTATATACATATACGTTTTAAACATTAATTAAATACGTAATATACATATACATATATATTGAATACATATATTATACTAATTTATATATACTCTATAAATATACAATAAATTCATACTATACATTGCATTAAACACATATACCATTCATTGAATTAAATACATACTATACAATTAATTTAAATGCATACCTATACCTATTCACTAGTTATACACATATATATACTAATATACTTCACATATATTACACTAATTACAGGGAAAAGGAAGAGGAAGGAGCTTACTGAGTGTTGGCCGGGCTCAGGCCGGAGGGAAGGGTGGCCGGATGCAGTCGGAGCAGGGAGTGCACAGCAGGGAGGAGGACTCGCCGGGCTGCGCCGGAGTGGTGAACGCAGAGGGAGAGGGACTCGGCAATGGTCGGGATGGTGGCGCGAGGGAGCTCGGTCTGGAGGAGTGCAGGGGTGAGGGGGTTGCCGGACTTCGGTGAGCCGAAGGAGGGAGGAGTGATGGCTGGTGGTGGGAGGATGTAGAGATGGAGATGGTGGTGATAGTTGGTGACGGAGTGGCTTGATGTAGGTGGCCGGCTGTACACAGCAGGGAGGAAGAGCCGGACTGATGGCCGGAGGGAGATGTCGGCTGATCAGTGGCGCAGTGGGGAGATGGCCGAGCAGCGGAAGTTCCAGCGGGGAGATGGCCGGGCTGGAGGAGCTCGGGACCGGAGCTAGGCTGGCCCGCCGGAGACTGAAGGGCCGCTGGAGGATCGGCTGGGAGATCGGCAGCAGGTCGGGTTGGCCGCTCGCCGGAGGGGGACGCAGAGGGAGAGGAATGGGAGGATGGTCGGGGACTGGGCTGCCGGAGGGTCGCCGGGAACTGTTACGGCCGCCGGAGATGGGTCAGCCGAGCAGCAGCAGCATGGGGTGAACAGGAAGGGTTGGTGATGATAGTTTTCCCCCTCTTTTCAAATTTCAAATGAAAAAAAATAAAAAAGAAGAAGGAGAAAGGAAGAAGGAGAAGAAGAAAAGAAAGAGAAGAAGAAGGGAAGAAATTTTACATACGTAGGAGAGGGATGGAGGCTTGTGAGGAAGTGGGGGCTTGCTTGGGGATTAGGGTTTGATGGGACATGTCATTTAATAGGGAGAGAGGATTTTGATGGAGGGTGAGGATGCACTCATTGAATGAGTGGTCCAGATTGGACATGGAGAATTTCTTCATGTGGGTGAGGGTGAGAGATTTAATTAAATTATCATTAGGCTCCCTCATTGTTTAAACAATGAGGTGTTGACACAAAATGCCAATTTGTAATTTAGCCCCCTGAAATTTGAGAAATTGCACAAACACATAAAATAACGAAAATTTTGTGGGCGATTCGGTGTCCGGTGTTTTGTAGGGTCAGGGGCGCTGTAAGTTTGGATGGGCTTAAATAGCAGGGCACTGGAATTAAATTGGGATTTTAGAATCAGATAAAATGGTATCCTCAAATTAATTAGAGATAAAATGCAAGTTGTGTTCAACAATTAATTAGGAGTACATGGGATCAAAATTAGGTCAGGTCATCAATACCAATAATGAAGAAGACTCTGAACAGAATATTACCCTAATTTGGGCCGCACGAAAAATAGGTCAAGATTGCCTCCAATTTTCGATTGGAACGCACAACGATATAAAATAGGAATTTATTAAATAACGTCCGCGACGATTTTTGTGCGGCTAGAAATAATGTACAAAGAGCATAATTACGAGCTACAAAAATAGCAGAATGGAAGGCGGGCATGTCTAGGGCAAGATTGTAAAATTTGTTGGAAGACAAAAGTCAGGATAGCGCTCCAAATATCGAAGCAAAGACAATGCGCAATAATTAAATAAAATACAGTAATTAATTACACTTCCAATAAATTAATTCTAAAATAAAATAATTAACCTCAAAATTCCATAATTCCGACAGGTGCTCATCTACTGGCTTCTAGGTCAAGTCTACCATCACAAATGAACACTGTCTATAATATAATATATTAAAGTACACATCACACAGTTATTTAATCAAATATACTATCATGCAATTAATTAATTATAACTACAATAATATTAAATATTATAAAAAGTCGAAAATACCTCTGTTTTCGGAATGTGGTAGTGACATATTTATCATATTAGCGACGTTTAGTGAGGCAACGTAGCTATAGTAGCGACGTGTTATGTATCGCTAAACGTCCCTAATATTTTTCTATTTAGCGATATTTTGCAACATATTTAGCGACGTTTTGTTGACCTGACAAATACTGCCATATCAGCAATTTAGCGACATACATCGACGTATTTAGTGACTTATTTTATGATGTATTTAGCGACATATTTAGCGACGTATATAAACGTCGCTAATAGTCGCTAAACGTCGCTAAATTTCTAGTAAAAATTAAAAACTAGAATATAAAATGGTTTCCAAATCTATCTTCCGACAGTTTATGAATTCATAGTTTATATAAATAGACCAGGAGCAACCCTCCGTTGAATTTTCTGGGTTCGCCGATCCCTTCAGTGGAATACTCAACACCGATAAATTCACATACATTTAATATGAATAATAAAGTAAAATTTGTAGAAAATAAAATATTGGAATTATAAACCGAGTCTAGAGAAAATCTCATCGTAAAGAATACAATAATATCCACACAACTGAGTGCAAGAAATAAAGTCTGAAAGCCTCAAAAATGTATAATATTCATAAATGACCTAATATCATGGGTCAAAACACAAACAACCAGTAAACTGTCCTAACTAGGACTACTGCAGATTTGAAGGAGGATGACTACCAGCGCGCATCAGGGTTAAGAACAAATCATACTTCTTCCATATAATCGACATCGATGTCGATGAAGAAGGTAGTAACGTCGGTAGAGTCAGTGTCGATGAAGGCGCACCAGCATGACGTATCTGCTCCAACGCTGCTAATAGATAGTTGTATGAATCCATGGTAGATAACAGCCTCGTACTACTATGAACTATTTGATCCTGCATCATCGTCAGCCTCTCATCCATGGACAGTTGTGATGCCTGCATCATGCTACGCTCTATCGACGCTTTAAGTTCAACTATCATATCCCTGATCTCCATGATGCTGCGCTCGAGTATATCAAATCGTGCGATTAGCGTCGCATCGTTCGCTTGCGCTGGGATTGGGGCTGCTCCTCCATCCTTCATATCAACTCATCACGGAGAGAAGAAATCTGATAGTCAAAGGTCTTCTGGACTCGGGCTAACGCTGGCGAGGGCTGTGGGGAATACGCACTTGCAGTGGAGGCCCTAGAGGAATGCGTCACAACAAGGGTGCCATAGGATCCTATATCGTAGTAAGTACCCCTCTGGAGACCACCAGCGGCGGTTACCTACAGCTCTCCCGTCGACGGAGCTAGAGAGGGCTGCGAGGAAGTACCAGCCTCTCCCGTTGTAGGTGCACTAGCAGTCGTCCGCTCATGCAGGCTAAGATACTTGGCCTAGAAAAGTATGGATACTCGATAATTGCTAAAGTCTAAGGTACTTATTACTAACTACATGGATATTTATTTGCATATTTTCTAAGTTATATTAAAATTATCACAAAGTAAAGTAATACTTATATAGGTCTGCGAGGACCTCCCATCAATGAGAGTCTCGTCATTTTGATGGGTGGTCAGGAAGACGGTCACCATATTGGCATCCTCACCCCTCTGTACCTGTTAAAAATATATTATTTAGTACTAAAATTAAATATTTTATCCTACTACCATTTTATCGTACTTGTATTAAAATAATATATCTGAAATAAAAAATATACCAAACGACAAAAATATTTTGTCATCGGAATCAAGCCACCACACCACTTTGCTGCCTTCTTCCTAGCCGCCTTGGCCTTATCAGACCTTTCCTTTTACCTTGGAACGTCGAATCTAGCCCTCATCGTAGTCCACTTCTCAGGCGTGATCCAACCTTGGATCAATTTTTTTTGCAAATACGAGCCTTCTGGTCATCCAAAGCATCACAGATCAGATTAGCGGCAACGGCAAAAAATATCTGCTCGATCAACTCGGCCCGTTATGGTGGATAGAAATACGTTTGCTACAAGAAGTAATATAGTAAGTTATATAATATGCATAAATGAGATGATTGATATTAAAACCAAATATACTTTTACCTTGAAGTGCGAAAATCAGAACGTCTTCCTCTGATCCGGAGCATCAGAGTAGTTGATCCAAGGGCCACCATAGTTGTAGCTCAAAAAGTGGCCCAGGCTCTGTACGAACATGGGACGATATCTATACATAGATAATTATTTTAGCAAAAAAGTGAATATATGATGAATAAAGAAATACACGATGTATATGATGATAAACCAACTAAATGACTTACTTTGTACCGTCGGGCCAAATCTTCGTCCTCGTCTCATCTGGAGGTGCACATGGAGGATCTCTCTGATGCTGGGATAACGTCGGCTTAACATTCGCCATATGCTCATCTGTCTCCACGGTTATATCAGCAGGAGAAACGCTGGACGAGGGAGTAGTCTCATTCCTGGAACTACTCGTCCCAGGAGTGCTGTCACGTAATGTCATCTCAGTCGGAGATATGACTGGTCAATATACTGGAGTACTTGGAGACGAGGATCCATAACCAACAGTAGGCAGTATCGGAGGGGGACTTCGTCTACCTCTGGACCTGTCGAATGCTCCGCGTCATCCTATCATACCTGATAACAATATATGATAATAGAATAAATAAACAGATATATAGTATATTCTATAGTCAAAATGTTATACATATCTTACAGTATTAATAGAATTGTACAGTAAATAACTAGTAGTGTCACAAGTCTAAATGGATAGTATATTCTACAGTTAAAATATAATACATGTCACAAGTCCAAATAGATTTATTTTATTTTCAATCATCTTCAAAAAATTTATCGTGTTCGCCTTCCTCGTCTTCCTCTTCCTCTTCCTCTTCCTCTTCCTTCTCATCTTCACTTTCGTCTACTTCATCTTCAGATAATTCTACCTCTTCTACATTATTAGTCGTGTAATAAGTAACTTCCATTGAGTCCATATCTACAATATTTGTTACAAGAGGTAGCTCGTTCTCTTGATAAGCTATTTCGTCAACGTCAAAAGTATTTCTAGTTTTAGTCTTGCATACTGCCCACCAATCTGACCTTGTTGTCCCCCGTCTAGGATAAGTTATGAAGCAGACGAGCTGAGCCTGACTTGGTAGGATAATTGGTTCATAGCCTTGATATCTACGCTTGTACTTTATATCCACAAGATCATGCTTGTCAATTTTTGAACCTTATCGGATCAAACCGTTCACACTTGAATATCATGATCTTTGCAGGTTATGTGCCATAATTATATGTCAACTCCATAATCTCTCATAAGATTCCAAATAAATTATTGCCTGGATCGACCTCTTTGTAATTAGAAGATTTGATACACAAACAACTATTTTTTATGGAATCAAGATCCAGGAAGCTGTCTCTAATAGGAGCATTTGTTGACTTGAACCTAAACTAATTCATATAGTAACTTGGCCATATTTTGATGACAGTAATTGGTTCCTTGGCTAGAGTTCTAATAGATTCAGTCTCGGGTGTTATTAGACGATCGACCTAAATACCAAAGTAACGATAGTAAGTTATTTATTGTGCAAGTGCATACAGAAAAAGTAATTACCGAGCTCCTTATATATGCACTCAACCAGGAAAAAAATAACGTCTTATTTATTTTCCTACTTCTTCGTTTGTTATGTAGGGTCTAACCGACCTCAGCTCATCATTATATGTGCTAAAAATAAGAAAGCAACCGTTGATTAGTAGCATAATATTAGCTTATACTATTACATTGAGATGACATAGATGTTGACGTATTAATTACTTACTTACCCCTCTAGCTTCTCCACTTTATTCTCATCGCAATGGAGTAATATATACAACTGATCATCTCTTAGCTCGTCGTCATTCAAATATCTCTTCTTTATTTTCCCCGAAGGCTTTCTGGATGCATTGAATACTTTCAGTATTGCATCATTAGATTCTTGATATCCATCGCTCTCGTTCTATTAGTAGCAATATGAGGTTTGAAATACATCGAGCAAAAGTTTGTAATCTCCTCGAGAACATATGCTTCATAAATAAAGCCCTCAATCCGTGCCTTATTTTTTATCTTTCTCTTTAGGTAATTCAGATATCGCTCAAATGGGTACATCCATTGATAACTAACAGGACCACCAACACGTGTCTCAGAGGAAAAATGAATTAACAAATGCTCCATGGAGTTAAAGAATCCATGAGGAAACACCTTCTCGAGCTTGCACAGTGTTACCACAATATCCTTCTCTTGCTTTTCTAGACGATCGACGAGCAACTTAGTAAAACAAAAATCTCTGAAGAATATGCTAAGCTCTGTCAATGGATCCTAAATGACATATAGTAAAAATTCCTGAAGTATAATCAGAATTAACCTCTCCATGAATACGTAAAAATCGTGGCTCTTCATACCCTCCAGTTTGTTCTCCTTGAGGTCGATGCATCTTCTCAAGTTCGAAACATAGCCGTCTAAAAATTTTAGACCCTGAATCCACCTACAAAGTCTTCCTTTATCCTCCTTCTCCAATAAAAAAATTGATTTAGGCTGCTTTAACTTTCCATTTCCCTCCTCTATCAAATGTAATGCAAGACGTCTATATATTTCTTTTAAGTCCAACTTGGCCTTTAGATTATCTTTCATCTTTTTCTTTACTCTATTACAATATTAATTATGTTATCAAACACATTCTTCTCGATATGCATGACATCAAGGTTATTTCTGATCAGATTGGTGCTCCAATATGGCAGATCCCAGAATATACTCCTCTTCATCCAGTTATTGGTACGACCAAATTTGTCACACTTGTACCCCTTAGCAGACTCTTCGATAGCACTTAGTAAATCTTTTACCTCTTCCATATCGTGTATCTGGACCACATTGGCGGTGGATTGGCCTTCTCCACAATGCCCTTACGAAAAGCTTCCATGTTCCTCTGGTACGGATGATCCTTCAAAAAAAATTATCGATAAAAATCGAAGAAGCACGGTTTGCCTTCGTATTTCAAATAAAAAGCCTTAGTACGGTCCATGCAATATGGACATGAGAGACGACCATGAGTGCTCCATCCTGATAATATTCCAAAGGCCAAAAGGTCGTTGATGGTCCACATAAGTGCTGCCCTCATCTAAAATTTTTGCTTTCTAGAAATACTGTACGTGTTGGTACCTACTTTCCACAGCTGATCTAACTCATCTATCAACGGCTGTAAATACACATCGATATTTCTCTTCGGATTGTTCGAACCTGGGATAATAACGGTTAGGAATATATACGGAGTCTTCATGCATATCTAAGGTGATAGATTGTACGAAGTGACGATCACAAGCTAACACGAATACTGGAAGCCCGAAAGTCCGAATAGGATAAAATCGTTGGAGGAGAGTCCCAATCTGATATTACATGGATCTGAAGCAAAATTTGGATACACTCGATCAAAGTGCTTTCGTGCTTCTCCATCAGATGGATGATCCAATACTCCTTCGATTTTTCCTGCCTATGCCAACTCATATTTTCTGCATCTCCTTCACTATAAACAACCTCTGCAACCACGACGTCAAAGGCAAGTAGTGTGTCGAATTGGTAGACTTTCTTGCACCGACAGACATTCTTCTACTAGTGGCCTTGTAGCGATCAGTACCACAGAATCTGCACGCATCTTCATCCTTGTCGTCTTTGTAGTACAACATGCACCTGTTGCGACATGTATCAATTTTCTCATATCCCATTCAGAGCAATCTCACCATCCTCTTAGATTGGTAGAAGTTTTTAGGCAACTTATCATCCTCTGGCAAGATCTCTATAATCAACTCCATCAGTCGGTTGTAGCATTCTTACGACATGTTAAAATCAGACTTGATGCTCAACAATCTTGTAACTACCTTTAACAGTGAGTGATCCTCACAACCAATATATAATAGAGTCCTTGCATTCTTCAGCAACTCCATAAACTTTGTAGCATCGATATTCGGTGCCTCCTAAGCTGTATCATGATTGTCCGGATCGAAACTAGGCCGTGCCGCATTAAAAATTATATTTACTCACCCGTCGTCATAAACAGCGTAGTCGTGGACATCCATATACGGCTCCACATAAGGCTCTGACTCTGATGCTAAAGACACAAGTTCTCCGTACGTAGTCCACTGATAGTAATTCGACGTAAAATCCTTCGAGTACAAATGATATGTGACTTCCACTTTTGGATGATATTTTAAGTTGTGATATCTCACACACAGACACTTAATTTTGGTACTGTCCATGTACTGAGAGAACGCCTTGGCGAACTGCAAGAACTAATATACACCCTCTATAAATTCATCTCGTATACCACACATGTCATCAGGATGACGGTTGTACATCCATGAACGATAATGCAGATAGTAATTCAGATCAATTTCTAGATACTTCTATAAAGATGAATAGACATCGTTCAAGTATATACTCATGTAAATATTCGGTAGTGTATATTATTCAAATGATACTCACTCCAGATATGCAAAGATGAATAGACATCGTTCAAAAAAATAGTTTAAATTATAGTACATGTCACAAGTCTAAATAGGTTTCATTTTAATATTTTCAAGCCTTTTCTGAAAATTGATCTTCTTCATTTAAATACAGTACATGCATCGATACTCCTAGTCCTATTATTGATACTCAGGAATACCTAATTATGTTGTACATCTACTCGTCTACACACACATAAGAATGTCCCAAACTATTGCAGGGTCAGTTGAGTTAAAAATTATACTCTAGGTATTACCCACTTGACATTTACACTGGTACATATTATTTATATTGACATTGCAGTATCAACTCTGTATCCTGGATACTCATATTACAGTGTATCAGTGAGTGTCAATTCTGTATCCTGGATATCCACACTTGCCATTTGTTTAGGCCATGACTTTTTAATTAAAAATTCAAGTCATGGATATCCAGTGTCAATTTTTTTTTGTCCAGGATACAAAGTTGACACTCACTGATAAACTCCTGGATATCCACACTTGACATTTACACCGGTAGATATATAGTGCCAATCCTATATAGATTATGAAATAAAAAAATAAAAAGAGTTTAGGTCCGGTAGATATTATTTATATTTATACTTTAAATGTCAAGTGTAGGCCCAAACATAATATCTTGACTAAAATACATACTCAATGATACACACACACACCCCCTCACTGTACTATGCACAAGCGTGCACTGCACAATACCTCACTTGATATCACTCAACCTCCTTCCTAAGTGCATTACAGTGTACTGTTATTCACCTATTACCCCTTGTTGCAGTACTGAGTTACACTCCCCCCTTATCACACACACATCATACACATGCACACTATACCATTTTTTTAGGTTACCTTATATAGCTCTAAACTAGGATACATAATTATAAAAATTTCTTTAATCACACATAATCAAGTCACTCAATTTTTTTTTACTTAATTGCCTAACACAACAATAATGCTTATAACCATGCATGATTGATAACCAATGTATGCGTGTGTCCGTGTTCGATAAAATGCTTACAACCTTATCCTTGATATCGTGTCCTAATATTTCATATCCATATGTCCTATAATTTTACCATATGTATCATGAGTTAACATGATACAAACATATGTGAATGTTCGTACACGTGTTAGGGTTAGTGTATGTGTGTTAGTGTGTCTGCGTGTCCGAGTTTGGGTTATTCTTAGTGTCCACGTATGTGTGTATCCGAGTTAGGATTAGGATTTACCTAAGAAATGGGTAGCCAGAGAGGAGGGGGTTGACCGAGGAGGGGGTGCCTGGAAAGGAGGAGGAGTCCGTTGAGGAAGAGGAGCCCAGAGATGAGGAGGAGAAGGAGCTCGATGGAGGAGGAGGAGGAGGAGCTCAGTGGAGGAGGAGGCTATAACACCCCGTTCTGTTCTAGCGGACTGCCGACTCAAACGGCAAAAGTGCAACTATCCCGACCAGCTTTGCCTCAAACAAGAAGCAAAGAATATCCAGACTTGTCCCTACAGGAATTTGGCTTAGGCTTTCAGAGGCTCGCTTGACGTATCGCTCTACCGAGGCGAATCATCGCTAAGGTGTGTGGCTACGGTGAACTTGTCTTTGCTTAGCCAACACACATAAAACATGAATATTTCATGCTAGTCGCTAGGTGAATCATCCCCTGCATGCTAATAAGAATCCAACGCACCTAGCTAAGGGAATAATCCCAACTCATATTGCTTGTGCTAGAACATGGAAATTGAAATACTGCTTATATTTAGACCCTCGCATGCTAAGTCCCTAACGATTTCATCTCTCGGCTTACCTTCGGGTCCGAGCAAACGTGCCTGCTTATGTTTCTTAGAAACGCATGCTTGTCTGCTTGAATGTTGCATTGTTTTCATCCAAACCCCGGAAGACTACCATGTGGTCGTCCCGTGCCTGAATGAACCTACAAGTATCCGGGACCGTTAGGTTGCCAAGGCAATTCCCGATCCAGGGGATTGCATCATGCCAAGTAAAAGATCATGCTCCTATAGCAAGACTCATTCAAGTATTCAAATATTTCTGCAAATCTCCTTCGAGCGGGCTTACAGCAGCCCAGGAGACTGTGCATATCCAATAGCTAAATGTTATACAATACTGCTTGTCGTGTGCTCATGTTGCCTAAACTACATAAAGTGTGAATTAATAATCGTGTTCGATCATGGACAACTTGTGCACAAGGATATAAGTTCTGCGGACGGTCGCTGGGGCACTGGCACCGATCCGATCCGGGCAGACTTCGTATTTATAGTCAATCGTGTGCGGACTGGATAACTTGTAACGCATCATGTTTTATGAGCTCCTCATATTTTCTCGTTGCATGCTATCCATGTCCTTGACTAGTCCATTATGGCATCAAGCCAGTGATCCTCGTGTGTATATGCTTGCAATACCTCGTGTGTTTATCGTGTGAATATGGCTTACAATGCATCGTGTGTGCCTCGTGTGTATTTAACCTGTTGCATGCTTGCTTGTTAAATGAATGATAAATAAGTCATCCTCGCTTAGCGGCTATCTGCGTGCGAATCATTGCATCGCATCAAAAAACAACCGAACACCTGAACGATCATGTAATAACGACCATCGTGTTTGCATATGCTATGCCTCCTGAATGTTATACTTGCCCGTGCATGAATTAATAATGTTTGCCTTGGACAGAGAAGGACAATGGTAAGTTGGTAAGTCTCGCCGTGTTTCCTCTCATGTTGCACGGCGCACTGCCACACGAGTTAGGCTATTCAATATCTTGTATGAAAATGATCCTAAGGCAACTAGAAAGACAACTTAATAGTTGGTGCACGGAACCTGTATTACGTGTTTGAATTTGTCGAGCGGGCGAGTAGCTTCCCCACCAGTGCATTCAATGTACTGATAATCCACCAGTTTGTATGCAGGGTACGGGAGAACCTCGTTCAGTGTGGATGCCTCCTTCATGCGTGCTAAGGTATGGAGATTACTCCAAAGCAACGGTGCGTCCGAAACAGAAGCACATATAGAAGACATAATATTGTGAACATCGCCTGATCATCGCCTGTACAATCAATCCACAATTGTAGCCACTTGGCACGCTTTTACTGTTTCAGAGAGAGAGGCTTGAGCGACTTGTAATCTCGGCTATACGCCGCCTGTAACATATGTTTATATCAATAAAGAGTTGCTTTACTCCAACTTGTGTTTCAATGCTTCCGCTATATTGTCAACTCAGTAAACTTGTTACCGATAGCCTATGCGTTCATGACTCCGCTGCACTCGGACAATCTGTGCGACTCTGTGGCTTAGAATTCTTACCGCCAGCCAACGGACCACGGCCTTGCACGGGCGTAGATCACGCTCGTGCGGCATCACGCCCGGATGGGTCGAAGCGATCGTCCCGTGGGAGCGCTGGCGAGGGTAATTCCCGCCTAGCGGGGACGACCGATTAGCCTACGGGAGATCGGGGCGTGACATATTGGTATCAGAGCTTGGCTTCTACGCCTTTGGACTTCAATTCGATATCTCAGTTTCGAAAGCTCGTTCGTGGGTTATGTGCACACTCTCTCTCAATGCCTCGATGGAATATTCCAACAATAAGTCTAAATACTTTTAAAATGCATTTTGAATATAATGATAAGCTTGCTTGTATATTGTTGTGCTGCGAGTGGCCTTTGTGCCAACCTGTACGAACCCTTGAGAGTATCGCAGTAGCTTTTCCGATTTCACTAACTCTAAGTTTGGTTGAATGCATCTATTCGAGGGAATCCTTGAACTAGTGTACCATCCAAGACTTAAGAAAAGGTGAAACTCGAGTGCTAAGACTTCGCTATCACTGAGCTGGTTTACGTGCTCACGCTAGAAATGTATTTCGAAAGTACGCACGATCTAGTCTAAGCGATATGCTAATTTTGATGCTTGTGCAAGTGAATATCCAAATAAAATAAGTACAATGACTTTTCTAGGATTGCCTCAACCCTAGATTACTGTTTGTCCTCAGTAAGTCTCGAGGACGAGACTTTTTCTGAGTTGGGTAGGATGTAACACCCCGTTCCATTCTAGCGGACTGCAGACTCAAACGGCAAAAGTGCAACTGTCCCGACCCACTTTGCCTCAAACAAGAAGCAAAGGATATCCAGACTTGTCCCTACAGGAATTTGACTTAGGCTTTCAGAGGCTCGCTTGACGTATCGCTCTACCGAGGCGAATCATCGCTAAGGTGGGTGGCTATGGTGAACTTGTCTTTGCTTAGCCAGCACACATAAAACATAAATATTTCATGCAAGTCGCTAGGTGAATCATCTCCTGCATGCTAATAAGAATCCAACGCACCTAGCTAAGGGAATAATCCCAACTCATATTGCTTGTGCTAGAACATGGAAATTGAAATACTGCTTATATTCAGACCCTCACATGCTAAGTCCCTAACGATTTCATCTCTCGGCTTACCTTCGGGTCCGAGCAAACATGCCTACTTATGTTCCTTAGAAACGCATGCTTGTCTGCTTGAATGTTGCATTATTTTCATCCAAACCGTGAAAGACTACCATGTGGTCGTCCCGTGCCTGAATGAACCTACAAGTATCCGGGACTGTTAGGTCGCCAAGGCAGTTCCCGGTCCAGGGGATTGCATCATGCCAAGTAAAAGATCATGCTCCTGTAGCAAGACTCATTCAGGTATTCAGATCTCTCTACAAGTCTCCCTCGAGCGGGCTTACAGCAGCCCATGAGACTGTGCATATCCAATAGCTAAATGAATCATGCAATACTGCTTATCGTGTGTTCGTGTTGCCTAAACTGCATGAAGTGTGAATTAATAATCGTGTTCGATCATGGACAACTTGTGCACAAGGATATAAGTTCTGCTGACGGTTGCTGGGGCACTGGCACCGATCCGATCCGGGCAGACTTCGTATTTATAGTCAATCGTGTGCGGACTGGATAACTTGCAACGCATCGTATTTTATGAGCTCCTCGTGTTTTCTCGTTGCATGCTATCCATGTCCTTGACTAGTCCATTATGGCATCAAGCCAGTGATCCTCGTGTGTATATGCTTGCAACGCCTCGTGTGTTTATCGTGTGAATATATCTTACAATGCATCGTGTGTGCCTTGTGTGTATTTAACCTGTTGCATGCTTGCTTGTTAAATGAATGATAAATAAGTCATCCTCGCTTAGCGGCTATCCGCGTGCGAATCATTGCATCGCATCAAGAAACAACCGAACACCTGAACGATCATGTAATAATGACCCTCGTGTTTGCATATGTTATGCCTCCTGAATGTTATACTTGCCCGTGCATGAATTAATAATGTTTGCCTTGGACAGGAAAGGACAATGGTAAGTTGGTAAGTCTCGCCGTGTTTCCTCTCATGTTGCACGGCGTACTGCCACACGAGTTAGGCTATTCAATATCTTGCATGAAACTGATCCTAAGGCAACTAGAAAGATAACTTAATAGTTGGTGCACGGAACATGTATTACGTATTTGGATTTGTCGAACGGGCGAGTAGCTTCCCCACCAGTGCATTCAATGTACTGATAATCCACCAGTTTGTATGCAGGGTGCGGGAGAACCTCGTTCAGTGCGGATGCCTCCTTCGTGCATGCTAAGGTGTGGAGATCACTCCGAAGCAACGGTGCGTCCAGAACAGAAGCACATATAGAAGACATAATATTGTGAACATCGCCTGATCATCGCCTGTACAATCAATCCACAACTGTAGCCACTTGGCACGCTTTTACTGTTTCAGAGAGAGAGGCTTGAGCGACTTGTAATCTCGGCTATACGCCGCCTGTAACATATGTTTATATCAATAAAGAGTTTCTTTACTCCAACTTGTGTTTCAATGCTTCCGCTATATTGTCAACTCAATAAACTTGTTACCGATCGCCTATGCGTTCATGACTCCGCTGTACTCGAACAATCTGTGCGACTCTGTGGCTTAGAATTCTTATCGCCAGCCAACGGACCACGGCCTTGTACGGGCGTGGATCACGCTCGTGCGGTATCACGCCCGGATGGGTCGAAGCGATCGTCCCGCGGGAGCGCTGGCAAGGGTGATTCCCGCCTAGCGGGGATGGCCGATTAGCCTGCGGGAGATCGGGGCGTGACAGAGGCGGAGGAGGAGCTCGGTGGAGGAGGATGAGGAGGAGCCCGGATAAGAGGAGGAGGATCTCGGTGGAGGATGAGGAGGAGGGGGTGCCCAGGGTCAGAGGGGGAGCACAGTCAACGGGGGAGGTCGGCAGTGGGGGTCGTCGACGAGGGGTTGGGTCATGGAGGTGGGGGAAAGGAGAAAATTTAGGAAAATTTTGGGTGAGAATGGGGTAAAGTGAAACCGGATTGCTATATTAAAAAATATTAGCAACGTCTCTTAAACACGTCGCTAATCGTCGCTATTAGCGATGTTTATATACTCGTTAAATGTCGCTAATTCTGAAAATATTAGCGACTATTTAGACGTCGCTAAATGTCGCGAATAAAAATATTTAGCAATATTTTTTTACATTTATAAATGTCGTTGATTAAAAAATTAAAATCGTCGATAAAAAAGTCGCTAAACGTCGCTAAATTAAAAACTTTAGCGATGTTTAGAGACGTTAAAAAAATATATAGCGACTATTCTTTCAAAAATCAAAGTACCGTCGCTACTAGTCATAATTAGTCGCAAACAGTGACGTACATCGACGTTTACTTACGTCGTCACTAAATTCTTTTATATTAGCTACGTTTACTTATGATGTCGCTAAAAATATTGCTATTTTATCATATTTTGGTAGTGGCTGCATAAGCACGTGGTGTATCACGTCTGAGAAGGCTATTAATGATTTGATGTAACCTTTCATCTTTTTCTGAGCTGCCGTCTTCATGAGTCTCAAAGCATCTCAGTGTGACGAGTGATGTGTCAAAGAGTTTGACAGACATCGAATGCTATGTCAAGGGAGTCTTATGAGGCTAGGTTGATCAGGCCGCATGTAGATCCTTTGCGACTAAGTTATTCAGACCGTATTTGCCTCCTCTACGGCTAGGTTTATACAGGTCGCATATCGCTTCTCTGTGGCTTTTTGAGGGATATGACCTCTGTCATGACCCACACCTGAATATTCGGGCACGAGTACGTGGTTACGCCCAACCTACGTCACAGAATCAATGGTAGAACGTTGTCTGGGTTATTTCTAACTATCTAACATCTCAACAATATAATATGGTACCTGTCAATCATCTCAACTCCAACCGGAGGAGCAATATGGTATCTCATAAGTATATCTAATCTCAATCACAAAACAACTAAGGAATAATAATGCACGAATGGAATAGCGAAGGAAAGAATAAGATACAATCCACAATCTGAAATAATAAAACAATACTGTGAATCTACCAAAAGAATAGTCTAATACAATCCAATACAATAAATCTAGACCTCATCGGCCTTTGCAACTAAGTCCTCCTGGTCAATAAGAGTATCCTCTAAAGGTACAATATCCTGTGGCCCATAGAAAGTGGTATACTGCTCTAGAAGCCAGTCATCTAAAAAAATATATCCAATCAGGATTGGAGCAAAGTACATACCTCTGAAAACAGTTTCAATAGCATAATCGAGCATATAAACATAAATAGAAATAAAATACAAGATCACTAAACATATGAATGATGAACATAGATATACAAGTAATGTACAAGAATATAGATCAATAATATGTATATCACAATATGATAAAATAACTGTAATCTAAACTAACTAATGTGTCTCAGAATACAAGTTCATTATGTGATCGGGTTGGGTGAACATGATCAGGTAAGATGGACTACAAGTGTGGTATATAACCAGAATATACACGATGTAACAATGGCTTTGATCACATAATCAACTCTTACTCTCCCGCTCCCAACTAACACTGATGGATCCAATCATGACATGCTACAAACGAGAAATATAACCACTAAACACAAGCAGTGGATATACAAGAATATCATAACTACCGAACATGAGCGATGGGTGTACACGAATAAGCATATTAAATATGAGTAGTGTGTGAACACGAAATATAATCAATACCCAATTAACATGATGAGATACAATATACACGAGTACCCGCTAAACACGATAGGGGATAACATCTCATGACTGGATCTATATAACACCAGTCCGTGAAATCACTGTATCGGGATCAATGTATACAATTCTAGAATATGCATATATATAATATTATGAATTAAAAACTATCAAAGAAATGTACTCGCCTGACATCTTGAGCAAGGTGTGTCTCTCGATGCCCAAGTTGGTGTCTCACAACCTATATATGGTATGTTGTATCAATACAAGATTCAAGAATAAAAATAAGTAAATTTAATATAATTCTAGGTCGATATGCCATTTCTAAGTCAAACTAATAAATTCTAGGTTGCCAGAGTCTAATACTAAGTCACTAAGTTGATACACTATGAAGCTATGCTATACTAACTAAGTTAAGGAACAATAAGGCACTCAAAGAGCCGTATCCCAAGATACGCAAGTTTTGAATATGAAAATAGTGTTTTATATAAGTATTTAAGTCAAATATAATAATATGATATCAAATTAAATAAAATAGGATACCTTGGCCTTGCACCAATGCGTATCGTACCTAACCTGATACCCAAACTCAATACTTTGGGTATCGGCCCAATACCTTGGTAATACCTTGGTATCCCGAGGTAACCAAAAACTAAACATAATAGTTAATATATATATATATATATATATATATATATATATATATATATATACCTCAAAACTAATATGCTAACTATAACAATATATATACTAGTACATAAAATAGCTATCAATGTAATACCTACCTACTAACTACCATACAATATCAACTTACCCATACACATATCTAACTAACTAGATATAAATGCTACATTCCAACATACATAACTAACTAATACTCCAAATCAACTAATATAAGCAATTATACATGTAAGTTGCTAACTAGCTAACTTAACATATGATGTCTATACTAAAATACATATATATATATATATATATATATATATATATATATATATATATATATATATATATATATATATATATATATATATATATATATATATATATATTCTAACTCTTACATTCTAACTAAGTTTATTCATATACTAACTAACCATCTCCAACTTATCATCTACATAGATACATATATAGTTAATTAGATACTAACATACATATATATATATATATACCTACCCTTACTGATACATGAAACTGAAACACAGCCTTCAAAACTAACTGAATTGGGTCGGCACAGGGACTGACTGCTACTGATACTGTAATGAACTGCAAACTTATCCGAATGCCATGTGTCTGCTGCTGAATGCAGCTTCAGTGAGCTCTACCCCGAGCTCACTGCTAATGCTCTCTTCATTTACTGCCAAGTTCTTCTGCACAGGAACCTCCACACTGTCGAGACCCCCTACTGTAGCTGTTGTCCACTGTTCCGAGCCTTCCCCCTTACTCACTAGTTGCACTGACTGTTAAAGTCTCACAACACAAAAACACACACTACACTCACAATTAACTAGCAAAGTATATACATCTATGCCTCTCTATATACATAAACACCCACATATCTATGCATATAAACATCTATAATTATACTCATATGTGTAACAGTACATATACACAATATATATATACACATATATAGATTTATCTAGATACTCTATTATATACATATAGACACATATAAATACATAAACCCAAAATATACTATTATATACTCTATATAAAACATAGATAGTATATATATATATAGATAAATACATATGCACGTATAAGAAAATAACCAAACAACAAACACGTGGGGTGCACCGCACCCGTATCATACTTTCTATATGATACGCTTGCGATACGGCTCCAACACACAACCAAACACATCCCGAAGGATACGAGCAAGTCTAATACATAAATTATGAATAATACATATAGTAATTAGAGTATCTATGTATCTGTATCATAATATAATATGCACAAGGCCCCGTGTTGGAGAAAACCCCCCCAAAATTAACCTATTTTATCAAATTGACGAGATACGGCCTGCACGTATCTAATTATGGACACAAGCTACTCATAAACAAGCACTCAAGTGTTAATTAGATCCATTAGACCTAATAACAAGTACTACATATGTCAATCTCGAAATTCTTCCAAAATTGGTACCAAATTGGTCATAACTTCTACCGTAGGTCTCCTATGAACCTAAAACTAGTTGCTATGGGTAGCCTATACATGTGGGTTAGTTTCTCATGGTTAAATCTTAGATCTAGAGTCTATAAAAGGGGAAAAATTGAAATGTACCTATTAGGAGATGGATTCCCAATAAAAAGTCCTCACTTGCCAAGTAGTTCTACTCCTTGTAGATCTTGGCCTCTTCTCTTTGCTTTTTTGCTTCTTTCTTGTAGATCTTTGGTGTAGCAACCTCAATGATGAATTTAAAAAAAGATTGGTGATGAATTGGTGGAGAATTGATGAGAGAATGTAGAAAATTTGGAGAGAAAAATTATAGATATAGAATTTAGAGAATGAAATAAAATAAGAGCACTCTCTCTCCTCCTACTAAGGGCCGGCCATGTAACCCCCTCCCTAAGAAATGTACAAAGTTATAAATACCCCTTGGGGCCTCTCATGAAGAAATTAATTAGGGAGAAAAGGTTCTAGTCTAATAGTTTCTTTAATTAATCAAGCCTCATAATCCATGGACCTAATTCATGGGCTCAACTTAGACTCAACTAAAAGTTGGTTCATGCATTCTAGATAAATGGGTTAGGTCCACTACATAATTCTAAGATAAGTCTACAACTATAAAACAATAATAATAATATAATAATTAAATAATTATTCATACACAAATATTAAATTTAAATAATCCTAAAATAAATAATATCCATTATCAATTACCAAACTATCCTTGAGTAAAAAAGTGAGGGTGACAATCCTACCCACCTTAGAAAAATTTTGTCCTCTAAATTTGTCACGACCCGCACCCGGGGTAAGGGTACTAGTCGGAAACAACGCCCAGCCTACGCCGCAGAATCGGCGGTAGAACGCTGTCTAGATAATCTATCTAATATGATGAACCACCAATAATGATAGTATACTCAATCACAGAACTAAGATAGAATGAACACGAATCAGATAGGAATAGAATAGTCACCATACAACTCATGAGTTTAAAATAATACATCAATGAGTCTGAAGAGCAACAAAATAAGCTGGAGACAAATCCAGTACAAAAGAATACTACAATACTACAAAGCTACAACTCCAGGGTCAACTGTCTCAGTTGGGATAAGTCCCTCTTGAGCCAGGGTCTCGGAATCTAAACCCACAATATCCTGGGGTCCATAATAGGTAGGGTACTCCTCAGTGTCATCTGGAAAAATATATCTAGTCAGGAAAGGAGCAGAGTACATCTCTAACAGCAGTTCTAATCCATGATAAAAACTATGTAACAGTAAATAGCTGTGGATAAACAAGATGCACAATAGATACAAGAAATATATAGACAATAAGGAAATACTGGAAAGAAATACAATAATGAACAATATGCCAATAAAACAATAATACTAATGACTAAGTGTGTAAGTACTAGCTTAACATGTGATCGGCTTGGGCAAGATACAATACGGTCTGGCTAATCATACGTGCGGTGCATGATCAACACTATTCGCTTACCAATACTTTATTCAATAGAGATTTGATCACATATCTATACTAATACTCTCCACCCCCAACTGGTATAATAGATCCAACCACGGTATGCTATGGCACTAGATTCCCCAAGAAGAGAGCGACTCCTCCCGAAAATCGGTGTCTGTACATGTACAAGATAACCAATAAAATAATACTTGCACCATATACACCATATACCAAGGAATAACATCTCATGACGAGATCCGGATATACCAATCCGTGTAATCATAGTGTCAAGAGAAACATGTATATCTACACTAGATACAACGAACATAGAGGATATCATAAATGAGAAACTATCAGAGAATGTACTCGCCTGAAGTCCAATGAACAGTCTCACAGATGTCTGACTCGGTACATCGAAGACCTAGATATGGAATACCACATTAATACAAGGTCCCGGAAAGAGAACAAGTCAAACTAGTCAACTTCTAGGTCAATAAATCAATTCTAAATCAAAAGTCAACTATGGTCAACTCTAAAGTCAACTAAAGTCAAACATGGTCAAACCAAGGTCATCCTCACAAGACATCTATACAAATAATATAGAAAATAAAATACAACAATTTAGGAATCAAAATTAGATCACAATAGATACCCACACAAAGTATACTAATAATACAATTAATGCACACTCTAAATAATGTATATACAAACCAATATTTATACAAATAGAATAATATATTATTATTAGTATTATACCTCACAAAAATACCTATATATATACATATATATAAATCAAAATGCACATATATATATATATAAAACAAATTTAATAACTATATACTTATATATACATACATATAAACTTACAAAATTAAAATACCAAACACATGCACATATTAATGTATGTATTTTACATGGCTAGAAGCACACATAAAAATACATTCATTAATATACAAATAATTATATAATAATTATAAATAAAATAATTACACATTTAAACACATAAATATATTTTACAAACCTTTATGTATAAAATATTTTATTAACATAAGTACATATATAATTGCATGCAAGAAAGCTACATACATATATTTATACATCATATTAAAATACATAAAAATATAGATCTATGCTACAATATCATAATAAATACACTAAAATAAATATATAATATCTATATATATTTACTAATTATAAATAAAGAATTTAAAGCATAATTAATTAGATCTACACATAAACACACCAAATTGGAGAGTATCACACCGTATCCCACTAGATCTAGGATACGCATGCGACACGAGTCCAACACACAACCAATTGTACCCCGAAGGACACAAACAAGTTACAAATAATATTTATGAATAAATCAAAGTGTCAAAAGTAGATCTATGTGTCCGTGTCAAAATACGACATGTTCCAAGCCCCGTGTCGGAGGGAAAACCCCCAAAATGACACGTATCACCAAATAGTTGGGATACGAACCACATGTACCCAAATTATGGACACGACACTAGCCCCAAACACAAAAACACATGCCCAATTGATCTATAGGATCAATTGACACACACAACAAAATGTAAATTCGGAATTCCAACAAAATTGACACAAAAAGTACCATAACTTTCTCCCTGGGTCTCCTATGAACACAAAACAAAGTCCTATGGGTAGTACATACATATGGGTTGATTTTACATGATTAAATCTCAGATTTAGAAGCTATTTAAATGGGAAAAACTGAATTATACCTATTGGGAGATGGATTTCCAATGAAACCTCCAATTGAGATGAACTTGCTTCCAAATTGTAGATCCTTGCTCCTCTTTGTAGATCCTTGCTTCCTCCTTCTAGATCCTTGCTTTTCAACTTTCTAATAGTGAATTGGGAAGAATTTGAAATAAATTTGGTGGACAATTGGAATAGAAATGGAAAGAATTTGGGAGTGGGAATTTCTAGATCTAGATTTGGAATGAGAATGAGAGAAGAGAGAAATTTCCCCCCTCTTTTAATAGGCCGGCCTTGCCCCTCTCCCAAGCAATTGTAAAATGTCCAATGTACCCCTTGGGGCCTCTCATGAAGAAATAATTAAGGAAGGAAGCTTCTAGTCTAATCATTTAATTAATTTAATCCATCTCCTTAACCATGGGCTTTCTAAATGGGCCAAGTCTAACTATTTAATTCATGTTGGTCCATGGGTCCAAACTACACTAGTTGGGTCTACTAAAATAAGTCCAAAATAATTAAATAACATCCAACAATAATTAAATAATACAACAAAAATTATTTACCATGCACAATATTTATTTAAATAGGAAATTACCAAAATACCCTTTTTCCTAAAATGTGGTAGTGACAAGTCTACCCTCCTTAAAATAATTTCGTCCTCGAAATTTAAAGATAAAAACTACCCCCAGAAAATCACAGAACAGAACTAAAGAATCACAACTAACTAATGAACAAAACATAACAATGAACAGAACATAGCTAGAGAATAACATACCTCAAGGTACAAACAAATATGGATAACGCTCTCGCATGTCATCCCCTCTCTCCCAGGTAGACTCCCCTGGAGAGTGATGCCTCCATGCGATGCGTACCAAAGGAATAGTCTGGTTCCTCAGCACCTTCTCTCTCCGATCCAGAATCTCAACTGGCTGCTCTGGATAGCTAAGAGTAGGGCCCACCTCTATCTCTGAGTGATCCAATACATGATTAGGATCTGCCACGTATCATCTCAACTGCGACACATAAAACACGTTGTGCACTCCCTCCAATGCAGGTGGCAAGTCTAGTCTATAAGCAACTGCACCGACCCTCTCTAGAAGAGTAAAAGGTCCGATGAATCGCGGACTAAGCTTTCTGCCTCCACCGAAGCGAATAGTGCCTCGTATCGGAGAAATCCTCAGAAACACCAAATCACCCACCTAGAACAAAACACCATCTTAAGAACTTAATCTATAACAAACAAGAACAAGCACAAACAAAATCTAAACTATACCTCGAACTCCAAAGGTCTCCGATGGCTATCGGCCCAATGCCGCTATCTGTCCTGCGCCACTCGAAGTCTGTCTCTGATCAACTGAACCTTCTCCGCTGCATCCACAACCATCTCTGGCCCAAGCAAAACTCTCTCTCCAACATCGTCCCAAGACAAAGGACTACAACACCTCCGACCATATAGAGCTTCAAAAGGTGACATCTCTATACTGGCCTGGTAACTGTTGTTGTAAGCAAACTCTACAAATGGAGATGGTCCTCCCAAGAACCCCCAAAATCTAGTACACAAGTGCGCAATATATCCTCGAGAGTCTGGATAGTCCTCTCTGACTGCCCATCTGTCTGGGGATGATATGCAGTACTGAATTTGAGCTGAGTGCCCAAACTCTCCTGCAAACTCCTCCAGAAATGAGAAGTGAAACGACTATCTCGATCTGAGACTATGCTGACGGGAACTCCATGTATCCTAACGATCTGCCTCACATACATCTCTGCCAGCTTCTCTGTAGACAAACCCACCTTGAAAGGCAAAAAGTGGGCCGACTTGGTCAATCTATCAACAATGACCCAAATCGCGTCTTTCCCTCCTGGAGATCGTGGAAGTTCGGACACAAAATCCATAGTAATGTGTTCCCACTTCCACTCTGGAATGGGTAATGGCTGAAGTAACCCTCCTGGCCTCTGCCTCTCGGCTTTCACCTGCTGGCACACTAAGCATCTGGATACAAACTGTGCCACTTCCCTCTTCATGCCATACCACCACACACTCTCTCGCATATCCCGATACATCTTGTTAGCACCTGGATGTATGGAATACTGAGAGCGATGCGCTTCCTGCAATACCTTCTCACGCAACTCCCCACTAGGCACACACAATCTAACTCCATGCCTCAAAGATCCATCCTCTGCAATAGTGAAATCATCCTCCAATCCTGCTCTCACCTGAGCTCTGATACTCCTCAAAGATACATCATCATACTGTGCTGCCTTAATCTTGTCCATCAAATCTGAGTGTATCTGCAATCCCCACATCTGCATAGCACCACCAGGAACAATTACCTCAATGCCCAAGCTCTCCAAGTCCTCCAACAAATATTGATCCTGCGTCAAGAACATAGCTACCGGATACCTGCTCAAAGCATCGGCAACTACATTGGCTTTCCCAGGATGATATTGTAAAGAGATATCAAAATCCTTCATCAGTTCCAACCACCGATGCTGCCTCATGTTCAACTCCTTCTGCGTAAAAACGTACTTCAAGCTTTTGTGGTCTGTGAAGATCTCCACACGCTCTCCGTACAAATAATGTTTCCACAACTTCAGGGCGAATATGACAGCTGCCAACTCCAAATCATGGGTAGGATAGTTCTTTTCATGAGGACGCAATTGTCTGGATGCATAGGCAATCACTTTCCCATGTTGCTGAAGAACACAACCTAAACCCTTTTCCGATGCATCACTATAAATAGTGAAACCTCCGGACCCTGATGGCAACGTCAAAATAGGAGCAGACGTCAACCTCTTCTTCAACTCTTCAAAAGCAACCTGGCAATCCTCCGTCCAAATAAACTCCATATCCTTCCTTGTGAGTCTGGTCATCGGCTCGGCAATCCTCGAAAAATCTTGCACAAACTTCCTGTAGTAGCCTGCCAATCCCAAGAAACTCCTAATCTCTGCTACCGAACTCGGAGTCTTCCAAGATTCCACTGCTGAAATCTTTTTCGGATCTACTGAAATACCATCACCAGTCACAACATGCCCCAAGAATTCTACCTTGTCCAAGAAAAACTCACATTTGGACAACTTCCCATACAACTTCTCCTTCCTCAGCACATCCAACACAATCCTCAAATGCTCCTCATGCTCCTCCGGTGTCCTCGAGTATATGAGTATGTCGTCGATGAACACCACCACAAACTTGTCAAGGTACTGGTGGAACACCTTGTTCATCAAGTTCATAAATACCGCCGGTACATTAGTCAAACCAAACGGCATCACCATAAACTCGGACTGACCATACCGAGTTCTAAAAGCAGTCTTCGGTATGTCCTCCGGCTTCACCTTCACCTGATGGTATCCTGATCTCAAATCTATCTTAGAAAATACCTTCGCACCACTCAACTGATCAAACAGATCATCAATCCGTGGCAAAGGATACTTATTCTTGATAGTGAGATTATTCAAAGCTCTGTAATCAATGCACATGCGTACCGATCCATCCTTCTTCGGTACAAACAATACCGGGGCTCCCCATGGTGAAGAACTCGATCTGATAAACCCCTTATCCTGCAATTCGTCCACCTGCTTCTTCAACTCGACCAGCTCGCTGTTGTTTACTCTATAGACATGCTGTGAAATTGGTTCTGCACCTGGCACCAAGTCTATAGAAAATTCAACATCTCGATCTGGTGGCAATCCTGGCAATTCCTCAGGAAATACATCCAAGAATTCTGCTATCAACGGATGCGGCAACTCCTTGTCTTCTACCATAGCTCCACAAATAATGCCTTCCCCCTGCTCCGCAGCTCCTCTAGCAAACTCGAACTCTGGCTCTCCTGGCGAACCAAACAAAACTCTACCTCCTCTACAGTCTATGCTAGCACGGTGCCTACTCAACCAATCCATCCCAAGTACAATGTAGTAGCTCGGAAGTGGCATTACAAGTAGACACGCACTCAACTCCCGGCCTCCCAGAGTAACTCTCCGATCCTTGCAAATATCATTAACCAGGATAATACCTCCCCCGGTCATGATCTTGCAAGTCCTAAGCAAAGACTCAGCTACCAAACCATGCTTTAGAGCAAAAGAAACAGATACAAAACTATGGGAAGCACCACTATCAAACAAAGCTAAAGCTGGAATGGAATCAAGAAGAATAGAACCTGCGATGACATCTCCGGTGGGTTCCTCCTCTTCGACGGTCATAGCAAACGCTCGTCCCTGTCGAGCACCTTCCTGCTGTTGATGCTGGACAAAATGCTGCTACTGTGTCAAAAGCGGTCCCCTCGGCTGTGCTGCAGGTGGTCTCGTCTGTGTCCTCGGAGCTGGAGCTGCTCCCTGAACTGCACGACGAGGATACTCCCTCGATTGATGCCCTTCAGTACCACAATACAAACAAACTCCTAGCCTCCTCCTGCAAACTTTCCAGATGTGGCCGGGCTTCTTGCAGAAGTTGCATGGAGCTTGCTGTAACTATCTTTGCTGCTGAGTCTAGTTCTGCTGTGGCTGCTGGAAAGGTCTGTAACGACCCGCTCCGCTCAACCCGGAGGGCCAATTCAAACGGCACAAGTGTAGCTATTCAACCCGCCTTGCTCAGCTAGATGGCTCGTTCGATGCAAAGGCTTTCATGCTGGGATCTTCAATGGAGTCAGACTTAGGCTATCAGAGGCGCGTCCGGAGTCTCGCTCGACAGATGCGATACATCGCTAAGGTGGGTGGCCCCGGTGAACCTGTCTCTACTTAGCTGCACACTAAGAAAATGAATGTTACATGCTAGTTTACAGGCGATAACCTTTGCATGCTAATAAAAGAGATGAACGCACATAGCCAAGGGGATAACCCCGCCTTATCATTGAGTAGAACTCGGAAATCTTACTTGCTATTTGCGTAGTCGGGATTGTTGAGTTGGAATGTAGTAATTTCCTTCATATATGCCATAAAGTAGTGTGAGTTCTTACTGAGGCGTTGCACCGCACGGAACATGACACGGGATGGAGTAAAATCAGGTTGCATGCATAGACGTGAAAGGCTATCAAATAGTCGTTCCAGGTTAGGAGATGGAAGGAAATGAATATACTCGGGATATGCAGATCGCCGAGGCAGTCTCTAATCAGAGAGCTGCGTAAAGAAGAAAAGATCCGAGTGTAGTCCTCGGCAAAGATAGATCCGAGTATAGTCCTCGGCAAGGATTGATCCGAGTGTAGTCCTCGGCAAAGATTGATCCGAGTGTTGTCCTCGGCTAGGATTGGAAGTTGGGGGAGTAGTTGCATGGTCACGGACAACTGGTTGCGCACCAGGTAGGGAGAGTCCTCAACACGATTGCTGAGGCATCCGAATCGTGTCGGCCCAGGAGGACGGAGTGCCAGTGTAGTCCTGGCGATACGCTAGCTGATGACTAGCGGGCGAGAGCGAGGCATCCAGCAAGGCTTGCTACCGACCTGGATGGGCGTCGACTCGTTAGACGGCTAGGAGGCCCAGCAAGGCTAGCAACCGAGCTGGGGAGACAGCCGTCCATCGCAGATATTGTCCAATATGGCTGACAGAGCCAGTGACCTTCATATAGATAAGTCATGTTTGCATAGCGGCTATCCGCACTGAGAAAAGGAGAAACGGGGAGGAGTGTGTTTGCACGACATTATGCATAATTAGAATGGATGCATGGTATCACACATAGTTCTAGTAAAATGGGTCTTATGAGGCAGAGGCACGGCATAACACTTGGGTTTTATAGTTGCTTCTTGTTATTTCGTAGATAATTGTTTATATTGCTGCATATGACAGGGAAGGCCGAATGGTAAGAAATGGTAAGGTGAACTCAATTGTTCATGAATATGACACTCTTGAGCTGACACGGAGATTACTTTCTTTATATTGCCATGTAACTGATCCTAAGGCAAAAGAATAGAAAGACAACGGAACTAGTCGGTGCACATAACTAATGAACGTGCTTGTTTTGTGGCGTGGGCGAGAGGCCTCCCCACCAGTGCATTCAATGTACTGATACCCAACCAGTCTGCATGCAGGGTGCAGGGGGAACTCGTACGGATTTGGAGATCGCTATCGCAATGAGGCGCCGGACCGCACTTGGCATCTTGGAGCGTGGCGCACGGACCTGGAGCTCGCATATATGAGACATAATGTATGGGAACATCATCATCCAGATCGTTTGTATTGGTTCCAAGCCTAAGGGCATATTCAATGTAAGAGAGAGAGAGAGAGAGAGCATGAGCGATTTATAATCTCGGCTTAGCGCCGCTTGTAATCTTTACTTCATATCAATAAAGAGCTTAATTTGGATTCAATACTTGTGTTCATTTTATGTTTCCGCTATGACGACTCTGTGAACTAGTTATCAACGGCCGTTTCGGTATTTGCCTTGCGCTGGCGCAACCCTAGGCTCGCGCGGTATCGCGTCTCGATGGAAACGTACGTCCCGCGGGAGCGCTGGCGCGGTGATTCGTGTCCGGCGCGCCGAGGCACGGTGATACGTGTCCGGTTCGTTCAAATCCCGGCCGTACGGGGCGGGGCAGGGCGGAGCGGCGGCCCGGGCGGGGCCGGGGCGTGACAGAATGGTATCAGAGCACGGCTTTACGTCCTTGGAATTCGTTTCAATTCTCTCAGTTTTGAACTTGTGTATTGAAGAAGTGGTAGATGCTCTCTCTCGATGCTTCGATGGATGTCCCATACAATAAGTCTAAATATTTTCGAAAAGCGCGTGTAAATTATACGGTTGCTTGAACGGGATTATGATGCGAGGGCTTTTGTCCCAACCTGTAAAAGACGTTGTGAGAGTAGGCTCGTGTTAATCGGCAAGTTATATGTCGATATGAAAACACCAAGCGAGTAGAGTGCGAGACGGTATATCGTTCAGACAGTGGTCTTTGCACATGGCCTTTTGGCCAAGCTGTGTTGAGTATCGTGCACCAAGACCCTTGGTGCTAGCGAGTTGCAGCGAGATTTGGGTGTTGTTCAGATAAGAATAAAGTTTGACTCGGAAGGGAAATCGATAGAGACTTTATCGGAGTGCCGCTAAGGCGAATAATTGGAATCGTGTATGGAATTTTCAGAAATAGTTTGGACGGTTATTTATAGCGATAAGTTATGATTTGAAGCATAGTCTGTATAGAGGACTATGAATAGAGGTGTGTACGAGTCTAAGATCGCTAAGGCGATAAATAGGGACTGTGTTGGAGTTCTAAGGAACGAATTGGGAATACGAGTGAAGGATGCGAACGCGAATCAGGAGTTATTAGGATGACTCAATTCCTGAGTGGTGTATACGATAATTCCCTGTTCGATTATGCAAATTATGGATATAATGAGTTGTAAAGATTCAGGGAGTATAACTCGAACCCTGAGTGGTGTATTGGTCGGCTTAGAAATGCTCGAACAAAGTCGTAGATTCGGAGTTAAGCGAGTCTAGCGGCAAACGACGAGATTGGGTAAAGCCTTAGTATAAATAAACAATGCCTAGCAAGTAAGCGAACTCGGAGAAAACATACAATATTTGGTTCGAACGAGTTACAATGAGTTGAATAAGAGATAAGGCATACATCGAATAGGAATTCAGGACAATTGAAATTGATATCGTGGTCGGGAAAACTAAGAGGATTGTACGAGCGATTTGAGTTGAAACAAGTGAATTAGAAACTTGAGTTGAGATTGAATAATCTGAGATGCGATCGGAGTAAGTGCAATTGGAAAATTTGGATTTGAGTAGAATATCGATCGATAGAGTTCGGTTTGAGTACGAGTGCCATGATTTCAAATTTTGGGATTTTTAGACCATAACAATGGTTGGAAGATAGTGTGGATTGATGCAGGTTAGTAAAATTATGATTTTGGTGGATCGAGTTAAGCGGTAACAGATTTGGCTTGGAGTTTGGAAGAACGATCTTGAAATCAAGTTCGGAGAGATAACATCCGAAATCTGTCCCAGTGAGAACGATTATTCTGCGGGAGCGCCGACGTGGTGATTTCACGTTCGGCACGGATAATCGAACTCAAGGGAACATGTTCGGTGATTATTCCAAACGAACACGATGAATGGATACGTGTCAAATGGGATAGACTTTGAGTTTGGGATTTGAACTTAGTTGTTTGAGGAATGCTAAGAGTAGACAAAGAAATGTTCAAAATGGTAATATTGAAGTTGGATATTTTGGCTTAGCGAATTTTGATTGCAGTAAGAACGGTAGTTGGAAGAACATGACTTGAGGGGTCAATGTACAACTTGGGATAAAACGAAAAGCGACGATGAGTTGTCTGTTCGTTCGGGGATAACCATAACGATTGACCTTCTTGTCTTGTGCGAGTATAACTTCTTATTCGCACATGCGTCACGTCCGGATTAGGACGATCATTCCGCAGGAGCGTTGGCGTGGTGATATCACGTCCGACGAGGATGATTGAACTAGCGGGAGACCGGAATGTGACAATTGAGGGATCATTCTGACTTGTGGTTTAATACGATAAGACAAGTTTCAGGATAAAATGAGTCTAAGGATTTTTGGTGAGGAGTTAGTCTAGAAACATGAAGTAAGAGATGTTGGATGTTTTCATGAACGGATACGTAGATTGGGCTGGACGACTTAGAGTTCATGATATACATCGATGATTTATAATAGAATTGTGGCTTGATGATACAGGTGTAGAAAGGGATGGATTGGGGAATTATATCAAACATGATAAAAGAGATAGTGTATGCGAATCGATGGGTTGAACCTGCAACGTGGGTGTATCGTGGGTTCGGTTGGACGAGCGTGTTGGTGTGATAGGATGATCTGTGCTCGATGTTTAGAAATCTGAGTGAAACGAGCTTGGGTAGAATACCCGTGTAAAGGAACAATGGTTTGACCTTAGGGTGTTTGGGGTGAGCGTTGTGCAACACGGTTGCGCGATGAGTCGCAAACTTGAGTTGTACCTATGACTGTGTGTGCTGGCCTAGTGACTAGGCAGACGACCCTTTGCCTTGAGTTAAACTGGAGTGGCTGACTTCAGAGTATCGTTCGGGAAGAACGATAGAACTGGGGCAACGAGACTTAGAGTTAAAATTCGGAATTGGGAATATACACTAGCAACGTTCGCGCTGAAACAAACGTAATGCAAGATAGGACTCGGGTGATAATTGATTTGGTTGGATAGGTTACGCGACGGTAAAGGATGAGACGATAGCTGGATCGAACAAGAGTTCGGTCATTCATATAGCAGGACGATCCACGTTTCGAAAGATTTTTACGAGTAGCTTGTCAGACTTAGCTGTCACTGAGCTTGGTTGAAATACACATATTTGGGGGACGCCTTGAATATGGGTACGATCCAGACTTAGCGATATGCATAACTCGGATGCAGCTGCAAAGGAAAATGTTCGAATTCGTATGGATGAGTGTGGCAACTGAAATGATTTAGCCTCAACCTAAATTTTCATAGAGGAAAGATTGTATCGCTCCTCGTGCTACCGGGATAGTTCTGCGCTAAGGCGCAGTACGAGACTGAGTTTGGGGATGCAATAGTTGAACGAATAGATCATTCGGATAAAATGATTTAGCACTCGGGCGAACGGAACGAGTAAAACGAATAGAAAGTTAAGTTCGATTGAACCAAAAGACATGAAGAATTAGAGCGTACCCCAAGAGGGCAATTTAGCTCTGCGCTAAGGCGCAATATAGACTAAGTCAGAAAACGTAGGTGATTGGGTGCGATTTACTTAACGAGATTGGACGGTGACTCAAAGAGAGTGATGCAAACGAGATTGGAAAATTAGCCCAAATTCAAACCTTTGGTTTAGGCGTAACGATGGGTTTCGATAGGCGACGTCAAGTAAACTGTCGAATGTGTTCGGATGCATTTGGTTCCTATGAGAGGTAATATAACAAGTTGGACAAGTCCACCCAATTGTGAGTTGTAAGTGCCCATTAAGTTATAGAATACCATGTGCTTGGGTATTATAGCCCTGCGCCAGGTGCAGTAGATTTTGAGTCGGGAGTGCAACGAGTGAGTTGAGTATAACTCGATAGCATTGAACGATAGAGTCGTTCGATGAGAATTGGCTAACGTTGGCGTAACGCATGGTGAGAAAATAAATGATTGTGGTATTAAGACAGTCCTTGGAAGTTAGGCAAGGGGTATAGAGTTGGGTTTAGAAGATGTGCGATAGTACGAGTTGCGCTCAGGAAGTCTCGAGGATGAGACTTGTTCTGAGTGGTGTATGATGTAACGACCCGCTCCGCTCAACCCGGAGGGCCAATTCAAATGGCACAAGTGTAGCTATTCAACCCGCCTTGCTCAGCGAGATGGCTCGTTCGATGCAAAGGCTTTCATGCTGGGATCTTCAATGGAGTCAGACTTAGGCTATCAGAGGCGCGTCTGGAGTCTCGCTCGACCGATGCGATACATCGCTAAGGTGGGTGGCCCCGGTGAACCTGTCTCTACTTAGCTGCACACTAAGAAAATGAATGTTACATGCTAGTTTACAGGCGATAACCTTTGCATGCTAATAAAAGAGATAAACGCACATAGCCAAGGGGATAACCCCGCCTTATCATTGAGTAGAACTCGGAAATCTTACTTGCTATTTGCGTAGTCGGGATTATTGAGTTGGAATATAGTAATTTCCTTCATATATGCCATAAAGTAGTGTGAGTTCTTACTGAGGCGTTGCACCGCACGGAACATGACACGGGATGGAGTAAAATCAGGTTGCATGCATAGACGTGGAAGGCTATCAAATAGTCGTTCCAGGTCAGGAGATGGAAGGAAATGAATGTACTCGGGATATGCAGATCGCCGAGGCAGTCTCTAATCAGAGAGCTGCGTAAAGAAGAAAAGATCCGAGTGTAGTCCTCGGCAAAGATAGATCCGAGTGTAGTCCTCGGCAAGGATTGATCCGAGTGTAGTCCTCGGCAAAGATTGATCCGAGTGTTGTCCTCGGCTAGGATTGGAAGTTGGGGGAGTAGTTGCATGGTCACGGACAACTGGTTGTGCACCAGGTAGAGAGAGTCCTCGACACGATTGCTGAAGCATCCGAATCGTGTCGGCCCGGGAGGACGGAGTGCCAGTGTAGTCCTGGCGATACGCTAGCTGATGACTAGCGGGCGAGAGCGAGGCATCCAGCAAGGCTTACTACCGACCTGGATGGGCGTCGACTCGTTAGACGGCTAGGAGGCCCAGCAAGGCTAGCAACCGAGCTGGGGAGATAGCCGTCCATCGCAGATATTGTCCAATATGGCTAACAGAGCCAGTGACCTTCATATAGATAAGTCATGTTTGCATAGCGGCTATCCGCACTGAGAAAAGGAGAAACGGGGAGGAGTGTGTTTGCACGACATTATGCATAATTAGAATGGATGCATGGTATCACACATAGTTCTAGTAAAATGGGTCTTATGAGGCAGAGGCACGGCATAACACTTGAGTTTTATAGTTGCTTCTTGTTATTTCGTAGATAATTGTTTATATTGCTGCATATGACAGGGAAGGCCGAATGGTAAGAAATGGTAAGGTGAACTCAATTGTTCATGAATATGACACTCTTGAGCTGACACGGAGATTACTTTCTTTATATTGCCATGTAACTGATCCTAAGGCAAAAGAATAGAAAGACAACGGAACTAGTCGGTGCACATAACTAATGAACGTGCTTGTTTTGTGGCGTGGGCGAGAGGCCTCCCCACCAGTGCATTCAATGTACTGATACCCAACCAGTCTGCATGCAGGGTGCAGGGGGAACTCGTACGGATTCGGAGATCGCTATCGCAATGAGGCGCCGGACCGCACTTGGCGTCTTGGAGCGTGGCGCACGGACCTGGAGCTCGCATATATGAGACATAATGTATGGGAATATCATCATCCAGATCGTTTGTATTGGTTCCAAGCCTAAGGGCATATTCAATGTAAGAGAGAGAGAGAGAGAGCATGAGCGATTTGTAATCTCGGCTTAGCGCCGCTTGTAATCTTTACTTCATATCAATAAAGAGCTTAATTTGGATTCAATACTTGTGTTCATTTTATGTTTCCGCTATGACGACTCTGTGAACTAGTTATCAACGGCCGTTTCGGTATTTGCCTTGCGCGGGCGCAACCCTAGGCTCGTGCGGCATATCGTCTCGATGGAAACGTACGTCCCGCGGGAGCGCTGGCGAGGTGATTCGCGTCCGACGCGCCGAGGCACGGTGATACGTGTCCGGTTCGTTTAAATCCCGGCCGTACGGGGCGGGGCAGGGCGGAGCGGCGGCCCGGGCGGGGCCGGGGCGTGACAAGGTCTGGACTGGAAATGAGGACGTTTGGCAGATATTGCACTGCCGTTGGCCCCCAGAAAAGAATCACGGTCTCTCTTAGTCTTCAAACCCAGATCCCGCTCAACCTTGCGTGCCTCCGCAAATATCTCCGAGTATGTCTCATAAAGAGACGGAATGAGGTTCAATATGACACAAGATGTAAGATATCAAGGAAAGGACAGATTAAGGGATCAACTATCAATGTCAAAGGAGAATAGTTGAATCAAAAGAATTTTTCTAGATGTGATTGAGTATCTCAGCCTATATCCTATATCCTATTGCAGGCTCGCAGTAGTACGACTAAGTTGTCGCACTACCACGATATCACATACTTGTGAAGCTAGACCTACATGGGCCACCACCAAAAATATGTCACGACCCGCACCCGGGGTAAGGGTACTAGTCGGAAACAACGCCCAGCCTACGCCGCAGAATCGGCGGTAGAACGCTGTCTAGATAATTTATCTAATATGATGAACCACCAATAATGATAGTATACTCAATCACAGAACTAAGATAGAATGAACACGAATCAGATAGGAATAGAATAGTCACCATACAACTCATGAGTTTAAAATAATACATCAATGAGTCTGAAGAGCAACAAAATAAGCTGGAGACAAATCCAGTACAAAAGAATACTACAATACTACAAAGCTACAACTCCAGGGTCAACTGTCTCAGTTGGGATAAGTCCCTCTTGAGCCAGGGTCTCCGAATCTAAACCCACAACATCCTGGGGTCCATAATAGGTAGGGTACTCCTCAGTGTCATCTGGAAAAATATATCTAGTCAGGAAAGGAGCAGAGTACATCTCTAACAGCAGTTCTAATCCATGATAAAAACTATGTAACAGTAAATAGCTGTGGATAAACAAGATGCACAATAGATACAAGAGATATATAGACAATAAGGAAATACTGGAAAGAAATACAATAATGAACAATATGCCAATAAAACAATAATACTAATGACTAAGTGTGTGAGTACTAGCTTAACATGTGATCGGCTTGGGCAAGATACAATGCGGCCTGGCTAATCATACGTGCGGTGCATGATCAACACTATTCGCTTACCAATACTTTATTTAATAGGGATTTGATCACATATCTATACTAATACTCTCCACCCCCAACTGGTATAATAGATCCAACCACGGTATGCTATGGCACTAGATTTCCCAAGAAGAGAGCGACTCCTCCCGAAAATCGGTGTCTGTACATGTACAAGATAACCAATAAAACAATACTTGCACCATATACACCATATACCAAGGAATAACATCTCATGAAGAGATCCGGATATACCAATTCGTGTAATCATAGTGTCAAGAGAAACATGTATATCTACACTAGATACAACGAACATAGAGGATATCATAAATGAGAAACTATCAGAGAATGTACTCGCCTGAAGTCCAATGAACAGTCTCACAGATGTCTGACTCGGTACCTCGAAGACCTAGATATGGAATACCACATTAATACAAGGTCCCGAAAAGAGAACAAGTCAAACTAGTCAACTTCTAGGTCAATAAATCAATTCTAAATCAAAAGTCAACTATGGTCAACTCTAAAGTCAACTAAAGTCAAATATGGTCAAACCAAGGTCATCCTCACAAGACATCTATACAAATAATATAGAAAATAAAATACAACAATTTAGGAATCAAAATTAGATCCCAATAGATACCCACATAAAGTATACTAATAATACAATTAATGCACACTCTAAATAATGTATATACAAACCAATATTTATACAAATAAAATAATATATTATTATTAGTATTATACCTCACAAAAACACCTATATATATACATATATATAAATCAAAATGCATATATATATATAAAACAAATTTAATAACTATATACTTATATATACATACATATAAACTTACAAAATTAAAATACCAAACACATGCACATATTAATGTATGTATTTTACATGGCTAGAAACACACATAAAAATACATTCATTAATATACAAATAATTATATAATAATTATAAATAATATAATTACACATTTAAATACATAAATATATTTTACAAACCTTTATGTATAAAATATTTTATTAACATAAGTACATATATAATTGCATGCAAGAAAGCTACATACATATATTTATACATCATATTAAAATACATAAAAATATAGATCTATGCTACAATATCATAATAAATACACTAAAATAAATATATAATATCTATATATATTTACTAATTATAAATGAAGAATTTAAAGCATAATTAATTAGATCTACACATAAACACACCAAATTGAAGAGTATCACACCGTATCCCACTAGATCTAGGATACGCATGTGACACGAGTCCAACACACAACCAATTGCACCCCGAAGGACACAAACAAGTCACAAATAATATTTATGAATAAATCAAAGTGTAAAAAGTAGATCTATGTGTCCGTGTCAAAATACGACATGTTCCAAGCCCCGTGTCGGAGGGAAAACCCCCAAAATGACACGTATCACCAAATAGTTGGGATACGAACCACATGTACCCAAATTATGGACACGATACTAGCCCCAAACACAAAAACACATGCCCAATAATTGATCTATAGGATCAATTGACACACACAACAAAATGTAAATTCAGAATTCCAACAAAATTGACACAAAAAATACCATAACTTTCTCCCTGGGTCTCCTATGAACACAAAACAAAGTCCTATGGGCAGTACATATATATGGGTTGATTTTTCATGATTAAATCTCAGATTTAGAAGCTATTTAAATGGAAAAAACTGAATTATACCTATTGGGAGATGGATTCCCAATGAAACCTCCAATTGAGATGAACTTGCTTCCAAATTGTAGATCCTTGCTCCTCTTTGTAGATCCTTGCTTCCTCCTTCTAGATCCTTGCTTCTCAACTTTCTAATGGTGAATTAGGAAGAATTTGGGATAAATTTGGTGGACAATTGGAATGGGAATGGAAAGAATTTGGGAGTGGGAATTTCTAGATCTAGATTTGGAATGAGAATGAGAGAAGAGAAAAATTTCCCCCCTCTTTTAATAGGCCGGCCTTGCCCCTCTCCCAAGCAATTATAAAATGTCCAATGTACCCCTTGGGGCCTCTCATGAAGAAATAATTAAGGAAGGAAGCTTCTAGTCTAATCATTTAATTAATTTAATCCATCTCCTTAACCATGGGCTTTCTAAATGGGCCAAGTCTAACTATTTAATTCATGTTGGTCCATGGGTCCAAACTACACTAGTTGGGTCTACTAAAATAAGTCCAAAATAATTAAATAACATCCAACAATAATTAAATAATACAAAAAAAATTATTTACCATGCACAATATTTATTTAAATAGAAAATTACCAAAATACCCTGTTTTCTAAAATGTGGTAGTGACAAAATTAAGGAAGAACTATCTACCAAAAGCAAACAATACTATACAAGAAAGAATTATACCTCACGGCTCGAACATATATGGATATCGCTCGCGCATCTCGATTTTTCACTCCCAGGTACTCTCTCCTGGCGAGTGATGCCTCCATGTGACGCACACTAAAGGAATCATCTAGTTTCTCAGCACCTTCTCTCTCCGATCCAGAATCTCCACTGGCTGCTCTGGATAGCTAAGAGTAGGGCCCACCTCTATCTTCGAGTGATCTTACACACGACTGGGATGTGCCACGTACTGTCTCAACTGTGACACATGAAACATATTGTGCACTCCTTCCAGTGCTTATGGTAAGTCTAGTCTATAAGCGACTGCACCAACCCTCTCAAGAATACTGAAAGGACCGATGAATTATGGAATAAGCTTGTCGCCTCCACCGAAATGAATCGTGCCATATGTCGAAGAAATTCTCAAGAAAAATAGACCGCCAACCTAGCATGAAACACAACCTTATCATTCTAACAAACAACAATCAAGCACAAGTAAGACAAAACTAAAGCTATACCTCAAACTCTAAAGATCTCCGGTGGTTATCGGCCCAATGTCACTGTCTGTCCTGTGACACTCGCAGTCTATTCCTGATAAGCTTCACCTTCTCTGCTGCATCCACTACCATCTCTGGTCCTAATAAAGCTCTATCACCAATATCATCCCAGGACAACGGAGTATGGCACCTCCGTCCATACAATGCCTCGAATGGTGACATCTCAATGCTGGCTTGGTAGCTGTTGTTGTATGAAAACTCTACTAAGTGAAGATAATCCTTACAAGAAATACTAAGATCCAAAACACAGGTGCGTAGCATGTCCTCGAGGGTCTGAATAGTCCACTTCAACTGTCCGTCCGTCTGAGGGTGATAAGCGGTACTGAACTTGAGCTGGGTGCCCAAGCTAGCTTGCAAACTCCTCCAGAAATGGGACATAAAGAGACTATCCCGATCTGAGATAATACATACTAGAACATCGGACAATCTGACAATCTGGCTCATATATATCTCCGCAAGTCTCTCCGTAGATGTATCCACTTTAAATGGCAGAAAGTGGGCTGATTTGGTCAACCTATCCACAATGACCCAAATCGCATCCTTGTCTCCTAGAGAACGCGGAAGTCCCGATATAAAATCCATGATCACATGTTCCCATTTTCACTCCAGAATGGGCAAAGGCTGAAGCAAACCTCCTGGTCTCTGTCTCTTTGCCTTGACCTGCTGGCAAACTAAGCTTATGGACACGAAGCTAGCTACCTCCCTCTTCATGCTATACCACCATACATGCTCCCTCATGTCTCTATACATCTTATTGGCACCAGGATAGATAGAGTATTCGGAATGATGCACCTCCTACAGAATCTCCTCACGCAAAGCTTCTCTTGGTACACATAACCTGGTACCATGTCATAATGATCCATCATCTGCGATGATAAAGACCTCTGCTAGTCGGTCTGAACCTGTGCTCTGATGCTCCTCAGAGAATCATATTCATACTATCCATCTCTGACTTGGTCTATCAGCTCCGATTGAACCTGAAGTCCCCACATCTGTAATGCCCCATTCTGCATCAGCATTATGTATCAGGTGAGTGGGCAGAACTTCGTTTTCTGATTCTTACACGCCTTAATAATAACTTGAGTTTTTGCTTGCAATATTTTCATAAGAGAATGATATAACCTGCCTTGCATGTTAATGAACGAACTTACCTAGCTTGTCTTTGAAACAATGTCTGCTTAACGAGAATCCTGAAACACTTGACTAGAGTGTATGAACATGTTCACTATTATCTATGCTTCGAGAGAACCATATTGTGCCTGAATGTGTTCAAGTGATAAGTCAGATTGCCCCGCAACAATAATTATATTCTGATGGTTCGTCTCATCTGTATACTAGAGTTTATTTGATAGTGTTCCATGCATTTGCACGCGGTCGGACAATAACTTTTGGTGGAGAGCTGAACTGCATGCGTCATAGCCACCATGGGTCACAGCTGCTATTAGCATACGATGAATGAGTCATTGGTATATTGTACAACCAGCTGTCGATCCTGAGATACTCGGGGACTGCCCTGCATATAGCTAAGTCATTGTATTGGCTTGGATAGAGGACTTCCCCTAAGATTGTGCATGTGTCTCTAGCTTTGCATCTGACCCTGGAGTCTTACGAGACATGCTGTGCACACCCTGAAATATGAACGATTGCTTGTCTTGCTTATTGCATATGAAACTCTGTTTTCAAACATGTTTTCAAACATGTTTCCAAATAATGTAATATGACTCTGCTAGAACCGCATGAAACGAACCTAGGTAAAACTAGAAAGATCATTAGTAATGTAATATTTTATAACATGATTACTTAGTGTTGGTTTGAGTGAATGCTTATTTCTGTTCAGTTGTTTTATCTCACCAGTACTTGTATAAAGTCCTAACCCTCCAACAGTTTAATTGCTTGCAGGTACTGGATCGTCCGAGGGAGCGATAGGCATGCCACAGTCCCTAAGACCCGGAATCCTGGTTTTGATTGTTGCCCCGAGAATGCTATCATATAAGGGGGCATAATGTATGGAATAAACAAATGCCTTTGCATAAAGGAACCCAAGTTGCCTCGATTGTCCCGAATACTCAGTTGGCTAAATACATTGGATTGCAATAAGTCCCTTTCCGCTGCTTACTCGATTTATGCAATGATAGCCAACTATCAACTTAAACGATTGGCCTTGTGCAGACGCAACCCCAGGCCCGCATGGCATCACAACCCCGATGGGCTCGATCAGGCCAGGCCATTCCTTCCCCTTCCTAGCACCCGCAGGACAGGCGTGGTAATTCGCGTCCGGCGCGTCGAGGCACGGTGATTCGTATCCGGTTCGATAATCCGGCTATACGGGGGGGGGGGGACAAGGCAGAGCGGCAGCCCGGGTGGGTTCGGGGCGTGACAACATCTATGCTGCGACTCCCGGAATCAATACCTTAATGCCCAAACTGTCAAGATCAGCCAATAAATGTCTGTCTCTAGTCAAGCACATAGCCACGAGATATCTACTCAAAGCATTCGCAACTACGTTGGTCTTTCCTGGATGGTACTGCAAGGATATGTCAAAGTCTTTCATCATCTCCAACCATCGTTGTTGCCTCATGTTGAGATCTTTTTGTATAAACATATACTTTAAGCTCTTACGATCTGTGAAAATCTCTACTCTCTCTCCATATAAATATTATTTTCATAATTTGTAAGCAAAGATAACTGCTACCAACTCTAAATCATGGGTATGGTAGTTCTTCTCATGCGGGCGTAATTGTCTGGAAGTATAGGCAATAACCTTCCGTGCTGCTGTAACACACAACCCAAATCCTTTCCTGATGCATACTGTAAATGGAAAATCGTCCTGCTCCTGATGGTAGTGTCAAGATGGAAGCTGTAGTCAATCTCCTCAAATGTTGACTGACAATCCTCAGTCCAGACGAATTCTATGTCCTTCTTGGTCAGCCTAATTATCGGCTCTGCAAGTCTGGAAAAGTCCTGAACAAACCTCTGGTAGTAGCCTGCTAATCCAAGGAAGCTCCTGATCTCTGCTACTGAGCTCGGGGTAGACTACGATTCAACTGCTGAGATATTCTTCGGGTCCACCGAGATTCCATCTTCTGTAATGACATGCCCAAGGAATTCAACCTTATCAAGAAAGAATTCGTACTTCGATAACTTGCCATACAGCTCTCCTTCCTGAGGGTCTCCAGAACAATCCTCAAGTGCTGCTCATGCTCCTCTAGGGTCTTCGAATATATCAGAATATCATCAATAAAGACTATAATAAATTGGTCCAGGTACTGATGAAACACCTTGTTTATCAGGTTCATGAACACTGCCGGGGCATTGGTCAACCTAAACGGCATCACCAAAAACTTGAACTGTCCATAACGAGTCCTGAAATATATCTTCGGGATGTCTTCCCTCTTCACTTTCACCTGGTGGCATCATGACCTCAAGTCTATCTTGGAAAATACCTTTGCTCCGCTCAACTAATCAAACAAGTCATCAATCTGCGACAATGAATATTTGTTCTTGATAGTGAGGTTATTAAGTGTCCTATAGTCGATACACATACGTACCGACCCATTATTCTTTGGTACAAAAAGTACTGGAGCACCCCATGGTGATGAACTCGAATGGATAAAGTCGTTGTCTTGCAACTCATCCAACTGCTTCTTTAACTCTGCCAGTTCACTGTTGTTTACTCTATAGACGTGCTGAGAGATCGACTCTGTGCCTGGCACTAAATCTATAAAAAATTTCATATCTCTGTCCAGCGGTGGTGTGCTGTCGTAGGCACCCAAAAATAAAATCTTTACTCTTGAAATAATATGTAGTAGTGAGAGTAAGGATCGTTCCCACGAAGAGTAATTAGTTTGATCTTTATGCTATATAAAATAAGATTGGGGGAGAGTTTTTATCAAAAGAAAATTAAGAAGAGCTAAAAACAATTAAAGTATTAAAACAATCAAAGAAATAAATGTTGGTCTCAGTCAACATCCACCATTGGAATCTTAAAACTGATCATCGATGCAAGTATATATTAATTCATACTTTGAATATTCATCGTTGGAATTATTTTCCTCTCTCATTCAGCCATAATTAATTAAAAACAAGCGATCTAATTAACCTTAACTACTAAATAACCCCAGACAAGCGCTAAAGGTTTAATCTAGTAGCGTATTAAACTCGATGAGATCGATGAAGCAAAACAACACAAGCACACGCGGTTGCATTTAATTTTGTCAAAAATTTTCCTCCTAAGATCTAATAAAATAAAGCAGTTCATTAAATCTTGGTTGCTTCACAAATTAGAGGGATCGAACAATTACGGATTCGATATCTAATTTAGTATTAGATTGTCATGAATAATAAACTAGTATGCATCCTAGTCATTAAACAAGATAATCATAAAAATATGCATAAGAAAATATTCGATACTTAAAGCACAAATCAAAAATATAAACACAAATTAGATCTCACAAGTTTTTATTCATTCCGAGGCTTCCGTTTCCTTCGACCAACAAGACTTTTAGCTCCACATGTTCAAGAACACTTCAAAAGAATATTGGAGAAGAGGAAGAAGAGTTGTGTGTTTTTTTCTTCTCCTTCCTCTTGATCTCTACCCCTTTTATACACTATAAATAAGTGTTTGAAGATCACAATATCTTTCCAAAAATCCTCTAAGAGTTACAAAAACCCAACAATAAAATAAAATCTTTGAATAAGTTGGGAAATGGTTATATCAACTCCATTTTTTGTGCACAGCATAGTTGTCTCAACTTCAAGCGTGATTTGGTCCATGATGTAGCCAGAATCTCGGGAAAATCAAAGTAGCAAAATTGTGCCTCTATCACTTAGCTTTCCGAATCAATTTGGATCAGCTCAATTGGACTTCGGATGAGCAAGTTATGACCATTTTTCTACAAGGTGTCAGAACTGTCCAGAATTGATAATTAGCTCCATTTTGCTTTTAGTGACTCCAATTGTATCCTAGATCAAAATATAAAAATAATGAGTATCTTTAGACATTAAATGAGCATAAAGGAGTATACATTAAGGAATAAAAATATGATATTTTATGTTCTCATCAAATACCCCCACACTTAACCTTTGCTCGTCCTCGGGCAAAACTCTAATTTATTTTTCCAAAAAGAAATCAAGGTTGCAATGTCATAAATAAATAATAACCAAGTTCTTCAAAACTCATAACATATCATGAACATATATTCTTAAACAACTTCTAATTACTTAGTAGGTATTTTTACTTGAAAAATGGAGTAAACTAAATAGGTAGACCCTCACGGGAATAAACACTAAACTCTCATGTGTTTGAAGGTATATATTTCTCTCGAATTCATTCCAAAAGAAATGCTCTACCATAAGCATGTATATTTTCTCATTCTCCACCACTGGGATCACATGCATAACATAAATCATAAGGACTTTTCATGGGTTGTAACATGGCTTAGGATTAAGGTGGGATATATTTAGGAATGTAGCTTAAAAGCCATCAAAACTAGTGGAGCAAAAATGAATCAACTCAATCTCAATATAAAACATGTAAAATTAATCACTCCATTTTGCAGCGTCTTCAATTTGGCTTTTAAAGCATTTAAACAATGCAAAATCAATCACTCCATTTCTTTTTCTTTTTTTTCTTTCTTTTTTTTTTTTTTTTTAACAATAATGGAACTTAGGAAATTTGAGGATAAAAATATGTTCCATTTTGTTGGTTATAACCAAACCACAAATTTAGATACCCCCACAATTATTTTTTCGTACACCCATACATATCATAATGATCAACAATGCTCCACTAGCTTTGCGACTTGGGTAAAGGTATAAATATTATTGGTTGAAAGCTTGTAATGTGGGTATACCAAGAAAAAGGCAATAAAGCTCAAAGGGGTTCAACAAAAAGAAAATTAATTACAAGGTGGGCTATTTGGCTTATGTAACGTATAGCAAAGATGGCCTTAATTATGTTCATGCATGCATGTGTCAATGTGACCTCGAAGAGAATCAAAGCAAGTTCTAGAGAAACAAATCAGTGGAAGAATATCTCTCATGAAAGAATAATGAGACTGATGTGTCAGTCTAAAGGCTCAAATCCTCACTGGCTTTTGTCTACCAATTTAGATACTACCATTTTCAATAAAAAATAACTAGACTAATTAATTCTAAGTTAAAAAAAAATTATTTATTCAATCATGTTATGAATTTTTCAAATTTAGTTTAATCTTACTCATGACATACACAACCAAAAATTATTAAAAACCACAAAAACAAAATCCTTTTATTTAAAAAAAATCTTAATTATTATTATTATTTATTTATTTTTATTTTTATTTTGAGAAAAATACAAACTCAAACTGCTTAAAAAAAAAAATTTAAATCTTTCCCCCACACTTAAAACAGACATTGTCCCCAATGTATGAATAAATGCAAAGAAAAGGCAAAATAACAAAAAATAAAATGCGAGAATAAAAATAAACTTCCCTTGGGTTGCCTCCCAAGCAGCGCCTTTGTTTAATATTGTCGTTGGCTCGACTCTATGCACACTTGATATAACTAGGCAGGAGTTTCAAGTCTAGAATGCATACCTGCAAAACAGAAGGTAAAGGTCTTTTGTCATTAATTGGTAACAAAATATATGAAATGTTACCTGACTGTTGTCTTTTTGGAAGATCGTTCAACACTGCAACAGTTTTATGTAAGTGAGTACTCAAAGTTAACTCATATTCTTTCTCAAAATTCTCACTGATGGCAAGTTTTACTCCATCTTTTCCATCAAGTTTAAAAACTTCTTTTCCATTAGGTACTACATCGTCGTTAGGAATGTTCGTGTCTGCAACGATATTTTTCTTTTCTTCTTCTTTTGATGATGCACATGCTTCTTTTTCTGAAATTTTAACTTCTTTACAACTTCTCAAAATGATTGAACTTACAGTTTCTTTTGGATTTACTATCGTTTCAGATGGTAAGTTCTCCAAGCTTTGTGCCTCTAGCTTATTAATTACAGTTGTCATTTGACTCATTTGATTGTTCAAACTTTCGATACTAGCCCTCGTCTCCTGTTGAAATTGTAAATTATTAATAGCAATAGACTTAACAATATCTTCTAAAGACATACCATAATTAGAAGTTTGGCTTGGTTGTAGGTATTGCTGCTTGTATTGGTGATAACTTGGGCAATTTTGAGTTGCTGGTTGATTTAATTCTGGACTCCCATAGGTGAGATTGGAATGATCTCTCCATCCTATGTTGTACGTGTCTGAATAGGAATCATACTTCATTTCTGGTAGTCCAGAAAAACCACATTCCGTATTTACTTGTTCATTGGACTCCTCTTGGAGAGTTAGACACATATCGGTTGGATGCCCTGATACTAGACAAATCCTACAAGCCTTTGTTATTTTCATGTTACCTACAACCATCTGACGAACAAGAGAAGTTAAACAAGAAATTTGTTGTTCTAAGGAAGAAACATTTACCTCATCAGCATGCCCAGATGGAAGATCTAGCCAAGTGCCAAATATTTGAGAATTGGCCGCCATTTCCTGTTACCGAAATTTTTTTTTTTTTTTTTTTTGCTAATAGGCAAAAAATTATTTGATCACAAGAACGAAATAAAGATCACAAAAATCACAAAAATTAACTAAAATTACTCCCCGGCAACGGCGCCAAAATTTGGTGTGCTGTCGTAGGCACCTAAAAATAAAACCTTTACTCTTGAAATAATATGTAGTAGTGAGAGTAAGGATCGTTCCCACGAAGAGTAATTAGTTTGATCTTTATGCTATGTAAAATAAGATTGGGGGAGAGTTTTTATCAAAAGAAAATTAAGAAGAGCTAAAAACAATTAAAGTATTAAAATAATCAAAGAAATAAATGTTGGTCTCAGTCAACATCCACCATTGGAATCTTAAAACTGATAATCGATGCAAGTATATATTAATTCATACTTTGAATATTCATCGTTAAAATTATTTTCCTATCTCCTTCAGCCATAATTAATTAAAAACAAGCGATCTAATTAACCTTAACTACTAAATAACCCCAGACAAGCGCTAAAGGTTTAATCTAGTAGCGTATTAAACTCGATGAGATCGATAAAGCAAAACAACACAAGCACACGCGGTTGCATTTAATTTTGTCAAAATTTTTTCTCCTAAGATCTAATAAAACAAAGCAGTTCATTAAATCTTGGTTGCTTCACAAATTAGAGGGATCGAACAATTACGGATTCGATATCTAATTTAGCATTAGATTGTCATGAATAATAAACTAGTATGCATCCTAGTCATTAAACAAGATAATCATAAAAATATGCATAAGAAAACATTCGATACTAAGCACAAATCAAAAATATAAACACAAATTAGATCTCACAAGTTTTTATTCATTCTGAGGCTTCCGTTTCCTTCGACCAACAAGACTTTTAGCTCCACATGTTCAAGAACACTTCAAAAGAATATTGGAGAAGAGGAAGAAGAGTTGTGTGTTTTTTTCTTCTCCTTCCTCTTGATCTCTACCCCTTTTATACACTCTAAATAAGTGTTTGAAGATCACAATATCTTCCCAAAAATCCTCTAAGAGTTACAACAACCCAACAATAAAATAAAATCTTTGAATAAGTTGGGAAATGGTTATATCAACTCCATTTTTTGTGCACAGCATAGTTGTCTCAACTTCAAGCATGATTTGGTCTATGATGTAGCCAGAATCTCGGGAAAATCAAAACATCAAAATTGTGCCTCTATCACTTAGCTTTCCGAATCAATTTGGATCAGCTCAATTGGACTTCGGATGAGCAAGTTATGACCATTTTTCTACAAGGTGTCAGAACTGTCCAGAATTGATAATTAGCTCCATTTTGCTTTTAGTGACTCCAATTGTATCCTAGATCAAAATATAAAAATAATGAGTATCTTTAGACATTAAATGAACATAAAGGAGTATACATTAAGGAATAAAAATATAATATTTTATGTTCTCATCAAGCGGCAACCCCAGAAACTCCTCTAGAAAGACATCAAAGAACTATGCAATCAACGAATGTGGCGGCTCCTGCTCCTCGACCAAAGCACCACAAAAATTGCCTTCGCTCTGCTCTGCTCCTCGGACTAAATGAACAGGGTCCGAGAAGGTCATATAGTGAATACATCACAATAAGCCGTTCGAGAATCGACAAATCATGGAAGAAGAAAAACTCACCGGAACAGGGGTCGACCACGGTATGCTGCGTGTGAACGGTGGCGGGGGGCGGTGCACAGTCGGTGACGGCGGCTGCTGCGGATGCTGTGGTGGTGGTCGTTGGTCATGGTGGTGGTGCGGGAAGCTAGGGTCGGTGGTGCTTGTCGGGGATACATCGGCGAAGGTGGTGGAGATAGCGGCGGCGGGTCGTCGGAGTAGTAGTCGGACAGAGGTGATGGCGGTGGTTGTGATAGTGGTAGGGGATTTATATAGGGCAAGGGCCGACAGCAGTTGCGGGAAGGTAGACCGGAGAGGTCACCGGAGGTTGGGGAGGTGAACCTAGGGTTCGACCGACGGCGGGGTCGCGGCGGCGGGGAGGTGAACCGCCGGCAACGGAGAGTAAAATGGTCAGCGAGTTTTTAATATCTTCGGTTACTGTAGCTTAGGGTTAACGGGTTGGGTCGGGTACGGGTTGTGGGTTCGGGTTAAGATCTGATTACAGTAGGGTTGGGTTGGTTCGTTTGGGTTCAGTTTTGTTTGTTTTGGTTCGGTTCAAGTTGGTTCGGTTTGGTTTAATTTAGTTTATTTAAAAATAATAATTTTTAGCTATTTAAAAGTAGTTTTTGAGCCCTATAAATTTTAAAAAAATTACACAATATTCTATTATTAATTATACTCTCAAAAATATAATTTTTATAATATTTTAATATTTAATTTAATTAACAAAAATATTAATCACTAAAGAACACTTATTTATAATTTATTAAAAATTACATAAAAATCCCAAAATTTTATATTTAAATTTTTAAAAAATTTGGGTGTTTACATAAGCAGTATTAATATGAACTCATGCAGCAGATTAATTTTTCTCTAAGCCGTATGTTCCGATTTGGCAACCTATAGGCACCAAATACTCCAAGGCATCTTGCCACAACCGATATTTCAGATATCTATCGTGTTCAATAGTTTCATGGTTTCGAACCACAACTCCTCGCTTCACATACGAAGCATGTGTTCTAAGTCTCATTGATAGATGCACTTGACTATTACATTTATCCATATTCTATCCTTAGTGGTATAGCATGTGTTGTGCCTATCAATTAAATTGTATATTCAATCGGGCATCATCGATTGAAAGTTTTGTTGCGTAAGAATTTGTTGACGTGAAAGAGTAAAAAAAAGGGTCTGAACCACCCACAGATTAGTTTATTTGTCGAGAGTAAGAAACTTGCTTCGCGATAATCAAACGTCAGTTACATGCATTTTCTGCAATGTCACCAGCATGTGTTAGAATTCCTTCTTTTATCCTTGTTATAGAAATTCAAAGAAATGAATGCAGACACTGACTCGAAAGAACATTCATCAAAAGTAAGCAACAAAAACATTCAAGAAAATATACAGCGACCCGGTCCTATTGAAGGAACTCTTATATAGAGTTCACTTGCCGAGAAATAGTTCGCTGCATCTTGGACTTATTCCAACAGAAGCCAAACCATGAGTTGGAATGGTTCTCGTATTATTCGTCTAAATCAAAGTGATGCCGAAGATTTATCGCCCTTAAATTTAGCCTGAATTGCTTTAGCCAGAATCCCGATGCATAGTGCAGTTTTCCCGGTCGTAACGGGACACAAAAACTATGAGGGCAGTGCCGATGTTAATCAAAAAACACTGGTTTCTATGTTTTTTTCACTTGGAGTTTTTTTATAATGTGGAACTAAACTTCCTAGAGGCCAAATAAAAACTCCGACAAATTCTACAAAAGATCTTATAGGCTAAGAAAAATAATATTGATCTAATACGGTTATAGTTGCTCTTATACCAATTACTAGCATATAATTGTTTAAATCCAAATCTAATGTTATCTTAAAGATTTCTATTAGGAAAAATATTAAAGAAAGTTTGCAGATTTATCTTATGGATCTCTATAAAATAATAGGTAAACATGTCTACTTATCTAAATAAAAATTGTCTCTATCTTGATCAAATAAAAGGTAAGATTATATATATATATATATATAATTGATTCATTAAGGGTCTGGTTGGCAATCATAGGGGTAGCAGTTATGAGATATTTTTAAAGTATAGTTTATGAGAGGTTATGAGGGGTCCATTTTTTGGTGGTTTTAAGTAGCGACTTTTAAACCAGTACACCTCATGTTTGGTAATTCATTAACGAGGGTTCTAAAAAAATTTACACGAATAAAATTATATAATGTCCATATATAAACAAAATGGTCATGAGCACAAAAACTGTCACCCATTCCACGCCTCAATCAAGAGGTAAACGTCCATATTTGATCAAAATAATAGAAACACAAAAAATAATAGAATGCCTGGATGAAAGTAGGAAAGAAATCTTTTTAAAAACTTATCGAAAAAAGTAGCCATACTTTGACAAAAGTAGAAAAGAAACACAAAAAAAAAGTTTGGTATTAGTAATTATAAGTATTTATTTTTTGTTAGGATATAAATAAAATAAAATCATAAAATCCCTCAAAACCCATAATTCAAGGTGGTTATAAAGTCACACAAAAGTAAATTACACCGATTTTAGGATTTTTTTTTAGCGGAACAAAATCAGTGCCTCAAAAAAAATTAACAAGTAGGAGTTTTATAAACGGTCTATTCAGAAACATTCCAAAACCGGTGAAAATACCATTACCAAGCAAACCCTAAAATTCTTTCAAAAATAATTCTCATTAGCATATTAGAAATCAATTATTCATATCAATATGATTGTATAAATGACTCATTATTGTGATCATAAAACAAATCTTCCAAAATATAATTCATCATTGGTTCAATAATTATTTTTGGGGTTTAGATTATAGCGTAATTTTTTTATCAAAAGAAAAAATATGTGTAATCTATGAATTTGGTTGGATTATTATCTTTAATCTTTCTCGATGGTGGGCTGAAACTCCTTAAGCTGTCATGTTGATAATGTATTATAAGATAATAGAAAGTAAAAGAATGTAGCCAAATAGAATAACTCTCACGTTCTCTTAAAAATATATATATAAAAAGAGAATATGATAAAGTGGTGGTTGTAGATAGGGATAAGTGCATCCATTATTTGGAATCTAGGGATGCTATATTTTTTGAAAATATTTTTCCATTAAAAAATAGAATTCCTAGATCTTCTATATCTTCACAAGTCCCTGCTGTAACCTCTAGTTCACAACCAGAGGAGATTACCCCAATAGAACCTAGGAGAAGTAAAAGAACAAGACGAGAACCAGACCTAGGTGAAAGTTTTTTCACCTACCTAGTTGAAGAGGACCCTATATCTTATCAAGGGGATATGTCCTTAGTTGATTTCTTATTTTAGAAAGAGGCCATAAATAGTGAAATAGATTCTATTATATCAAATAGAACTTGGAATTTGGTTAACCTTGTAAAACCCCCTAATTTTAAATATTATAATTATTTAATTAATTATTTAATTTATTTATAGTATCACTTAGCCAATTAGAAAATATAATTTATTGAATTCTAATTAATAGGTAAATATTCATCTAAAAATTTATGGAGCAAAATTATTATTTTATCTTATTTTATTTTATGTAGAAAATCTTTGTAGACGGGTGAAAGATTATTTTTATATACTAATATAATTTTTTTGAAATTTTATTACCATATATATATATATATATATATATATATATATATATATATATAAATAAATGGTATAAATAAAAAGAAAAGGAAAAGAACAAAAAAATAAATAATAAAACCTTGAAAGAAACTAAAACCTAGTAATAAACCCTCAACCCCTAACTACTACCCCAAACCCACAATTAAAGCCTAAGCTACCAGCAGCTTTCCCTCCGCGCAGGAAGCCCAGACCCACGCGGCCCAGCTGTAAACCCTCACCGCTCCCCCTTATATATAGATATATCGAGTTATAAACCCTAACCCTAAACCTATCGCCCACTCCCCCTTGACCCAGCACCGACCTCGACGACTACCGGAGCACCCCGCAGCCATCGGAGCACCGCCGGCCACCCCTGCATCCGCGTAACCGCGCGAGCAGTCTGCACAGAAACTACATCGACGTACCCTACTTCAACGAAGTTTTTCGTTCCAACTTGTGACCGATTTCTGAACCGTCTTCACCGGTACGTTCATGACCTATCCTATTCCAACTCTGTAAATTAGTTTCCATCAAACAACGCTTAACACTAGATAGAAATCGAGGCCAAGTTGAAGGAAAACTACATATTTGAACTACAGAAAACTGTTGCTACCACCTATATTTAAGGACTGATATCTTCCTCCACAGACATCCAAACTTAAATCTACTTTTTTTTATGTGAAGACCATAAAACCGAGATCATCTCTTGTTAATTATATTATTTTATTTTGTGTTAAATTTAGAAATAAACTGGGTTTCCAAAACATTAGAATTGCGATAAGGAGCACATTCCGCCAAATAGGACTGCCACATCGTGTACCAATTTCACCGAAAGACGCATATGGTATACCCTGACATGTATGCTTTTGCAAAAACTGATTTGAACGTGTGTGCACGTCGAAATCAACCCGTATCCTTGAAAAGTTCCCGTATCGTAACTTTTGTAAAATACCGTACCATTTAGTGTATGCTCGTCGGAATACGGTAAAACTTGTGCCATTGGATTCATGGTATCACGCTGGTCCTTTGACCCAAGTTTCACACCATTCTGAGATAGTTGACCAAGCTACCTATTTGCGGGCTCTACGGTTGACTTTAAGGGCGAATTTGTGTTCGGCTTACAGGAATCCAAAATTGGATATACCGTTGAGTTCGTATTGACGTTTAGAATTTGTTTGATCTATAACTTATCCTATTTAGAGACATTTACCCCTAGCACACTTTTCGGTGCAAAGTGGGCCACACGTGGAACCTGCTTTGACCCAAAATTACTGTTTTGCTCCTGTGCCCAAATTGGACCAACGGGTAGTATTTTCTAGCTATCTTGCTGATTCCGGGAACGTTAGTGATATTTTTTAAGCATCCAGAGACGTCCATTTAGAGGCCATAGTTTTTGATCCTGTGTACTTGACATCTTGACGCTTACACTATACAGATTGCTTGCCAGACAAGTATACATTGCCATTGTACTGTGATTTATATTTCATATGATGCATGTATCTTATTTTTGTTTATTTAGTTCATATATTTTAACTGCTATATAAACTGTGCGTCCAAGAATAACTTGGGTGCAACGACAGTGGCGTCGTATTCTATTTTTATTTATATATATATGCATGTTTACCTAGTTTATGAGACCACCCCATTATCATGAGGCATTCTTATATTTTATTGACCATGACACTGTTATTACACGAGTGTGAGTCTCATGTAGGACACAGACTTGCGTATTCGGCTGGCCACTGGTACGTATAGGACATACGACGGATAGGGATAACTGCTGATAGAAATTGCATGCTAGAAGATATGACAGTTATTTAGAGGTATCATCATGTCATGGATGTGACATTCTTAGAGCATGGGGTGGGGAGAACAACAAGTAAGGCATTTGGGCTCCTTTGTACTTTCCTTGTATAACCCGTACGCTCCGCCGAAGATGCGCGGTCATAATGACCCCTATATATTACATGGCGGCCTCTAAGGTTCAAAAGACGTCATGCTTTGTAGGTCCTTGAATCTCCAAGAGAATTATGCCAATCCTATTTTGGCCAAATAGTCCACTTGTTGGAAAGTTGTTCTCAAACTGCATTCACATAGACGGTTAGGCGACCTACTTGATATTTATTTTTAGTACTTTATTGGCATGCTTCTATGTATCTTGTTATGTCCCTTTGAGGACTTGGTCCCTTTCTAGTTATAGACTTGCAGGAGTACCCATAGTAGTACGGACCCGGACCTGACGCTTCATACCAGACTAAGGAGGTCTTACCTTCAGAGTGCCTTTGATTCATTGTAGCTGATGGATATTCTAGTTTCTATTTCCTCTATTGACATTTATCTTATATTAGAGTTTGATCTCTTCTCTCATTTAGTAGTTCTAGTATAGTCGATTTGTAGTGGATTTTTTTTTATCCGACTATCATACTTTGATACTTCATATTTGATATTCAGTTATTTATTCCTTTTTTTATTTGTGCTATGGATGAGATATAGATTGCGTGTGACTTGTATTGACAGTATATTACTACTTATGGATTGGATATTCATGTACAGCGTACATGTGTGTTATGATCTTCCAACACATTGGAGTTTCATATACATACGACTGGCGTATTACGTATTCCTAGTCCTACATATTTTGGGACTGGAATATGACATATTTTTGTGGTGGCCCATGCAGGTCATCGAATATACTGTCTTGGTTACATTACTGTTTTGAACAAGCCTGCGTATAGGAATAGAGTATAGGAACTCATCCACGCTTGACTAAAACTCATCTTCCCTTTCAACTATCCTATTTAAATGCTTGCATCCTGTTTGATTCCTGTACTCCTTCTAATCATTCCGTCCACCTCTTGTAGAGAGATAGATTTGTGTAGTGGATGTACTATCACCGGAGGTGACACACCTTCAGGAGTCAACGGCCAAACTCGAGGGGAGACCTTGATGACTCCTAGACTTCTGGGGCCGGATGGGCAGACTCACAATCCAGTTCCATCTGATCTTCCTACTTCACCTAATGGAACCTTTCTGACTTCATCGACACCACAGGATGGTCAGACACAGCTGTTATAATTCTTCCAAATGATGATGCAGGAACAGAGATAACAGCTGTGTCTGACCATCCTGTGGTGTCGATGAAGTCAGAAAGGTTCCATTAGGTGAAGTAGGAAGATCAGATGGAAGAGCAGAGACAAGAATTTTTGGCAGCACTTGAGAGAATGGTTGCACAGGCAACTGTACCAGCCTAGGCATTAGTTTCAGTACCGCGAGCTAGAGTTGGTTCAGTCAAAGACTTTGTACAGATGGGCCTCAAGCCGTATAAAAGCACTGAGAGCCTAGAGGGGACCACAAACTGGATTACCCACACCAAGAAGTTATTAGAAGCATCACAGCTGCCTTCAGAACTATGGATGACAGGCGTAAGGACGCAGCTAGATGGCAACGCTCATCACTGGTGGAAATCAATGAAGCACCAGTTGGGTACGTATCAGACTTAAGAATAATTCTTGGAGTGCTTTGAGAGGAAGTACATCGACACTGTGAGGCATGCGTTATACGACCAGTTCCTCCATGAGGAGCAGGAAAACAAGATAGTTGGTGAGTATGAAGCAGAGTTCAGTCGCCTTAGTAAATATGGTGCTACCCTGATACCGAATGACTTGGAAAAGGCTAAGAGGTTTCACCGCGGATTGACTCAGGAGCTCCAACACTACACTAGCTCACAATCCCGAATCTCTTATGCCGAATTATTGATAGAAGCTACATTACAAGATACCACCAGCAAGGGAAAAGAACGTCAACTGAAGACACAGCAGGGTCCAGCAAGGACACAGCAAGGAGGGCCAATCAGACGTCCTTTGGCACAGCAGCAGCAGCACAGAGCAGGACCATACCAGACTCTAGAGAAGCCCTACTGCAATTATTGTGGGAGACGTGGACATATTTTTAGTGACTATCGGACTCGCTTAGGATAATGTATGAGGTGTAGGTCCGAATAACATATGGTAAGAGATTGTCCAATACAATAGACATTGATGCTTCCACCGTCTATACAGAGACTAGCACTTCCAGCACTGAAGCCAGTTCAGCAGATGAATAGGCCAGGAGCACCTAGACCCCCAGCAGCCGGAGGATTTCAGTAAGGACAACCGCTACCTACTCAGAAGGATCAGTCCACGAGGGCCAGACATGGACTACCACAGAGAAATGGACATGCTTTTACACTAGAAGTGGATGACATAGAATAGGAGATTGATGTTATAGCAGGTATTACTCTTTCTTTTACTTTTTCTGCTGTAACATTATTTGATACGGGGGCCACCCAGTCGTTTATATCTTCTAGTTTTATTGGCAAACACAATATTGCCACTACACCTTTACCTAGTTGTGTTAGAATTCTCACCGGAGGAGGAGTTATACCTGTTAGTCAGATTTGTAGATCGTGTCCTATAGTGATTCGCGACAGAAAGATGAATGTCCGACTCTTAGTCCTTCAAATGCCAACTTTTGATATTGTGCTTGGAATGGAATGTCTAAGCAAGTACCACGCTTTCTTTGACTATTTTGGAGGAAGCATTCTTTTTAAGGTACCAAGCCGGCCGAAACTTGAGTTTGTACGAGGATCCACAAAAGTCCTTGATGGTGTGCAGCTTGCCATGGACGACGTTATTTATCATCCCATCATTTCAGAATTCCAAGATATCTTTCCAGAGGAATTGCCAGGACAACCTTCGGACAGAGACGTAAAATTCTTAATTGAATTGACACCGAGCAGCACCCATAGCGTCGTATGTTTATAGATTGGCAAAGAAGGAGATGGATGAGCTGAAGGCACAGTTGAAAGAATTAGAGGAGAAAGGTTTCGTCCGACCGAGTGCATCACCCTGGGGAGCACCAGTATTGTTTGTACCAAAGAATGATGGGTCAGTGCGTATGTGCATCAACTACAGAGCCTTAAATATAGTAACCATAAAGAATAAATATCAATTGCCTCGCATTGATGACCTATTTGATCAGCTTAGTGGAGCCAAGGTGTTCTCGAAGATAGACTTGAGATCGAAATATCATCAGGTGAAGGTACGGAAGCAGGATATCTCGAAGACCGCATTCAGAACAAGATATAGATACTACGAGTTTTTGGTCATGCCATTTGGATTGACCAATACTCCCGCTATCTTTATGGACTTAATGAATCAAGTATTCCATCAGTATTTAGACCAGTTCCTGGTCGTCTTTATAGATGACATACTTGTCTATTCGAAGAGCCACGAGGAGCACGAGAAGCACCTGCGGATCGTCCTAGAGACCTTGAGGAGAGAGCAGTTATATATGAAGCTCAGTAAAAAGTTTTTCTTGGATAGAGTCTAGTTTCTTGGGCATATCGTTACGGGAGATGGTATTTCTATTGACCCAGAGAAAATCTCGGCAGTCGAGACATGGCCCGTTCCTAAATCAGCATCGGAGGTGAGGAGTTTCCTTCGACTTGCAGGATATTATCGATGGTTTATGGAAAACTTCTCAAGGATAGCAGCGCCTATGATTTGGTTGACGTACAAGATCAAGAGTTCATATAGACCGATGAGTGTCAAGCCACTTTTGAGGAGTTGAAGAAGCGACTAACCACAGCACCAGTATTAACTATTCCATCAGGATCAGGAGGTTATGTTATTTACAGTGACGCATCAAGAAAAGGCTTGGGATGTGTGTTGATGCAGCATGGCAAGGTGATCGCATATGCATCTAGACAGTTATGAGTACATGAGAAGAATTATCCAACCCATGACTTGGAACTTGCAGCCGTGGTTTTTGCTCTGAAACTATAGAGACATTACCTATATGGGGAATGAGTGAAGATCTATACAGACCACAAAAGCCTCAAGTATGTCTTAACACAGAAGGAGTTAAATATGAGGCAATATCGGTGGCTTAACTTGATGAAGGATTTTGAGATAGAGCTACATTATCAGCCGGGCAAGGCTAACGTAGTAGCAGACGCGTTAAGCTAGAAACCAGCAGCGTACTTCTTGACGACACAGAGAAAATTATTGGAGGACTTGCAAGAACTTGGCATAGAAGTAATATTACCCGGAGCAAGTGGGACATTAGCCAACTTGCAAGTACAGTCATCACTACTAGAGAGGATCAAGGCAGCTTTGCCTACGGACGCCAGATTCGGGAGATTGAAAGAAAGGACAGAGGCCGGAGAGTAGGCGGGACTACGCATTCAAGATGATAGGATATTATGATATGGTAATCGTCTATATGTTCCCAATGGAGAGATTCGACAGGAACTGATGGCAGAAGCTCATAGTCCGATGTATTCTATTCATCCTGGAGGCACCAAGATATACCGCGACTTGCGACAGCACTTTTGGTGGCATAGGATAAAAAGAGAGAGAGCTTATTTTGTAGCCAAATATCTAGTATGTCAGCAGATAAAGGCGGAGCATCAGAGAACAGTAGGGCTACTGCAACCACTTTCGATTCCTGAGTGGAAGTGGGAGCACATCACTATGGACTTTGTCACGGATTTTCCAAAGAGTCCAAGTGGGAGAGATGCCGTATTGGTAATAGTGGATCGACTCACCAAGTCTGCACATTTCTTGCCTTTTAGAGTTGTCCAGTCTACAGAAGCTCTGGCTGACTTATACATGAGGCAGATCATGAGGTTGCACGGCATACCGGTCAGCATTGTGTCAGACAGGGATTCACATTTTATATCTCACTTTTGGAGAAGCATGCAGGAGGGTCTTTGGACTCATTTAAAGTTTATTACATCTTATCACCCGCAGACAGATGGGTAGTCCGAACGTACTATTCAGACACTGGAGGATATGTTGAGGGCTTGTATGTTAGACTTTGGAGGATCATGGGAGGACCACCTACATCTTGTGGAGTTTTCTTACAACAATAGCTATCAAGCGAGAATTCAGATAGCTCCATTTGAAGCATTATATGAAAGAAAGTATAGGTCTTCTGTGTGTTGGAGTGACATGGGAGAACGTCAGATTCTGGGACTAAAATTGGTAGTCAACACCGTTGAGATAGTGAAGAAGATACAAGGGCACTTGCGAGCAGCGCAAGAAAGGCAGAAGCAATGGGCAGACCATCATCGTCGTCCCTTGGAGTTTAAAGAGGGCGATCATGTCTTCTCGAGGATATCACCTACTAGAGGCACTATTTGATTCAGAGAGCATGGCAAGTTGAGCCCGAGGTATATCGGACCATTCGACGTGCTAGAGCGAGTGGGAGAAGTGGCGTATCGACTTGCGTTACCACCTTCACTCGAGGAAGTACATGATGTATTTTATGTGTCGCAACTTAGGTGATATGTGGCAGATATCAGTCATGTTCTCGACCATTCTGAGATCACCATTGGGCCGGGCTTGTCATACCAAGAGAAACCCGTGGGGATTCTTGATCGTCGAGAAAAAGTGTTGAGGAACTAGTCTATTCCCTTGGTCCGCATGGCATGGAAGCATGGCACGCCAGGAGAATCAACTTGGGAGGGCAAGGACGACATGCGCAAACATTTTCCACCGTGGCTTAGTTTTACTTTGTTCATTTCTACATCACACCATCCTTGATTTTCTACCGTGGCTTAGTTTTAATTTCGAGGACAAAATTTTTATAAGTTGGATAGAATATAAAATCCCATAATTTTAAATATTATAATTATTTAATTTATTTATAGTATCTCTTAGCCAATTAAAAAATATAATTTATTGAATTCTAATCAATAGGTAAATATTCATCTAGAAATTTATGGAGCAAAATTATTTTTTATCTTATTTTATTTTATTTTATGTAGGAAATCTTTGTAGAAGGGTGAAAGATTATTTTTATGTACTAATATAATTTTTTTGGGAATTTTATTACCATATATATATATATATATATATATATATATATATATATATATATATATATATATATATATATATATAAATGGTATAAATAAAAAGAAAAGGAAAAAAAGAAACAAATAATAAAACCTTAAAAGAAACTAAAACCTAGTCATAAATCCTCAACCCCTAAGTACTAACCCCAAACCCACAACTAAAGCCTAACCTACCAGCAGCTTTTCCTCCACGCAGGAAGCCCCAGACCCGCGCAGGAAGCCCATCTGTAAACCCTCACCGCTCCCCCTTATATATATAGATATATTGAGTTATAAACCCTAACCCTAAACATATCGCCCACTCCCTCACGACCCAGCGCCGACCTCGACGACCGCTGGAGCACCTTGCAGCCATCGGAACACCGCCGGCCACCCCCGCATTCGCGTAACTGCACGAGCAGTCCGCGCAGAAACTACAACGATGTACCCTACTCCAAGCAAAATTTTCTGTTCCATCTTACGACCGATTTCTGAACCGCCCTCACTGGTATATTCACGACCTATCCCCCTTCCAACTCTATAAATTAGTTTCCATCAAACAGCGCTTAACACTAGGTAGAAATCGAGGCAAAGTTGAAGAAAAACCACATATTTGAACTACAGAAAATTATTGCGACCACCTATGTTTAAGGACTGATATCTTCCTCCACAGACATCCAAACTTAAATCTACTTTTTTCTATGTGAATATCATAAAACCGAGATCATCTCCTGTTAATTATATTATTTTATTTTTTGTTAAATTTAGAAATAAACTGGGTTGAAAATTATGAAAAACTTGTTTTCTAAAACTTTAGAATTGCGATACGGAGTGCGCCCCGCCAAACGAGACCGCTCCATCGCGTACCAATTTTACCGAAAGGTGCGTTTGGTATGCTCTGACATGTGGACTTTTACAAAAACTGATTTGGACGTGTGTGTGCGCGTCGTAATCAACCTGTATCCGTAAAAAGTTCCCGTATCATAACTTTTGTAAAATATCGTACCATTTAGTGTACGCTCGTCGAAATATGACGAAACTTATGCCATTGGATTCTGGTATCACGCTGGTCATGTACCCCAAGTTTCATGCAATTCCGAGGCAGTTGGCCAAGCCGCCTATTTGCGGGCCCTACGGTTGACTTTAAGGGCAAATTTGTGTTCGGCTCATCGGAATCCAAAATTGGACATACTGTTGAGTTCATATTAATATTTATAATTTATTTGACCTATAACTTGTCCCATTTAGAGACCTTTACCCCTGGCACGCTTTTCGGTGCAAAGTTGGCCATATTTGGACCCCGTTTTGATCCAAAATTACCGTTTTGCCCCTGTATCTAAATTAGACGAAAGAGTAGTATTTTTTAGCTATCTCGCTGATTCTGGAAACGTTGATGATATTTATTTCAGTATCCGGAGATGTCCATTCAGAGGCCTTAGTTTCTGATCCTGTGTACTTGATATCTGGACCCTTACACTATATAGATTGCTTGCCAGGCAAGTATATCTTGCCATTGTACTATGATTTATATTTCATATGATGCATGTATCTTATTCCTATTTATTTAGTTCATATATTTTAACTGCTATATAAACTTCTCGTCCAAGAATAACTTGGGTGCAACGACGGTGGCGTCGTATTCTATTTTTATTTATATATATATATGCATATCTACCTAGTTTATGAGACCACCCCATTATCATGAGACATTCTTATGTTTCATTGGCCATGACACTGTTATTATACGAGTGTGAGTCTCATGTAGGATACGGACTTGCGTATTCGGCTGGCCACTGGTACGTATAGGACGTGCGACGGACAGGGATAACTGCTAATAGAAATTGCATGCTAGAAGACTTGGCAGTTATTTAGAGGTATCATCATGTCATGGATGTGACATGCTTAGAGCATAGGGTAGGGAGAAAAATAAGTAAGGTGTTTGGGCTCCTTTGCACTTTCCTTGTATAACCCGTACGCTCCGTCGGAGATGCACGATCATGATGATCCCTATATATTACCTGGGCCTCTGAGGTTCAAAAGATGTTATGCTTTATAGGCCCCTGAATCTTCAAGAGAATTATGCCAATCATATTTTGGCCATATAGCCACTTATTGGAAAGTCGTTCTCAAACTGCATTCACATAGACGGCTAGGCGACCTACTTGATGTTTATTTTCAGTACTTATTGGCATGCTTCTATGTATCTTGTTATGTCCCTCTGAGGACCTGGTCCCTTTCCAGGTATAGACTTGCAAGAGTACCCACATGAGTACAGACCCAAACCTGACGCTTCATACCAGACTGAAGAGGTCTTACCTTTAGAGTACCTTTGATTCATTATAGCTGATGGATATTCTAGTTTCTATTTTCTCTATTAATATTTATCTTATATTAGAGTTTGCTCTCTTCTCTCATTTAGTAGTTTTAGTATAGTCGATTTGCATCTGTTCATAAACTGTTTATTCATCAAAGTGATGTAAAAACTATTTTTTCTAAATAGAGATTTACATGAAGAGATTTTTATGGAACAACCTGAAGGGTTTGTTGTTCCAGGACAAAAATGTAAGGTATGCAAATTAATTAAATCTCTTTATGGGCTGAAACAACCGCCAAAGTAATGGCATGATAAATTTGATAAGGTAATTCTACCATATGGTTTTGCTAATAATGATTCTGATAAATGTGTTTATAGCAAAACTGTTGGTAGCTCATGTGTAATATTATGCTTATATGCTGATGACTTTTTTATTTTTGGTACTGTCATGGATATTATTTATGATATCAAATCATTCATATCTCAAAATTTTGATATAAAAGATTTAGGACCTGCTTATGTGATTTTAGGACTTAAATTAAGTCGCACTTATGAGGGAATTGGTATCTCCCAATCTCAATATATAGAAAAGGTTCTAAAAATATTTAACAATTTTCATTCTAAATATGTAAGCACTCCATATGATGCAAGTATCAGGTTGAAGAAGAATAAAGGAGACATTGTGGCTCAGTTGAAATATTCTCAGCAAATCGGATGCCCAAACTATATTGCTAATCGTACCAGACCTAATATTTTCTACGTAGTAGGAAAGCTTAGTCGGTACACTAGCAATCTGAATAGTTCATATTGGACTGCCTTAGAACGGGTAATAGGATACCTAAAGGGCACGATATCCTATGGATTATTCTATGGAGGATATCCATCTATATTTGTAAACTCCCTTACCCAAAATTAGGTCTACTTGGATTAGATAGTAAAATTAGGGCTAGTTGAACCCAATTAGAAATAGAACACGACATTTGATTTAACTATACTATATTTATATTGCTTAGCGTATCTTACCGTTACTTCAATAATTGGAGCACCACACTAGTCATTGCCTATCTGTAAATTTCATAACCTTGTCCTAGACGTGCCCGCCTACCATTCTGACATTTGTGTAACTTATAGTTATACTTTCTTGTGCTATATTTTAATCGCACAACATTTGTCGTAGACGTTATTATTTAATTCTAAATAAAATATGAATTTGTACCCTTGTGCGTTCCAATCGAAATTGGGAACACAATCTTGACCATTTTGTGCAACCCAAATTTTTGTTAATATTCTACTCTGAGCCCTCTATGTCCCTGACACTTGTGTCCCACCTAATTTTATCCATGTGCGGTAATTTAATTAATTAAACCCTAATTTCCATCTTTGTACAATTTTCCTAATTGTTGGACATTTTTATGCAAAAATGCATTGAGGTGTCCACACTATTGGACAATGCATAAAGAAACCCAATTTTCCTTTCACATAAAGTTTTTCTATAATTTTTCAGAATATGCAAACGCACAAAATTGCCCCTTTATTTTAATCCTAGCCATTGCATTAAACAATGTAATTTATAGCCCTCTCAAACATTCCCATGTGAGCCCAAGGCCCAACCCAAGAGAGTGTTGACCTTGGTCAAACTTTTCTAGGTCAAACCAACCCCCCCTTCATTTATAAATATATAATTTATTCTTTCTTTTTCCTTTTCTATTTTAACCAAAACCCATCCTTATACTACTGTTCATCTCCATCTTTCCTGAGCCTTTCCTGCCTACACTCGCCGCCGAAGAATTCGCCGGCGTAGCCCCGTCACCACTACAACTGCCTTAACGAGCAGTCCTCGCCTGACCCTCGTCGTCCTCCCCCTTAATTCCCCGCGGCCTGTCCTCGACAACCACCGCTCGCCTCCTCCTTCTCCAACTGTTGCGCACCCCGACCGCCTGCAGCAGCCATCCCTCTGACTTCCCTCAGCCGCGGCCCGCTGTCAGTACCACCGGATCAACGACCTCCTGTCATCTCTTTCCTCGCCTCGATCTTCCTCGACCGGAGTCCGCCGACCCACCATCACTGGGGCCCGACTTTCCTGCCTCTGCATAACCACCACCATTAACGTCCCTAACTCCTTCTCCTTCCTGTGTCCCTGTCCTCCTCCCTGTTCGACCTTCCCTGGCGGGACATCCCTCCCCCACTGGCCAGATTCTGGTAAGCCTCAAGCAATCACCATCATCATCTCTTCATTAGCACATCATCATTATCATCAACTCACCTTCATCATCATCTCAAATTATCCTCACCATTAATCAACTCACCTTCATCATCATCTCAAATCATCCTCACCATTAATCATCAACCCTTCAACATCATCAATCATTAACATCATAATCATCATCACCAACACCTTAACCCTAATCATTCCCTAACCACCCCACATCATCGTTCTCATCGTTACCATCATCATCAACCTATCCTTCTCCTCATCATCAACCTAACATCGTCATCACCTATCATTATTATCATCGTCCTCGTCATCACCATCGTCCATATCAGCATCCTCGTCATCACCATCACCCACGTCATCATCCTCGCCATCACCATCATGTAATCACTATCATGATCATCATCATCATCTTCACCATGAGCATCACCATCATCATCGTCGACGTAGTTGTAATCATCGCCATCATCGTAGTTATCATTGCCTTTTAACCCCAATCACCGTCGTTTACCATCGTCGTCATCGCCATTATTCCCTTGTGCGTACCCCATGGATATTGGATTTATCTGTGCGACTTCAAGAGCAGGTTATTGGTGCTACACAGCTTTTTTGCCAGGCAAGTATACCTTACCTTATTGTACTGTTTAAATTTTAGTTATTATTTAATTGCCTGTTTATTATTTTTATATTTTATAACTGTGCGCGTTCGAGAGAGACTCAGGTGCAGTCAACGAATGCATTGACGTTAGGACTTGTGTCTGACCTAGTGTCTAGTAGACCGACCTAAAGTTGTGGAGTTATCGGTATGACTTCCCAGGTCTTGACACATTTCTTACACGTATTATGAGTCTCATATAGGGTACGGACTTGCATATGCGGTTGGCCACCTGTACGTGTAGGTCGTGTGACAGATAGGGTATAACTGCTAATAGTGATGCATGTTAGAAGACTTAGCAATTATTAGTAGGCGGAGCATAGACTATCGTGGTACGATGGTCCAATCCTTGTCCTTGTTTGGTTGTAAGGTTGGGCTATTGTTCTAGCGATAGACCATGAGCCAGAGTTACGACACCTCGGCGTAGTAGCTAAGGCGTGTTATGGATACAACATGCATAGATCATTGGGCAGGGAGGACAACTAGCAGGCGTATGGGACACCAACTCCCTTTATGCAGATGCCCCATTCTTCGGAGCGGTATGGACGTTATATTATTTAGATGCCCTATTCTTCAGAGCGGTATGGACGTTATATTATTCAGATACCCCTATTCTTCTGAGCGGTATGGACGTTATATACTATGCAGATGTCCCGTTCTTCGAAGCGATATGGACGTTATTATATTACAGTTCCCTGGTATGGGGGCATATGTGGCATATACTAGCCAGTTGTCATGATTGAGGAATTACGTCAACATATGTCTAGCCTACACTTTCCCATACACTCAAGTTGTCCTTAAATTACATTCACTCAGATGGTTAACACACCCATTTTATTTATTCAGTATTTACTTTATGGCATTCTTCTATGTATCTTGTTATGTCCCTCTGAGAACCTGGCCCCTTTTCAAGTGTAGATGTTCATGAGTATTCGCAGGAGCGCAGATCCGGACTGGTTACTTACATTCCGAGCAGGTCTTCTCTTCGAATCTCAGTGGTTGATAGTTGTAGTACTTATATTGTATTTGTCTTGTTCATTATATATTCTAGTTCGGTAGTGGATTTGTTTTCATCCGACTGTCATCTTTAGATACCTTACATTGAGATCTAGTATCATAGATATTGGTTATTTATATTTGATTCTATGGATGAGATTTAGATTATATCCTGTAACTTGTGATAGTTTTACCACTTGTGAATTATTATTCATTATACAGCGTACGCATGTGTTATGGTTCCTTACATTGGAGTTGCCATATACATGCGGCTGGCATGCTTACGTGTCCTAGTCCTATGTATTTTTGGGACTGGGACGTGACATATTTTTAGTGGTGGCCCATGCAGGTCAAGATCAAATTATCTTTGTTACGTTACTGTACCGAACAAGCCTGCAGATAGGATTAGAGTACATGATCTCATCCACAATTAACTATGTCTTATCTTCCTTCCAGTCTGTTATATTTATATAATTGTATCCCACTTGATTCATGTGCTTCCCTAATAGTTTCTTGAGTATAGCCCCTGCTAGAATATAGGAATCCTTATTGTTAGAGTGATAATTAGGGTAACGCACCTACTATACAACTAGAACATTGACACCTCACTAAGTTTAGAATATCTAGTGAACCTAGCATCCCTCATCTATAGATTGGTTTACCATTATCCCTTGATATAATTATGAATGACTTGAGAGTAGTATAGACACAACTAGAGTGAGTATAAATTTAACTATAGTGTTTGACCCTAGTATTGAGGAACCTACCAAAATAATATTTTAATCCACAACTGCCTTGACAATTCTTATTTGAATTTTTTAAACGCCTTGATCCCCATACTTCTATTCTATTACCTTCCCCTTAAACTCTTTATTATTATTCCGTCTTCCCTTATTTCGGAAAAATGAAACCTCGTGCTTAGTGTAAGTTGATATACAGAGAGTACTAGATATACCACATAGGCAAATCACATTACTGGATGACTATCTTTTATAACTGATTAAGGGTATATCATATATGACACATTTGGTGTTAAATTTTTTGAGGATTAAGTAACATGATTAAGTAAATTTGAGGAATAAGTCTTCTTAAATGTAAGAGCCTTATGTGATAGATGGATAAATTCTAAGTTTGGTAGAAGTTGCATTATCAACTTGAGAAAATTTTTTTTTTAGATTGTGATCGAGTAAAATAAGATTGAGAGGTTTAAGTCATTTTTAATTTTGAGAATTTTAGAAGAATGATTAAGAGGATGAGGATTAATAAATTTTAAAAACCGTGATATGGCGAACCAAATAACTATACTTGAGCATATGATTTAAATTTTAAATATTGAAGGTTGAATCACCGATTTAAACTTTGAGGATAAATATAGAAATTTAGACTTGAACAATTGGTGAATTAGATTTCAAATTTCACTATTTGAGCCTTAATTAAAAGTTAAATGTTGATTGTGGGATGACCTATTTGAAATATTGAGGATGTAAATTGAATTTAAATTTGAAGAGTACAAAAATTCATAAGTTGAAGGTAGGAAAAATATTTGATTAGAATTATTTTCTAAAGGAGATCATGATAGTTGAAAATAGTGGTGTAAAATTTATATGCGTTATTAATATTGAAGATGTTATATGGATTCAATTTAAATTTGGATGTTGATAATTTAAAAAAGTGAGAAAAGATTACAATAGGTTAAATTTTGAATTGAACAGTGATTATCCTAATTTTGAAGTGATTGCGATAAATGTGATTAGAATTTTAGTTATCGCAAAGGGATTGCGATTGACTTTGCTTATGTACGTGAAGGAATAACAGACTATGCCTTATTTTAATTTCGAGGACAAAATTATTTTAAGTTGGGTAGATTGTAAACCCCCTCACCCAAAATTAGGTCTACTTGGATTAGATAATGAAATTAGGGCTAGTTGAACCCAATTAGAAATAGAATACGACATTTGATTTAACTATACTATATTTATATCGCTTAGCGCACCTTACCGTTGCTTCGATAATTGGAGCACTACACTAGCCATTGCCTATCTGCAAATTTCATAACTTTATCTTAGACGTGCCCGTCTACCATTCTGACCATTGTATAACTTATAATTATACTTTTTATGCTATATTTTAGTCGCACAACATTCATCACAGACGTTATTATATAATTCTAAATAAAATATGAATTTGTACCCTTGTATATTCTAATCGAAATTGGGAACACAATCTTGATCGTTTTGTGCAACCCGAATTTTTGTTAATATTCTACTCTGAGCCCTCTATGTCCCTGACACTTGTGTCCTACCTAATTTTATCCCCATGTACTTCTATTAATTCCAGAACACCATACGCAGTAATTTAATTAATTAAAACCCAAATTTCATATTTGTGCAATTTTCCTAATTATTGGACATTTTATGCAAAAATGCATTGAGGTGTCCACACCTCTGGACAATGCACGAAGAAACCCAATTTTTCCTTCACATGAATTTTTCCCATAATTTTTTGGAATGTGCAAACGCATAACATCGCCCCTTTATTTTAATCCTAGCCCTTGCATTAAACAATGTAATTTATAGCCCTCCCAACATTCCCATGTGAGCCCAAGGCCCAACCCAAGAGAATGTTGACCTAGGTCAAACTTTTCTAGGTGAAACCACCCCCCCTTCATGTATAAATATACAATTTATTCTTTCTTTTTCCTTTTCTATTTTAACCAAAATCCATCCCTATACTACTGTTCATCTCCATCTTCCCCGAGCCTTTCCTGCCTACACCCGCCGCCGGAGAACTCGCCTACGCAGCCCCGTCACCACCGCATTCGACCCCAGCTGCCTCGACGAGCAGCCCTCGCCTGACCCTCGCCGTCCTCCCCCTCACTTTCCCACGGCCTGTCCTCGACATCTACCGCTCGCCTCCTCCTTCTCCAACTGCTGTGCACCCCGACTGCCTGTAGCAACCATCCCTCCGACTTCCCTCAGCCGCGGCCCACTGTCAGCACCACCGGATCGACGACCTCCTGTCCTCTCCTTCCTCGCGTCGATCTCCCTCGATAGGAGTCCGTCGATCCACCATCACCGGGGACCGACTTCCCCGCCTCTGCATAACCACCACCATTAACGTCCCTAACTCCTTCTCCTCCCTGTGTCCCTATCCTCTTCCCTGTTCGACCTTCCCTGGCCGGACATCCCCCCACTGGCCGGATTCCGGCGAGCCTCAAGCAATCACCATCATCATCTCTTTATTAGCACATCATCATCATCATCATCAACTCACCTTCATTATCATCTCAAATCATCCTCACCATTAATCAACTCACCTTCATCATTATCTCAAATCATCCTCACCATTAATCATCAACCCTTCAACATCATAAATCATCAACATCATAATCATCATCACCAACACCTTAACCCTAATCATTCCCTACCACCCCACGTCATAGTCCTCGTCGTTACCATCATCATCAACCTATCCTTATCATCATTATCAACGTAACATCGTTATCACCTATCATCATTATCATCGTCCTCGTCATCACCATCGTCCATATCAACATCCTCGTCATCACCATCACCCACGTCATCATCCTCGCCATCACCATCATGTAATCACTATCATGATCATCACCATCATCTTCACCATGAGCATCACCATTATCATCGTCGTCGTAGTCGTAATCATCGCCATCATCGTATTTATCATCTTTTTGTAACCCCAATCATCGTCGTTTACCATCGTCGTCGTCGCCGTCGTTCCCGTGTGCGTACCCCAAGGATATTGGATTTATCTGCACGACTTCAGGAGCAGGTTATTGGTACTACACATCTTTCTTGCCAGGCAAGTATACCTTGCCTTGTTGTACTGTTTAAATTTTAGTTATTATTTAATTGTCTATTTATTGTTTTTATATTTTATAACTGTGCGCGTCCGAGAGAGACTCGGGTGCAGTCAACGAATGTGTTAATGTTATGACTTGTGTCTGACCTAGTGTCTAGTAGACCCACCTAAAGTTGTGGAGTTATCGGTATGACTCACCAGGTCTTGACACATTTCTTACACGTATTGTGAGTCTCATATAGGGCGCGGACTTGCGTATGCGGTTGGCCACATGTACGTGTAGGTCGTGCGACGGATAGGGTATAACTCCTAATAGTGATGCATGTTAGAAGACTTAGCAGTTATTAGTAGGCGGAGCATAGACTATCGTGGTACGATGGTACAATCCTTGTCCTTGTTTGGTTGTAAGGTTGGGCTTTTGTTCTAGCGATAGACCATGAGCCAGAGTTACGACGCCTTGGTGTAGTAGCTAAGGCGTATTGTGGATACAACATACATAGATCATTGGGCGGCGAAGACAACTAGTAGGGGTATGGGACACCCACTCCCTTTATGCAGATGCCCCGTTATTCGGAGCGGTATGGACGTTATATTATTCAGATGCCCCATTCTTCGGAGCGGTATTGACGTTATATTATTCAGATGCCCTATTCTTCTGAGCGGTATGGACGTTATATACTATGCAGATGCCCTTTCTTCAGAGCGGTATGGACGTTATTATATTACAGCGCCCTGGTATGGGGGCATATATGGCATATACTAGCCAGTTGTCACGATTGGTGAATTACGTCAGCATATGTCTAGCCTACACTTTCCCATACACTCAAATTATCCTCAAATTGCATTCACTTTGATGGTTAGCGCACCCCTTTTATTTATTCAGTATTTACTTTATGGCATGCTTCTATGTATCTTGTTATGTCCCTCTGAGGACCTGGTCCCTTTCCAGGTGTAGATGTTCATGAGTATTCACAGGAGCGCAGATCCGGACTGGTTACTTACATTCCGAGCAGGTCTTCTCTTCGAATCTCAGTGGTTGATAGTTGTAGTACTTATATTGTATTTGTCTTGTTCATTCTATATTCTAGTTCGGCAGTGGATTTATTTCCATCCGACTGTCATCTTTAGATACCTTACATTGAGATCTAGTATCATAGATATTGGTTATTTATATTTGATTCTATGAATGAGATTTAGATTATACCCTATGACTTGTGATAGTTTTACCACTTGTGAATTATTATTCATTATACAACGTATGCATGTGTCATGGTTCCATACATTGGAGTTGCCATATACATGCGGCTGGCATGCTTACGTGTCCTAGTCCTATATATTTTTGTGACTGGGACATGACAATATTAGAAGGGTATACTGATACAAACTGGATCTCCGATACAGATAAGACCTAAGACACAAGTGGATATGTATTCACATTGGGTGGAGCTGTTGTTGCTTAAAACTCTACCAGGCAGACATGTATTTCTGGATCTACTATGGAGGCAAAATTCATAGCTCTTGACCTCATCAGTGAGGAAGTAGACTCGCTAGGAATCTGGTAATAGATATTCCTCTGTAGAGCAAACCAGTTTCTGCTATCCCTGTACACGGTGACAACCAAGCTGCAATAGCAAAGGCTAAGATGACAACTTATAATAGAAAATCCAGACATATATGTCTGAGGTACAATCGGGTGAAGCAATTGCGCTCCAGTGGAGTAATTACAATTGACTTCGTTAGATCAAAGAATAATCTAGTAGATCCTCTAAGGAAAGGGCTATCAAGGAGACTAGTATTGGAGACGGCAAAAGGAATGGGGTTAAAGCCCGTAGATTGAGTCACCACAAAGGCAACCCGACCTTCGATTGGAAGCACAAAGAAAAGGTTCAATGGGTAACAACAAAATTGATGATTGACTAGAAATACTATATGATTGTAATTATAAAGAACCATTCCTCTACTGTATAAAATCTTAATGAATCTGTGGCTTGTAAAGCAGGGTATATAAATTACAGAATACCTAGAAAGATTCACCTATTTAAGAGTGAAAATGGGCAGCTTTCTATGAAAACTCGGGCAGTTCTCTAGAGCTCTTAAGAAACCGAGATAGCGCATAGCCGAAAAGTGCACAACTGTTGATACGATCAAATGCCTACAATATATTTGTGTGTATGTTGAGTTTGTACAAGTAAGATCCTAAGTTCAAAACTTATGTCACTTTGAATCTGTATAGATGATGTATAACACTAAGGAGAGGTTCAAGTCCGGAAGACACCTTCCTCTGGTACACAGTGTGATTGTCCATATCTTATTTTCCTTCCTATATGTCCTATCGTGCTATACCTTTTTTGTTCTCTTATAGAATCATGTGAGGGATGTTAGATTTGTTTTGGTTTTGCTTTAAAAGTAACCCATGTGATTCAATAAAGGCATGTCAATTTTTAGTCCCACATAGGAAAGGAGAAGTCATGCTCCTTTCCATATATTGTTTTACCTCTCTTAGTGGGTAAGTGAATTTTGTGGGGGATGGGCTAGATCTCACCCAACCCGCAAGCGGGTGCGTGATTTAATGCACATTTTTGACACGTTTATTAGTCGCGCACTTAGCACTTTGCACGCTTGCGTGCCGCGGAACGGACATGGGTACAAAGGCAATTTCATAACTTATTTTATTTTTGTTGGTTTTGTCTGGTGAGTTGCTGGTTATCTGCGGAACCGTTCTCACGTAATCCCGTTACGGAAAGAGTGAAAAAGGTTACATGAGAGATATATTTAGGACACGATCCTGAGATCGGATAACAGTAATATGTTTTACTCGTTTCTCTCTCTCTCTCGCTCTCTGTTCGGAATGAAAAATCGTACAGAGACGAAAAAGAAAAGAAAACCACCAGAACCTAAATTCCTCTAGAAACTCCTTCGTCCAATCTCTCTTCTTCGGGTAAGGTTGTGATCGTTCGTGGGATTCGCCACTGGGTGCACGGTGTAGCGGATCGAAGAAATTTGTTGTATCTCGGGGATAGATCGCCAGGAACCCGCTGCACTGTTCGTGGGGACAAAATTATATTCTGCATATAAAGTGTCTCGAATTCTCTACTTATTTTTTGTCTTTAATTTTACATCTTCCAATTTGCATGCTTTAGGAATTTTTCCAACATCTTCTACGTAGTTGAAAAGAAAATCGAATTCAGCTGGATCTTGTGGTTAGCTAGAAGAGGTAACCTCCCTGGCTAGGAGGACGATCTCGGGATCAAAACGTGGGGGAGGTGTGAGCGTGTGTGTGTGTGTGTGGTTGGCGTAGTGGGCCAAAATGGCATGCAACACAGTCCCGAGCGTATGGTGGGACATCGTAAAAAAAAAAAAATTTAAAATTCAAAAACCGAAAATACTTCTAACTACCTTAATATATAACAAATTCAAACATATATTCAATATTTAAATTATATTTAAATATTGTCTAACTAAATACATATCCAAAATTATAAAAATATATTTATTTTATCTAATTTTATAATAATATTAGAAATCAAACATATAACTAAATACATATAAAAAATTATAAAAATATATTTATTTTACCTAATTTTTTAATAATATTTTAATTTTTTGGGTTACGTGAAAGACAAGTGAACGATACTAGTAATTAATAATGCACAACTAATTAATTAATAATTATTTTTTGTGACACTTTTGAGATCTAAATACTAATTATCTATATTATAGAGAGACAAGCACAAATTTTTTAAAATTTATATGAGACCCAAAGTCTAAATATTTTTTAATTATTTCAACAAATAAACAAACAAACAAAAGACAAGAAACAAACCGCGCGCGGGAGCATGGAATGATGGATGATCAGTCTGAAGATGGAGGAGGTGCGTGGTTTCCGTAAGGAGACGGTTTGTAGTAGGGATAGACGGTGTAGACCGTTTGCACAACGGCCATGACAATGAGAATGATGGCGGCAGCGAGCGAGAGAAACGCCCACGGGCTCCTGAAGTAGGTATGGATGAGGTTGTCCCTCCATTCCCTCCATTTGGCCCTCCACTTGGTCCAGCTCTTCCTGCAGTACTCGTGCACCTCCTTGTGCACCTCGTCGAGGTTGTTCTCCGGGTCCAGCGTCACGTCCTTAGAGAGGCTGTTGAAAAGATTGGCCAGCGCCTTGTCGCTCCCCAGCGCGTTCTGGATGATCCCCTCCTTGTGCAGCAGCCTCACGTCCTTGGCCGAGTCGATGATGTTGTCCATGAAGAACACGTATGAGGTCACCTCGCTGCCCGCCCCCACGTGGAGACGCTCGAAGGCCATCAGGTTCAGGAGGAGATACTCCGTGGTGTCGTCCACGACCATCACCGGCAGGCTCAGGACGCCGTGGCTGAACCGGATGTCGCGGAGGCTGGTGGTCCGGCTCTTCTTGAACCGGATGCCGGCCTCGTACAGCTCCGTGGCGGAGAGGACGTTGTTGCCGCGGTGGTGGCGGAACCGGGATGTCTCGTGGTGGACAGGACTCTGGATGAGGCTCTTGCGGTAGAGATCGACCACGTGGAGGCCCAGGCCCATGCCCATGCCCATGGGCCGTGCGGTGGGGTCGCAGAATTTCAGCACGAATCTGTTAATATGGTCGTCGTTCTGATCAATCAAAACAAAAACAAAAGTCATGATAAGTAAATAGGAAAATGGTAGCTATTTTATATTCATATATATGTATAAATATAAGTCGTACATATATTTTTATATAATTAAATTAAATAAATATTTTTTAATTAATTATTTAATGACTTAATATTATTTAAGTATAGTCAGACATTTCTAACTCAAATAGTTAATAGTTAAGGTTGCAGCCATTTTTCAAGGGACAGTTGTAATTATAAAAAACTATAATTTATTTTTTAACAACATTTTACGTGCGTGCAATAAAAATTAAATTTTTATTACCGTAATTTTGATTGAAAACGGTTCAAAACGAGTCGTTTATATCTCATCTAATTAAAAATTAAAATAAATAAAGTCTAACTAATTGTTTAACTACTTAATATTATCTAACTATAGTTAAACATCTCTAACTTATGTGTTTAATTAAGGTGAGAGGCATTATCTCTGATTGGGTAAGCTCATTGCCACGGGATATTGGTATCTATAATAAAATTTTTTTTTTTTTTTTACGTATGTGCAATGCATTGTTTTTTAATATAAAACCTCGCAAATGAGCCTTATAAATAAGTTGTAATATATATCCTCAATTAATTTAAAAATTACAAAAAAATAATTTCAAAATTATATATATATATATATATATATATATATATATATATATATATATATATGATAAACGTGATATGAGCCATAGTCTCATATTCCTATATGAGACATGCACATGTGGACAAATAAGAATGGATTCCTACATCCCATATGCACCCATGTGTACTATAAAATTTATTCTTAATGGTCTACATGTACATTGGCTCATGTAAAAATATGAACCTATGACGCATATCTTTTTTTTTCGTGTATATATATATATATATATATATATATATATATATATATATATATATATATATATATATATATATATATATATATTGCATGACCAGTATTACTGTACTCCACAAGTAGTATTACCGTACTCCATAAGTTTTGACCTTACATAAGCAGCAAACTAGACTGACTTCCAAGGTAACCTAAACCAATTGGGAAAGGTCCATATGCACATTACACATAAAACTGTAAAATTAAGGACAATCCAGAATTTTATATCATCTTAGAGTTTAAGACCTAACATATCCAATTAAAAAATTTAGATCTTGAATTTGTGTTTTTTTTTTTTTTTTCTATTATACCCCCATTAGTCTATACATGAAGATTTCATTCTCAAGCATGGGAGGAAGAAGGGTAATAATAAAAAATAAAACAAATAATAAAAAATTAGGATGAAAACTTTTCAGTTGGACAAGTGAAGGCCTAAACTCTAAGTTGGTATAAATTCCAGGTCTACACTCTAATTAGTACTACAATTAACTGTTCATTCATAGTCATATATATTCTTCTTCTACTACAATTAATCTACGATGACTCTTAGGTCATATTTTGTTCACGGAATTATGACATTCGGAAAGGAAAGTCATTCATTTTCTATGTTTGGAAGCCAAAAAAATGTTTGGGAAAGAAAAATCATTTCCAAGGTGGAGGAAAATAAGGGAGAAAGTGGTTCCTCCCACCTATCTAGGAATTCACTTTCCTATATTAGAAAATTACTTTTCTTTCCAATTTTTTTGACATTTCCAAACGCAAGGAAAAAAAAAGGATAAAAATAATAATTTTCACAAAAAAAAGAAAGAAAAAGAAATTGAGTTCATTTCCTTTGCTTTTCTATCCGCGAACCAAACGAGACCTTAATTCTATCAAGTGGGCTAGGCAATGATCAGGTGTATCAAATATCTAGACTATATAATAAGCCTTTCATGCAACTTTTACAGTTGATTCTCTTTTCAAAAATCTAACCTACACAGTTAAAATAATATTTGAGAAAATTTAATCGCATTCTACATTATTTATCCATATTCAAGGTGCACCACAGTGTTTTACCATAATGTAAAACTCTACCACTTTTGACGAAATTGACTAAATTTTTTGACCAAATTATCCCTCGCCTCCTCCTCCCTCCTCTCTCTCCTCCCCCCTCTTTCTACGGTCGACCAGCGGCAACGATGGAGCGGGAGGTCGGCGCGGGGGAGCTGCACTGGGGGGGAGGGGGGGTGCTACTCGGCGGCGGCCATAGGGGAGTTGCTCGGGGGGGGGGGGGGGGGGGGAGGGGCACGGAGGAGCTGCTCGCGGGAGAGGACGGAGGAGCTGCGCACAGGGACTACCGTGGGGGAGCGCACAGGAGGGCTGAGAGTGGGGTTGGTGGTGGTGGTGGTGGTGGTGGTGGTGGTAGGGGATGGGGGGCCGAGCACGACGGGAGAGGAGGGGGCGCTGCGGGGGGCTTGAGCGCAGTAGAGGAGGGGGGGTGCTGAGGCGGGGTTGGTGGTGGTGGTGATGTTGAAGCACGACGGGGGAGGAGGGGGCCGAGCACGACGGGAAAGGAGGGGGCACGGGAGCACTGCGGGGGGCCTGAGCGCGGTGGAGGAAGAGGGGGTGCTGAGGGTGATGGTGAAGTTGGTGGTGATGGCAGAAGGCTGAGCACGGCGGAGGAGACGGGAGACTGCTTGCGAGGGCACGCTGGCTTGGAAGACGGAGGTAATTTGGTCCAAAAAAATGGATCAATTTATTTGACCGTCAATGTTAGACGGAATTCGTGGAATGTGAAGAGTGACTTATATTATGCAAAAAAACAGTAGAATACATCTTTAAATATGCCAATAAAGTGGTGCAACTCAAAATTTCTCAAAATATTTACACTACTTACCGGCTCCTTGCCGCTTTCCACAGAAACCAGCCTCTCCAGTACCAGCAGAGGCACCTGGTTCTCAATCATCAGCATGTCCCTCTTTATGTAAGGCACTGTGTAGAGCATCCCGTGGTTGCCAAAAATAGGATCATTGAACGCGTAGTCGCTGGCCCTTCCGGTACCAATCCTCAGGATTTCAAGCATAAAACATCCGTCCAGGATCATCATCTTCAAGAACTCGTCCCTCTCCTTTCTCCACTTGTGGTCAAGGCTGTCGTACGCGTCCAGGAGCTCCTCCACGACCTCTTCCATCGAGGTCACAAAGTCGCCAAACGGCTTTTTGGCCCTCTTGAGGAATTGGAGCAGGGATCTGTGCTTGTGCTCCTCCATCGCCTTCAGTTCGTGCTCGCCATTGTGGTAAGGCCCGAACGAGACAACCTGAGGCTTGTACGCCTTCCTGTTGAGGTCTTTGAAGCTGGCAGGGAGCTGGTAGATGGAACGCTTCCTCCAGATGTTAATCTTGGCTACGATGTCTATGTCCTTGATCTGGTTTCGGATTTCTACTACCCAGTCTCTGGTAGCCATCTGGTTTCCGATTTCTACTACCCAGTCTCTGGTAGCCATGACAGGAAAAATTTACCTAAGATTTGAATAATAGCGCTGTCTCTATAATACATCCATCCTTCCTTTCTTTCATACGCATCTAAGCTTCATTGCTAGGAGAGGCTGGTGAGAGGTTCCTTGGAAGGTAGGATAGGTATATATTCCTGGGGGAGTGGAGTGGTAAGCTACCAAGGGCCAGGAGGCATCAATCAGGGCCGTTGAAAATTCTAAAGGGAGAGGCTTCTTTGTTTGCAATGCTTGTGTCTCAAATATTCATGGCACAATCCAATATTTAACATCTATTCATCTACAGTACTCTAATCAGACTGCAAAATATCGAGAATCAAACTATTCTTCCTCCCACAGAAACATATATGTACATAGAAAACATAAAGGCACAATGTGGTAGAAGTACTAATGAACAGGAATCCTGGCCGCAGGACATAATATTACATTGAAAAGAAGAAGCTCTAATCATGTTTCCAGATGTAAGGCGGACTAAACCGCCTTTTCATACATATAAGAAACAGATAACTGTAAGGGGCTCTGACAAATCTCATAGAATAACTTCTGAGACATGAACAAAGCAGAATCTGAACAGTGCCTTTGGCAAGGCAAGCCACTTATTGCGCAAATATAATATGCTGAAATACTCTATACCGGTTCTGTTTATTTCCCTTTCATATTTGATAGCCCTATATGAACACTGAATTGAGCATAACAAAATGCCAGGGGCTGCTTTTTCTTTTCTAGTATCATGGGAATAAGGTATGAAGTCAATTGTCACTTCTAGCTATCACCGAGTGAAATCTCCTGTTAATTACATTATTTTATTTTGTGATAAATTTAAAAATAAACTGGATTTCTAAAACTTTAGAATTGCGATACGGAGCGCGTCCCGCCAAACAAGGCTGCCATATCGTGTACCAATTTCACCGAAAGGTGCATATGGTATATCCTGACATGTGTGCTTTTACGGAAACTGATTTGGACGTGTGTGCGCGTCGGAATCAACCCGTATCCTTGAAAAGTTCCCGTATCGTAACTTTTGCAAAATACCGTATAATCTAGTATATGCTCGTCGGAATACGGTAAAACTTGTGCCATTGGATTCGTGGTATCACGCTGGTCCTTTGACCCAAGTTCCACACAATTCTGAGATAGTTGACCAAGCTACCTATTTGCGGGCTCCACGGTTGACTTTAAGGGCGAATTTGTGTTCGTCTCACCGGAATCCAAAATTGGATATACCGTTGAGTTCGTATTGACGTTTAGGATTTGTTTGATCTATAACTTATCATATTTAGAGACATTTACCCCTAGCACACTTTTCGGTGCAAAGTGGGCCACATGTGGAATCCGCTTTGACCCAAAATTACCGTTTTGTCCCTGTGTCAAAATTGGACCAAGGGTAGTATTTTTTAGCTATCTTGCTGATTCCGGAAACGTTAGTGATGTTTATTTAAGTACCCAGAGACGTCCATTCGGAGGCCTTAGTTTCTGATCCTGTGTACTTGACATCTGGACGCTTACACTATACAGATTACTTGCCAGGCAAGTATACATTGCCATTATACTGTGATTTATATTTCATATGATGCATGTATCTTATTCCTGTTTATTTAGTTCATATATTTTAACTGCTATATAAACTACGCGTCCAAGAATAACTTGGGTGCAACGACGGTGGCATCGTATTCTATTTTTATTTATATATATGTATGTTTACCTAGTCTATGAGACCACCCCATTATCATGAGGCATTCTTATATTTCATTGGCCATGACACTGTTATTACACGAGTGTGAGTCTCATGTAGGACACGGACTTGCGTATTCGGCTGGCCACTGGTACGTATAGGACGTGCGACGGATAGGGATAACTGCTGATAGAAATTACATGCTAGAAGACATGGCAGTTATTTAGAGGTATCATCATGTCATGGATGTGACATGCTTAGAGCATAGGGTGGGGAGAACAACAAGTAAGGCATTTGGGCTCCTTTGTACTTTCCTTTTATAACCCGTACGCTCTGCCGGAGATGCACGGTCATGATGACCCCTATATATTATATGGCGGCCTCTAAGGTTCAAAGACGTCATGCTTTGTAGGCCCCTGAATCTCCAAGAGAATCATGCCAATCCTATTTTGGCCAGATAGCCCACTTGTTGGAAAGTTGTTCTCAAACTGCATTCACATAGACGGCTAAGCGACCCACTTGATATTTATTTTTAGTACTTTATTGGCATGCTTATATGTATCTTGTTATGTCCCTTTGAGGACCTGGTCCCTTTCCAGGTATAGACTTGCAGGAGTACCCATAGGAGTACGGACCCGGACCTGACGCTTCATACCAGACTAAGGAGGTCTTACCTTCAGAGTACCTTTGATTCATTGTCGCTGATGGATATTCTAGTTGTTATTTCCTCTATTGACATTTATCTTATATTAGAGTTTGATCTCTTCTCTCATTTAGTAGTTCTAGTATAGTCGATTTGTAGTGGATTTTTTCCATCCGACTATCATACTTTGGTACTTCATATTTGATATTCAGTTATTTATTCTTATTTCTTTATTTGTGCTATGGATGAGATATAGCTTGCGTGTGACTTGTATTGACAGTATATTACCACTTATGGATTGGATATTCATGTACAGCATACGTGTGTGTTATGATCTTCCAACACATTGGAGTTTCGTATACATATGACTGGCGTGTTACGTATTCCTAGTCCTACGTATTTTGGGACTGGGACGTGACATGTTTTTGTGGTGGCCCATGCAGGTCATCGAATATACTGTCTCGGTTACGTTACTGTACCGAACAAGCCTGCGTATAGGAATAGAGTATAGGATCTCATCCACGCTTGACTAAAACTCATCTTCCCTTTCAACTATCCTATTTAAATGCTTGCATCCTGTTTGATTCTTGTACTCCTTCTAATCGTTCCGTCCACCTCTTGCAGAGAGATGAATTTGTGTAGTGGATGTACTGTCACCGGAGGTGACACACCTTCAGGAGTCAACGGCCAAACTCGAGGGGAGACCTCGATGACTCCTAGACTTTCGGAGCCGGATGGACAAACTCATAATCCAGTTCCATCTGATCTTCCTGCTTCACCTAATGGAACCTTTCTGGCTTCATCGACACCACAGGATGGTCAGACACAGTTGTTACAATTCTTCCAAATGATAATGCAGGAACAGAGATAACAGGCGCTCGTACTAGCTGTAAAGCAGAGACAGCATACGGAAGAGCAGAGACAAGAATTTCTGGCAGCACTTGAGAGAATGGCTGCACAGGCAACTGTACCAGCCCATGCATTAGTTTCAGTACCACGAGCTAGAGTTGGTTCAGTCAAAAACTTTGTACAGATGGACCTCAAGTCGTATAAAGGCACTGAGAGCCCATAGGAGACCACAAATTGGATTACCCACACCAAGAAGTTATTAGAAGCATCACAGCTGCCTTCAGATCTATGGATGACAGGCAAAAGGACGCAGCTAGATGGCAACGCTCATCACTGGTGGAAATTAATGGAGCGTCAGTTGGGTACGTATCAGACTTGGGAATAATTCTTGGAGTGCTTTGAGAGGAAGTACTTCCCGGACACTGTGAGGAATGCGTTGTACGACCAGTTCCTCCATCTGGAGCAGGAAAACAATATAGTTGATGAGTATGAAGCAGAGTTTAGTCGCCTTAGTAAATATGGTGTTGCCCTGATACCGAATGACTTGGAAAAGGCTAAGAGGTTTCACCGCTAACTGACTCAGGAACTCCAACACTACACTAGCTCACAATCCCAAATCTCTTATGCCGAATTATTGATAGAAGCTAGATTACAAGATACCATCAGCAAGAGAAAAGAACGTCAACTGAAGACACAACTGGGACCAGCAAGGATACAGCAAGGAGGGCCTATCAGACGTCCTTTGGCACAGCAGCAGCAGTACAGAGCAGGACCGTACCAGATTCTAGAGAAGCCCCACTGCAATTATTGTAGGAGACGTGGACATATTTTTAGAGACTATCGGACTCGCTTAGGATAATGTATGAGGTGTGGTTCCGAACAGCATATGGTAAGAGATTGTCCAATACAGTAGACATTGACGCTTCCACCGTCTATACAGAGACTAGCACTTCCAGCACCGAAGCCAGTTCAACAGATGACTAGGCCAGGAGCACCTAGACCCCCAGCAGCCGAAGGATTTCAGTAAGGACAATCGCTACCTACTCAGGAGGATCAGTCCACGAGGGCCAGACATGGACTACCACAGAGCAATGGACAAGCTTTTGCACTAGAAGTGGATGACATAGAATAGGAGATTGATGTTATAGCAAGTATTACTCTTGCTTTTACTTTTTCTGCTGTGACATTATTTGATACGGGGGCCACCCACTCGTTTATATCTTCTAATTTTATTGCCAAACACAATATTGCCAATACACCATTACCTAGTTGTGTTAGAATTCTCACCGGAGGAGGAGTTGTACCTGTTAGTCAGATTTGTAGATCGTGTCCTATAGTAATTCGCGACAGAAAGATGAATGCCCGACTCTTAGTCCTTCATATGCCAACTTTTCATATTGTGCTTGGAATGGACTGGCTAAGAAAGTACCACGCTTTCTTTGACTATTTTGGAGGAAGCATTCTTTTTAAGGTACCAAGCAAGCCGAAACTTGAGTTTGTACGAGGATCCACAGAAGTCCTTGATGGTGTGCAGCTTGCCATGGACGATGTTATTTATCACCCCATCATTTCAGAATTTCAAGATGTCTTTCTAGAGGAATTGCCAGGACTACCTCCGGACGGAGACGTAGAATTCTCAATTGAATTTTCACCGAGCAGCACCCATAGCATCGCATGTTTATAGATTGGCAAAGAAGGAGATGGATGAGCTGAAGCCACAGTTGAAAGAATTAGAGGAGAAAGGTTTCGTCCGGCCGAGTGCATCACCCTAGGGAGCACCAGTATTATTTGTACCAAAGAATGATGGGTCAGTGCTTATGTGCATCAACTACAGAGCCTTAAATATAGTAACCATGAAGAATAAATATCAATTGCCTCGCATTAATGACCTATTTGATCAGCTTAGTGGAGCCAAGGTGTTCTCGAAGATAGACTTGAGATCGGAATATCACCAGGTGAAGGTACGGAAGCAGGACATCTCGAAGACCGCATTCAAAATAAGATATGGACACTACGAGTTTCTGGTCATACCATTTGGGTTGACCAATACTTCCGCTATCTTTATGGACTTAATGAATCAAGTATTCCATCAATATTTGGACCAGTTCGTGGTTGTCTTTATAGATGACATACTTGTCTATTCGAAGAGCTACGAGGAGCACGAGAAGTACTTGCGGATCATCTTAGAGACCTTGAGGAGAGAGCAGTTATATGTGAAGCTCAGTAAAAAGTTTTTCTTGGATAGAGTCTAGTTTCTTGGGCATATCGTTACGGGAGATGGTATTTCTATTGACCCAGAGAAAATCTCGACAGTCGAGACATGGCCCGTTCCTAAATCAGCATCGGAGGTGAGGAGTTTCCTTGGACTTGCAGGATATTATCGATGGTTTATGGAAAACTTCTCAAGGATAGCAGCGCCTATGATTTGGTTGACGTACAAGATCAAGAGTTCGTATGGACCGATGAGTGTCAAGCCACTTTTGAGGAGTTGAAGAAGCGACTAACCACAGCACCAGTATTAACTATTCCATCAGGATCAGGAGGTTATGTTATTTACATTGACGCATCAAGAAAAGGCTTGGGATGCGTGTTGATGCAGTATGGCAAGATGATTGCATATGCATCTAGACAGTTACGAGTATATGAGAAGAATTATCCAACTTATGACTTGGAACTTGCAGCCAGAGTTTTTGCTCTGAAACTATGGAGACATACCTATATGGAGAACGAGTGGAGATCTATACAGACCACAAAAGTCTCAAGTATGTCTTCATATAGAAGGAGTTAAATATGAGGCAATGTCGGTGGCTTGACTTGGTGAAGGATTTTGAGATAGAGCTACATTATCAGCCGGACAAGGCTAACATAGTAGAAGACGCGTTAAGCCGGAAACCAGCAGCGTACTTCTTGACGACACAGAGGAAATTATTGGAGGACTTGCAAGAACTTGGCATAGAAGTAATATTACCCGAAACAGGTGGGACATTAGCCAACTTACAAGTATAGTCATCACTAGTAGAGAGGATCAAGGCAGCTTTGCCTACGGACGCCAGATTCAGAAGATTGAAAGAAAGGACAGAGGCCGGAGAGTAGACGGGACTTTCCATTCAAAATAATGGGACATTATTATGTGGTAATCGTCTATATGTTCCCAATTGAGAGATTCGACAAGAACTGATGGCAGAAGCTCATAGTTTGATGTATTCTATTCATCCTGGAGGCACCAAGATATACCGCGACTTACGATAGCACTTTTGGTGGCATGGGACAAAAAGAGAGAGAGCTTATTTTGTAGCCAACTGTCTAGTATGTCAGCAGGTAAAGGCGTAGCATCAGAGAATAGCAGGGCTACTGCAACCACTTTCGATTCCTGAGTGGAAGTAGGAGCACATCACTATAGACTTTGTCACGGGTTTTCCAAAGAGTCCAAGTGGGAGATATGCCGTATGGGTAATAGTGGATCGACTCACCAAGTCTGCACATTTCTTGCCTTTTAGAGTTGTCCAGTCTATAGAAGCTCTGGCTGACTTATACATGAGGCGGATCGTGAGGTTGTACGACATATCGGTCAGCATTTTGTCAGACAGGGATTCTTATTTTATATCTCACTTTTGGAGAAGCATGCAGGAGAATCTTGGGACTCGTCTAAAGTTTAATACATCTTATAACCCGCAGACAGATGGGCAGTCCGAACGTACTATTCAGACACTGGAGGATATGTTGAGGGCTTGTATGTTAGACTTTGGAGGATCATGGGAGGATCACCTACATCTTGTAGAGTTTTCTTACAACAATAGATATCAAGCGAGCATTCAGATAGCTCCATTTGAAACATTATATGGAAGAAAGTGTAGGTCTTCTGTGTGTTGGAGTGACATGGGAGAACGTCAGATTCTGGGACTAGAGTTGGTAGTCAACACCGTTGAGACAGTGAAGAAGATACAAAGACACTTGCGAGCAGCGCAAGAAAGGCAGAAGCAGTGGGCAGACCATCATCGTCGTCCCTTGGAGTTTAAAGAGGGCGATCATGTCTTCTCGAGGATATCACCTACTAGAGGCACTATTTGATTCAGATGGCATGGCAAGTTAAGCCCAAGGTATATCGGACCATTCGACGTGCTAGAACGAGTGGGAGAAGTGGCGTATCGACTTGCGTTACCACCTTCACTCGATGGAGTACATGATGTATTTCATGTATCACAACTTAGGTGATATGTGGCAGATATCAGTCATGTTCTCGACCATTTTGAGATCACCATTGGGCCGGGCTTGTCATACCAAGAGCAACCTGTGGAGATTCTTGATCGTCGAGAGAAAGTGTTGAGAAACCAGTCTATTCCCTTGATCCACATGGCATGGAAGCATGGCACGCCAGGAGAATCCACTTGGGAGGGCAAGGACGACATGCGCAAATATTTTCCACCGTGGCTTAGTTTTACTTTGTTCATTTCTATCTCACACCATCCTTGATTTTCTACCGTAGCTTAGTTTTAATTTCGAGGACAAATTTTTTATAAGTTAGATAGAATATAAAACCCCATAATTTTAAATATTATAATTATTTAATTAATTATTTAATTTATTTATAGTATCTCTTAGCTCTCTATAAAATATTATTGAATTCTAATTAATAGGTAAATATTCATCTAGAAATTTATGGAGCAAAATTATTTTTTATCTTATTTTATTTTATTTTATATAGAAAATCTTTGTAGAAGGGTGAAAGATTATTTTTATGTACTAAAATAATTTTTTTAGAATTTTATTACCATATATATATATATATATATATATATATATATATATATATATATATATATATATATATATATATATATATATATATATATATATATAGTATAAATAAAAAAGGAAAAAAAAGAAACAAATAATAAAACCTTAAAAGAAACTAAAACCTAGTCATAAATCCTCAACCCCTAACCACTAACCCCAAACCCACAACTAAAGCCTAACCTACCAGCAGCTTTTCCTTCGCGCAGGAAGCCCCAGACCCGCGCAGGAAGCCCAGCTATAAACCCTCACCGCTCCCCCTTATATATATATAGATATATTGAGTTATAAACCCTAACCATAAACCTATCGCCCACTCCCTCACGACCCAGCGCCGACCTCGACGACCGCTGGAGCACCTCGCAGCCATCGGAGCACCGCCGGCCACCCCCGTGTCCGCGTAACCGCGCGAGCAGTCCGTGCAGAAACTACAGCGATGCACCCTACTTCAAGCAAAGTTTTTTGTTCCATCTTACGACCGATTTCTGAACCACCGTCACTGGTATATTCACAACCTATCCCCCTTCCAACTCTGTAAATTAGTTTCCATCAAATAACGCTTAACACTAGGTAGAAATCGAGGCAAAGTTGAAGGAAAATCACATATTTGTACTACAAAAAATTATTGCGACCACCTATGTTTAAGGACTGATATCTTCCTCCACAGATATCCAAACTTAAATCTATTTTTTTCTATGTGAAGATCATATAACCGAGATCATCTCCTGTTAATTATATTATTTTATTTTTTGTTAAATTTAGAAATAAACTGGGTTTAAAATCATGAAAAACTTGTTTTCTAAAACTTTAGAATTGCGATACGGAGCGCGCCCCGCCAAACGGGACCGCCCCGTCGCATACCAATTTTACCAAAAGACGCGTATAGTATGCTCTGACATGTGGACTTTTACAAAAACTGATTTGGACGTGTGTGCGCGTCGTAATCAACCTGTATCCGTAAAAAGTCCCCGTATCGTGACTTTTACAAAATATCGTACCATTTAGTGTACGCTCGTCCAAATACGACGAACCTTGTGCAATTGGATTCGTGGTATCACGCTGGTCATGTACCCCAAGTTTCATGCAATTTCGAGGCAGTTGACCAAGCCGCCTATTTGCGGGCCCTACGGTTGACTTTAAGGGCAAATTTGTGTTCGGCTCACCGGAATCCAAAATTGAATATACTGTTGAGTTCATATTAACGTTTAGAATTTATTTGACCTATAACTTATCCCATTTAGAGACCTTTATCCCTAGCACGCTTTTCGGTGCAAAGTGGGGCTACATATGGACCCCACTTTGACCCAAAATTACCGTTTTGCCCATATGTCCAATTTGGACGAAAGAGTAGTGTTTTCTAGCTATTTTGCTGATTTTGGGAACGTTGGTGATATTTATTTCAGTATCCGAAGATGTCCATTCAGAGGCCTTAGTTTCTGATCTTGTGTACTTGACATCTGGATGCTTACACTATACAGATTGCTTGCCAGGCAAGTATACCTTGCCATTGTACTGTGATTTATATTTTATATGATGCATATATCTTATTCTTATTTATTTAGTTCATATATTTTAACTGCTATATAAATTGCTCGTCCAAGAATAACTTGGGTGCAATGACGGTGGCGTCGTATTCTGTTTTTATTTATATATATATGCATGTTTTCCTAGTTTATGAGACCACCCCATTATTATGAGGCATTCTTATATTTTATTGGCCATGACACTATTATTATACGAGTGTGAGTCTCATGTAGGATACGGACTTCCGTATTCGGCTGGCCACTGGTACGTATAGGACGTAGGACGAATAGGGATAACTGCTAATAGAAATTGTATGCTAGAAGACCTGGCAGTTATTTAGAGGTATCATCGTGTCATGGATGTGACATGCTTAGAGCATAGGGTAGGAATAAAAACAAGTAAGGATTTTGGGCTCCTTTGCACTTTTCTTGTATAACCCGTACGCTCCGTCAGAGATGCACGGTCATGATGATCCCTATATATTACCTGGGCCCCTGATGTTCAAAAGACGTTATGCTTTGTAGGCCCCTGAATCTTCAAGAGAATCATGCCAATCCTATTTTGGCCATATAGCCCACTTGTTGGAAAGTTGTTCTCAAATTGTATTCACATAGACGGCGACCTACTTGATGTTTATTTTCAGTACTTTATTGGCATGCTTCTATGTATCTTGTTATGTCCCTCTGAGGACCTGGTCCCTTTCCAGGTATAGACTTGCAGGAGTACCCACAGGAGTACAGACCCAGACTTGACGTTTCATACCAGACTGAGGAGGTCTTACCTTCAGAGTACCTTTGATTCAGTGTAGCTGATGGATATTCTAGTTACTATTTCCTCTATTGATATTTATCTTATATTAGAGTTTGCTCTCTTCTCTCATTTAGTAGTTTTAGTATAGTCGATTTGCATCTGTTCATAAACTGTTTATTCATCAAAGTGATGTAAAAACTATTTTTCTAAATAGAGATTTACATGAAGAGATTTTTATGGAACAACCTGAAGGGTTTGTTGTTCCAGGACAAAAACGCAAGGTATACAAATTAATTAAATCTCTTTATGGACTGAAACAAGCGCCAAAGCAATGACATGATAAATTTGATAAGGTAATTCTACCATATGGTTTGGCTAATAATGATTCTGATAAATGTGTATATAGCAAAACTGTTGGTAGCTCATGTATAATATTATGCTTATATGCTGATGACATTTTTATTTTTGGTACTGGCAAGGATATTATTTATGATATCAAATCATTCATATCTCAAAATTTTGATATGAAAGATTTAGGACCTGCTTATGTGATTTTAGGACTTAAATTAAGTCGCACTTATGAGGGAATTGGTATCTCTCAATCTCAATATATAGAAAATGTTCTAAAAATATTTAACTATTTTGATTCTAAACATGTAAGCACTCCATATGATGCAAGTATCAGGTTGAAGAAGAATAAATGAGACAGTGTGGCTCAGTTGAAATATTTTCAGCAAATCGGATGCCTAAACTATATTGCTAATCGTACCAGACCTAATATTTTCTATGTAGTAGGAAAGCTTAGTCGGTACACTAGCAATCTGAATAGTTCATATTGGAATGCCTTAGAACGGGTAATAGGATACCTAAAGGGCACGATATCCTATGGATTATTCTATGGAGGATATCCATCTATATTTGTAAACTCCCTCACCCAAAATTAGGTCTACTTGGATTTGATAGTGAAATTAGGGCTAGTTGAACCCAATTAGAAATAGAACACGGCATTTGATTTAACTATACTATATTTATATCGCTTAGCGTACCTTACCATTTCTTCAATAATTGGAGCACTACACTAGTCATTGTCTATCTGTAAATTTCACAACCTTGTCCTAGACGTGCCCGTCTACCATTATGACATTTGTGTAACTTATAATTATACTTTCTTGTGCTAAATTTTAGTCACAATATTTGTCGCAGACGTTATTATTTAATTCTAAATAAAATATGACTTTGTACCCTTTTGCGTTCCAATCAAAATTGGGAACACAATCTTGACCGTTTTGTGCAACCCAAATTTTTGTTAATATTCTACTCTGAGCCCTCTATGTCCCTGACACTTGTGTCCCACCTAATTTTATCCATGCGCGATAATTTAATTAATTAAACCCCAATTTCCATCTTTGTGCAATTTTCCTAATTGTTGGGCATTTTTATGCAAAAATACATTGAGGTGTCAACACCATTGGACAATGCATGAAGAAACCCAATTTTTCTTTCACATGAATTTTTCCCATAATTTTTCGAAATATGCAAAGCATAACATCGCCCCTTTATTTTAATCTTAGCCATTGCATTAAACAATATAATTTATAACCCTCTCAAACATCCCCATGTGAGCCCAATGCCCAACCCAAGAGAGTGTTGACCTAGGTCAAACTTTTTTAGGTCAAACCAACCCCCCCCCTTTATATATAAATATACAATTTATTCTTTTTTTCTTTTCTATTTTAACCAAAACCCATCCCTATACTACTGTTCATCTCCATCTTCCCCAAGCCTTCCCTGCCTACACTCGTCGTCGGAGAACTCGCCGTCGTAGCCCCGTCACCACCGCACTCGACCCCATCCGCCTCGACGAGCAGCCCTCGCCTGACCCTCGTCGTCCTCCCTCTTACTTCCCCGCGGCCTGTCCATGACATCCACCGCTCGCCTCCTCCTTCTCCAACTGCTGCGCACCCTGACCGCCTGCAGCAGCCATCCCTCTGACTTCCCTCAGCTGCTGCCCGCCGTCAGTACCACCGAATCAACGACCTCCTGTCATCTCCTTCCTCGCCTCGATCTCCCTCGACCGGAGTCCGCCGACCCACCATCACCGGGGCCCGACTTTCCCGTCTCTGCATAACCACCACCATTAACGTCCCTAACTCCTCCTCCCTGTGTCCTTGTCCTCCTCCCTGTTCGACCTTCCCTGGCCGGACATCCCCCCCCACTGACCGGATTCCGGCGAGCCTCAAGCAATCACCATCATCATCTCTTCATTAGCACATCATCATCATCATCAACTCACCTTCATCATCATCTCAAATCATCCTCACCATTAATCAACTCACCTTCTTCATCATCTCAAATCATCCTCACCATTAATCAACTCACCTTCATCATCATCTCAAATCATCCTCACCATTAACATCATAATCATCATCACCAACACCTTAACCCTAATCATTCCCTAACCACCCCACATCATCGTCCTCGTCGTTACCATCATCATCAACCTATCCTCATTATTATCATTAACCTAACATCGTTATCACCTATATCATCGTCCTCATCATCACCATCGTCCACATCAGCATCCTCATCATCACCATCACCCACGTCATTGTCACGCCCCAGTCCCAAAATGCCGAGGGACTGAGCACGTGAGCAATGGCCAGCAGCACGCACCGATGGACAACCCAATTTAATGGATCCATCAGGGCACGCTTAAGCTGTAGTCTAGCAGTAATATGTTACAAGTCTCAGGTAATCCTAATCTCATCCATAGAAATAACACAGATTAATTGCCAGGAAATAAATGTAATAGAAATAAGTATGCAATATCAAATAAGGTTATCTCGGGAATAAATTCGAGAATTATTCTGTTACATTTAAGGAAAAATAGACAGGAAATGAAATGCTGGAAATGGAAATACTGTATAGCTGAAGCCGGGCTCAGGAGAAATCTTCGGTCACTATCTCGTCCTCTGTTCCCTGTTCTGCTCCAAGGAGTGCTCCGGTACCGTACACCTCGGGGTAGTTCTCTTCTGCTATATCTGGTGAAAAAAACCAGGTCCTCAGCGGGACGTAACAAGGTACAGAAGAATACGAGCCAAACATATATGCAAAGCAACAATGAATGAAACAATAGGATAAACTATATATCCAGCTAAGTGATAGGCAATATGAGAGCAGCACTAGAACTCAGGCTGACGCCACTACAAGCTCTGTGTCGGGGAGCCGGTAGCGGCAATAACTATGAACTACACTATGTTATATACTATGTTTTATATATAATATCAGCCTGTAGCCTGTGTGTCTCTCCCCACCCAATGTAATCCCACGTCTCATGTCCACGATGCCTCATGTCCATGTCACGCACGATTATAACTAATGCAGCAAGTCTGATATCTATGAATCAAATGTCTAAGAATGTAAAGTCTATGTCATAAAACATGCATCCTATACAGAATCACCTTGAATGTCTCAGGAAGACTCTGTCTCATGAAATAGTGTCCTGGGTTCTGGTGTACTTGATAGGACAAGTACGAGAATTATCGGGTCTCGTTATCCATATCTATGTGACGTTACACAACTCCGCGTACGGAGTTGGCACCCGACTATGATCGGACACTAAGCACGTCACTCGTTTCCTAGGTTAAGCAGTTAAAACATGTTTATAATTAATACCACAAGAAATCCATTAAAATACTATGTCAAGAATTACTGAGGTTTGGCAAGCTTTACATGTCCATTATTGCATAATTAAATTCAGAAAATTATTAGCAAGCTGCAGGGTTTGGCAAGGTACACTTGCCTGTGGTTCCGGCTATGTTCGCGGTTCTGACTTCGGCGGGAATTGCAGGCGGTACTCTGGTTGCTGAAACAAATATTACCATCAGATCCAGAAAATATCAATCAGCTAGAAACGTCTGTCCTTGGGTCCAATTTGGAGACAAGGGCAGAAACGACAGTTTCGGGTCAAAACGGGGTCCACCGGTGGGCCCGCTTTGCACCAAAAAACGCGTCCAGGTCAATGGTCTCCAAATTCACCAAACTTAGTGTCAACAGGTCAGAAACGCTGATACGAACCCAACTAAACTTTCAGAATTGAATTCCGATGAGCCGTTCACAAAATTGCCCGTCGAGCGGGGCCTGTGGGGCCCACGACACGCGATTTCGTCAACGTTCTCAGAATCGAACCAAACTTGACCCACAGGACCAGCGTATTGCTACGAGTCCGATGGCGCAAGTTTCGTTTCAATCCGACGTGTGTACACAAAGTTAGGTCAAATTATAGAAAAGACGGATACGGGGCGATGTCCGCGGATACGCGTTGATTCCGGTGTGCACGCACACCCAAATCAGCTTTCGCGAAATCCCACACGTCCGTATCGACGAGGCGCACGTATCTGTGAAGACCGCACACGACCAAGTCGTCCCGTTTGGCGGGGCGTACTCAGTTCCGGGGTGAATCGGGGTCTGAGTTTTTCCTGTTTTTGGATCGCGGTGTGCGATCACCACAGGACGCGATGCCCCGAACGGTTTGTCCGGACACCGAGAGGGTCATACAGGCTTCGCAACGCAATTTGCGGAAATGAAAACGGAGCTACGAGCAAAAAGTTACACGCACCTGAAGGGACCCGAGAAATCGGGGTCAAAATCGTGTCCGACACGTGTCCGACTCGTGTCGGACACAGGGAATTAGGGCTAGGGTTAGGGCTCGGGGTGTTCTGGCCGGCAGCAGGGGCGGCTGAGGGCGGCCGGGTTGCGGCGGGGGAGGGCCGGGGCTCTGCGGCGAGTCGGCGCGGCGCTCTAGCGGAGGCGCTGGAGGCGGTGCGGCGGCACGGGGAGCAGCTGCGGTCGCTGCTGCTGCTGGTGCTGCTCGACTGCGGGCGGTGGTCGCCGGAGACGAAGGGGAGGATGGGGCGGAGCTGGGGGTCTGCACGGCGGCGCCGGAAGTGGAGGCGGTGGAGCGTGCAGCGGCGGAGGGGCGGTTCGTGGAGCTGGAGCCGGCGGGGGGGAGGATTATATAGGGCGGTGAGCTGGGGGGGGTGGCCGGGTGAGGCGGCCAGGTGGCTGGGTCGTGGGGGCGTGGCCGGCCAGCGCGGCGCGAGGCGGGCGGAGCGGCGCCGGACGCGGCGCGCGACGCGGGGAGGGGAGCGACGTGGGAGGAGAGAGGGTGCGGGCGGGTGGCGGGTCCGGGTCGGGTCTGCTGGATCCAACCCGACCCGCTAGGCAGGGGGCTGGGCCGGGTGGGGCTGGGCCGGGCCGGCCCAACGGGCCGTGGGCCGGGCCGGGCCAACGGGCCTCGGGCCGAAAATAAAAATAATAAAAAATAATAATAATATTAATAATAATATTAATAATCAGTAATTAATACATAAATAATTAAATAATTAAATAAATAGTTTTTGGTAATTTAAAAATAGGTCCGGGGTCCGATAAATTCAAGAAAAATTTCCCTAAGTCCAGTTTTTCATTTTACATCCAAAAATATTATTTTCATAATATTTTAATATTGTTTAATATCAATTAAAAATCATTTAAAAATTAAAACCCTGTTTTTAAATTACAGAAAATTCCCAGAAAATTCCAGAAAATTGTGAAAAATCCAGTTTTTAAAATTTTGAAAATTCAGGGGGTTTACAATCTACCCCCCCTAAGAAGATTGCGTCCTCGCAATCAAAGAATAACCGATCAACAGAGATGACGCGGTCGCAAGCATCGTTTGAAAACACATCACAAGAGATTTCAGGGAAATACCGTTTCCCTAAAAATTGAAAGTTTACACTTTCCAGGAAAATTTAGTTAAAACTATAACTTTTATGAAAACCAGGTTATTATTACAAGTTGCAATTTACTAGGTTGGGGCTGAGGTCACGAACCAACGGGCACGAACTACACAAGACAAAAACGAAAAACTACGAATCACTTACTCGCATCAGCGTCCTGCACAGTCAGCGCATAAGCTTGCCCTCGTCCTTGAGGTAGATTCCTCTGCTGCTGCTGAGCTTGCTGGAAGAGTGTCGCCTGAGGTGCCAGAGGTGGCCTCGGTGCTGGCAAAGCTGGTTGGTTTGCCCTTGGTGCTCCATCTCGATGCTGGGGACAGTCCTTGGCTATGTGTTGATTGGTGCCGCAAATCAGGCACAATCCCAACTTGCGTCTGCAGTCCCTCTCGACATGGCCTATCTTGCCGCAGTAGTGACAGGTAGGAAGGGTCTGCGAAGCTGTCCTGGGTGGCTGGTGCGTGTGAGATCTCTTTGCAGATTCTCCTGGTGATGATCTGTCTGGTGCTGAGGTGATTGGCCGCTTGAGGCGAGACTCTCTCCTGGTGACGCGTTCCATGCGTCGGGCTGCAGCGAGAACGTCCGAGTATGATGTTGGTGCGACGGACCCAATTAGTTTCTGCAGCTCAATGTTCAGTCCGTCGAAGAATTTCTCGGCCTTCTCTTCCTCTGTCGGGATCAGGGTTGGGGCGAAGCGGCTCAGACGAATGAATTCTGCGTTGTACTCTTCCACCGTCATAGAGTCCTGGGTGAGGCGATTAAATTTGTCCCGCAGTTCTGATCGAGCGATAGCCGGAATGTACATCTCTTGGAAGAGTCTGGAGAACTCTTACCAAGTGACTCGGTCTGGTCCGAGTCGTGCCTCCTCAGACAACCACCAGTGGTGCGCGTTGCCTGTCAATTGCATTCGGACGGCCGTCATCCAGCGTTCTCGGGGGAGCTCGGCTGCTTCAAGTTGATGCCGTATGTTGGTGAGCCACTCGTGAACTTCTGTGGGCTCCTCTTTTCCGAAAAAAGTGCGGGGCTTCAGTTGGCGGAAGTCAGTGATTGAGCCTGTAGTTGGCCGTCGAGCTGGTAGGTTGGCCTGCTCCAGTACAGTTACGATGCTGTCCCTCCAAAAGTTAGCTTCGCGACGCTGAGCCTCGTGTTGGACTTGTTGCTGAGCTTGCATCATCGCGTAGATCATTTGAAATATCTGCTGCCCGTCAATTGGCTGTCCTGGGGGGAGTACGGGCGTTGGTGGAACGAACTGCGGCGGAGGTAGAATATTATCGCGTCGGAATCGGGAGGTAGGTTGACCTGCCTGCTGGCTCTGTTGAGTTGTGGGAATTCCTCCGACTGGTGTCACTTCGTCGTCGTAGGTGACACCTGTAACTTGTGGGGTTCCGGCGGGAGTCTCATTGCATTCTTGTGGGTCCATTTTCCTGCATCCAAAATACCCAGTAAGAGGCGTACAGGAATCAAGGCAAGATGCAAGTCAAATGAATTTATTCGAATGCGATACTGATTATCAAAAATGATTCAAGCAAGTGGATGAGATCCTAAAACTTATCCTAGTTTTATTGCAGGCCTGTTCGGTCCCTAAGTTAAAACCGAACAATTAAGTCGTGGACCTGCATGGGCCACCACAAAAACCATGTCACGCCCCAGTCCCAAAATGCCGAGGGACTGAGCACGTGAGCAATGGCCAGCAGCACGCACCGATGGACAACCCAATTTAATGGATCCATCAGGGCACGCTTAAGCTGTAGTCTAGCAGTAATATGTTACAAGTCTCAGGTAATCCTAATCTCATCCACAGAAATAACACAGATTAATTGCCAGGAAATAAATGTAATAGAAATAAGTATGCAATATCAAATAAGGTTATCTCAGGAACAAATCCGAGAATTATTCTGTTACATTTAAGGAAAAATAGACAGAAAATGAAATGCTGGAAATGGAAATACTGTATAGCTGAAGCCGGGCTCAGGAGAAATCTTCGGCCACTATCTCGTCCTTTGTTTCCTGTTCTGCTCCAAGGAGTGCTCCGGTACCGTACACCTCGGGGTAGTTCTCTTCTGCTATATCTGGTGAACAAAACCAGGTCCTCAGCGGGACGTAACAAGGTACAGAAGAATACGAGCCAAACATATATGCAAAGCAACAATGAATGAAACAACAGGGTAAACTATATATCCAGCTAAGTGATATGCAATATAAGAGCAGCACTAGAACTCAGGCTGACACCACTACAAGCTCTGTGTCGGGGAGCCGGTAGCGGCAATAACTATGAACTACACTATGTTATATACTATGTTTTATATATAATATCAGCCTGTAGCCTGTGTGTCTCTCCCCACCCAATGTAATCCCACGTCTCATGTCCACGATGCCTCATGTCCATGTCACGCACGATTATAACTAATGCAGCAAGTCTGATATCTATGAATCAAATGTCTAAGAATGTAAAGTCTATGTCATAAAACATGCATCCTATACAGAATCACCTTGAATGTCTCAGGAAGACTCTGTCTCATGAAATAGTGTCAAGTGTCCTGGGTTCTGGTGTACTTGATAGGACAAGTACGAGAATTATCGGGTCTCGTTATCCATATCTATGTGATGTTACACAACTCCACGTACGGAGTTGGCACCCGACTATAATCGGACACTAAGCACGTCACTCGTTTCCTAGGTTAAGCAGTTAAAACATTTTTATAATTAATACCACAAGAAATCCATTAAAATACTATGTCAAGAATTACTGAGGTTTGGCAAGCTTTACATGTCCATTATTGCATAATTAAATCCAGAAAATTATTAGCAAGCTGCAGGGTTTGGCAAGGTACACTTGCCTGTGGTTCCGGCTATGTTCGCGGTTCTGACTTCGGCGGGAATTGCAGGCGGTACTCCGGTTGCTGAAACAAACATTACCATCAGATCCAGAAAATATCAATCAGCTAGAAACGCCTGTCCTTGGGTCCAATTTGGAGACAAGGACAGAAACGGCAGTTTCAGGTCAAAACGGGGTCCACCGGTGGGCCCGCTTTGCACCGAAAAATGCGTCCGGGTCAATGGTCTCAAATTCACCAAACTTAGTGTCAACAGGTCAGAAACGCTGATACGAACCCAACGGAACTTTCAGAATTGAATTCCAATGAGCCGTTCACAAAATCGCCCGTCGAGCGGGGCCTATGGGGCCCACGACACGCGATTTTGTCAACGTTCTCAGAATCGAACCAAACTTGACCCACAGGACTAGCGTATTGCTACGAGTCCGATGGCGCAAGTTTCGTTTCAATCCGACGTGTGTACACAAAGTTAGGTCAAATTGCAAAAAAGACGGATACGGGGCGATGTCCGCGGATACGCGTTGATTCCGGTGTGCACGCACACCCAAATCAGCTTTCGCGAAATCCCACACGTCCGTATCGACGAGGCGCACGTATCTGTGAAGATCGCACGCGACCAAGTCGTCCCGTTTGGCGGGGCGTACTCAGTTCCGGGGTGAATCGGGGTCTAGGTTTTTCCTGTTTTTGGATCGCGGTGTGCGATCACCACAGGATGCGATGCCCCGAACGGTTTATCCGGACACCGAGAGGGTCATACAGGCTTCGCAACGCAATTTGCGGAAATGAAAACGGAGCTACGAGCAAAAAGTTACACGCACCTGAAGGGACCCGAGAAACCGGGGTCAAAATTGTGTCCGACACGTGTCCGACTCGTGTCGGACACAGGGAATTAGGGCTAGGGTTAGGGCTCGGGGTGTTCCGGCCGGCGGCAGGGACGGCTGAGGGCGGCCGGGCTGCGGCGGGGGAGGGCCGGGGCTCTGCGGCGAGTCGGCGCGGCGCTCTAGCGGAGGCGCTGGAGGCGGCGCGGCGGCGCGGGGAGCAGCTGCGATCGCTGCTGCTGCTGGTGCTGCTCGACTGCGGGCGGTGGTCGCCGGAGACGAAGGGGAGGACGGGGCGGAGCTGGGGGTCTGCACGGCGGCGCCGGAAGTGGAGGCGGTGGAGCGTGCAACGGCGGAGGGGCGGTTCGTGGAGCTGGAGCCGGCGGGGGGGAGGATTATATAGGGCGGTGAGCTGGGGGGGGTGGCCGGGTGAGGCGGCCAGGTGGCTGGGTCGTGGGGGCGTGGCCGGCCAGCGCGGCGCGAGGCGGGCGGAGCGGCGCCGGACGCGGCATGCGACGCGGGGAGGGGAGCGACGTGGGAGGAGAGAGGGTGCGGGCGGGTGGCGGGTCCGGGTCGGGTCTGCTGGATCCGACCCGACCCGCTAGGCAGGGGGCTGGGCCGGGTTGGGCTGGGCCGGGCCGGCCCAACGGGCCGCGGGCCTAAAATAAAAATAATAAAAAATAATAATAATATTAATAATAATATTAATAATCAGCAATTAATACATAAATAATTAAATAATTAAATAAATAGTTTTTGGTAATTTAAAAATAGGTCCGGGGTCCGATAAATTCCAGAAAAATTGTCCTAAGTCCAGTTTTTCATTTTACATCCAAAAATATTATTTTCATAATATTTTAATATTGTTTAATATCAATTAAAAATCATTTAAAAATTAAAGCCCTGTTTTTAAATTACAGAAAATTCCCAGAAAATTCCAGAAAATTGTGAAAAATCCAGTTTTTAAAATTTTAAAAATTCAGGGGGTTTACAGTCATCATCCTCACCATCACCATCATGTAATCACTATCATGATTATCACCATCATCTTCACCATGAGCATCACCATCATCATCGTCACCGTAGTCATAATCATCGCCATCATCGTAGTTATCATCGCCTTGTAATCCCAATCACTGTCGTTTACCATCGTCGTCATCACCATCAACCCCGTGCGCGTACCCCAAGGATATTGGATTTATCTGCGCGACTTCAGGTGCAGGTTATTGGTGCTACACAGCTTTCTTGCCAGGCAAGTATATCTTGCCTTGTTGTACTATTTAAATTTTAGTTATTATTTAATTTCATGTTTATTATTTTTAGATTTTATAACTGTGCATTCGAGAGAGACTCGGCTGCAGTCAACGAATGCGTTGACATTAGAACTTGTGTCTGACCTAGTGTCTATTAGACCCACCTAAAGTTGTGGAGTTATCGGTATGACTCCCCAGGTCTTGACACATTTATTACACGTATTATGAGTCTCATGTAGGGCACGAACTTGCGTATGCGGTTGGCCACCTGTACGTGTAGGTCGTGCGACGGATAGGGTATAACTCCTTATAGTGATGCATGTTAGAAGACTTAGCAGTTATTAGTAGGTGGAGCATAGACTATCGTGGTACGATGGTCCAATCCTTGTCCTTGTTTGGTTGTAAGGTTGGGCTATTATTCTAGCGATAGACCATGAGCCAGAGTTAGGATAGTTGTGGATACAACATGCATAGATCATTGGACAGGGAGGACAACTAGTAGGCGTATGGGACACCAACTCCCTTTATGCAGATGTCCCGTTCTTCGGAGCGGTATGGACGTTATATTATTCAGATGCCCCATTCTTTGGAGTGGTATGGACGTTATATACTATGCAGATGTCCCGTTCTTCGGAGCGGTATGGATGTTATTATATTATAGTGCCCTGGTATGGGGGCATATGTGGCATATACTAGCCAGTTGTCACGATTGGTGAATTTTGTCAACATATGTCTAGCCTAAACTTTCCCATACACTCAAGTTATCCTCAAATTGTATTCACTTAGATGGTTAGCGCATCCATTTTATTTATTCAGTATTTACTTTATGGCATACTTCTATGTATCTTGTTATGTCTCCCTAAGGACCTGGTCCCTTTCCAGGTGTAGATGTTCATGAGTATTCGCAGGAGCGCAGATCCGGACTGGTTACTTACATTCTGAGCAGGTCTTCTCTTCGAATCTCAGTGGTTGATAGTTGTAGTACTTATATTGTATTTGTCTTGTTTATTCTATATTCTAGTTCGGTAGTAGATTTATTTTCATCCGACTGTCAACTTTAGATACCTTACATTACATTGAGATCTAGTATCATAGATATTGGTTATTTATATTTGATTCTATGGATGAGATTAAGATTATACCTTGTGACTTGTGATAGTTTTACCACTTGTGAATTATTATTCATTATACAGTGTACGCATGTATTATGGTTCCATACATTAGAGTTACCATATACATGCGTCTGGCATGCTTATGTGTCCTAGTCCTATGTATTTTTGGGACTGGGGCGTGACATATTTTTAGTGGTGGCCCATGCAGGTCGAGAGCAAATTGTCTCGGTTATGTTACTATACCAAGCAAGCCTGCAGATAGGATTAGAGTATAGGATCTCATCCACAATTGACTATGTCTTATCTTCCTTCCAGTCTATTATATTTACATAATTGTATCATGCTTGATTCATGTGCTTCCCTAATAGTTCCTTGAGTATAGCCCCTGCTAGAATATAGGAATCCTTGTTGTTAGAGTGATAATTAGGGTAACACACCTACTATACAACTAGAACATTGACACCTCACTAAGTTTAGAATATCTAGTGAACCTAGCATCCCTCGTCTATAGATTGGTTTACCATTATCCCTTGATATAATTATGAATGACTTGAGAGTAGTATAGACACAACTAGAGTGAGTATAAATTTAACCATAGTGTTTGACCCTAGTATTAAGGAACCAATAGAATCCAAGGTTAAACATTAGGACTGAACCTAGCTTTTCATGGTGAGATAGTACTAGAGAACTACAACTTTAGCTCATTGTCTTATAGTAGCCGAACAATACCTTAGGAAGCCAAGAGGAATGGATAGAATATTCCCTTGATTATACCTCGAACACAGAGATTAGCATGCCACCTCCCCCTTAGAAAACTGTGATGTTATCTAGAATCCTTCTATTTAATTTCACATCTTGTTCCTCCGAAATCTTAGTGTTCGCTAATTGTGCGACGACTAAATTATGTTTTTTTTCTTCATATTTCAATTTGTGCCACCTAACTCTTATAATTGTAGGCCAAGTGATTTATCTTATGTTAAGGATATATAGTTGCTAGGATTATAGTTGTAATCTTGAACTTTAAATTTTGTGATTGGTAGTTAGAACTTGATAGTTGAGTATTCTTTTAGATTATAATTTTATGGTTATACCTTAGTTTTAAATCACGGGATTGTACCCCCACCTCGATATAAGTTATATCCTCTTTCACTTGAGAGTCAGTAACTTCTCCATTCTTAGTATTAACACTTGTAATCTATGAACACCATGACTAAGACTTAAGATCACCATTCCCTAGATAATGCAATAGGAGACCCTAATAAATACCAAGATCTTTTTCTCATGTACCCCAATAAGAGTTCTGCTTTAATTACAAGTGCAAAGTTATTTCATAGAATCTCCTTTAAGGCAGTTACAGTATTAGCTATTATTTTAAGTTGGGTAGTATGCCTCATAATCTAGTGTTATATAGTCCTATTGACTCATTATTGGAGTGTAACTGAATGACATTAACTGTATACTAGCATAAGACGATAGTGTTTATTAAGACTGTAGAACTTAGAGGCCCATACCCCTATTTGATCGACTAGCGACTTAGACAAGGAGTTTATATGACAACTGTAGAGATTGTAGAGTCTTATCTTTTTGTGAACTTGAATTATTATGTACCTTCTTTCATCATAATCCAACGTATTTATATTTTTTGAACTACCTCGACTTATACTGCTATTATAGCCTAGTTTTGCAAGCTTAATCTTTTATCGAGTTTGTTCATGACATATGTGTTATTGGGGCCTGATCAACCACAATAATATAATTGTCTAATCAGAATTAGTGTATTATGGTCTAGCTAGACATAGTGCGCTTGGTTTGCTCTTCGCATGACTACCATACGTGGATTAAGATATATAGTTGACTAGTAGACGAATGTACTTGCCCTTAGACATGTCTGAGCATATCATATCGATTACCTAACTGTACTGATATGAGCATGTGAATAAGAACCTACCAAAATAAGGTTTTAAACCACAACTGCTTTGACAATTCTCATTTGAATTTTTTAAACACCTTGATCCCCATACTTCTATTCTATTACCTTTCCCTTGAACTCTTTATTATTATTCCGTCTTCCCTTATTTCGGAAAGACGAAACCTCGAGCTTAGTGTAAGTTGATATACAGAGAGTACTAGATATACCACATAGGCAAATCATATTACTGGATGACTATCTTTTATAACTGATTAAGGGTATATCATATATGACACATTTGGTGTTAAAATTTTTGAGGATTGAGTAACATGATTAAGTAAATTTGAGGAATAAGTCTTCTTAAATGTAAGAGCCTTATGTGATAGATGAGTAAATTCTAAGTTTGGTAGAAGTTGTATTATCAACTTGAGAGAAATTTCTTTTAGATTATGATCGAGTAAAATAAGATTGAGAGGTTTAAGTCATTTTTAATTTTAAGAATTTTAGAAGAATGATTAAGAGGATGAGGATTAATGAATTTTAAAAACCGTGATATGGCGAACCAAATAACTATACTTGAGCATATTATTTAAATTTTGAATATTGAAGGTTGAATCACCGATTTAAACTTTGAGGATAAATATCGAAATCTAGACTTGAACAATTGGTGAATTAAATTTCAAATTTCACTATTTGAAGCCTTAAATTAAAAGTTAAATGTTGATTATGGGATGACCTATTTGAAATATTGAGGATATAAATTGAATTTAAATTTGAAGAGTACAAAAATTCATAAGTTGAAGGTAGGAAAAATATTTGATTAGAATTGTTTTCTAAAGGAGATCATGATAGTTGAAAATAGTGGTGTAAAATTTATATGCGTTATTAATATTGAAGATGTTATATGGATTCAATTTAAATTTGGATGTTGATAATTTAAAAAAGTGAGAAGAGATTACAATAGGTTGAATTTTGAATTGAACAGTGATTATCCTAATTTTGAAGTGATTGCGATAAATATGATTAGAATTTTAGTTATCGCAAAGGGATTGCGATTGACTTGCCTTATGTACATGAAGGAATAACAGACTATGCCTTATTTTAATTTGGAGGACAAAATTGTTTTAAGTTGGGTAGATTGTAAACCCTCTCACCCAAAATTAGGTCTACTTGGATTAGATAGTGAAATTAGGGCTAGTTGAACCCAATTAGAAATAGAACACGGCATTTGATTTAACTATACTATATTTATATCGCTTAGCGCACCTTACCGTTGCTTCGATAATTGGAGCACTATACTAGCCATTTCCTATCTGCAAATTTTACAACCTTATCTTAGACGTGCCCGCCTACCATTCTGACATTTGTGAAACTTATAATTATACTTTTTTATGGTACATTTTAATCGCACAACATTCATCGCAGACGTTATTATATAATTCTAAATAAAATACGACTTTGTACCCTTGTGCGTTTCAATCGAAATTGGGAACACAATCTTGATCGTTTTGTGCAATCCAAATTTTTGTTAATATTCTACTCTGATCCCTCTATGTCCCTGACACTTGTGTCCCACCTAATTTTATCCCCATGTACTTTTAATTAATTCCAGAACACCGTACGCGATAATTTAATTAATTAAAATCTAATTTTCATATTTGTGCAATTTTCCTAATTGTTGGGCATTTTATGCAAAAATGCATTGAGGTGTCCACACCACTGGACAATGCATGAAGAAACCCAATTTTTCCTTCACATGAATTTTTCCCATAATTTTTTGGAATGTGCAAACGCATAACATCGCCCCTTTATTTTAATCATAGTCATTGCATTAAACAATATAATTTATAGCCCTCCCAAACATCCCCATGTGAGCCCAAGGCCCAACCCAAGAGAGTTTTTGTCACGCCCCGGTCCCATGGATAAGGAACCGAGCCACGTGTCAATGGCCAGCAGTGTACTTCGGCGGGCTTTCCAATCCAATGGGCCCGTCGGAGTACACTTAAGCTGTGAAGTACAATGAATAATCCAACACATAACACAAGTAAACTCAATCTAAATCTCATCCATAGGCAGAAATATAAGAGCACGATAGAAGTAAATACAACGACTAATGTGCAGAAAGGAAATGTCCAAATAGTATCAAGTACAAACACTAGAGTAGTCACACGGGGACAAACCCGCTAGCACAAATAGACTGAAATGAAAATAAGCAATAAGATAACTTGGGACGGTAGCAGGTAACTAGATAAAGATACCGTCCCAAGGAAAGAGTCACTACCAGCGATCAGGCGAAGTCCTCAGGGATGACCTCGTCCTCGGCAGTGAGAACAGCTGCTGGATAGATGCCCGGTCCGTACTCCTCCGGGTAATCCTCGTAACCTACACCTGGAAGGGAACCAGGTCCTCAGAGGGACGTAACAAGGTACAAGAAATAACATGCCAGGTAAACAGATAGTACAAGTGCAGAAACAGGGTAATCTAGTACAACCAAATAAGTGTGACACAGTTTAAAGACAACGTTCGACGCGTGGGCCGTCCAAAATAAAATCGCAGCTCCGAGCACAGAGATACACGGGTCGTACCGCAGCTCCGAGCACAGAGACACACGGGTGCTACCACTACACTATGAAACAGGATCACTACATCTATAAGCGCGTGCAGAGTAGCCCAAACGTCTAGTAACTGTCTTCCCCTTCCCAAACGGTCAACGATTGTGCGTTGAACCTGAACCTCTAACTACAGTCTTGACATACACAGAAGTTAACTCAACAGACGCGACCCTAAGGTCGTCCTAGTCTCTGGTCATGATGTCAGTATCAGGATACAGGAATCTGGCACGAACACAGTATATAAGTGTGTCCTGGGGTATCGATGTACTCTGGTACGTGCATCGAGGTACTATGGAACATCAGAATAATTCTAGGTCGTTAAGTCGAAAGTCAACACCCGGTTGTAAATCGGACACGAAATATCGAACATCAACGTAAACAAGCGCACAATATACAATAAGAAAAACAATATCTGTAAACTGAAATACTGGGTGGCAAGGTACATTTGCCTGCGTGCGGCTGCTGCTGACGGGGATCGGGTACTGCGTCCAAGTCCTCAGGTCCCGCAATACCTAGAGAAGAGATACAAATCTAAAATCAATAATCTATTCTATGTCAAGCGGGGATCGACACACAGCTACACTAAACTCAGTCTCAAAAATTATCTAATAATTTTCCGTCCTCAATTCTTTGTCTCGTGGTCTGATATAATACTCATATGGCAACTATCTATTTTAGGGGTAACTACTAACATTCTAGAACCTCTATTATATCATATACATGGTAATATTATTCCCTGTCTCCATTCTGTCTCCATTGGACACATTAGTCATTCTTTCATTTCTTCATTGTAATGAGCCCACATATGCATAGGGTGATTTTAACTACAACAAGGCAATTCCTAACTAATATCAACTCTAAAACCATCACCAACCCATGACATTTCCTAACTAACGAAAATGCCCATTCCTCAACTCTCCTTGCATGGAAGCACACAAACAATTACTTCTCATTGTTACAACAGTTCCCCAACATCAGTACATCCGAAACCTAGCTCCTTAATCCATTTCGAACACTTTCATTCTTGCATGTTCAGCCTATACTTACACTGTTTAGTTCAACACAAAACTTTTCCATTTCCAACCATATTTTAATTTCCAAATGACTAAACACCCACATAAATCTGATTTTAAACAAGAGAGGAGGAGATATACCTTGACGTGGTTGTTGATGCCGGAGTGGCTGGTGGTGGAGGCTGGTAGCGTTCGGATAGGGAGGAGGCCGGAGCGGGGGATAGCTCGGTCCAGCGCGGGGGTGGGTGTGCACCGGAGTGGGGTGGCTGTGCACTGTGCGGGGTGGCTGTGCACTGTGCGGGGTCGGCTGTGCACTGTGCAGGGGATGCACGGCCGCGGGGGATGCTGGCCGGATGTTCGGCTGCAGTGGAGCTTCGCCGGAGAATGGCCTCGTCGGCTGCCGACGTTGGCCGGAGTTCGGGGTCTCCGGTCGGGTGGGGCTCAAGTGGAGGAAGAGTGGTGGATGAAGGAAGAAGAAGGAGTTGCTTCTTCCATGAGAAGGAAGGAAGAAGAAGAATGAAGAATGAAGGAATTTTGCATGGAGAGGAATAAATGGAGGAGGAGAGAGAGTGGTGTTGGGATTAGGGCCGGTGGAGTGTTGAGGGTCTGGGGAGAAAAGGTTACTTTATAGGGAGATGTGAGGTTTGAATGTGTGGTTGGGATTCTCCTAGGAAAAATGAGTGGTTGGGATTTAATATGAATAGGGGTGAGATTTCTTCATAAGGGAAATGGGTTTGGGACCCCATTTTGGGACCCAATAAATAATCATTGACCAATGAGGTGTTGCCAACAATTTGTTAATTGCAAATTAGCCCCCGTAAATTCGAGAATTTGCATGGACACATGAAATGACGCAAAAATTGCGGAGAAAAATATATTTAAAAAATGTCATAGTGAGGGGGCATTACGCGTCAGGCGCGGGTCAAATTTGGAGGGCATTGGGATTAATTTAATATTAAAATAGAATTTATAGAGTTGGTAAATCCCGATTTAATTAACGATAACGCGTCCCGCGAATTTAATTTAATTGGGGCCCGCGGGGTCAAAATCTGGAAACGGCACAAAGGCCAAAAATAGTGGGAGCTTAGAGTCGGTCTTGGACCCTTTAGTTGGTCCGGCTCAACGGGTTAAGTTGGTACCCCACAATCGAGGGTAACGACACAGGTGTCCGACACGGAATAAAATACGGTTTACGATTTTCGGAATGTTGCATAATTAATTTAGAGCGCACGAAAGTTGATTTTAACAGTCAGAAAAGTCCAGTGCCTAATTTGGCGAGTTGAGTCGAGTGTACAATATTTGTACGGAATTTATGGGCTGATAATGGGTTCCGAATAAATAGACAAAGATAGGGTGTCTCAATGTTTAAATTAATTGTATTAAAATTCCAGGTAAATATCTCCTACTCTAAACCTCAATATATTCTATCTAAAAGTTTTTCTGGCCCACTCTAACTATCTACAGAATAAAATTGAGGGGGTTTACAGTTTTGACCTAGGTCAAACTTTTTAAGGTCAAACCAACCCCCCTTCATGTATAAATATACAATTTATTCTTTTTTTTTCCTTTTCTATTTTAACCAAAACCCATCCCTATACTACTGTTCATCTCCATCTTCCCCGAGCCTTCCCTGCCTACACCCGCTGCCGGAGAACTCGTCGGCACAGCCCCGTCACCACCGCACTCGACCCCAGCCGCCTTGACGAGCAGCCCTCGTCTGACCCTCGCCGTCCTCCCTCTCAATTTCCCACGGCCTGTCCTCGACATCCACCGCTCGCCCCCTCCTTCTCCAACTGTTGTGCACCTCGACCGCCTGCAGCAGCCATCCCTCCGACTTCCCTCAGCCGCGGCCCGCTGTCAGCACCACCGGATCGACGACCTCCTGTCCTCTCCTTCTTCGCGTCGATCTCCCTCGACAGGAGTCCGTCGACCCACCATCACCGGGGCACGACTTCCCCGCCTCTACATAACCACCACCATTAACATCCCTAACTTCTTCTCCTCCCTGTGTCCCTGTCCTCCTCCCTGTTCGACCTTCCTTGGCCAGACATCCCCCCTTGCCGAATTTCGGCGAGCCTCAAGCAATCACCATCATCATCAACTCACCTTCATCATCATCTTAAATCATCCTCACCATTAATCATCAACCCTTCAACATCATAAATCATCAACATCATAATCATCATCACCAACACCTTAACCCTAATCATTCCCTAACCACCCCACATCATCGTCCTCGTCGTTACCATCATCATCAACCTATCCTCATCATCATCATCAACCTAACATCGTCATCACCTATCATCATTATCATCGTCCTCGTCATCACCATTGTCCACATCAGCATCCTCATCATCACCATCACCCACGTCATCATCCTCGCCATCACCATCATGTAATCACTATCATGATCATCACCATCATCTTCACCATGAGCATCACCATCATCATCGTTGCCGTAGTCTTAATCATCGCCATCATCGTATTTATCATCTCCTTGTAACCCCAATCACCGTCGTTTACCATCGACGTCATCGCCGTCATTCCCGTACGCGTACCCCGAGGATATTAGATTTATCTGCCCAACTTCAAGAGCAGGTTATTGGTACTATACATCTTTCTTGCCAGGCAAGTATACATTGCCTTGTTGTACTGTTTAAATTTCAGTTATTATTTAATTGTCTATTTATTGTTTTTAGATTTTATAACTGTGCGCGTCCGAGAGAGATTCGGGTGCAGTCAACGAATGTGTTGACGTTATGACTTGTGTCTGACCTAGTGTCTAGTAGACCCATCTAAAGTTATGGAGTTATCGGTATGACTCACCAGGCATTGACACGTTTCTTACACGTATTGTGAGTCTCATATAAGGCACAGACTTGCATATGCGGTTGGCCACATGTACGTGTAGGTTGTACGACGGATAAGGTATAACATCTAATAGTGATGCATGTTAAAAGACTTAGCAGTTATTAGTAGGCGGAGCATAGACTATCATGGTACGATGGTCCAATCCTTGTCCTTGTTTGGTTGTAAGGTTGGACTATTGTTCTAGCGATAGACCATGAGCCAGAGTTACAATGCCTCGACGTAGTAGCTAAGGCGTATTGTAGATACAACATGCATAGATCATTGGGCGGAGAGGACAACTAGTAGGCGTATGGGACACCCACTCCCTTTATGCAGATGCCCCATTCTTCGGAGCGGTATGGACGTTATATTATTCAGATGCACCGTTCTTCGGAGCGGTATGGACGTTATATTATTCAGATGCCCCATTCTTCGGAGCGGTATGGACGTTATATACTATGCAGATGCCCTTTCTTCGGAGCGGTATAGACGTTATTATATTACAGCGCCCTGGTATGTGTAACACCCCGTTCCGCTCAAGCGGACTGCCGTCTCAATCGGCAATCGGCAATCGTGCAACTGTCTCGACCCGCTTTTCCTCAAACGAGAAGCAAAGGATATCCAGACTTGTCCCTAAAGGAATCCGGCTTGGACTTTCAGAGGCTCGCTCAGATGTATCGCTCTACCGAGGCGAATCATCGCTAAGGTGGGTGGCTACGGTAAACTTGTCTTTGCTTAGCCAGCACACATAAAAATCTGGAATGTTTATGCTAGTCGCTAGGTGATTCACCCCTGCATGCTAATAAATCAAACGCACCTAGCTAAGGGAATAATCCCAACTTGTATTGCTTGCTAGAACATGGAAAAAGGAAATACTGCTTATATTCAGCCCTCGCATGCTAAGTCCCTTAACGGTTTCATCTCTCGGACTACCTTCGGGCCCGAGCAACGTGCCTGCTTATGTTCCTAGAAACGCATGCTTGTCTACTTGATAGTTACCGTGTTTTCATCCAAACCCCGGGAGACTACTACGTAGTCGTTCCGTGCCTGAATATTCCTGCAAGTATCCGGGACCGTTAGGTCACCAAGCAGCCCTGAACCAGGGGAATACATCAAGACAAGTTAATCACTGTAAAGAATCATGATTCAAGCACCTCCTGTAATCGTGCACTACTGTACTACTGTTATACTGTTCTACTGTACCACTGTACCACTGTACTCCTGTTCTACAGTACTCGAGTATCTAGTGAAGGGAAAACTGACCCTGACCCTGACCTGCATGTCGCGGACAACTCGAAAACGAGGCATAGTTCCACGGACGGTCTTCGGGGCACTGGGGCCGCTCCGATCCGGATGGAACTCCACTGTTTCAGCCAACTGTACTGGACGAGATAGTGTGCAGCACCTACCGTTCTTTCGCTGCATACCATCCGCTCCATGGCTGAACTTACTGTATAGTCTACTGTACTAAACGAGATGGCTTATAGCACCCACTGTACTTTCGTTGTAAACTACTCTCGTTTAAGACTAGTGTCCATAATGGCTTTGCCAGCGACCGTGTTCATATAGATAAGTCATCCTCGCTTAGCGGCTATCCGCGTGCGAGTCACTGCATCGCATCAAGTACAACTAAACACCTGAACGATCATGTTAAAAGAACCCTCATGTTTGCATATGCTTGCCTCCTGAATGTTTATACATGCATCTGCTCGAATTTATACTGTTTGCCTAAATGGTTGCCTTGGACAGGGAATGAGATAGTAAGTTGGTAAGTCTCGCCGTGTTTCCTCTAACATCGTACGGCACACTGCCCGACACGTTAGGCTATTCAATGTTTGCATGAAACTGATCCTAAGGCAACTAGAAAGACAACTTAATAGTTGTGCACGGAACCTGTATTACGTGTTTGGATTTGTCGAGCGGGCGAGTAGCTTCCCCACCAGTGCATTCAATGTACTGATAATCCACCAGTTTGTATGCAGGGTGCGGAAGAACCTCGTACGGTGCGGACGCCTCCTTCGTGCGTGCTAAGGCCAGGAGTTCCCTCTGAAGCCTTGCAACGGTACGTCCGGGACTGAAGCACATATACAAGACATAAGTTGTGAACATCGCCTGACCATCGCTTGTACAATCATTCCAAATTGTAGCCACTTGGCACGCTTTTACTATTTCAGAGAGAGAGGCTTGAGCGACTTGTAATCTCGGCTATACGCCGCCTGTAATACATGTTTCATATCAATAAAGAGATTACTTTACTTGTTTCGATACTTCTGCTATATTCTCGACTCAGTGAACCTGTTATCGAATCGCCTATGCGTTCATGACTCTGCTGCACTCGGACAATCTGTGCGACTCTGTGGCTTAGAACTCTAACCGCCAGCCAATGAACCATGGCCTTGCACGGGCGTGGCTCACGCTCGTGCGGCATCACGCCCGGATGGGTTAAGCGATCGTTCCGCGGGAGCGCTGGCGAGGGTGATTCCCGCCTAGCGGGAACGGCCGATTGCCTGCGGGAGATCGGGGCGTGACATGTTGGTATCAGAGCCTGGCTTCTACGCCTTTGGACTTCGATTCGATATCTCTGTTTCGAAAGCTCGTTAGTGGGTTATGTGCGCGCTCTCTCTCAATGCCTCGATGGGATGTTCCAACAATAAGTCTAAATACTTTTAAAATGCGTTTTGAATGATATGCTTGCTTGTCTGGTTGTATGCTGCGAGTGGCCTTTGGGCCAACCTGTGCGAACCCTTGAGAGTATCGCTAGTAGCTTGTCCGATTTTTACTAACCCTAAGTTTGGTTGAATGTATCTATTCGAGGGACGCCTTGAACTAGTGCACCATCCAAGACTTAAGAAAAGGTGAAACTCGAGTGCTAAGACTTCGCTATCACTGAGCTGGTTGATGTGTTCATGCTAGAGGGTACCTTCGAAAGTGCGCACGATCCTGTCTAAGCGATATGCTAATTTCGAAGCTTGTGCAAGTGAAGATCCAATAAAACAAGTACAAACGACTTGTCTAGGATTGCCTCAACCCTAGATTACTGCTTGTCCTTAGTAAGTCTCGAGGACGAGACTTTTTCTAAGTTGGGTAGGATGTAACACCCCGTTCCGCTCAAGCGGACTGCCGTCTCAATCGGCAATCGTGCAACTGTCTTGACCCGCTTTGCCTCAAACGAGAAGCAAAGGATATCCAGACTTGTCCCTAAAGGAATCCGGCTTGGACTTTCAGAGGCTCGCTCAGATGTATCGCTCTACCGAGGCGAATCATCGCTAAGGTGGGTGGCTACGGTGAACTTGTCTTTGCTTAGTCAGTACACATAAAAATCTGGAATGTTTATGCTAGTCGCTAGGTGATTCACCCCTGCATGCTAATAAATCAAACGCACCTAGCTAAGGGAATAATTCCAACTTGTATTGCTTGCTAGAACATGGAAAAAGGAAATACTGCTTATATTCAGCCCTCGCATGCTAAGTCCCTTAACGGTTTCATCTCTCGGACTACCTTCGGGCCCGAGCAACGTGCCTGCTTATGTTCCTAGAAACGCATGCTTGTCTGCTTGATAGTTACTGTGTTTTCATCCAAACCCCGGGAGACTACTATGTAGTCGTTCCGTGCCTGAATGTTCCTGCAAGTATCCGGGACCGTTAGGTCACCAGGCAGCCCTGAACCAGGGGAATGCATCAAGACAAGTTAATCACTGTAAAGAATCATGATTCAAGCACCTCCTGTAATCGTGCACTACTGTACTACTGTTATACTATTCTACTGTACCACTGTACCACTGTACTCCTGTTCTACAGTACTCGAGTATCTAGTGAAGGGAAAACTGACCCTGACCCTGACCTGCATGTCGCGGACAACTCGGAAACGAGGCATAGTTCCACGGACGGTCTCCGGGGCACTGGGGCCGCTCCGATCCGGATGGAACTCCACTGTTTCAGCCAACTGTACTGGACGAGATAGTGTGCAGCACCTACCGTTCTTTTGCTGCATACCATCCGCTCCATGGCTGGACTTACTGTATAGTCTACTGTACTAAACGAGATGGCTTGTAGCACCCACTGTACTTTCGTTGCAAACTACTCTCGTTTAAGACTAGTGTCCATAATGGCTTTGCCAGCGACCGTGTTCATATAGATAAGTCATCCTCGCTTAGCGGCTATCCGCGTGCGAGTCACTGCATCGCATCAAGTACAACTAAACACCTGAACGATCATGTTAAAAGAACCCTCCTGTTTGTATATGCTTGCCTCATGAATGTTTATACATGCCTCTGCTCGAATTTATACTGTTTGCCTAAATGGTTGCCTTGGACAGGGAAGGAGATAGTAAGTTGGTAAGTCTCGCCGTGTTTCCTCTAACATTGCACGGCGCACTGCCCGACACGTTAGGCTATTCAATGTTTGCATGAAACTGATCCTAAGGCAACTAGAAAGACAACTTAATAGTTGTGCACGGAACCTGTATTACGTGTTTGGATTTGTCGAGCGGGCGAGTAGCTTCCCCACCAGTGCATTCAATGTACTGATAATCCACCAGTTTGTATGCAGGATACGGGAGAACCTCGTGCGGTGCGGACGCCTCCTTCGTGCGTGCTAAGGCCAGGAGTTCCCTCTGAAGCCTTGCAACGGTGCGTCCGGGACTGAAGCACATATACAAGACATAAGTTGTGAACATCGCCTGACCATCGCCTGTACAATCATTCCAAATTGTAGCCACTTGGCACGCTTTTACTGTTTCAGAGAGAGAGGCTTGAGCGACTTATAATCTCGGCTATACGCCGCCTGTAATACATGTTTCATATCAATAAAGAGATTACTTTACTTGTTTCGATGCTTCTGCTATATTGTCGACTCAGTGAACCTGTTATCGAATCGCCTATGCGTTCATGACTCCGCTGCACTCGGACAATCTGTGCGACTCTGTGGCTTAGAACTCTAACCGCCAGCCAATGAACCATGGCCTTGCACGGGCGTGGCTCACGCTCGTGCGGCATCACGCCCGGATGGGTTAAGCGATCGTTCCGCGGGAGCGCTGGCGAGGGAGATTCCCGCCTAGCGGGAACGGCCGATTGCCTGCGGGAGATCGGAGCGTGACAGTATAGGGGCATATATGGCATATACTAGCCAGTTATCACGATTGGTGAATTACGTCAGCATATGTCTACCCTACACTTTCCCATACACTCAAGTTGTCCTCAAATTGCATTCACTTAGATGGTTAGCACACCCCTTTTATTTATTCAGTATTTACTTTATGGCATACTTCTATATATCTTGATATGTCCCTCTGAGGACCTGGTCCATTTTCAGGTGTAGATGTTCATTAGTATTCGCAAGAGCGCAGATCCGGACTGGTTACTTACATTCCGAGCAGGTATTCTCTTCGAATCTCAGTGGTTGATAGTTGTAGTACTTATATTGTATTTGTCTTGTTCATTCTATATTCTAGTTCGGCAGTGGATTTATTTCCATTCGATTGTCATCTTTAGATACCTTACATTGAGATCTAGTATCATAGATATTGGTTATTTATATTTGATTCTATAGATGAGATTTAGATTATACCCTGTGACTTGTGATAGTTTTACCACTTGTGAATTATTATTCATTATACAGCGTATGCATGTGTCATGTTTTCATACATTAGAGTTGCCATATACATGCGGCTGGCATGCTTACGTGTCCTAGTCCTATGTACTTTTGGGACTGGGACGTGACAATATTAGAAGGGTATACTGATACAAACTGGATCTCCGATACAGATAAGACCTAAGACACAAGTGGATATGTATTCAAATTGGGTGGAGCTATTGTTGCTTGAAACTCTACCAGGCAGACATGTATTTCTAGATCTACTATGGAGGCAGAATTCATAGCTCTTGACCTCACCAGTGAGGAAGTAGACTGGCTAGGAATCTGGTAATAGATATTCCTCTGTGGAGCAAACCAGTTCCTGCTATCCCTGTACACGGTGACAACCAAGGTGCAATAGCAAAGGCTAAGATGACAAGTTATAATAGAAAATCCAGACATATATGTCTGAGGTACAATCGGGTGAAGTAATTGCGCTCCAGTGGAGTAATTGCAATTGACTTTGTTAGATCAACTGTCTCATAATTGCGTAAAAATTGGGTCACAGGACCAGCGCGTTACCACGAGTCCAGTGACACAAGTTTTGTCGCAAACTGACAAGCGAGCACAAAATGCGCGCGACTTTTATAAAAGTTGTGACACGGGGTGTGTCCGCGGATACGGGCTGATTCCGGCGCGCACAGGCGTCCGAATCAGTTTTCGCAAACTTTTACGTGTCCGTTTACGCTGTGCGCACCGTTCGGTATACTTGGTACACGGTGGGGTGGTCCCGTTTGGCGGGGCGCGCTCCGTTTTACAACTTTTAGAAATCTGGGAAAAGTGGGTTCGCGGGATTTTCCAACGAATCTAATTCTGTCTATAGTAGTTAATAATCTAGGATTATTAACAGAAATTAAATTAGGTCAAGTGGTCTACGCATACCAAAAAGAATCATCAAATTCGGATCTCTGTGGTGGAAGATACGAACTCAGAAACATGCGTGGTCACCGCAGTTTTCTGCGATCCCAGAATTCGGTCTATTTCTGCCAACTTTGGTGCTATTTTCTTCTATGGTTGCACGTTGTTCGAGGTCTACTATCATACAGATATAGAAGAGGGTTAAGGTGTGAGCATACCGGTGAAGACGGGGTGGCATTTGGTTGAGCGAGGCGACGGAAAATAACTCCGGAACACAGGTACCTCGCTGTGGGAATCTACAGTGTACGGGGTCGCGGTCGTCGAGATTTCTTTGGACGGTCTGGCGGGGTTCTCCGGCTGCGGTGGCGGAGCTCTCTAGGTCTAGATGGGAAGAGGGAGAGTCTGGATGATTAGGGTTAGGATTTTAGATGAATAGAATATATATATATATATATATATATATATATATATATATATATATATATATATAGGGAGAGAGAGGAGTCGGGTATTAGCCGCGGGTCTTGGGGGTTTGCTCGGATGTTTTGCTGTGGTTGGGTTTTGTTAGGTGGGTGAACTTAATAGCTAGGATGGGCGGCTGCTGTGGAATAAAAGGGGGATGGCTCACAAGCTAATAGGGAATGGTTGGTTGCTAAGTTAGTAGTAATGGTTTTAGTAGTATAAATAGTAATAGTTTATTAGTTATTACTAATTTATTTAATAGTTTCTTTTTTTTTTCTTAATCTTTTCCAATTAAGTATATATATATATATATATACTCATAAGAAAAATTCTAGATTATAATAATGCACACTATCAAGCTAGCAACTACTCAAGGGGTCTCCTACATGAAATAAATTCCGAAAAATTCCTAATGGTCCCATAAATCCTCTAAGTGCACCAACACCTAAAATAAAAATTATTAAAAATTTATTTCTCCTAATTAACCACTAATTACTATAATTTAATTAATAATTAATAATTAAAAAGGGTATATACGATTTTTAGGAATAGGAGTTTTACAGATGGCTAAACAAAGACAAGTTCATCGTAGCCACCCACCTTAGCGATAATTCGCCTCGGTCGAGCGATACTCCGAGCGAGCCTCTGAATGTCTAAGCCAAAAATCTTGTAGGGCCAAGTCGAGAAATTCTTTTGCCTCAAACGAGTATTCTCGCTGAAGCAAAGTGGGTCGGGATGTTACACTTTTGCCGTTTGAATTGACAGTCCGCTTGAGCGGAATGGGTCGTTACAGCGGGTGCGTGATTTAATGTTCGTTTTTGACGCGTTTATTAGTCGCGCACTTAGCACTTTGCACTCTTGCGCGCCGCGGAACGAACATGGGTACAAAGGCAATTTCATAACTTATTTTTATTTTTTATTTTTGTTGGTTTGGTCTGGTGAGTTACTGGTCTTCTGCGGAACCGTTCTCACGTAATCCCGTTACGGAAAGAGTGGAAAAGTTTACGTGAGAGATATGTCCAGGACACGATCCTGAGATCTGATAACAGTAATCTGTTTTACTATTTTCTCTCTCTCGCTTTTTGTTAGAAACAAAAAATTATACAGAGACAGAAAAGAAAATAAAACCACTAGAACTTAAATTCCTCCAGAAACTCCTCCGTCCAATCTCTCTTCTTCGGACAAGGTTGTGATCATTCTGGGATTCGCCACTAGGTGCACGGTGTAGCGGATTAAAGTGATTTGTTGTATCTCGGGGATAGATCGCTAGGAACCTGCAACACTGTTCGTGGGAGCAAAATTTTATTCTAAGGAAAGTTGGTAACGTGCCTCGAATTCTCTACTTATTTCTTGTCTTTAATTTTATATCTTCCAATTTGCATGCTTTAGAAAATTTTCCAACATCTTCTACGTAGTTGGAAAAAAATCGAATTCAGCTGGATCTTGTGGTTAGCGAGAAGAGGTAACCTCCCTGGCTAGGAGGACGGTCTCGGGATCAAAACACGGGGGAGGTGTGAGTGTGTGTGTGTGTGGTTGGCGCAGTGGGCCAAAATGGCATGCAACACAGTCCCGAGCATATGGTCGGACATCGTAAAACAAAAAAAAATTAAAAATTAAAAACCGAAAATACTTCTAACTACCCTAATGTATAACAAATTCAAACATATATTCAATATTTAAATTATATTTAAATATTATCTAACTAAATACATATCCAAAATTATAAACATATATTTATTTTATCTAATTTTATAATAATATTAAAATTCAAATATATATTCAATATTTAAATATTATCAAACTAAATACATATCAAAAATTATAAAAATATATTTATTTTACCTACTTTTTTAATAATATTATAATTTTTTGAGTTACGAGAAAGGCAAGTGAACGATACTAGTAATTAATAATGCACAACTAATTAATTAATAATTATTTTTTTTGATATTTTTAATATCCAAATACTAATTATTTATATTATGGAGACACAAACATAAATTTAGTAAAATTTATATAAGACTCAAAGTCTAAATATTCCTTAATTATTTCAACAAATAAACAAACAAACAAAAGACAAGAAACAAACCGCGCGCGGGAGCATGGAATGATGGATGATCAGCCTGAAGATGGAGAAGGTGCATGGTTTTCGTAAGGAGACGATTTGTAGTAGGGAAGGAGACGGTGTAGACCGTTTGCACAACGGCCATGACAATGAGAATGATGGCGGCAGCGAGCGAGAGAAACGCCCACGGGCTCCTGAAGTAGGTATGGATGAGGTGGTCCCTCCATTCCCTCCACTTGGCCCTCCACTTGGTCCAGCTCTTCCTGCAGTACTCGTGCACCTCCTTGTGCACCTCGTCGAGGTTGTTCTCCGGGTCCAGCGTCACGTCCTTGGAGAGGCTGTTGAAAAGATTGGCCAGCGCCTTGTCGCTCCCCAGCGTGTTCTGGATGATCCCCTTCTTGTACAGCAGCCTCACGTCCTTGGCCGTGTCGATGATGTTGTCCATGAAGAACACGTATGAGGTCACCTCGTTGCCCGCCCCCACGTGGAAACGCTCGAAGGCCATCAGGTTCAGGAGGAGATACTCCGTGGTGTCGTCCACTACCACTACCGGCAGGCTCAGGACGCCGTGGCTGAACCGGATGTCGCGGAGGCTGGTGGTCCGGCTCTTCTTGAACCGGATGCCGGCCTCGTACAGCTCCGTGGCGGATAGGACGCTGTTGCTGCCGCCGACGAAGACTTCGTCCGGGTGCGCGCGGTGGTGGCGGAACTGGGATGTCTCGTGGTGGGCAGGACTCTGGATGAGGCTCTTGTGGTAGAGATCGACCACGTGGAGGCCCAGGCCCATGCCCATGCCCATGGGCCGTGCGGTGGGGTCGCAGAATTTCAGCACGAATCTGTTAATCTGGTCGTCGTTCTGATCAATCAAAACAAAAACAAAAGTCATGATAAGTAAATAGGAAAATTGTAGCTATTTTATATTCATATATATGTATAAATATAAGTCGTACATATATTCTTATATAATTAAATTAAATAAATATTTTTTGATTAATTATTTAATGACCTAATATTATTTAAGTATATTCAAATATTTCAAACTCAAATAGTTAAGGTTGCATGCATTTTTCACGGGACATTTGTAATTATAAAAAACTATAATTTATTTTTTAATAACAATTTACGTGCGTGCAATAAAAATTATTTTTTTATTACCGTAATTTTTAATTAAAAATGGTTCAAAACGAGTCGTCTAAGTTGTATGTATATCCCATCTAATTAAAAATTAAAATAAATAAAGTCTAACTAATTGTTTAACTACTTAATATTATCTAACTATAGTTAAACATTTCTAACTTATGTGTTTAATTATGGTGAGAGGCATTCTCTCTGATTGGGTAAGCTCATTGCCACGGGATATTGGTATCTATAATAAATTTTAATTTTAATTATTTTTTAAGATTTTTATTTTACGTATGTGCAATGCATTATTTTTTAATATAAAACCTCGCAAATGAGCCTTATAAATAAGTTGTAATATATATCCATAATTAATTTAAAAAATACAAGAAAAATAATTTCAAAATTATATATATATAGTTGTAATATATATACTCAATTAATTAAAAAAATTACAAAAAAAGTAATTTCAAAATTATATATATATATATATATATATATATATATATATATATATATATATATATATATATATATATATATATATATGGTAAACGTGATATGAGCCATAGTCTCATATTCCTATATGAGACATGCACATGTGGACCAATAGAAATGAATTTTTACATTCCATATGCACCCATATGCACTATAAAATTTATTCCTAATGGTCCACATGTACATTGGCTTATGTAGAAATATGAACCTATGACTCATATCCTTTATATATATATTTTGCATGACCAGTATTACTGTACTCCACAAGCAGTATTACCGTACTCCATAAGTTTTGACCTTACATAAGCAGCAAACTAGACTGACTTCCAAAAGGTAACCTAAAGCAATTGGGAAAGGTCCATATGCACATTACACTTAAAACTGCAAAATTAAGGACAACCCTGAATTTTATATCATCTTAGAGTTTAAGACTTAATATATCCAATTAGAAATTTTAGACCTTGAATTTGTGTTTTTTATTTTATTTTTTCTATTATACCCTCGTTAGTCTATATGTCACGCCCTAGTCCCAAATACGTAGGACTAGGAACACGTAAGCATGCCAGCCGCATGGATATGGCAACTCCAATATATGAAAATCAAATCCATACGTACACTGTAATATGAATACAAAATCCACAAGTGGTATAAACATATATCACAAGTCACAGGGTAAAATCTAAATCTCATCCACCAAAATCATATAGAAATAAATAACCAGTATCTATGAAACTAGATCTCAATAAAAAGTATCTAAGGATGATAGTTGGATGGAAACAAATCCACTACCAACTCGAATATAAGAGCAAATACAATATGAGTACAACACCACAACACAAAATAAGAATACCATCTATCCATCACAGCTCGAAGAGAAGACATCCTCGGATCACATGTAACCATCCAAATCCGCGCTCCTGCAAATACTCAAGAAAAGATACACCTGGCAGCGGACCAGATCCTCAGAGGGACATAACAAGATACTTAAACACATGCCAATAAAGTACTGAAAATAAACATCCATTGGGGTCGCCTAACCATCTATGTGAATACAGTTTGAGAACAACTTTCTAACAAGTGGACTATCTGGCCATAAATAGGATTGGCATGGTTCTCTTGGAGATCCAGGGGCCTACAAAGGCACGTCGTCTTTTGAACGGCGGAGGCCCGCCAAGTAGGATAGGTGTCATCATGACCGCGCATCTCCGGCGGAGCGTACGGGTTACACAAGAAAAGTGCAAAGGAGCCCAAATGTGATACTTGTTGTTCTCCCCACCCCATGCTCTAAGCATGTCACATCCATGACACGATTTGGTCCATAGCCTATCCTTAGTACCCTAGCCCAATCCTGCAACCAAACAAGGACAAGGATGGGACCACCGTACTACAATAGGCTACGTCCATAGACCTCTAATAACTGCTAAGTCTTCTAGCATGCAAAGTTTCTAATAGCAGTTATTCCTAACGCACGGCCCACACGTACAGAAGGCCAACCTGCACGCAAGTCCGTGATCTACATGAGACTCACAACTCGTGTAACAACTGTGTCACGGCCAATAAACCTAAAGATGCTACATGATGATGGGGTAGTCTCATAAACAAGGTCAATGCAATTACATAAATAAAAATATACCGCGACGACATCGTCGTGCGCATTTTTTATATAACAGTTAAAATATATGAAAAGACAGAAAATAAAGATGCATGCAACATATAGAATAAAAATAATAGTACAATGGCAATGTATACTTGCCTGGCCAGAAGACTATGATGTACCAATAACCTGCTCCAGAAATCGCGCAGAACAATCCAATATCCTATGTACACATAAATATAATATAATAGAATCATTAGTCATTACCCTAGCACATACTCAACCACATTTACACTGGAATCAGGGGGTATACTAGGGGTAACACTAGTCATCTAACACGGTCAATTACGTATTGAATTACGCGGGTGTCGCGTCTTCAAGTACTGTACGAAATCAGTCAGTCAACTGACAGGTGTCTATGTCAGTACGTTAGTGTACGCAAGGCAGACAATTTCACAAGTTCTTAGGGTCAACATGGTCAAGGTAAGTATGGGATAGTCCACAATGTCCTAGGATCATACAGTCTGAATATTTAGTCATAATTATCAATTAGCATTTACTTACATATATATTCATATAACTATATAATAATATAACCATTAATTTATTTTAATTTATTTAATTCTGGAATAATTACTCTAAAATCCTATTTTAATCTTATTATTCTGATTTTTATGTTAATTCCTAAATTTTGTCCAAAGAAACTAAATTTTATCAACTCGAGACTCATGACACGCAAATCGAGGCGATCTGTTGACCAAAAAGTCAACCAATACAAACTCGACTTTCATGCATGATTTCCTGTAGATTTCAGTATCAAAAATATATTGAAATTTACGGCTCGTCTGAATTCAAATTCGTTTGGGAATTATGGCACATACAAATTTTGTATTGCGCACCGATGGTTAAATTCTAACCTAGAAGTTCTACAGAATTAACAGTATGTAAATACTTCGAAATAAATTCTAGGAAAAATATATGTCGATGATCTCGACATTAGCTTTCCAAAACTTTAAACGGTTCATGATTCTGATTCCTGGTTCTCTCGGTATCGCAAAAACATCAAAACACGTCTATTTTCGGACATGCTGTGTTCTACTAATTTTTCAGAATTTAATACTAATAATTTAGAAAAACAATTTATATTATTAGAAATCTAACCTCATTATTGTTCTAACAAAAAAAACTGGAGCATGTTTGGAGTCCGGAGCTAGGAGATATCGTCTTTTTAATTCGTCATAACTAGTAGAAAGTGAGGCTGAATTTATGACGAATTTTGACTATTTTTTGGACGAAAAAGAGAGGAATTTGGGAAAGAAAATATGAAGGATGAGGTGTTTATAATGGTGGACACTACTTAATTAAATACGAATAGGATTGGTTAATTTGGATAGGATTATGATGAATTTAAATAAGGATAGGATATGCATGAAGTTGATTTCCTAGTAGGTTCAGGATTTGAATTAATTTAAAATAGAGTTTGAATTTATCTCAAAAATTTATAATCTTAAATATAATTAAAGATAATACAAATAATTTATAAAATTTTATTAATATCTATTAACACTAAATTAGTATCTATCTAATATTAAGACTATATATATCCAAATAAATCCTAAATAATTTTAAAATCTAAATAAATTTCTTAAAATTCTAAATAAATTACAAAAAATATAATTAAATATTTTAAACTAAAATAAATATTTGGTAGAAACGACATGCAAGTATGGTCGTATAGTAAATCATAGAAGTCCTAAAAATTTATGTTTTCTAAGTTTTAATTACCAAAAATTCTAGAAAAATCTCCAAAAATCTAAAATAACCTAAAATAATTCTAAATGAATATTTATATAAGTAAATATATCAAGAAATTTATTTTCTAATTAACTAAGAGCATATTCTAAATAAATTTAACATATATAATAAATATAATAATATAAAATATACACAAAATAGCAATTTTGGGTGAGGGAGTTTACAATCTACCCAACTTAAAATAATTTCGTCCTCGAAATTAAAATAAGACATAATTTGTTAAATCTTTCACATTCGTACATAAGGTATGTCAATCGCAATCTCTTCCAAAAATTTAAATAACAAAATTTATTCGAATCTATCGCGATCACTTCAAAATTAATATAACCACTGTTTAAATCAAAATTCAACCTGTCGTAATCTCTTCTCGAATTTTAAATAATCAACATCCAAATCTGACTCAAGTCTATATGACATCCCACATCAAAATTTATATCATAATTTCCAACTATCATAATCTCCTCTAGACTTTGAACAATAAACAATTCTAATCAAATCTTATTCCTATTCTTAACTTAAGAATTTTGTACTATTCAAATATTTAAACTCAATTTACATCCTCAATATTTTAAATAGGTGACCCAATAATCAAAATTAAACTTTTAATTCAAATCATCAAATTGTAAAATTTAAATCTAATTAACCAATTGTTCAAGTCTAAAATTCTATATTTATCCTCAAAATTTAAATCGATGATTCATCCTTCAATATTCAAAATTTAAATCATGTGCTCAAAGTATAAATATTGGGTCCTCAATATCAAGATTTTTAAAATTCATTAAATCCTTATTATCTTAATCCCTCTTTTAAAATTCTCCACATTTAAAAGGACTTAATCTCTCAATCTAATCCTACTTGATCACAATCTAAAAGAATTCTCCTCAAGTTTAATACTGCAATTTCTACCCAACTTAGAATTTACCCATCTATCACATAAGGCTCTTACACTTAAGAAAGATATTCCTCAATTTATTTTCTCATGTCATTCAATCCTCAAAACTTTAACACCAACTATATCATATGTGATATGCCCTTAATCAATTATGAAAGATAGTCACCAAATAATGTGATTGGCCTATGGGGTATATTTTGTACTATCCATTATCACTTATATCCAAGCACGAGATTTCGTCTTTCCGAAACAAGGGAAAACGGAAAGCAACGGAAAAGAGTTCAAGGAGGGGTAATAATAGAATGGAAGTATGGGAATCAAAGCGTTTAAAGAATTCAAATGGGAATTGTCAAGACAGTTGTGGATTGAAATCTTAATTTGGTAATTTCCTATTCGCATGCTCACATCGGTGCAGTTATGTACTTGATATGATATGCTTTGTCGTATCTAGAGGGTAAGTATATTCGTCTACTAATCACTACATATCTCAATCCACGTAAAGTAGTTATGCGAAGGGCGAACGAAGCGCACTAAGGTTAGCTAGACCCTAATACACTGATTCTGAAATGTATTATTGTGGGCCCCCAATAATACGTATGTCATGAACAAGCTTGATAAAGAATAAGCTTGCAAAAACTAGGCTATAATAGCAGCATAAGTCAAGGTAGTACAGCAAATACGAATACGCTAGATTATGATGAAAGAAGGTTCATAACAATTCAAATTCACAAAAACAAAAGCAAAATAAGCAATAATAATGAAAGACTACACAATCTCTACAGTTGTCATACTAATTCCTTGTCTAAGTCGCTAGTCGACCAATAGGGACATGGACCTCTAAATTCTATCGTCTGAATAAACACTGTCGTCTTTGCTAGGATACAATTAATGTCATTCAGTTACACTTCATCAATGGATCACAGGGACTACGTGATACTAGGTGGTGAGGTACACTATCCAACTTAAAATAATTTAACTACTATTGTATTGCCTTAAGGATACCTACAAAAATAACCTTGCACATGTACATAGACCAGAAACTCTTATTAGGGTCTCCTATTGCATTATATAGGTAAGGGTCAAGTGCTCATAGAACATGTGTCAATCGTAGGGATAGAAGAGTTACTAGCCGTTAAGGGGAAAGGGATTTAACTCGTATCGAGCTATGGGTACAAATTTCGTGATTTAAGCTAAGGGGTAATCATTAGGTCACAACCTAAGGGAACTACGCAAACTATCAAATCCCAACTATCACGCACAAAATTCAAAGTTCAAATTACCAAGCTATACCCTAGCAAACTATATGTCCTAACATAGAATAAGATTACTTGGCCTTCACTCATACAAGTTATGTGGCACGAGTTAAATGATGAAGAAAGAAGAATCATAATTTAGTCGTCACACAATTAGCAAATGCTAAGGTTACAGGGGGACAAGTTATAAAATCAAAAATAGAGGGCTCTAGATAGCATCATGGTTCTCTAAGGGGGTCGCATGCTAGTTGCCATTTTCGGGGTATGATCAAGGGAAAGGGTTGATTACATTCCTCTAGGCTTCCTAGGGTGTTGTCTACTAGTAACAAGAAAATGACACAAGTTTTATAGTTCTCTAATACTATCCAATTATGAGGGTTAGGTTCAGTCCTAATGTTCAATATTGGTTCTCCATTGGTTCCTCAATACTAGGGTCAAACATTATGGTAAAACTTCTAACTAACTCTAGTAGTGTCTATACTACTCTCAAGTCTTCATAATACATCAGGGGGTAATGGTAAATCAATTCTAAAGATAAGGAATTCTAGGGTTCACTAGATATTCTAAACTTAGTGGTGTGTCTATATTCTCGTTGTATTCTTAATAGGTGTGCTACTCTAATTATTATCCTAATAACAGGGGTTCCTATATTCTAGCAGAAGGCCATATATACTCAAGAAACTTATTAGGGAAGTACAGGAATCAAGCAGGATACAATTGTTTGAATAAATCATAGAGGAGGAAGGTGAATCATAGTCAATTGTGGATGAGATCCTATACTCTAGTCCTATGTGCAGGCTTGTTCAGTACAGTAACGTAACCGAGACAATATGCTCTCGACCTGCATGGGCCACTACAAAAACATGTCACGCCCCAGTCCCAAATGCGTAGGACTAGAAACACGTAAGCATGCCAGCCGCATGGATATGGCAACTCTAATATATGGAAACCAAATCCATACGTACGCTGTAATATGAATACAAAATCCACAAGTGGTATAAATATATGTCACAAGTCACAGGGTAAAATCTAAATCTCATCCACCAAAATCATATAGAAATAAATAACCAGTATCTATGAAACTAGATCTCAATAAGAAGTATCTAAGGATGATAGTTGGATGGAAACAAATCCACTACCAACTCGAATATAAGAGCAAATACAATATGAGTACAACACCACAACACAATATAAGAATACCATATATCCATCACAGCTCGAAGAGAAGACATCCTCGGATCACATGTAACCATCCAAATCTGCGCTCCTGCAAATACTCAAGAAAAGATACACCTGGCAGCGGACCAGGTCCTCAGAGGGACATAACAAGATACTTAAACACATGCCAATAAAGTACTAAAAATAAATATCCATTGGGGTCGCCTAACCATCTATGTGAATGCAGTTTGAGAACAACTTTCTAACAAGTGAGCTATCTGGCCATAAATAGGATTGGCATGGTTCTCTTGGAGATCCAGGGGCCTACAAAGGCACATCGTCTTTTGAACGGCGGAGGCCCGCCAAGTAGTATAGGTGTCATCATGACCGCGCATCTCCGACGGAGCGTACGGGTTACACAAGAAAAGTGCAAAGGAGCCCAAATGTGATACTTGTTATTCTCCCCACCCCATGCTCTAAGCATGTCACATCCATGACACGATTTGGTCCATAGCCTATCCTTAGTACCCTAGCCCAATCCTGCAACCAAACAAGGACAAGGATGGGACCACCGTACTACAATAGGCTACGTTCATAGACCTCTAATAACTGCTAAGTCTTCTAGCATACAAAGTTTCTAATAGCAGTTATTCCTAACGCACGGCCCACACGTACAGGAGGCCAACCTGCACGCAAGTCCGTGATCTACATGAGACTCACAACTCGTGTAACAACTGTGTCACGGCCAATGAACCTAAAGATGCTACATGATGATGGGGTAGTCTCATAAACAAGGTCAATGCAATTACATAAATAAAAATATACCGCGACGACACCGTCGTGCGTATTTTTTATATAACAGTTAAAATATATGAAAAGACAGAAAATAAAGATGCATGCAACATATAGAATAAAAATAACAGTACAATGGCAAGGTATACTTGCCTGGCCAGAAGACTATGATGTACCAATAACCTGCTCCAGAAATCACGCAGAATAATCCAATATCCTATGTACACATAAATATAATATAATAGAATCATTAGTCATTACCCTAGCACATACTCAACCACATTTACACTGGAATCAAGGGGTATACTAGGGGTAACACTAGTCATCTAACACGGTCAATTACGTATTGAATTACGCGGGTGTCGCGTCTTCAAGTACTGTACGAAATCAGTCAGTCAACTGACAGGTGTCTATGCACTACCAAAAAAAGTCAAATTAGTGACGTCTAAAAACGTCGCTAAATAACCAAAAATCGTCGCTAATTAGGTTTAGCGACGTAATTAGCGACGTTTTAAAGCAGTCGGAAAACACCAAGTCGCTAAAACAAAAAATGTCGCTAAACGTCGCTATGCCGACGTTTTTTAGCGACTTTAATGTGTCGCTAAATTTAGCGACGTTTTGCGACGCCAAGTCACTAAAAAGCGACGTTTAGAAAAGTCGCTAAACGTCGCTGATTAGCGACATCTATCGCGATGTTACACCGACGTCTTTAATGACCTGCCTATAATGCCATGTCAGCAATTGGCGACGTTTAGCGACGTCTTTAGCGACGTCATTAGCGACGTCCTTAGCGACGTTTTGCAGCGTCGCTAAGTAGCGACGTAATTAGCGACGTAAATTAACATCGCTAAACGTCGCTAAACGTCGCTAATAACGTCGCTAATTTTTAAAAAAAATAAAAAAAAATAATGTGCAGAAGCAAACATTGGTGATTCCCTGCAGTTTTACATCATCTTCATCATACACACCAACATGATTCAATCTAGTTAACTATATAATCCAATTAAATTAAAGACCACAAGAAGTATCAATCCAATTAAATGTGGATAACCATATAATCCAATTAAATTAACTAAAAAATTAAAGACCACAAGAAGCATCATACATCATGTCTATTGTTGAAGTATCAATAATTCATAAATAATAATAAAAATAACTATACTACTACGGATCTGCAGGAGGCTGACCAGCGGCGCGCTTGAAGGATAACAACTCCTCATACTCGTCCCTTGGAATCGACACCGATGTCGATGGAGAAGGCAGTGACGTCGGTGGAGGCCGTGCCCGCTCCAAGTCTGCGAGTTGCTGGTTGTAAGAATCCAGGGTAGATAACAGCCTCGTACTGCTATCACCCATTGAATCCTGCATCCTCGTCAGGTTCTCGCCCATCGATAGCTGTGACGCTTGCATCCTCGTCAGCTTCTCGCCCATCGATAGCTGTGACGCCTGCAGCTCCATGATGTTGCGATCATTGGAGGCTCTAATATCATTTGTCAATTCTCGTAGCTCCGTCTTGCTGCGGTCGAGCATATCCAATCGTGCGATGAGCATCGGATCGTCCGCCTGCGGCTGGGACCGGGACTGGTCCTCCATACTTCGCAGCAAGTCGTCACGGAGAGACGCAATCTGACGGTCAACGGCCTCCTGGACGGCCTCCTAGACTCTGGCCGACGACTGCGAGGGCTGCGACTGCGAGGGGTGTGTGGAATGCACAGCTGTCGGGGAGGCCCTAGATGACTGCGTCGCAACCAGGGCGCCATAGGAGCCCGTACCGTAGTACGTACCCCTCTGGAGACCACCAGCTGCGGTCACCCACAGGTCGTCCGCCGACGGAGATGGACCGGGCTGCGACGAAGCACCAGCCTCTCCAGGTGTAGGTGCACTAGCAGTCGCCCGCTCACGAAGCCTAAGATACTCGGCCTAGAAAAGGTTTGGAAACTCAATAATTGCCTAAGTTATATTAAAATAAACACAAAGTAAAGTAATACTTACATAGGTCTGTGAGGCCCTCTCATCAATGAGATTTCTGTCCTTGCGATGGGTGGCCAAGAAGACGGTCACCATGTTTGCATCCTCACCCCTCTGTACCTGTTAAAAATATATTTTTTATTACTAAACTTAAATATTTTTTCCAAGTACCATTTTATGGTACTTATATTAAAATAATATATTTTAAAAGAAAAAACATACCAAACGATGGAAATATTCCGTCATCGGAATCGAGCCACCACACCACTTGGCAGCATTCTGCCTAGCCGCCTTGGCCTTCTTAGACCTTTCCTTGTAGCTCCGATCGTCGAATCTAGCCCTCATCGCAGTCCACTGCTCAGGCGTGATCCAACCTTGGATCGGTTTTCCAGCACGATCACGAGCCTTCTGGTCATCCAGAGCATCTCGGATAAGCTTGGCGGCAACGGTAGAAAAGAGCCGCTCGATCAACTCGGCCCGGTGCGGAGGATAAAAATACGTTTGCTACAATAAATAATTCATTAAGTTAGCATCATGAATATGCATAAATTAGAGGATTTATTTAATATACTTTTACCTGGAAGTGCGCAAACCAGAACGCCTTCCTCTCCTCCGGAGCCTCAGAGTAGTTGATCCAAGGGCCACCGTAGTTGTTCCTCAGAAATTGGCCCAGACGTCTCTGAACCGACGATGGACGATATCTATACAGAAATAATAATTTAGATTACTAAAAAAGTCAATATACGATGAATAAAGAGAAACACAAATATATACTAAACCATCTAATTGACTTACTTTGTACCGTCGGCCCAAATCTCTGTCCTCGTCTCCTCCGGTGGTGCGCATGGAGGATCTTGCTGATGCTGGGACAACGTCGGCACGACCTCCTCTACATGCTCATCTGTCTCCATGGTTCCGTCAGCAGGAGGAACGCTGGATGAGGGAGTACTATCACGCCTGGAACTACTCGTCCTAGGAGTGATGCCACGCAACGTCGTCGCAGTCGGAGATGTGACTGATCGATATACTGGAGTACTGGGCGACGATGATCCGGAACCAACAGTAGGCAGTACCGGAGTGGCACTCTGTCTACCTCGGGACCTGCCGAATCCTCCGCGTCGTCCTGTCATATCTGATAACAACATATGATGAATATAGAGAAACACAAATATATACTACATTCTACAGTCGAAATGTGATACATATCTCAAAGCATTATACAGTCAAAATATAATACATATATTCGTTAATGTCAACATCTACTTCTACATGCAATATTTACAGTCCAAATACAGTTACATTCTACATGGAATATTTTATATTTTCAATCATCTTCAGAAAATTCATCTTGTTCGCCTTCCTCGTCCTGCTCTTCCTCTTCCTCGTCTTCACTTTCATCTACTTCGTCGTCCTCTTCGGATAATTCTACATCTTCTACATTATTACTCGTGTAATGAGTAACTTCCGTTGAGTCCACATCTACAATATTTGTTACAAGAGGTAGATCGTCCTCCTGATAAGCTATTTCGTCAATGTCAAAGGTATTTCTAGCTTTAGTCTTGCATACTGCCCACCAATCCGACCTCGCTGTCCCCTGTCTAGGATAAGTTGTGAAGTACACGAGCTGAGCCTGACTTGATAGGACAAATGGTTCGTAGCCTTGATATCTACGCTTGTAGTTTATATCCACAAGGCCATGCTTGTCAATTTTCCAACCTTGATCTTGAATCGGATCGAACCATTCATACCTGAATAGCACGATATTAGCAGGTTCTGGGCCATAATTATATGTCAACTCCACAATCTCTCGTAAGATGCCAAAAAAATCATTGCCCGGATTGACGTCTTTGTAGTTTGTAGATTTGATACACAAACCACTGTTTTTCGTGGAATCAAGATCCAGAAAGCTGTCTCTGATAGGAGCATTTGTTGACTTGAACCTGAACCCATTCACACAGAAACTTGGCCATATTTTTACGGCAGTAATTGGTCCCTTGGCTAAAGTCCTAATAGATTCAGTCTCGGGTGATATTAGACGATCGACCTTGGCGGTGGATTGGCCTTCTCCACAACTCCCGTACGAAAAGCATTCCGATTCCTCCGGTACGGATGATCCTTCGGCAAAAATTGTCGATGACAATCGAAGAAGCACGGTTTGCCTCCGTGTTTCAAACGGAAAGCCTGAGAACGGTCCATGCAATACGGACATGAGAGACGACCATGGGTGCTCCATCCCGATAACATTCCATAAGCCGGAAAGTCGTTGATGGTCCACATAAGTGCTGCCCTCATCTGAAAATTCTGCTTTCTAGAAACATCGTACGTGTTGGCACCGACTTCCCACAGCTGATTCAACTCATCTATCAAAGGCTGTAAATACACATCGATGTTCCTCTTCGGATTGTTCGGACCCGGGATAATAACGGTTAGGAACATATACGGAGTCTTCATGCACATCCAAGGCGGTAGATTGTACGGAGTGACGATCACAGGCCAACACGAATACTGGGAGCCCGAAAGTCCGAATGGGGTAAAACCGTCAGAGCAGAGCCCCAATCTGACATTACGCGCTTCCTCGGTAAAATATGGATACTCTCGATCAAAGTGCTTCCATGCTTCTCCATCGGATGGATGATCCAATACTCCTTCGATCTGTTTTCGCCTGTGCCAACTCATGTTTTCTGCAGTCTCCTTAACCATAAACAACCGCTGCAACCGCGGCGTCAAAGGCAAGTAGTGCATCGAATCGGTAGGCTTCCTTGTACCGACAGACTTTCCTCTAACAGTGGCCTTGTAGCGATCAGCACCACAGAATCTGCACGCATCTTCATCCTTGTCGTCTTTGTAGTACAACATGCACCCGTTGCGACATGCATCGATTTTCTCGTATCCCATCCAAAGCGATCTCACCATCCTCTTAGATCGATAGAAGTCTTTAGGCAACTTTGCACCCTCGGGCAAGATCTCTATAATCAAATCGAGCAGTCGATTATAGCATTCTTGCGACATGTTAAAATCGGACTTGATGCTCAATAATCTTGTAACCACCTCCAACGGCGAATGATCCTCACAACCAGGATATAGTGGAGTCCTTGCATTCTCAAACAACTCCATAAACTTTGCAGCATCGGCATTCGGTGCCTCCTCAGCTGCATCATAATTGTCCGGATTGAAACTAGGTCCCGCCGTATCATAATTGTCAGGATTGAAACTAGGCCCCGCCGCATCATAAACCATGTTCACCAACCCGTCGTCATAAGCATCGTGGTCTTGGACATCCATATACGGCTCCACATAGGGCTCCGACTCTGATGCTAGAGATACAAGTTCTCCGTGCGCGGTCCACTGATAGTAATTCGGCGTAAAGTCCTTCGAGTATAAATGATATGTAACTTCCACTTCAGGATGATATTTCCTGTTGCGACATCTCACACACGGACACTTAATTTTGGTACCGTCCATGTATTGAGGGAACGCCTTTGCGAACTGCAGGAACTGCTGTACACCCTCAATAAATTCATCCCGCACACCGCATATGTCATCAGGATGACGGTTGACATCCACGAACGATGACGCAGATAGTAATTCATATCCATTTCTAGAAACTTCTGCAAAATTGACAGTATGTATCATATAAATCATTACATACAAAATTAACCGTACTATAAAAATCATAACTGATATAATACATATTTTCATTTATCAAAACTGCAGCTGCCCCCAACCTCATAGTACTATGAACTGCACTATAAGTGTGCAGTCAACACTATAAATAGTGTGTCATACTATAGAACTGCAGCTGCCCCCAACCACACTCCTAGGTCAGTGTCCGTTATGGGAAAAGCAGTCATGGCATTGCACTAAGGCACCTGGTGCTTGAACAATTTTTGCATCAAAAGTTTTCCAAGTACACGGGCTATTGCTCTATGAAATGGATAACCCCATGCATTGTGGCTGTACTCACTCACATTTACCGGCAGATTACTGCACTCCCTTTAGTAAAAAAACCTAACCCCCCAAACTGGCACACTGATACACACATACACTCTTAAGAATTTTGTAATCAAAACTCACCTGGTACCAACAACACCTATTAAGTACTCTAAATTCTATACTTCATATAAACACTCCATCTATACTCATATAAACACTCCATCTATACTCCCAGATCTGGGATACACCTATATGAATGCTCAACCTTCACACCTATTACTTATTCTCTTCAACACATATATTCACTCAAACACCTGACTAATACACCTCTTTAAATCAGTCACCCACTGCTACTGCTTACCTTCTTCCTCAATATTTGATTACCCCTTATCCCGAGCCACACACTCATGTGTGCACTATAGTATCACTATGAATACCCAATCTTCTCTCAGATATTGGTGTTATATCTGACACTTGCCCTCATGTCCTTCAAATCATACGAGTTCAAACCCCATCTCAAACACATCCAAATCCTGCCTTGCACTAGTTGCTGACTGGCTCAGTAAGTTGCTGCACAAGGATGCAGTGTTTACACTGTATTAGGACCCCCTCACACCTGCCTGCAGAAGCTAACAACCAACTACAATGCACCTAAACCTTAATGCACACTATGTTCAGCTGTGCAGTGCCTCCCCAAGTTGCCTGTTGCACATTGGGCTGATGTGCCTCAAGTCTCCCCCTGCTCACTGCTAGTAAGCAGTGCTCACTGCTGCTGTTACCTCTCTCGTCGACTTGGGCCAGTCGGCCCTAACCCTAACCCTAACCCTAACCCCATGTCAACAAACCTAACCCTAACCCTAACCCTAGGTCCTGATCAGTGTCTGTGTCAGTGTGTGTGTGTGCCGTGTCTGTGTCTATGTCAGTGTCTGTGTGTGTCGTATTTGTGTCAATGTCACATGTGTCCTGTGAGAGAGAGAGAGAGAGAGAGAGAGTAGGGTTTACCGGAGTAGTCGCGGTGGAGAGCGGGTCGACGGAGCGCGGGGGGGGGGGGGAATTTTTTTTCTTTTCAAAATTTCAGCAGATGGGGAAAAATGAAACCGATCCCTAATTAACCAAATTTTAGCGACGTTTAGCGACGTCCAAGAAAAACGTCGCTAATTTAAATTTTAGCGACGTCAATGCGTCGCTAAACACGTTGCTAAATATTTTCAATATTAAGGTTGCTATATACGTCGCTAAACGTCGCTAAATTAGACATATTAGCGACGTTTAGCGACCTAAACTGAACTTATAGCGACTTATCTTTTAAAATCTTAATAAAAGTCGCTAAACGTCGCTAAATGTCGCCATTTAGCGACGTCTAGCGACGTTTTAATAAGGAGTCGCTAATTTATATATTATTAGCGACGTTTCTTTTGACGTCGCTAAAATACGTCGCTAAGACCGCTTTTTCTAGTAGTGATGCCAGTACGTTAGTGTACGCAAGGCAGACAATTTCACAAGTTCTTAGGGTCAACATGGTCAAGGTAAGTATGGGATAGTCCACGATGTCCTAGGGTCATACAGTCTGAATATTTAGTCATAATTATCAATTAGCATTTACTTACATATATATTCATATAACTATATAATAATATAACCATTAATTTATTTTAATTTATTTTAATTTATTTAATTCTGGAATAATTACTCTAAAATCCTATTTTAATCTTATTATTCTGATTTTTATGTTAATTCCTAAATTTTGTCCAAAGAAACTGAATTTTATCAACTCGAGACTCATGACACGCAAATCGAGGCGATCTGTTGACCAAAAAGTCAACCGATACAAACTCGACTTTCATGCATGATTTTCTGTATATTTCAGTATCAAAAATATACTGGAATTTATGGCTCGTCTGAATTCAAATTCGTTTGGGAATTATGGCACATACAAATTTTGTATTGCGCACCGATGGTTAAATTCTAACCTAGAAGTTCTACAGAATTAACAGTATGTAAATACTTCGAAATAAATTCTGAGAAAAATATATGTCGATGATCTCGACATTAGCTTTCCGAAACTTTAAACGGTTCATGATTCTGATTACTGGTTCTCTCGGAATCGCAAAAACATCGAAACACGTCTATTTTCGGACATGCTGTGTTCTACGAATTTTCCAGAATTTAATACTAATAATTTAGAAAAACAATTTATATTATCAGAAATCTAACCTCATTATCGTTCTAACAAAAAAAACTGGAGCATGTTTGGAGTCCGAAGCTAGGAGATATCGTCTTTTTAATTCGTCATAACTAGTAGAAAATGAGGCTGAATTTATGACGAATTTTGACTATTTTTTGGACGAAAAAGAGAGGAATTTGGGAAAGAAAATATGAAGGATGAGGTGTTTGTAATGGTGGACACTACTTAATTAAATACGAATAGGATTGGTTAATTTGGATAGGATTATAATGAATTTAAATAAGGATAGGATATGCTTGAAGTTGATTTTCTAGTAGGTTCAGGATTTGAATTAATTTAAAATAGAGTTTAAATTTATCTCAATAATTTATAATCATAAATATAATTAAAAATAATACAAATAATTTATAAAATTTTATTAATATCTATTAACACTAAATTAGTATCTATCTAATATTAAGACTATATATATCCAAATAAATCCTAAATAATTTTAAAATCTAAATAAATTTCTTAAAATTCTAAATAAATTACAAAAAATATAATTAAATATTTTAAACTAAAATAAATATTTGGTAGAAACGACATGCAAGTATGGTCGTATAGTAAATCATAGAAGTCCTAAAAATTTATGTTTTCTAAGTTTTAATTACCAAAAATTTTAGAAAAATCTCCAAAAATCTAAAATAACCTAAAATAATTCTAAATGAATATTTATATAAGTAAATATATCAAGAAATTTATTTTCTAATTAACTAAGAGCATATTCTAAATAAATTCAACATATATAATAAATATAATAATATAAAATATACACAAAATAGCTATTTTGGGTGAGGGAGTTTACACTATACATGAAGATTTCATTCTCAAGCATGGGAGAAAGAAGGGTAATAATAAAAAATAAAATAAATAATAAAAATTTAGGATCTAAACTTTTCAGTCGGACAAGTGAAGGCCTAAACTCTAAGTTGGTATAAATTCCAGGTCTACACTCTAATTAGCCCTACAATTAACTGTTCATTCATAGTCACATATATTCTTCTTCTGCTACAATTAATCTATGATGACTCTTAGGTCATGTTTGGTTCACAGAATCATGACATTCGGAAAGAAAAGTCATTCATTTTCTATGTTTGGAAGTCAAAAAAAATTTGGGAAAGAAAAATAATTTCCAAGGTGGAGGAAAATATGGGAGAAAGTGGTTCCTCCCACCTACCTAGAAATTCACTTTCCCACCTTAGAAAATTACTTTTATTTCCAATTATTTTGACCTTTCCAAGCACAAGAAAAAAAAAAGGATAAAAATGGTAATTTTCAAAAAGAAAAAAATAAACAGAAAAACAAACAAGAAATTGAGTTCATTTTCTTTGCTTTCTTTTCCGCGAACCAAACGAGGCCTTAATTCTATCAAGTGGGCAAGGCCATGATCAGGTGTATCGAGTATCTAGACTATATAGTAAGCCTTTCATGCAACTTTTACAGTTGATTCTCTTTTCAAAAATCTAACCTACACAGTTAAAAAAGGAGGAACAAATAATATTTGAGAAAATTTTAGTCACACTCCACATTATTTAACCATATTCAAGGTGCATCCCAGTACTTTACCATAATGTAAAAACTCTTCAACTTTAACGAAAATCGTCACTAACCGACGGTCAACACGTTTGACTAAATTTTTCTGACCAAATTATCTCTCGCTTCCTTCTCCCTCCTCTCTCCTCCCCCCCCCCCCCCCCCCTCTCTCCTCCCCCTTTTTCTACGGTCGACTAGCGGCAACGATGGAGCGGGGGGCCGGTGCAGGGGAGCTGCACGAGGGATGGGGGAGGGAGGGGGCGGAGGGGGCTGCGCGGGGGCGGCCATGGGAGAGTTGCTCGAGAGAGCGGCACGGGAGAGCTGCTCGCGGGAGAGGGCGGAGGAGCTGCATGCAGGGGCTGTCGTGGGGGAGCGCACAGGGGGGCTGAGGGTGGTGATGGTGGTGGTGGGGGATGTGGGGCAGAGCACGGCGAGAGAGGAGGGGACGTTGCGGTAGGGGGGGGATGGTGAAGCACGGCAGGGGAGAAGGGAGCCGAGCACGGCGGGAAAGGAGGGGACGCGGGGGCTCTGCGGGAGGCCCGAGCGCGGTGGAGGAATAGGAGGTGCTGAGGGTGGTGGTGGTGGTGATGGCAGAGAGCTGAGCACGGCGGGGGAGGCGGGGGACTGCCTGCGAGGGCACGCTGGCTTGGGAGACTGAGGTAATTTGGTCCAAAAAATTGGATTAATTTATTTGACCGTCAATGTTAGACGAAATTCGTGGAATGTGAAGAATGACTTACATTATGCAAAAACAGTAAAATACATCTTTAAATATGATCAATAAATTGGTGCAACTCAAAATTTCTTAAAATATTTACACTACTTACAGGCTCCTTGCTGCTTTCCACAGAAACCAGCCTCTTCAGTACCCGCAGAGGCAACTGGTTCTCAATCATCAGCATGTCCCTCTTTATGTACGGCACTGTGTAGAGCATCCCGTGGGTGCCAAAAATAGGATCATTGAACGCGTAGTCGCTGGCCCTCCCGGTACCAATCCTCAGGATTTCCAGCATAAAACATCCGTCCGGGATCATCATCTTCAAGAACTCGTCCCTCTCCTTTCTCCACTTGCGGTCAAGGCTGTCGTACGCGTCCAGGAGCTCCTCCACGACTTCTTCCATCGAGGTCACAAAGTCGTCAAACGGCTTCTCGGCCCTCTTGAGGAATTGGAGCAGGGCCCTGTGCTTGTGCTCCTCCATCGCCTTCAGTTCGGGTTCGCCATTGTGGTAAGGCCCGAACGAGACAACCTGAGGCTTGTACGCCTTCCTGTTGAGGTCTTTGAAGCTGGCAGGGACCTGGTAGATGGAGCGCTTCCTCCAGATGTTAATCTTGGCTACGATGTCTATGTCATTGATCTGGTTTCGGATTTCTACTACCCAGCTCTTCTTCTCTCTGATAGCCATGACAGGAAAAATATACCTTAGATTTGAATAATACCGCTGTCTCTATAATACATCCATCCTTCCTTTCATTCATACGCATCTAAGCTTCATTGCTAGGATAACTAACTTCTTTACAGCAAGGTGATGGGAGGAGAGTGGTCAGAATTTAGCAAAGGGATGTCCTTAGCCAGAGAAGGAGAGGCTGGTGAGAGGTTCCTTGGAAGGTAGGATAGGTATATATATTCCTGGGGGAGTGAAGTGATAAGCTACCAAGGACCTGGAGCATCAATCAGGGCCGTTGAAAATTCTAAAGGGAGAGGCTTCTTTGTTTGCAATGCTTGTGTCTCAAATATTCATAGCACAATCCAATATTTAACATCTATTCATCTACAGTACTCTAATCAGACTGCAAAATATCGAGAATCAAACTATTCTTCCTGCCACAGAAACAGATACGTACATAGAAAACATAAAAGCAGAATGTGGTGGAAGTACTAATGAACATGAATCCTTGCCGCAGGGCATAATATTACATTGAAAAGAAGAAGCTCTAATCATGTTTCCAGATGTAAGGCGGACTAAACCGTCTTTTCATACATATAAGAAACAAATAACTAACTGTAAGGGGCTCTGACAAATCTCATAGAATAGCTCCTGAGACCTGAACAAAGCAGAATATGAACACTGTCTTTGTCGAGCCACTTATTGCACAAATATAACAAAAACTCTAAACGAATGAAAAAAAATGAACCGAAACCGAGCTGAGCTGCCACGTGGTAGCTCAGAATTGGTAAAAAAAAATCCCCCTCCTCTCCGCTTACATCAGCAGAAAAAGTCCGGCCAATCATGGCCAGAAACGTGTCCCGCGGTTTCAGACGCAATTTAAACCGTAGTCTGTAGAAGACTGAATTGAGTCGGCCAATCTGCTAAAATACTCTATATCTGCTATGTTTTATTTCCCTTTCATATTTGATAGCCCTATATGAATACTGAATTGAGTATAATGGGAATCAGAGGTATGAAGCCAATTGTCTCTTCTAGCTATCACTGAGTGAAATCAGCTGCTTCAATCTCTAAAAAAACAAAAACCAAAACAAACAAAAACAAAAATAAAAATAAAAATAAAAATAAAAATAAAAATAAAAACAAAACAAAACCAACAAAATTATTATTCACTAGTATATATGCACATATGTGCTACGTATTTTAACTGAATTTAATTATCTTTAGAACGAGCAAAAGGTACCAAGAGCAAACTAGATTTTTTTTTTTTTTTAATTGTACGTAATTGCATAGCTATCTCATTAAATTTAATAAACAATTTTAATTAGTAAAATTAGATAAGAATATATTTAGAAGAAAAAAATTATGATAAAACCATTTTTTTTTGTTATAAAATAAGGGAGGGAAAAAAAACATAGCCAAATTGAATTGCTCGGGACTTCTCTTATTAAGAATATATATAAAGAGGACATATGATAAGGATTGTTGTAGATAGAAATAAGGTCATCCATTATTTGAATTTATCCACAAATTATAACACTCCACCTTGGATGCACACTTTAACCATTGCCTTATTAAAAAAAAAAATCTAAGAAAAAAATCCATCTTGGAAAAAAAATTCATAGTAAAAGAAAATATTGCAATAATATTATTCAAAATATGATTCTTCAGGAATATAATTCTTGAGGAATCCAAGTGGGTGCGAATTACACTGCCTCGTTAAAAATATTTTGAAGAAAAATCCAGTAGAAAAAATCTCATCAATGAAAAAGAGTACAATAAGTGGCGTAGCCAGAATTTTAATCTGGGGGGCACGACACTTATTATTAAAAACGTACTAAATTATAATAAATATGAAAAATAATGATAACCTGGTTGACGGTTTCAGAACTGGACGAAACTTACAATGAAGATAAGTTCGACGTTGCACACCAATGACACAAGTCCCGTCGCGATCTGGAGTGTACTCAAAGTATAATTACAAATTTTCAAAAAACATCATTACGGTAAAATTTTACGAATTCGGACCAAATTCGATATGCACAATCGACGTATTCGAGTTTCGTCAAGTTTTGCTATGACGGTACACGCCATAAATAATGATAATTATATAAAAAAGGTTACACAAAAAATTAGTAATATCACTACTTTGGTTATATACTAGTATAGATATATATTTTTTCTCAATCCAAACAGACCATAACCCATGCAGACCCTAATGGAATTTTCGTATTTTGTAATGTTTATTCTCTTTCAACAGGAGCAAATCTGTCTCCCAAGGTTTGTTTGTCATTACAGTGAGTTTGGGTAAACCTTCATTTAATAATAAACAAACAAACGTACAAAGAAATCCTAAGCAGAAGATCTAAGTACAATATTTAATCTGGGTAGTGTGACGATCGAGATCGAGTGCTATGGCGGCTCCTTTATTCCGTTGACGGTTCGACGAGTAAGTAAGGGTTACTCTCTTCTCTTCTCTCTCTCTCTCTTGAGCTTGTGTCCACGTAGGTAGCTCTGCCCGGGTGTATGGTCTCTGATCGAAGTAAAAAAATTAGCCCTTTGGAATGTCCAAGTTGCTCCTATTTATAGCCATCATGCTGATGGGCTATAGGTGCCGCATATCCTTCTGTTTGGTGGCCACATGGGACTCCTTCAACAGGATGCGGTTGCAACTGTAGCCGCATGCCAGGGGCAGGCTGCCACGCAGCTTCGGTTAGGATCTATTGTCGATGAGATCTCGGGGTTGTTTTTAATCCGTTGTGTGCGTGACTTGGTCAGCTGGACATGTAGTCAGCACTGATCGTACGAAAAATCTTCTTCGGTTGTAACAGAAAGATCATGTAAGTCGAGATCCGCATAATGTCATGGCCGCATAGCGTCATGGCCGCATATGTGCTTTTTCTTGGCCCTGGTCGGATGGATACTATGGCCGCTTGATGACGAGGCCACATGGATATATAATCGCATACGTGCTCTCGTTTGGCCTTAGTCGGATGGACACTCTGGCCGCATGATGACGAGGCCACATGGGTATGTAGCCGCATACGTGCTCTCATTTGGCCTTGGTGGGATGGACACTCTGGCCGTTTGATGACGAGGCTGCATGGGTATGTAGCCGCATAAGTGCTCTCGTTTGGCCTTGGTCGGAGGGACAGTCTGGCCACATGATGATGAGGTCGCATGGGTATGTAGCCGCATACGTATTCTCGTTTGGCCTTGGTCGTATGGACACTCTAGCTACATGATTACGAGGCCGCATAGGTATGTAGCCGCTTACTTTCTCTCGTTTGACCTTGGTCTTATGGACACTATGGCCGCATGATGATGGGGCCACATAGGTACGTAGCCCACTACCAGAATAAGTCAAATTAACGATGTCTGGAAACGTCGTTAAATGACATAAAAACATCGCTAAAAAATTTAACGACGTAATTAGCGATGTTTCAATGAAGTCGCGTTTAAGCTAGTTGCTGACAGGAAAAATATCGCAAAATGTCGCTATAGAGACATTTTCTAGCGACGTATTCGCGTCGCTAATATTTATCATATTAGCGACGTTTAGCGATGCAGCGTAGCTATAGTAGCGACGTGTTGTGTGTCGCTAAACGTCGCTAATATTTTTCAATTTAGCGAAGTTTTATAACACATTTAGCGATGTTTTGTTACTGCCATGTCAGCAATTTAGCGACATACGACGACGTATTTAGCGACATACGACGACTTATTTAGCGACTTATTTTGTGACATATTTAGCGACGTATATAAACGTCGCTAAACGTCGCTAAATTTCCAGTAAATAAATAGAATATAAAATAGTTTCCAAACCAATCTTCCTGCAGTTATGAATTCATAATTTATATAAATAGACCCGAAGCAACCCTCCGTTGAATTTTCTGGGTTCGCCGACCCCTTCGGTGAAACACTCAACACCGATAAATTTACATACATTTAATATAAATAATAAAGTATATTTTGAAGAAAATAAAATATTGGAATTACAAACCGAGTTTGGAGAAAATCTCGTCGTAAAGAATGCAATAAATATCCACACAACTGAGTGCAAGAAATAAAGTCTGAAAGCCTCAAAAATGTATAATATTCATAAATGACCCAATATCATATGTCAAAATACAAACAACCAGTAAACTATCCTAACTAGGACTACTGTGGATCTGTAGGAGGATGACCACCGACGCGCATCAGGGATAAGAACAAATCATACTACTCCCATAAAATCGACACCGATGTCGATGAAGAAGGTAGTGGCATCGGTGGACTCGGTATCGATGAAGGCGCATCAGCATGACGTATCTGCTCCAACGCTGCTAGTCGATGGTTGTATGAATCTATGGTAGATAACAGCCTCGTACTACTATGAACCATTGAATCATGCATCATCGTCAGCCTCTCGCCCATGGATAGCTATGATGCCTGCAGCTCCGTCACGTTACCCTATGTCGATGCTCTATGATCAGCTATTATATCCCTGAGCTCCATGATGCTGCGCTCGAGCATATCAAATTGTGCGATGAGCGTCGCATCATCTGCCTGCGGCTGGGACAGGGGCTGCTCCTCCATCCTTCGCAGCAACTCATTACGGAGAGACGCAATCTGACGGTCAACGGTCTCCTAGACTCGGGTCGACGCCTGCAAGGGCTGTGGGAAATGCGCACTTGCAGTGGAGGCCCTAGAGGACTGCGTCACAACAAGGGCGCCATAGGATCCCGTACCTTAGTACGTACCCCTCTGGAGACCACCAGCGGCGGTCACCCACAGCTCGTCCGCCGACGAAGCTGGAGAGGGCTACGAGGAAGTACCAGCCTCTCCCGTTGTAGGTACACTAGCAGTCGATCGCTCACATAACCTAAGATACTCGGCCTAAAAAAGTATGGATACTCGATAATTGCTAATGTCTAAGGTACTTATTACTAACTACATGGATATTTATTTGCAAATTTTCTAAGTTATATTAAAATTAACACAAAGTAAAGTAATACTTACATAGGTCTGCGAGGACCTCTCATCAATGATATTCCCACTCTTTCGATGGGTGGCCAGGAAGACGGTCACCATGTTGGTATCCTCACCCCTCTGTACCTGTTAAAAATTTATTATTTAGTACTAAAATTAAATATTTTATCTTACTACCATTTTATCGTACTTGCATTAAAATAATATATCTGAAATAAAAAATATACCAAACGATAAAAATATTTCGTCATCGGAATCAAGCCACCACACCACTTTGCTGCCTTCTTCCTAACCGCTTGGTCTTCTCAGACCTTTTCTTGTACCTTGGATCGTCGAATCTAGCCCTCATCGTAGTCTACTGCTCAAGCATGATCCAACCTTGGATCGGTTTTCCTTCGCGATCACGAGCCTTCTGGTCATCCAGAGCATCACGGATCAGCTTGGCGACAATGGTAGGAAATATCTGCTCGATCAACTTGGCCTGGTGCGGTGGATAGAAATATGTTTGCTACAAGAAGTAATTTAGTAAGTTATATAATATACATAAATTAGATAATTGATATTAAAACCAAATATACTTTTACCTTGAAGTGCGCAAACCAGAACGCCTTCCTCTCATCCGGAGCATCAGAGTAGTTGATCCAAGGGCCACCATAGTTGTACCACAGAAAGTGTCCCAGGCTCTGTACCGACGAGGGACGATATCTATACAGAGATAATTATTTTTATCAAAAAAGTGAATATATGATGAATAAAGAAATACACGATATATATGATGATAAACAAACTAATTGACTTACTTTGTACCGTCGGCCCAAATCTTCTTCCTCATCTTGTTCGGAGGTGAGCATGGAGGATCTCACTGATGCTGGGAAGACGTCGGCTCAACATCCACCATATGCTCATCTGTCTCCATGGTTCCGTCAGCAGAAGGAACGTTGGACGAGGGAGTAGTCTCATGCCTAGAACTAGTCGTCCCAGGAGTGCTGCTACGTAACGCCGCCACAGTCAGAACCAACAGTAGGCAGTACCAGAGGAGCACTCTGTTTATCTTGGGACCTGTCGAACGCTCAGCGTCGTCATGTCATACCTGATAACAACATATGATGATAGAACAAATAAACAGATATATAGTACATTCTACAGTCAAAATGTTATACATATCTCACAGTATTAATAGAACTGCACAGTAAATAACTAGTAGTGTCACAAGTCTAAATGGATAGTACATTCTACAGTCAAAATATAATACATGTCTCCAAATGGATTTATTTTATTTTCAATCATCTTCAAAAAATGTATCTTGTTCGCCTTCCTCGTCCTCCTCATCCTCTTCCTCTTCCTCTTCCTCTTCCTCTTCCTCTTCCTCTTCCTCCTCATCTTCATTTTTATTTACTTCGTCTTTGTCTTCTTCTTCGGATAATTCTACCTCTTCTATATTATTAGTCGTATAATGAGTAACTTCCGTTGAGTCCACATCTACGATATTTGTTACAAGAGGTAGCTCGTCCTCTTGATTAGCTATTTGTCAACGTCAAAGGCATTTCTAGCTTTAGTCTTGCATACTGCCCATCAATATGACTGTGATGTCCCCCGTATAGGATAAGTTGTGAAGTACACGAGATAAGCCTAACTTGATAGGACAAATGGTCCGTAGCCTTGATATCTACGCTTGTACTTTATATCCACAAGACCATGCTTGTCAATTTTTCAACCTTGATCTTGAATCAGATCGAACCATTCACACTTGAATATCACGATTAGCAGGTTTTATGCCATAATTATATGTCAACTCCACAATCTCTCGTAAGATACCAAATAAATTATTGCCTGGATCAACGTATTTGTAGTTCGAAGATTTGATACACAAACAACTATTTTTCGTGGAATCAAGATCCAGAAAACAATCTCTGATAGGAGCATTTATTGACTTGAACCTAAACCCATTCACACAATAACTTGGCCATATTTTAACGACAGCAATTGGTCCCTTGGATAGAGTTCTAATAGATTCAGTCTCGGGTGTTATTAGACGATCGACCTAAATACCAAAGTAGCGATAGTAAGTTATTTATTGTGCAAGTGCATACAGAAAAAGTAATTACCGAGCTCCTTATATATGCACTCAACCAAGAAAAAAAATGATGTCTCATTTCTTGTTCTACTTCTTCGTATGTTATGTAGGGTCTAACCGACCTCAGCTCATCATTATATATGCTGAAAAACAACGAAGCAACCGTTGATTAGTAGCATAATATTAGCTTATAATATTACATTGAGATGACGTAAACGTGGACGTATTAATTACTTATCCCTCTAGCTTCTCCACTTCATTCTCATCGCAATTGAGTAATATATACAATTGAGCAGCCCTTAGCTCGTCGTCATTCAAATATCGCTTCTTCATTTTCCCCAAAGGCTTTTTGGACGCATTGAATACTTTCAGTATTACGTCATTAGATTCCTGATATCCGTCGTCGTTTCTCGGAGCTCTCGTTCTATTAGTAGCAATATGAGGTTTGAAATACGTTAAGCAAAAGTTTATAATCTCCTCGAGAACATAAGCTTCACAAATAGAGCCCTCAATCCGTGCCTTATTTTTTACCTTTTTCTTTAGATGATTCAGATGTCGCTCGAACGGGTACATCCACCGATAACCGACAGGACCACCAACACGTGCCTCATAGGAAAAATAAATTAGCAAATGCTCCATGGAGTCGAAGAATCCAGGAGAAAATACCTTCTTGAGCTTGCACAGTGCTACCGCAATGTCCTTCTCTTGCTTTTCTAGACGATCAATGAGCAACTTAGTAAAACAAAGATCTCTGAAGAACATGCTGAGATCTGTCAATAGATCCCAAACGACATGCGGTAAGAATTCCCGAAATACAATCAGAATTAACCTCTCCATGGATACATGACAATCATGGCTCTTCATACCCTCCAGTTTTTCTCTTTGAGGTCGACGCATCTTCTCAAGTTCGACACGTACCCGTTTGGAAATTTTAGACCATGATCCACCTCCAGTGAGATAATTGACTTAGGCTGCTTTAACTTTATATTCCCCTCCTTTATCAAATGCAACGCAGGACGTCTACATATTTCTTCTAAGTCCAACCTGGCCTTCGGATTGTCTTTCTTCTCTTTTACCTCTATTACAGTATTATTTATATTATTAAACAAATTCTTCTCGATATGCATAACGTCAAGGTTATGTCTGATCAGATTGGTGCTCCAATATGGCAGATCCCAGAATATACTCCTCTTCGTCCAGTTATGGGTGCGACCAAATCCGTCACACTTATATCCCTTAGCAGGCTCTTTGATAGCACTTGGTAAATCTTTTACCTCTTCTCATATCGTGTATCCGGGCCACCTTGGCGTTGGATTGGCCTTCTCCACAACGCCCACACAAAAAGTATTCATGTTCCTCCGGTACGGATGATACTTCGACAAAAATTGTCGACAAAAATCGAAGAAGCACGGTTTGGCTCCGTTTTTCAAATGGAAAGCCTTAGTGCGGTCTATGCAATACGAACATGAGAGACGACCATGAGAGCTCTATCCCGATAATATTTCATAAGCCAGAAAGTCGTCGATGGTCCACATAAGTGCTGCCATCATCTGAAAATTTTGCTTTCTAGAAACATCGTACGTGTTGGCACCTACTTTCCATAACTGATTCAACTCATCTATCAACGGCTGTAAATACATATCGATGTTCCTCTTCGGATTGTTTGGACCCGGGATAATAACGGTTAGGAACATATACGGAGTCTTCATGCACATCCAAGGCGGTAGATTGTACGGAGTGACAATCACAGGCCAACACGAATACTGGGAGCCCGAAAGTCCAAATGGGGAAAAATTGTCGGAGGAGGGCCCCAATCTGACATTACGCGAATCCGAAGCAAAATCTGGATACACTCGATCAAAGTGCTTTCATGCTCCTCCATCGGATGGATGATCCAATACTCCTACGATCTGTTTCCGCCTGTGCCAACTCATGTTTTCTGCAGTCTCCTTCACCATAAACAACCTCTGCAACCGCGGCATCAAAGGCAAGTGGTGTATCGAATCGGTAGGCTTCCTTACACCGACAAATATTTCTCTATACCAGTGGCCTTGTAGCGATCAGCACCACAGAATCTGCATACATCTTCATCCTTGTCGTCTTTGTAGTACAAAATACACCCGTTACGACATGCATCGATTTTCTCTTATCCCATCCAGAGCAATCTCACAATCCTCTTAGATTGGTAGAAGTCTTTAGGCAACTTAGCACCCTCTGGCAAGATCTCTATAATCAACTCCATCAGTCGGTTCTAGCATTCTTATGACATGTTAAAATTGGACTTGATGCTCAACAATCTTGTAACCACCTCCAACGGTAAATGATCCTCACAACCAGGATATAATGGAGTCCTTGCATTCTCCAGCAACTCCATGAACTTTGCAATATCGATATTCGGTGCCTCCTTAACTGCATCATGATTGTCCGGATCGAAACTAGGCCCCATCGCATTAAAAACTATGTTCACCCACCCGTCGTCGTAAGCAGCGTGGTCGTAGACATCCATATACGGCTCCACATAAGGCTCCGACTCTGATACTAAATATACAAGTTCTTCGTGCGTAGTCCACTGATAGTAATTCGGCGTAAAATCCTTCAAGTACAAATGATATGTGACTTTCACTTCTAGATGATATTTCAAGTTACGATATCTCACACATGGACACTTAATCTTGGTACCGTCCATGTACTGAGGGAACGCCTTGGCGAACTACAAGAACTGTTGTACACCCTCTATGAATTCATCCCGCACACCACATATGTCATCAGGATGACGGTTGTACATTCATGAACGATGATATAGATAGTAATTCAGATCAATTTTTAGATACTTCTGTAAAGATGAATAGACATCGTTCAAGTATATACTCATGTGAATATTTGGTAGTGTATATTATCCAAATGACACTCACTCCAAATATGCAAAGATGAATAGGCATCGTTCAAGAAAATAGTTTAAATTACAGTATATGTCACAAGTCTAAATGGATTTCATATTAATATTTTTAATCATCTTCTGAAAATTTATCTTCTTTGTTTAAATACAATACATGCATTAATACTCCTAGTCCTAGCATTGATACTCAGGAATATCCAATTATGTTGTACACCTACTCGTCTACATACACATAAGAATGCCCCAAACTATTGCAGGGTCTGTTGAGTTAAAAATTACACTCTAGGTATTACCCACTTGATATTTTCACCGATAGATATTATTTATATTGACATTACAGTGTCAACTCTGTATCCTGGATACTCATATTACAGTGTATCAGTGAGTGTCAACTCTGTATCTGGTATATCCACACTTGACATTTGTTTAGGCCATAACTTTCTAATTGAAAAGTCAAGTTATGGATATCCAGTATCAAATTTTTTTTGTCAAGGATACAAAGTTGACACTCACTGATACACTCCTAGATATCCATATTTGACATTTACACCGATAGATATATAGTGTCAACCCTATATAGATTATGAAACAAAAAATAAAGAGAGTTTAGGCCCGATAGATATTATTTATATTGATATTGTAAATGTCAAGTACGGGTCTAAACACAATATCTTGACTAAAACACAAACTCAATGATACACACACACACCCTCACTGTACTGTGCACAAGTATGCACTGTACAACACCTCACTTGATATCACCCGACCTCCTCCGCAATGTTTGATGATAAACAAATGTGAAGGTTTGTACGAAACCTTTTTCTTTTGCTTATAAACAAGAAAAGGAGTACAATTAATCCTATACGAGGATGTTAAGTACAATAAAATAATTATGGGAAAGTATTGCTATAGAAGTCTGATCTGTGGTCGATCACTTTATTCCTTGGACCACACGATGATGAAGAAGTGCTGTAGAAGAAGCTTCAAGAGTTGCAAGTATGATCGAATTTTTGTTGCCAAAGTTGTCAGCCAAAACTCTCTGTTTGTGCTCTCTTTTTATCTGATCTCCTGGTGCTTGCCCCTTGTGCCTTTTTCCTTCCGGTTTGATCGCTGATTTTCTCTTTTCCCTGTGATCAGGGGTCTCTATTTATATAGATCAGTCAAATAACTGTCCAGTTAGCGTAGAAGGCCAAACTGTGAAGAAAGTTGCATCTTTTACGCTGCGGTTATAATAACTGCTACACACGTTCAAATAATCTTCTGAATCTGCGTATGACACGTGTCCCATTATAAGGTACATGTATAACTGCTTCTCGAAGATCACGGCATGCAAGCCACGTAGGTAAGAGCCCCTGCGTAAAGATGGTTGGCGTAAAAGCCAAATAGTTGTCTTGTTGGCGTAAAAGCCAAATAGCTGTCTTGTTGGCGTAAAAGCCAAATAGCTATCTTGTTGGCGTAAAAGGCCAAACTCTACGTAAAACTTGATGATTCATGAATAATAGATAACCAGCGTAAAATAGCCAATTATCTATCACGACTGAGGTTTTGAACGTATTCTGGGCTAAATAGCCTTATCACGTACCTTTGCAAATATAGCCGAGTTGACGAATTTCGAGGAGATAGCATACGGCGTACTCCTATAGTTGAAAATAGCCTGGTTGGTGTAAAATACAATGATGGTGATGTGAGCGTATTAGTCATAGTTTTAGCTTTTCCAGTCAATTATCCATCACGACTGAGGTCTTGAGCGTATTCTGGGCTAAATAGCCTTATCACATACCTTTGCAAATATAGCCGAGTTGGCATATTTCGAGGAGATAGCATACGGCGTATTCCTATAGTTGAAAATAGCCTGGTTGGGGTAAAATGCAAGGATGGTGATGTGAGCGTATTAGCCACAGTTTTAGCTTTCCCAGTAATTTAAAAATAGTACAAAATCTTGTGCATTAAATGCAGAGATTTGCCTCTATCTCGTGCATTAAATGCAGAGATATGCCTCGAGCTTTGTACGAGAAATAGCTTTTGACGTGGCATCTGATTTCGTCTCATCTTGAGCGTAAAAACTTATTTCTGCCCATGTAGAATAGGTAGCGTATTCTTTGAATGCGTAAAAATGACTTGTATCAAGAATATGTCACTAAACGATAACCTGGGTCTCTGTGCAAAATTATTATCATAGCCGTCCTCTCGATCACCGTGCAGTACTTTTGTCAGGAGTCAGGTTCACTGATCTGTCTGACAAATTCATCCGAGGAATACGAAGAGTTCCTCGTACAACTTTATGCTGCATTAAAAACAAACGTATTTTAAAACTTTATGCAGAAGGGTAAAACAACCTTTTACGCAGAACAGTCTTGAAGCTCTGTTTTACGCGGACAGCTCTGAAGCCATATTTTACGCCACACAGCCTTGAAGCTCTATTTTACGCGGACAGTTCTGAAGCCCTACTTTACACCAAAAAGCTCTGAAGCTCTGTTTTACGTGGACAGTTCTGAAGCTCTACTTTACACCACACAGCCTTGAAGCTCTGTTTTACGCGTACAGCCCTGAAGCCATATTTTATGCCACACAGCCTTGAAGCTCTATTTTATGCGAACTTCATGTATGTGGGGGTTTTGACTGTATAATACGCGTACAATTCCCCAGCATATTTTATGCTTCTACAAGACCCCCTTCAAAGTTTTCAAATTCCTCGTAATTTGAAATACTTTGAATGAAGCATGAAATGGTCAAACTTGACCCGGTCTTCAAGGCTAATTTTTCGGCTATCTTTAAGAAGTCGTTGGAACTTGTATGTTCTCTTCTGCTTATATATGGGCAAGCAAATGAACTTGGTTTTCCATACTTCCTTTACCGTAAAGATGACTGCTGAGATTCATTGGGCTGAACTGAGAAAGAAGAAGATTATGCTCTTTCAGCATGTAAGAAGCCGTAAAAAGAGACGTCTTCGAGCAAATATTCTCTGCAATGATGGACCATAGAAGGATATCATAGCTTCCTTTGCTCGAGATAATCAGCGATTTTATATGGCAATTCGTCAAAGAGAGAGGAAGGGTCGCATTAGACCACACAGCTTGCTAGCTGTATTTTCCCCTATTATGAAGCTGGACCCTGATGGGCAGCTTGGTCGTGTCTTCCAGTATTGTGTTGGGTCTGAATCCCTAATACAATTCTAAGCATGGTCGCCGATGATGTATGAGGGTGGGCTTGAATAATTTAAACAGGCCCAGTTTTGTATCCTCCCTTCATTAACCATTTTCTTGGCCCCCGGCCGAAGAAGTGTTGCAGAAGAAGAAATGAAGATCTCCATCAGACGAGAACCTAGCGTAATAGATTCCCATCATATGTAATCATGATATTGAATATTAATAAAAAATCCTTTGTAAAATAGATTTTTATCATATGTAATCATGATTAATAAACTTGCCTTCTTTTACGCACTATTGATTTGCCATATTGCTGTGAGGAAGTCTGGTAATGCGCAGATTCAACACGCTTGAGTAATTTCTACGCTGACTCTCACAAATATGCCTCCAGTCACGTTCCGACTTTTACGTATAGAGAAAGATGAGTAAAAACTCTTTTAGCATTAAATTGTCCTGAAGATCCAATCGTCATGCTGTATTTGGACGAGGAGTCACATAGAATTCTGAACTATTATTTCTCCTTCATAAATATGAAGAATATCTGTTCAGAACATCATCTTCAAAAAAATGGCTTCTCGAAAGATTCTCGAGACAAGGCAAGAAATATCCGCCGAATAGGCCATCCCTGAACTAGAATCTGGCTAATACTTCGAATGAACTATCAATGGCCAAGGAAGAAAAGTCATCTTCCAGTGAAGACAGACACTTTCAGGGAACTCCTTGGCCCTTCGTCTGATGAAGTCCCCTCGAATAAAAAAGGAGAGAAAACACTGATAAGAAGAGCATTTCCTGCGTAAGCTCTTGTGACTGGCTTTTTCAAGCATAAAACCCAAATTATCAAGATATATGCGTATTCTGCTAGCTGATCTGTCCCACGTAATTTAAGATGCGCGTAAAATCTTAGATCCGTAGCATTTGAGCATAAAATCATAGATACGCAGCTTCTGAGCGTAAAATCGTAGATCTATAGCTTTTGAGCGTAAAAGCTTTTGAGCGTAAAATCGTAGATCTGTAGCTTCTGAGCGTAAAATCGTAGATCCGAAGCTCTGCGCGTATCCTTTACGCAACATGGTGACCTGTCTCCCTTTTCAAATGATCGACTGATGTGGTCCTGAATCCTAACCGACTATAATAAAAATCAGATTTGGTTAAGGATTCAAAGAGTCACCTGAACTCTATAAATAGACCTAGGTCATGAGAGAGAAACATCATTCGCCTCTTTCTGAAAAACTCTTCGTCTCTTTCTGAAAAACCTCAGATTTGCATGGAACCAAAACAGACCTCCGCCGCTAAAGGAAAGAAAGCCGCGCCATTATCTCGTTCCTCTGCTCAAGCACGAGCGACTCCTAGTAGGCCAAGTGAGCCTCGTTCTGAACGAAGTGCTCCGCCGTCTAGCTGTGCACCGGGCATCACAGGTAAAAACTTTGAGAGGAATAAAACCCTTCGCACACATTATACGTGTATGCGCAAATATGCCCACATTTTAATGTGTTAGTGTAAAACTCCATTTTTTTGCAGTCTGGCGTAAAAAACTCAGACTGTCAATTTTTGGTGTATAGTGCAAATCTTGTGTTTAACGCACTAGGAGTAAATTCCAGGGTAAAACTCATATTTTTTGCAATCTGGCGTAAAAACTCATACTGTCAAGTTTTGGCGTATACTGCGAGAATGTAGCACTTTTACGTTTTATGCGCTGAAAATAAATTCCACCGTAAAAACTTACTTATTCTCTTGCTTTTTGCAGTGGACCTACAGATCCCTCCTCTGGCTGAAGTAATGGGCTCTGATATTGGAATGTTGAATTCCAACTACTTGGAGGACTTGTCCCATGTGACTTTTCCCATCTCTGGAAACGAGTATCCTCAAGAAAGGGGAACTCTGATCTCGGTCCAAGGAGAAAGAATATTGCTGAGTATGATCAGTGGGGAAGCCTTGACGTACATAGACGGAACGGAGTATAAAAAACCAGCTTTCTTATTTGGGGATGTTATTGATAAATAATCCCAAACAAAACCCAAGAAGGAAGATTGGGTATTTTCTGCTGTGGGCACGGTTATGTACCTGCCAAAGATATCCAGAGATTACCCTATTTCTGCATTCTTCCATGCCACACATCCCAGAAGGATGGCATGGACTTTGACTCCTGATCTTCATGGCCAGCCAGGGAAGATCTTTTATAAGAAAGGATTAACCCAAGGATCCTTTGTAAGTAGTCCCTCCGGCCCTGTTATGCCCTTCAGAGGATTACTACTAGGCAGCGTCCCTAGTGGGTACTACTCTTTGATCCAGCCATTTCAAATGGCAACTTTCTGCAATGAATTTATGGAGCAGGGAGAAGTATATCATAAGGTTAACCCTCGCACAAGTGGATGGCTTAACCCCCAGAATCTTCGATGGGCCAATTTAACTGCATGGGCCCTGAAGCACTTTCAAGTGGAGCTAGAAAGTATTAACTTACTTGAGCCTGTCAGTGCTACTAGTGTTGGGCTGCCTATCAACCCTAATTTGTTCTTGGCTTTGATGGAGCGATATAACTCCCTAACTGGGACTTTCGCCACTCTGATAGGTGAGTTGGGCCTAACCCTTCATGAGATGGCAGATATCTTAAAGCTGCCAATGGGAGACATTCCTTATGAAGAATACGTCCCCACCAACAGAGAGTTGAAGGATACCAACCCTCGGGTAGTGGCAGTATACCAAGAGCTGATGAGCCACTATCTTGCATGCACCACCTTCTATAAAGAGCCTTCTGATTTAGCCTATATTAACAAATGGGTATCCTACCTCTTCTTCCATCAGGCTAGAAACGCCAAGCAGGACAAGGTTGTAGATAGCAAAGACAAACCTTTGAACCCTCTGAGCATTCTTAATGCCAACACAATCGATAATCTTATTGAAGATGCAGGGGCTCAAGATTGTGTTCTAAATAAAGAGATATGGGGTTATCCTGCGGGAACTAAAGCCTACAGTTACATGAGACATTGTCGAAAGCTTTTGTCAAAAGAAGCTCAATTGGCTGGCTTCATGTCTATTTGGCTACGCCCATGGGTGGTGCCTGGCATCGCGTCTGCGGATCGTATTCATCGAAACACCCTATGGCCCGCAGTATGTTTGGTATTTGGAGCAAGATTGGGTCTGCTCCCTGCCATGGTATGCAGGATACAAGCTGGCCTGAGGGCTATTACTGATGGGCTGCTGGCCGATACTACACAGCGCGAAGGATGTCCCAGAGTGGAATTACCATTCTTATATCTGATGGGTTGGTTAATCCTTCACAACACCAGAGTGATGTCTCCCGGATCTGCCAGTGGTTCGGGCAATAACTTCTTGTTGAATTACAATAATTCTTTTTGGAATGTGACTAGCATCATAGATTATGGACTAGCACTAAATTTTGCCCATAGTTGAAAATTCTTCTGTATAGTCCCCCCAGTACATATCAATCAGCAGGGGGATAAACTCCATGATATAGGTCAGGGGAAGACTATTCTTTCTCCTGAAGCCTTTTAGTGGTTGGTCTGCATTAGACATTCCCACCTGCTGTACAGAAGTGAGGACCACTGCTACTTGGAGCCTTATCTGCCTAGCTTTTTGCCAGGCAATTTGGATATGATTAGTTGCACGTGGAAAATCCCATCACCAGCTTTAAATTCAAAGGTGGACTTATTGATGGAGCTAGAGTATGGTGTTATTTCATCATGGGTTATACTGGAGCAACATTTATTGTACCCGCGACTTTTCTCTCCATGGAGTTGCACATTCTTCATTCATACGCACAGTTTTATGTGTCCATCAATACCTTCCATCGTGATTTTGATGTATATGGAAGTTTCAGAATGCCCTCCCATAAGTCCACTGAAAGAGAGGAGATACCATTTGTCTCCTCTGATGAAGGTGATGAAGCTACTGGTACAGATAATTATTTGTTGATCTTACCGAGAGGCGTAATAGCTCCGCCAGCAGAGCCTCTCATTATTTCCAATAAACGAAAGGCTTCTACTCTGAAAGAGCCTTCCCTCCGCAAGAAGAAGCAGACTACCAGAGGTCCTAAAAAGACTTCCACCAAGGGGCCTCTTCCAGGAGTGAGCCTATTGTTTCCCCTGTTAGGGATAATTCTTTGATTAGGGTTCCTTTACCTTTTAAAGAAGGAGCCTCCACAGTCCCAGCTGAAAGTGCTGGAGATTCTTTGCCTGCGACTGCTGTGGCTACTAGCGTTACTGGTGGTGCTTCTATATCGCCTTCGAGGCCGAGCTCAATAATGATCAGTATACCTTTACCAAGACAAATAATAGGACTAGTCCCTCCTTCATCTGTAAGTATTTCAAGCGAGATTCCACCCGATGAACCTCGAGTAGATCTGGGTAATGACTGGGATGACTACCCTCAAGCATCAGTTGGTGTACCCTCCTCGCCAGGTATGATAGCTTGTTTAGCATCATTAAGAAATGATTTAGCTATACAGGCTGCAGACGCACTATACATACCATCGGCCATGGCTAAATGTTGTCTTTACGCTTTTTTTAGGAAAATTTAACATCAAATTGATATTAACTTTCTCTTATCTTAGTTTCAGGCAAAGACATTTCTGGGGAGGGTGGAGCTGAAACAACCTCTGATTTTGTTGCGGATCCAGCTAATGAAACGGCGGTGACCACCGTTAAAGAAGCATACCTTGAAGCTGTTGATCCTTCATCCGTAACATTCTCAGATATAATCCTGCCAGCAGCAGTTCAAATAATATCAGAGGTGGATGAACCCACCATCTCGACTGTGCCTCCTTCGTCGAGTATGCCAGCAACTTCAACTATTGTTGGTGTCTCTTCTTTTATCGCACCATCTGTTGAAGCAACGACTGTGGCAACATCCTCTGCAGTCATTCCAGAAAGAAGATTTACCGATATTGCGGCCACTCCCAACATCCATTCGAGCTTTGCTATGCTAGTTGAACAATACACTAGCATATTCTACCTCACTTTGAAAGAATTGATATCCATGGTGCTGGAGAAGAATCTAGGCTTTGATGCTCTGAAGACGTCCTCCAAGCTCACTATTGCGCAGATTAGAAATTTTAATGACGCTGAAAGAGCTAATGCGCTAGAGCAAATGGTTAATAGTTTAAAACAATCCATTAACGAATATTTGTAACTATCCCGAGGCAGCATCAATGACTTGGTTCAGGCTGAGTACGACTCACTAACTACAGAATTTGCTCAGAAGACAGAAATTTTAAACAAATCCATCCAGGAACATCAACAAGAGATGAAGAAAGAGCAAGCAGTATTGGTGGAGAGTATTCCTCAGCTAGCTCAGTGTCGTATCGAATGTGAGGGATATGAAGTGAGGGTTCGAGAATTGGAAGCTGAACTTGCTCAAATAAGGGAGAGGCTTCTCAAAGCATCACTAGTTCATGATGTATTGGAGGGCCAAGTGAATACAGCTCAACAGAACTTGACACATGTGGGTGTCATCCATACAAGTTTTATTGATTCTCTGTCCGAACTTTCTCACTTGAGCAATGACGAAGCAAGGCTGGAACTGGCTCGCACAAACATTTTAAACTCCAGGAATGAGAGGATGGCTGCTTTGGCGCAACAGATCCGGGATTTAACTGCTCCTCCCCAATGATGTACTTTTTGCTTCTCCTATAATTTCTCAGAGATAATAAAGATATATTTTCTGACTTTGTGGACCCATCAGTTTAGAATATAAATGATAGACTAAGATGAAAGTGATATCAGGGGTAATATGAACATGATATACTTTCGGTAAGGTTTAGCTGAATGTAAATCTATTCAGAGGTAATATGAATCTAATAGAATATAATCCAACTAAATTTGTATACAAAATACTATCAAAGATAATATGAACATGATAGGTTTATAAATTAGTTAAGCATATCGATTAAGAGGTCATATGAACCTAATAGAATATGATTTAGCTAACCTTTGTACGTAGTATCGCCAGAATGAGATCTTCATCATACTCCGTTAAGCAAATAAGATCAAATATAATACTTCTTCAAAAATTTGCCGTTGATAGGAGCCATTATCATATCTCCATTTAGGCTTGGCTAATCTGTAAGCGCCATTTGAAATTATATAAGGGCCCTCTATTTCTTTACGATTGTTTGTGCGAACTTTGGACATCATACCAGAGGTAATATGGATGCAGTACAATACCGTGTTTGTTGAGGACATCCCACTGGGGGATCCTTGGTGGACCTATTATTTGTTGCGCACGTTGAGTGCAAATAATAAGTTCAAAACAAGCCCTATCAGAGGTAATATGGACGTGATAGGTTTTGTGGCTAGTAAAGACATCTTGCTGGAAGGATTTTTGTGGAACCATTACTTTTTTGCACAAGTAATAGGTTTGAGACAAGTCCTACCAGAGGTAATATGGACGCGATAAAATATGACTCTGTGGGGATAGTGGAGGGACATATTTGAATTATTCGTTTCCATTGCGGACATCTCCCCGGGGGGTTTTTGGTGGACCTATTACTTCTTGTGCATGAGAGTGCAAGTAATAAGTTTAGGACAAGCCCTGCCAGAGGTAATATGGACGTGGCAGTTTTTATGGAACTAACACCACTGGTGTACTTAGAGTTAAGTACGGGTGCTAAGTTGAGATGACAACCGATATCAGAGGTAATATGGACATAAAAATCGATAGCCAAAACTCGGAAGGTTTGCTCAGAGATAATATGGACATGACAAACTCAGCCTGAGAGAAATATTATGACAGTAGTTCAAAGGTAATATGGACGTGAACTAATATCCAAAAAATTTATTGAGGAGTGATTTGTTGAGTGTGGTCTATCCAAATATGAAGATAGACCAAAGGATTATTCCGCTGGGGAGATTGATAGGACGATAGCTCAGAGGTAATATGAACATGGCTAGCGTCTAACGATATTGGTTTGAATAGTCACTGCGAGAGTGTGCGAGTGGACCTAAGGATTGCTTCGCTGGAGGGATTTTGAGGATCCATCATCCATTGCGTATCCGGGACTCTTGGATACGGATGATGGCTTTTTACAAGAATTTGTAACAAAGGAGAAAATGTTGCACATAGGCACTTGCTGGGGATGCCAAATTGCTGAACATATCTATTCAGAGGTCATATGAACATGATAGAATATGATTCTCGATCTTCGACGATCGAGAAAATATTGCACATAGGCACTTGTTGGGGATGAAGAACCAAGAGTCAATTTGTATATCTGGGTTGTGAACTTATTACCCATGTACCTTACGTATAGATAATAAGCTAGAGTGACTAGCACTACCAGGGGTTATGCGAACGTGAAAGTAGAAAGTCGAAGGACAGAACTTCACTCATAGGTGATATGGACATGAAAAAGTTCTGAAAATATCTTACTCAGAGGTAATGTGGACGTGGTAAGATATGACTCTGTGGAACATGGAGAGACGTAGTTCAGAGGTAAACTGATCGATAGCAACAACCTGGAAGGTTTGCTCAAAGATCACTTGTACATGGCAAAACTCAGCTGGAGAAAAAAATATTTAGACAACAGTTCAGAGGTAATATTGACGTGAACCCATGTCCGAAAAATTCACTGGAGAGTGATTTGCTGAGTGGGGATAGACCTGAAGGTTGCTCATCTGGGGAGACTTTAGGGACTCATCATCCGGTACTTCTCGAGGGGGCAAATTGCCACGTTGGAGTAAGATCAATTCGCAGTGACCGTCTTCTCGTTTATAAATGCAAAGTGATGGCTTTGGCGTCGATCAACTCCTGGATTTTCCTTTTCAGTACATAGCATACCTTTGTGGGGTAATGAATGTACCGATAAAAAAGACAATATTTTGGATCATCGACCTTGCCAGCCTTTTCAGGGTATCTGATGTTGGGTAGCCGAAGTTTATTTTCCTTCATCAATATATTGAAGATTTTAATGACGTCATCCTCATTGAAGGAGAAAGTCCACTTTGTCTTTCGGGCTCCCGATACCTTAGTCGTACGGTCCTCAGGGAAGATGGTCATAGTTGCTTCATCTTCGGACTCAGAGGGAATTCTAACCCCAGCTTTGGATGCTGCTCTATTTTGTCGAGGGAGACTACCCCCAGATATGTCATCGTCTGGTTCTTCTTCTTGTAATAAAGAAGAATAGTTCAGTCTGTCAAAAACTGACCATTTTGCTTTAGAACAGCAACGGTTAATTACAACCTTATGACTATTACAATAATATTCTCTATGAGGTGTAATAGACGTATTAGTAGATCCCCTGTCTTTGCATTTCTGGATCAAGAAATCACGCAAATCAGAGAGATTACAAGAAGAAGAAGAAGAAGGCTTATTTTTTCTTTTTACATCAGTAGGAAGGTGTAGATTAGGAATCATAACCCTTTCCCTACCATAGGAATACAGCAGTTCACCCATGTGAGTAACATATAATCCATCATCTGTCTGAGGAGCATATCTTCCCGTAAAACGAGTCTTCTTTACGCGGACAGACCTATCCTGGCGTAATTTGGATATTTGCATAGGTTCACGTAGAACAGGGAAAGTTCGCGTAATCTGAAGAGTGGGAACTTTCTTCTCTTGTGGATGTAAAAGCCTAGAGGTTGGAAAATTCGCCACTTGTTTCCCTTGATGTGATCAAAGGGTACATCTGCCTCATCATAGACGGGAGATGTATTTTTACGCGCAGGGCGCTTTTGAAATTTCCGAATTGGCACTAAGGCCTTGCCAGAAATTTTGTCTGCCACGTCACAGACAGGAGACGAAGTTTTACGCGCAGGGCGCATCTGAGACTTCTGGATTGGCACTGAGGCATTACCAGAAGTCTTGTCTACCACGTTACAAACGGGAGACAAATTTTTATGCACAGGGCGTGTCTGAGGCTTCTGGATTGGCACTGAGACATTGCCAGAAGTCTTGTCTACCACGTTACAAATGGGAGACAAATTTTTACGCGCAGGCGTGTCTGAGGCTTCTGGATTGGCACTGAGGCATTGCCAGAAGTCTTGTCTACCATGTCACAAACAGGAGACAAATTTTCATGCACATGGCGTATTGGCGCAACTTTGTTGATCAGAGAGTGAGAGCTTGCAGGAAGGGTAAAGGACATCTTAGGCATCCATACTTTATGCAGCTTCCTGTTGTTGTGGAGAGAGGAGGAATGAGAGCTATCCCCTGCATGAAGCATGTCTTCATAGGCAGATTGGTCGAACTGGACGACCAAAGTCTTCTTCTTCGATCCGATGGATACAATATCGTGTTGAGCAATTGCTTTCTCGTTAGATGAGAAAGTTGTCCCCAACGGAGTCGCCATTTTTGTTTGATGATAAACAAATGTGAAGGTTTGTATGATGCCTTTTTCTTTTGCTTACAAACAAGAAAAGGAGTACAATTAATCCTATACGAGGATGTTAAGTACAATAAAATAATTCTGGGAAAGTATTGCTATAGAAGTCTGATCTGCGGTTGATCACTTTGCTCCTTGGACTACACGATGATGAAGAAGTATCGTAGAAGAAGCTTCAAGAGTTGCAAGTAGGATCGAATTCCTGTTGCCAAAGTTGTCAGCCAAAACTCTTTGTCTGTGCTCTCTTTTTCTCTGATCTCCTGGTGCTTGCCCCCTTGTGCCTTTTTCCTCCCAGTTTGATCGCTGATTTTTTTTCTTTTACCTGTGATCAGGGGTCTCTATTTATAGAGATCAGTTAAATAACTGTCCAGTTGGCGTAGAAGGCCAAACTGTGAAGAAAGTTGCATCTTTTATGCTGCGGTTATAATAACTGCTACCCATGTTCAAATAATCTTCTGAATCTGCGTATGATACGTGTCCCATTATGAGGTAACACGTATAACTGCTTCTCGAAAATTACGATAAGCAAGCCACGTAGGTAACAGCCCCTGCATAAAGATGGATGGCGTAAAAGCCAAATAGCTGTCTTGTTGGCGTAAAATCCAAATAGCTGTCTTGTTGGCGTAAAAGGCCAAATAGCTGTCTTGTTGGCGTAAATGGCCAAACTCTGCGTAAAACTTGATGATTCATGAATAATAGATAACCAGCATAAAATAGCCAATTATCCATCAAGACTGGGGTTTTGAACGTATTCTAGGCTAAATAGCCTTATCACGTACCTTTGCAAATATAGCCGAGTTGGCATATTTCGAGGAGATAGTATACGGCGTACTCCTATAGTTGAAAATAGCCTAGTTGGCATAAAATGCAAGGATGGTGATGTGAGCGTATTAGTCACAGTTTTAGCTTTCCTAGTCAATTATCCATCACGACTGAGGTCTTGAGCGTATTCTGGGCTAAATAGCATTATCGCATACCTTTGCAAATATAGCCGAGTTGACGTATTTCGAGGAGATAGCATAAGGCGTACTCCTATAGTTGAAAATAGTCTGGTTGGCGTAAAATGCAAGGATGGTGATGTAAGCGTATTAGCCACAGTTTTAGCTTTCCCAGTCATTTAAAAATAGTATAAAATCCCGTGCATTAAATATAGAGATCTGCCTCCATCTCGTGCATTAAATGCAGAGATATGCCTCGAGCTCTGTACGAGAAACAACTTTTGACGTGGCGTCTGATTTTGTCTCATCTTGAGCGTAAAAACTCATTTCTGCCCATATAGAATAGGCAGCGTATTCTTTGAATGCGTAAAAATGACTTGTATCAAGAATATATCACTAAACGACAACCGGGGTCTCTGTACAAAATCATTATCACAGCCATCATTTTGATCACCGTGCAGTACTTTTGTCAGGAGTCAGGTTCACTGATCTGTTTGACAAATTCATCCGAGGAATACGAAGAGTTCATCGTACAAATTTACGCTGCATTAAAAACAAACATATTTTAAAACTTTACGCAGGAGGGTAAAGCAACCTTTTACATAAAATAGTCTTGAAGCTCTGTTTTACGCGGATAGCTCTGAAGCCATGTTTTATGCCACACAGCCTTGAAGCTCTGTTTTAAGCGGACAGTTCTGAAGCCCTACTTTATGCCAAACAGCTCTGAAGCTCTGTTTTATACGGACAGTTCTGAAGCTCTACTTTACACCACACAGCCTTGAAGCTCTGTTTTATGCGTACAGCCCTGAAGCCATATTTTATGCCACACAGCCTTGAAGCTCTATTTTATGTGGACTTCATGTATGTGGGGTTTTTGACTGTATAATACGCGTACAATTCCCCACATATTTTATGCTTCTACACCCAAGTGCATTGCAGTGTACTGCTATGCACCTATCACCCCTTGCTGCAGCACTGAGTTACACTCCCCCCTTAGCACACACACATCATACATATGCACACTATGCCATTTTTTTGGGTTGCCTTGTATAGCTCTAAACTAGGATACATGATTGTAGGAATTTCTTTAACCACACATAATCAAGTCACTCAGTTTTCCTACTTAATTGCCTAAAACAACAATAATGTTTATAACCATGCATGATTGATAATCAATGTATGTGTGTGTCCGTGTCCGATAAAATGCTTACAACCTTATCCTCGATATCGTGTCCTAACCTTTCATATCCATGTTTCCTACAATTTTACCATACAGATCATGAGATGACATAATATAAACATGTGTGTGTGTGTTCGTGCACGTGTTAGGGTTAGTGTATGCGTGTTAGTGTGTTCGTGTGTCCGAGTTTGGGTTAGTGTTAGTGTCCGCTTGTGTGTGTGTCTGAGTTAGGATTAGGATTTACCTAAGGAATGGGTGGCCGGAGAGGAGGGAGTTGACCGAGCAGGGGGTGCCCTTAGAGAAGGAGGACTCAGTTGAAGAGGAGGAGGAGGAGCCCAGAGAGGAGAAGCCCGGAGAGGAGGAGGAGGAGCTCGATGGAAGAGGTGGAGGAGGAGCTCGGTGGAGTTGGAGGAGGGGAAGGAGCCCGGAGAGGAGGAGGAGGATCACGGTGGTGGAGGAGGAGGAGGGGGTGCCCAGGGTCGTAGGGGGAGCACGGTCGACGGCGGAGGTCGGTAGTGGGGGTCGTCGGTGAGGGGCTGGGTCACGGAGGTGGGGGGAAAGGAGAAAATTTGGAAAAATATCGAGTGAGAATGGGAAAAAGTGAAAGCGGATCGCTATATTAAAAAAAATTAGCGACGTCTCTTAAATACGTCACTAATCGTCGGTATTAGCGACATTATATAGTCGCTAAACATCGCTAATTCTGAAAATATTAGCGACTACTTAGACGTCACTAAACGTCGCGTATAAAAAAATCCAGCAACGTTTTGCTACGTTTATAAATGTTGCTAATTAAAAAATTAAAATTGTCGGTAAAAAAGTCGCTAAACGTCGCTAAATTAAAAACTTTAGTGATGTTTAGCGACGTTAAAAAAATATATAGCGACTATTCTTTCAAAAAACAAAGTACCGTCGCAATTCGTCGCAAACAGCGACGTATATCGACGTTTACTTACGACGTCGCTAAATTCTTTAACATTAGCGACGTTTACTTACGACGTCGCTAAAAATGTCGCTATTTCATCATATTTTGGTAGTGGCCGCATAAACACGTGGTGTATCGCATTTGACAAGTCCATTAATGAGTTGATGTGACCTTTCGTCTTTTTTTGAGCTGCCATTTTCACGAGTCTCGAAGCGTCTCAGTATGATGAGTGATGTGTCAGAGAGTTTGACAGACATCAAATGCTATGTCAGGGGGGTCTTATGCGGCTAGGTTGATCAGGCCGCATGTGGCTCCTTTGCGGCCAAATTGTTCTGACCACATGTGACTCCTCTACGGCTTGGTTTGTACAGGCCGCATGTCGCTTCTCTGCGGCTTTTTAAGGGGCATGACCTCTATACGGCCTGCATGATTTTTTTATGCTTCTACAAGGCCCCCTTCAAAGTTTTCAAAATGATAACTTTGGAATACTTTGAATAAGAAGCATGGCCGAGCGTTATTGGCCGCATATGAGGGACATGCCGCATAGACTCATGGCTGCATAGTTGTCTCTGCCAGGCTATCAAATCTTTATTAAATGAGGAGATTTTCTTTGATCCCCGAGCAGATCTTTTGGGATTATGCGCCGTCAGGGATAAAGTGGCCCAACGAACAAGGAGTCGCCATCATCTCCAGTCGTACATGGATCGAGACGGGTCAGGATTCGAACAGTCGCCATTATTATCTCCAATTGCATGTCATCGATCTATATATAGAGGATTTTGAGGAGAGATAAAAAGGTCTTTTTTTACTAATATTTATTCTACTTCTTCTTCTTCTTCTTCCTCTTTGTTGCTGCTATGGCTCCCAAGATTGCTTTCTTTGTCGCTACTACTGCCAAGAAAGCCCCTAAGGGCAAGGGGAAGACCAAGAGCAAGGGGAAAGGTCGCGCTGCTGCAGCGGACTCTTCGTCGCTCCCCTCCGACGTTCAACTGTCGATCATGGGTACGTTCCATGGAGACGAAGTCTTATTCTGTTCACGGTTGGACGCATGGATACGTCTATGCGCCAACTTCTTACTGCTGCATGGGAGACCATGTCGCATGGACGAGCTCTGCCATATAGGTACCCAAGCAGCATGGATACGTCTATACCGCATGGGTGTTCCTAGGTCGCATGGATAAGTCTATGCCGCATAGGTGAGTCTATGCCGCATATGTGCCTAGGTCACATGGCTGACTCGGCCGCGTGGATGCCTAGGCCGCATATGTATGTCATTATTTTGATACTTTTCAATGGTTCTGATCCAACTTCTTTGTGGTTTTTGCAGTGACTTTGCCCACCACACCTTCTGGCAAATTGGTCCTCGGTCACAACCCGCTACCCTTGAACTTGAATCTTGGGGACCTGGGTGCGACTCTCCATAAACAGGTTGACAAGGATCTCCTGCCTGAGCGACAACAGGAGATCGATAAGCAGACTCCTTCCTTTTTGTTGATTCAAATCAACTCGGGGGAGATCCCTGCTAAAGACGGGGAGCACTTTTTCAAGAAGCTGTACTTCCTGTTTGGTGATGCAGTGGAATCTTCTCAGCCCGAGATGGGAACGGCCAGGAAGAATTGGTATTTCATATTTTGTGAGACGAAGATGACATTTTTGGCCTTCAAACGTCACCTGCCTTTATCGGACATGAAGGTGATGATGGGTCAGCGGCAGATGGGCTAAAATTTGACCCCTGAGCCGCAGGGGGCACTCCTTGGCAATATCTGATGTGGTACCGGGAAGAACAAGGTAGAGTTTTCTAGCACGAAGGAGTCGCCCTTGTACTCCTTGCTAGGACTAAAGCCGGGTCTCATCGGAAGTGACCTAGGATCGAACCTTAGTATATATACAGCAGATACCTTGCTTTATCAGGTTCACAAGAAGGGGACCTATCCGACAGGATAGCTACGGGTTCTCAACTGGGCCCATTATAACGTCTACTGGTGTCGTCTGACCCTGTGGATTCTGAAGAAGTATGAGAGGGAGCTCAGGGCCGCATATTTGTTTTTCGCCTTGAGGGGCATGTGTCATGGTTTGGAGATAAACTGCCCCCTGTTCGTTGCCCTGATAGAGTTGTACAACCTTCGCACTGGGATCCTGGTGGCAAGATGGGCCTGGCAATGCATTAGATGCATGTTGTCTCAAAACTCCCTTGGGGCGACGAACCCTACGAGGAGTATACCTCGAGCAATAAAAAAATTCGTGAAGTTAGAAGCAGAGAACCAAGAGATCCTGGCATTGTGCCAAGAACTACTATGCCATCATTGCATCTACCAGAGGTCGTCAAAGAAGACAAGGAAATCTACTAAGGGATCCTCTCCTCATATCATGACTTGGACTCGCTACCTCTTGTTGGAGTCAAAAGAGTCCACTAGGGTCCAAGTTCGGGCCCCACGATCGAAACAGGAAGTGACTGACTCCATCCGGGCATAGAAGGAACTGGTTATCGAGGGTACGAAATTTGAGGGCTCCTCGGAGGAAGATGATGAACCTCTTGACGAGATGCGTAGCCTCGAAGATGAGCTCAGCTACTTCTATATGGACACCCACCAGTTGTCCACGAAGGCTGTGCTGACGGGATACTTGATGCTCTAGTTGTGCAACTGCGTAGTCTCGGGCGGGTCTGGAATGATAGAGAGGATCAGTCACACCCTTTATTCTACCTGCTGTGAAGTTGGATTTTGGCCACAAGTTGGCCCTTCTGCCGGCCATGGTCTGCTGTATCCATCATGGACATTGCAACTTTTTCGAGAAAGTGAAGGACCACCCAGGTAAAGGACATTTCAACAAGGTCAAGCTTTCTTACCATTATTTGATGGGGTGGCTTCTCCTGCATCACGGGTCCTTGATGAGCCCTGGGACTGACGAGGATATGGTGGCTGCCAACGCCCTGATCCACAGGTACCGAGGAATGAAGTAGAAATACGATAGCGTCCCCGTTGGTAGGAGAGATCTCTCCTTCATGACTGGCTGGACTTTCTTCACGTCGGAGCTAGAGTTCATTGATGACGAAAGAAACGTCATTTACTAAAATAATGGGGGTGTCCCGTATTTTGTCTGATAGGTGCTTTCGCTGGCTCCAAGCCATCCGTCCCTCCCATCTAGTGTACCAGAATAAAGCTACTATTTTCTTGAGCCCTACTTGCCCAGCCGGTTCGCTCGTCAATTTTGCTACACTCAGCTCTTACTAGGTCACACAAGTGCATCTCTTGGGTATAGTGACAATTTGCTTGATGGAGCCCAAGCAAGGAGTCACTATAATGCTACTGGAGCCCAGGTTCGGTTTTAACTGCCAATAGTTGGGGTCGTGCCGAGAATACTTTATATTATTGCAAGGAGTCACTATAATGCTACTGGAACCCACCTACGAAGTATTATTGTACGGCGAATGCCCCATCGGACAATTTTAACCTGGAGAGGAGTTACATTGAAGGCACCATACTAATGCCTCCGGAAGCAAAAGCACACAGGACGTCCAAGAAAGGTAAGGGTGTTGCTAAGCCTTTTCTTGTGGATTTGGACCCCTTGACCGGAAAAGGGAAGACGACCTCTCCATCTGATGATCCTCTGCCGATAGCACAAATCAAAGGCCGAGACTCACCTTGCTCGCTACTCCAAGAAGAAGGACGGATGTGGTCCCAGAGACGGAGCCTGTGGTAAAATTGAAGTCCCTTCCAAAGAAGACTGTAAGGAAAGAGATAGGACCCCTTGCACTAGTCATTTCTGAAGCAGAGGCCACTTTAGATGCTATGGCAGTATTCATAAACCGTCTTAGTTTGATTCTGCCTGGTCCTCTGTATACATATGTTGGTTCTAGTCTGTTTGAAATTTTATAGACGCGGGAGAGAAGGGACCGTCCCCGGTGAACAGCCGCTTCGATGGTTTCTTACGCTGAATCGAAAGAAGGAAACCCCCTCGGAGTCTGATGTGGGTGCCTCGGAACCAATTCCTGAGGCTTCGGGAGCTCAGGGCTCAGATGCAGCTTCTGAGGAGCAGCCTTATACCCCTTTGGAGCATATATCCGTACAGGACATGGATGCCTTAGGGAAGGCTATGACAACACTGGGCCAGTTGCAACATGTGTCGCCTCCTTCGGGTATGTTATTTCGTAACTTCTCAAGAGCTAAAAAATTTTGGCTTCAGCTTTCAATTCTCCGAGTGAAGTTAATTACTGGTTGTTCTGGTTCTGTAGATCCCATCTCTACCTTGAGAACCGTGGACGTGGATGCCTAGGAGGTTGTCATGAAAGAAGGGAGCATTGAGCTTGTTAGGAAGACGCCTAAGTCTCTCCCTAGCTCTGGTTAAGGACCTTCTACAGTATCCCCTACGAAGGCTATGATGAAGAAGGTTCCTACCGTTGTAGGTCCTTCCAGTGTGGCAAATTCTCCTTAAACTATTGCTGCTGGGAACTCCATAGCTGAAGCCTCTTTGGATAGCGGAGTGGTAAGATATCTCGATGAGGCTGCTCCCGATGTTCCCAGTACTGTGATCGTTGGGCCGTCTTCTGAGGTTGCCGCAACGCAGTCTGTGGTTGGTTTACAGGTGGGAGCCGACACATCCGGGCGCCCTGGTACTTCTATCCCAAGTCTAGGTACTACCCCGCCATCCGTTGCTCAGCAACCGGGTATCCAGGCATTTCATGCGTCCATGAAGGATTGGATCGCAGACAGGACCGTCGATTGCTCCTTTGCTGCTGCTTCACCTTCAAGGTCATTGAACACAGTTTCGCAACTTGTCGCGCCCGTGGCTTCTTCCTCCGTCCAGCCACCTTTGACTCCGGCTACATTGGAAGAGATTGACGAAAATATCAGACTCTCCATTCAGAGTTCCCATGTATTCTTAAAGAAAGGGGTCGAGGGTGTGTTGGAGCACAACAAATCCTTTGCCTGGGCAAGGCATTTTGTCGAGGGCCAGGTCCACTCTCTGAGGGGTCTCCCCGGTTTTGAATAAATGGCCGACTTCGTGGGGCCAGAAGTTGGTGGAGGTGGAGAAATGCCTAATGGAGTTGCAGTAGTAACAATAGGCAGAAATGGGAATATTGATATCCCACAAGTATAACGAGTTCTCGAAGAAGGTATCGACTGAGAATGCCGTCTTTGCTTCGTCTATGGAGTGCTTGCAGCATGATCTCCAAAATTTGCAAGAAAGGCGAGACCGGCTGAGTGATCTCAGAGAAGAGTGCCTCGCCCGGCAAAAGGGCCTGACTAAGCAAATTAAAAGGCTCCAGGTCAAGCTTGATGCGCTGGGGAATAGGTTGCGGGAGGCCCAGTAGGAAGAGAAGGCTATCCGAACCGAGGCGAGCCAAGTAGCACAGAACACGACTGGTGTCAAGGTTCTGGTGCAAAATCTAGAGGCCAGACACGAGTCCTACGCTCGCTACTAGAGTCCCGAGGTTTTGGCCAAAGAGGTTGAGCGTCGGGCCCAGGTATGCTTGGATGGCCATATTGCCAGTCTTCATGAGCGGATAGCAGAGTTATGCTCTGACCAATAGCACCAATATTTTTTTTTTGCTTCTTTCAACATCTCTTTTTTTGCCCTTTTGTTTTGACTTTGGGCTGGGGACCCTAGTAACCCCTAAGATGTAGTTCTCTGTAAACCCCCTGATTTTTCAGGAATATTTTAAAATGAATTTTCACAAATTTCTGGACTTTTTTGGGTTTTTTAATTAATTAAACTAAGGTATTTTATAATTAAATGAATTTTAAATAATGTTAAATAATATTAAAATTTTATAAAAATGATATTTTTTGGTGTAAAATAAAATATTAAATATAGGATAATTTTTCTGGAATTTATTGGACCCCGGAAACATTTTTTAAAGACCTGAAACCCTGTTTTATTTAAACCTAGTCAAACCGGGTTGAACCGGGCTCAAACCGGGTTGAACCGGGATGAACCCGGTCCAACCAAACCGGACCGGCCAACCGCCCCTAGACCCTAACGGGTCGGGTCCTACCCAACCCGACCCGACCCGGCCCGACCCGCTCACCCTCTTACCTGCTCGCCCGCACCCCACGATTTTCGGCCAGGCCACGTCTCCCCTCCGCCCGCCTCTTCCGGCCACGACTGCTCCACCTCGCCCGCGCCCAACCGCCAGCTCCGCCTCTTCCGGCCATGACCCCGAGCCCCGTCTCCTCTCCCCGTCCTATTTAAACCCCCTCACGACCCCGTCCCAGCGCCACCCTCTCCTCGACCACCTCAGCCCCACAGCTCCCCAGTCGTTTCCCCCTAGCCTCCTCCTCCTGCTCTCCTCCGCCACCGGAGCCGACGACCCTCAGCCATCGTCCTCAGCCAGCCCCCGAGTTCCACCAGCCTCCAGCGCCGCCTCTCCCCGCCGTCGACGACCGCCAGAGACCCGCTCCGCCTCCGTCAGCCCTCCGCCTTCCTCCACGAGTAACCCCGGTGAGCTCCTCCGGCCGCCTCCAGCTCCGGTGAACTCGAGCAGCAAAACCCTAACCCTCACACAGTGTTGTGCCGTGTCGCATTGTGTCGTGTCGCCTCGCGGACACAAGGAATCCTAGTCTGCGTAGCCCTGTTCAGGTACTCTTTTCTCTTTCATCACTGTCCTATTTCCTGTTCTGTCTGTTGTGACGCGTAGGCTGTGTAACCCTCTCGATGTCCGTGCAACCCGCTCGGTGTGTCGCGTCTTGTGGCGATCGCAAACTGCAATCCAAAAGCAGGAAAATAAATACCCATTTTCCCCCAGAACTGAGTGCGTCCCGCCAAACGGAACGACTTGGTCGCGTGCGATCTTCACCGAAGGGTATGCGCCGTTAATACGGATGTGCGAAATTTCGCAGAAGTTGATTTGGTTGTGCGTGCACACCGAAATCAACGAGTATCCGCCGACAATGTCCCATATCGGTCAGTTCTAGAACACATTATAACTTTGTGTACACACGTCAGATCGAAACAAAACTTATGCCATCGGACTCATAGCAATACGCTGGTCCTGTGACCCAAGTTTGGTTCGATTCTGAGAACGTTGACAAAATCATGTATCGTGGGCCCCGTGGCTCCACTTGACGGGCGATTTTGTGATCGGCTCATCGGAATCCAATTCTGGAAGTTTCGTTGGGTTCGTATCATCGTTCTGGACTTGTTAAAACTAAGTTTAACAAATTTGGAGAACATTGTCCCTGACATATTTTTTGGTGCGAAGCGGCCTACATGTGGACCCCGCTTTGACCAGAAACGGTCACTTTTGCTCCTGTGTCCAAATTGGACTCAAGGACAGGCATTTCTAGCTATTTAATATTTTCTGAATCTGATGGTAATGTTTGTTTCAGCATCCGGAGACATTTCTGGAGATTTCACGAATACCAGAGCAGCGGTTGGAAACCAAACACCAGGCAAGTGTACCTTGCCAAAACTTGCAGTACCTGCTTCATATTATTGTCTTGATTTACTCATATGTTGTACTTGCTTAACCTAGGACCGTGTGACTTTACTTAGCGTCCGATTAATAGTCGAGTGCCAACACCGTACGCGGAGTTGTGTAACGTCATCTAGAGATGGATACCGAGACCCTATACTTCTCGTGCTTGCATTATCAAGTACGTCATAACCCAGGACACTTGACACTATTCATGAGACATAATCTTTCTGAGATATTCATGATGATTCTATATAGGATACAGGTTTCATGACATATTCTTTTGCTTAGATATTATATGACTTGATGCATTAGTTATGATCCTGCGTGACATGGATATGAGACGTATGACTACATTGGGTGGGGAGAGACACATAGGCTACAGGTTGTTTATATTATGCCGGCGTCTTAGTCTCTCTCCGAGCTAGACAACCACATGATATCACTGCTACCGGCTCTCCGACACAGAGCTTGTAGTGGTCTCAGCCTGAGTTCTAGTGATGCTCTCATCTTGCATATCACTTAGCTGGTTATATAGTTTATCCTATAGTTCATTTATTGCTGCACTGCATTATTTATTTTGGCTTGAGTTTTTTTGTACCTTGCTATGTCCCCTGAGGACCTGGATCCGGATTATGTCCCCAGGAATAGCAGACGAGATCGATCCCGAAGTATACGGGACAGGAGCATTAACAGGAGCAGGCACTGGAGCAGTACCAGATCCAGTAGACGAGTGATCACCGAGGATATCTTCTGAGTATATGCTTTATCCATACTCAGTATTTGCAGTTGTTATCTTTATTTCTGTATCTTGACTATTGTATCAGACTTGTTATCGGGTTGTTCCCCGATTTATTTACTTGTGACTTGATGATGTTTAAATATCCTTTTGTTAATATTGATGTATTCATTCTGTGGATGAGATTAGTAGACCCTTATTGTTGTACTACAGCTTAAGTACATCCTGATGGGTCCATTAAATTGGGTTTGCCCATCGGTGTGTACTGCTGGCCATTGTCATGTGTCTAGTCCCTCGATATTTTGGGACTGGGGCGTGACATTCTCTTTCAGTTTTTCTCCGGCGAACGAAATAAAAGCTATTACGTTTGTTGCAATTATTTGTGTGAACTTTGGATATCGTACTAGAGATAATATGGACATAGTACAATACCGTAGTTGCCAAGGACACTCTACTGGGGATCTTTGGTGGACCTACTACTTCTTGTGCACTGGAGTACAAGCAATAAGTTTGAAACGAAACCTATCAGAGGTGATATGGACGTGATAGATTTTTAGACCTATTACTTCTTGCGTACTTGAGTGCAAGTAATAGGTTCGAGATAAGCCTTGACATAGATAATATGGATATGGCAGATTTTGTGGACTTAACACTGCCAACGTACTTAGAGTTAAACACGGGTGATAAGTTGAGGTGACAAACGATATCAGAGGTAATATGGACGTGATAATCGATAGCCAAACCCGGAAGGTTTGCTCAGAGGTAATATGGACATGGCAAACTCCACTGGAAATGATGTGAGGATTATAGCGTAGGGGTAATGTAGATGTGAGCTAATCGATAGTCATACCGAGATGTTAAGTACGATCCTAATATTTTTGGTGGAAGAAAAAGGAAATGAGCCAGAGGTAATATGGGCATGGCTGTTTTCTTTGTATGGGGAACATGGGTGGCTCATTGTTCAGAGATAATATGGACATGAACTACTTGCTTCCATTGAGGATATCCTACTGGGAGATATTTGGTGGACTTATTACTTTTTTATGCACTGGAGTGCAAGTAATAAATTCGAAACGAAACTCTATCATAGGTGATATGGACGTAATAGGTTTTGTGGACCCATTACTTCTTGTGCACTTGAGTTGAAGTAATAGGTTCGAGACAAGTCCTACCAGAGGTAATATAAATGTAGCATATTTTGTGGACTTAACATCGTCGACGTACTTAGAGTTAAGCATGGGTGATAAATTGAGGTAAAAACAGATATCAGAGGTAATGTGGACGTGATAATCGATCGCTAAACCCGAAAGGTTTGCTCAAAAGTAATATGAACATGGCAAACTCGGCCAGGAAGAAATGTTAGGACAGTAGTTCAGAGGTGATATGGACGTGAACCAATGTCTAAAAACTCACTGAGGAGTGGTTTGCTGAGTGTGGTCTACCCGAAGATATAAATAGACCTGAGGGTTACTCCGCTGGGGAGTTTGTTAGGACGGTAGCTCAGAGGTAATATGGACGTGAACTAGCATCTAAAATGATTAGTTTTTTTGGGTGGTCCCTACGGGAGTGTACAGATGGACCTGGAGACTGTTCCGCTGGAGAGCATTTGAGGATCCATTATCCGTTGCGTATCCAGGACTCCTGAATACCAATAATGGCTTGCTGAAGACGGCAAATGTTATGCATAGGCACTTGCTGGGGATAGAGAGAAGTATAAGACTAGCATTAGACGTAGTACTTTTTCAGGAATTTGCCGTTGATGGGCATCATGAGCAAGTCGCCATTAGGTTTTTTCAGTCGGTAGGGGCCGTTGGAGAATACAGATTCTACAACGAACAGGCATTCCCACTTAAGTTGGAACTTGTCGGTCGTCTTATAGGTCATGACCATCGGCCATCTTACTGTCAAGAAGAGGTCACCTACTTGGTAAGTCCTCTTCTTGACCCGTTTATTGAAAGATCCTGAGAGGCGCACTTGGTACCGCTCAATGCGTTGTTGATCTATGAGTCGCTTCTCGTCGAGTGCTTCTAACTCTTGTAGCCGTCGGCGGTGATTGTCATCAACGGTTAGCTGGTTGGAGAGATCCACTCGGAGAGAGAGAATTTGGACCTCGAGGGGGAGGACCGCTTCGCTCTAGTAAACCAAGAAGAATAGCGAGCTGCCAGTAGGTGTCCGGACCATTGTGTGGTAGGCCCAAAGACATTAACCGAGCTTCTTATTCCAGTCGCTCTTATTCGAAGATACGAATATCTTGAGTATCTTTATGATGGTCTTGTTGAATGCTTCGGCCAGACCATTTACTGCTGGGTTGTAGGCAGTTGAGGCTACATTCTGAATTCAATTTTTGTCGCAAAATCGGTTAAAAGCGTGACTTGCAAATTATGGACCATTGTCATGGATGATCCTTCATGGTAAGCCAAAGTGGTATATGACGTGATGCTTGACGAAGCTGATCATGTTGGATGTTTTGACTTCAGCGAGTGGTATGGCTTTCGCCTACTTGGAGAAGTAGTCGATGATGGCGAGGATAAACTGGTGTCCCTTCGATGAATAAGGACTGATCGGTCCTATGATATGCATGCCCCAGGCTTCGAACGGCCAAGACGCAAGGGTCGGGTGTTGGAACTCCGAAGGTTGGCGGATGAAGTTAGCATGGATTTGGCACGCTTGGCAATTCCTTGCGTAGTCAACAGCCTCCACGACCATTATCGGCCAATAGTAACCCATTCTCCGGAGATGGTCTTTTAGCTTGGGTCCAGGACGATGGACACCGCAAACCCCGTCGTGAGCCTCATGGAGAGCATTCTTTGCTTCTGCATTCGATAGGCATCATAGCATAAGACCATCGTAGGAGCAACGATACAATATTTTGGTAGCCGTATCGTAATAGAATCAGAGGAAACGTCTTCTGATGAAAGTGGCTTTCTTTAGTTTCTCGGCAAAAATTTCATAAATTGCGTAGTCGATGAATGGCAGTCTCTAGTCTTAGGAGTAGGGGTTTGTCTCTATTGAGTAGCTCAGGCATAGACAGAGATTGCTTTTTGGGTAGACCAGCTCTTGACCGACCACGGTGATCAGTTGATGGGTTTTGACCGAAACAACCAGAGAGACTGCGAGGCCGGCCAGGACGTCGGCCTCAATATTTTGCAGTTGAAGGACGTGCTCTATGAAGAAACCCTCGAAGGTGGAGATAATATCGATCGCGACCTGGTGGTAGGGAATCAAGTCTTCATTCTTGACTTCGTACTTGCCTCGGACTAGATTGACACACCCCTTAGAGTCGTCGTAGGCCTCCAGGTAGTCAACTCTTACTTGTTTAGCGAGTTGGAGCCTAATAACTAGGGCGGTGTACTCAGCCACATTGTTGGAGCATTTCTTTGTGAGGGAGTAAGCGCGATTGATGACTAGATCAAATGGGAAAATTAGTACTATTCCGACACCAGCGCCAATATCTTCTTTGGGCCCTGTTCTTAAAGCACCTGCGAATAACATTCTCCAAACAGCTTCTGCGCTTTTGGTCATATTTTAGTCCGCTACTTCATCTGGGATCTTCTCGTAAAGCTTCAAGATTTTCGGTATAGGGTGGGCTTCCAGAAAATCTGCTAATGCTTAACCTTTGACCACCTTTTGTGGGAAGAATACTATGTTATATGGTGACAACAGTATAGCCCATGTAGCCAGGTGGGAATTGAGTACTCCAGGTTTAGTCATAAGGACACTGAGAGGATTAACTCGTAAGATCACATGGATGATTTATCCAGCCACGTAATGCCGAGTTTTTCGAATGGCGAAGACCAGAGCGAGGCACTCATTCTAAATGGGGTTATACATATGATCTGCGCCGGCCATCATTCTACTGAGATAGTATATGGCATGTTCGTGACCCGCATCGCTTGTCTGAGCTAACAGAGTGCCGTGGGCGTGATCCATCACCCGCACATATAGCAAGAAGGGTCTTTCCACGATGGGGGCCACCAATACTGGCAGGTTCATGAGATACTCCTTGATGTCATCGAAGGTGCGTTGGCATTCTTTGTTACAGACAAAGGAGACCAACTTCTTCATAAGCTGAGTGAATGATTGACAACGTCCAAAGAGATTTGATATGAACCTCCTGATGTATGCCAGTCTTTCATGAAGGCCACGAAGTTCTCTAAGGTTCTTCAGTGGGTAAATTTTAAGGATTGCTTTAGTCATGTCGAGGTCCACGTGGATACTCTTTAAAGTTATGTCAAAACCCAGAAACTTGCCGCTGGAACTCCCAGGAAGGATTTGGTCAAATTCATCTTGAGCTGGTGCATATGCATGAGGTCGAACACAGTCATCAAGTCCCCGAGGTGATCATCTTTATAGCGACTCTTGACAGCGATGTCATCAACGTAACACTCTACTGTCTTAAGTAGACATTCACGGAAGATGGTGCTCATACCTCGCTGATACGTAGCATATGTGTTCTTCAGACCGAAGGGCATGATTGTGTAGCAGTATACTCCTATCGACGTTCGGAACGACATATGCTTCTCGTCGTTAGAAAATATCTTGATTTGATTATAGCCTGAGAATCCGTCCACTAAGGACATGCGCTCAAAGTCACAAGTGTTATCGATCATTATGTCTGTGATCGGAAGAGGAAACTCGTCATTAGGGCATGCCACATTTAGATCATGAAAATCTATGCAAATTTGGATCTTCCCATTCTTTTTTACAACGATAACGATGTTGGCTATCCAATCCGGATATTTTTTCTCGCGGATGAAGCCACTAGCTATCAGTTTGTTGACTTTAGCTTCGATGGCGTTTATGATGACCGGCCAGAACCGTTATTATTGTTGCTTGATCAGCTTAGTGTTCAAAAATATATTGAGTTTATGGACCATGATTTAGGGGTCTAGCCATAGCATGTCTTTGTAACTCCAGGTAAAGACATCGATGTACTTCCTGACGAGCTGTAGTAGGGATTCCTTATCTTCATTGGACAAAATTTTATTGACGAAGATAGGTTTAGGGGAGAATTCATCACCCAGATTGACTTGTATAACCTTGTCCTCAATATGAGGCTCTCGTTGTTCGAATCGCCTATTCCATTGTATGTCTAGACGTTGAGCCCACGGTTCTTCTTCAAAGAGTTCAGATGGATTCTCGTCGTCTTCCTCAGGGTCAGCTAATACCATGTTGGCAGATAATGTTTAATTAAGAATCTCTCCAATACTGATGTTGGATTCCTAAGAGAAAGATTCTGAAGAGTGAGAGTGTAACTCATCTTCTTCATCCGAGCCTTCGGGGGTTGTGGGAGGCATGACGTAGCCTAAGCCATGATTGGTCTTTGTCATGCCCTGTCTCCTACAGGTAATCGGTTGTCCCCGCTAGGCGCGAATCACCGCGTTAACGCTCCCGCGGGACGATATTTCCCCATCTGGACGTAATGTCGCACGAGCATAAGACGCGCCCGTACAAGGCCATGATCCAAACAAGCGGTAAATGTCTAAGCCACAGAGTCGCACAGATAGTCCGAGTGCAGCAGAATAAGAAATGCACAAGCGATTGGTAACAAGTTCACAGAGTCGTCAATAGCGGAAGCATTAAATAACACAAGTATAGAAGTAAAATAATCTCTTTATTGATATTGAACAAGTGCTACAGGCGGAGCTAGGCCGAGATTATAAGTCGCTCAAGCCCTCTCTCAAAACAGTAAAAGCGTACCAAGTAGCTAAATTTGTGGAATAATAATAGGCGATTATTCCAACATTATGTCTTGTATATGTGCTTCAGTTCCGGATGCAACGCTCCAAGGCTCCAGAGTGAACTCCACTCCTTAGTACGCACGAAGGAGGTATCCGCACTGAACGAGGTTCTTTCGCATCCTACAAGCAATCTGGTGGATTATCAGTACATGAATGTAGTGGTGGGGAGGCTTCTCGCCCGCTCAACAAATCCAAACATGTTATAAATGTTCCGTGCACCATCTATTAAGTTATCTTTCTAGTCTTGCCTTAGGATCAATTTTATGGCATAGTGAAAAGCCTAATTCGTGTGGCAGTGCGTCGTGTGATATAAGAGTAACACGGCGAGACTTACCAACTTACCATTCGTCCTTCCCTGTCCAAGAAAAACCAAGTTAAATCAAGCACGAGCATATATAATAAAATCCAGGGGCAATTGCATAAGCAAACACAAGTGTCGTGAGCGAGGTTCTATTTTAGGAGCACGAGTTACATAGATTATAAGGCGTGTTGCAGAAGATGTTCAAGTGATTCAATTATACACAAGTGTCTCATACTTATATCATTCAAGTGTTTCAGTTTACTGGATGCGATATAATAACTCACACGCGAATTATCGCTAAGCAAGGAAGACTTATCTATATGAACATGAGTCGCTGGCATAGCCATAAAGGACGAGTTATAACCATTGACGAGGATGGAATACAACGAAAAGCACATAAGGTGCTACAAACCATCCGTCCAACACATGAGACTATCAATCTTAGAACTAGAATGGCACAGCGTAAGGCGCACATGCCATCCTGTTTGTACATGAAAAAGATTGTTATATGAATTACATCCGGATCTGATCGACCCCGGTTTCCCGGAGACCATCCGTGGAATGAGATTCGAGAATCTCCCTTGTTTCCAAGTTATCCGCGACATGCAAGTTTTGATCTTCCAGATTCACAACTTGACATGATAATCCTTGATTCTTGTTCTGAACGAGCATTGCTCCACGAGCTGTGATTCTTGCTTTACTTGACATGATTCTCGTTCAGTGTTCAACTTGACTTTATGTATTCCTTTTGTTCGGGGACTGTCTTAGCAACCTAACGGTCTCGGATACTTGCAGGTTTATATTGTACAGAATGACTATTTGATAGTCTTCTGGCAAACTAGATGCGTGCACGATATGGATAGTATTACTTGATTGTGGCATATATTTTTGTGGCAAGCATTGAAACGAGGCAACAAGTATAAACTATAATGTAAGTAGGCAAGCATGTATTTGAATGAAACATAAGCATTTACGTTGGCACGGGTCTAAGGGTAAAGCGAGGAGTGAAACCATACAGGGATATATCGAGCGACATCATCTATGGACATACAGTGTAAATAAGTGAAACAGTGCACTACGAAGAGTATATGTTCTACTTGAGGCATAGCGGAGTCTACTTACACGAAGCAAAGGTAGCATGCGAGGGTCTATGTTATAAGCCAAATTTTATTTTCATGTTCTAACATAAGCAATACAAGATGGGATTATTCCCTTAGCTAGGTGCGTTGTGTTATTTATTAGCATACAGGGGGTGATTCACCTAGCGACTAGCAAGTACCATCCATATTTTAAGTGTGCTGGCTAAGCAAAGACAAGTTTATCGTAGCTACCCACCTTAGCCATAATTTACCTCGGTCTAGCGATACTTCGAGCGAGCCTTTGAAAGTCTAAGTTGAAACTCCTTAAGGGACAAGTCTGGAAATCCTTTGCCTCAAACGAGTCTTTTCACTGAGCAAAGCAGGTCGGGTCATTGTACTTGCGTCGTTTGAATCGGTTGTCCGCTTGAACATAACGGGTCATTATATTATACACTACTCAGAAAAATTCTCATCCTCGAGACTTCCTGAGCGCAAACCGTTCTATCGCAATTATCGAATATATCTCAAGCATAGCAATCGGTACTACTAGATCCGTTTGAACATAATTTCCTACTCGTTTCTTATACCTTGTTGCGTATATGTTGGGTCGGTCTCATTGAATGACTTTATCATTCAATATATGGTCTGACTCGGTCTCTACTGCACCTTAGCGCAGAACATATCGCTTAACGCGGGGTATGTCACAATCCATCTTGAATAATGATCAAAGATTGAGGCAAACTTATCAAAATATTATACTCGTTCATGCGAATCTAACATATTCACTTGCACTAGCATTCGAGATCTGCATATCGCGAGTCTGGATCGTCCATATATTCAAAGCGTCCCTCAAATATATGCATGTCAACCAACTTAGCGATAGCGAAGTCTTTGCACTCGAGTTCCACATATCATTGAGTCTTGGATCGTACACACGTTCAAGGCATCCCTCAAACATATGCATTCAACCAAACTCATCGATAGCGAAGTCGGACAAGCTACTTGCAAAAATCTCAAAGGTCCTCGTCTTACGAATCACAATGATACTTCCAACAAGGTCAATAAAATTCTAAGTAATTTTTATTCCAACTTAAACCAAGTATTTATACTACCGTTAAGTACGATCTATTCGATCTACCGACTAGCGTCCATCCATTCGGGTCAAATATATCACACACTTACCGTTCCAAGTCTAACTCTAAGTCTTGTTGCCCCAGTTCTATGGCTTGCTCAAGCAATTTGCTAAAGTCGGTTACACAAGTTCTTTCACTTGGTACAAGGTCGTCTACCTAATTACTAGGTCAGCTCACAAGGTCATAGGTACAAGTTCAAGCACACGATTCATCGTACAAATTCATTGTACGATGCTCGCCCTAATTCTTAAGATCAAATTATTGTTCATTTTGCACGGAATATTCTAACCAAGCTCGTTTCACTCAGATTTTTAAACATTGAGCATAAATCATTCTACTCATATTAACACGTTTATTTGTACAGGGTTCGAGTCCGTTCAGTCGAATCCATGATATATCCAAGTTGCATGACAAGCCTAGCAATTTGCATAGTCTATCTCATTAACATGTTTTGATAGAATCCATATATCCATTCCAAGTCTAGACCACCAAGCCATGATTCAATTCTAATTTTTTGATTATAACCCTAAGTCGTCCAACAAGATTCAGGTATCCATTCTAGAAACCATCAAGCGCGATTTACTCCAAGTTATAGGCTAACTTATCCTTGAAACACTTTCGAATCACTTGCATTTCCGATTTTTTCTTATCGTGTCGAACCAAAAATCAAGAGGATCCATCAGTTTTCACGCTCCGGTCTCCCATAAGTTCAATCATCCTCGTTGGACGTGAGATCACCACGCCAACGCTCTCGCTGGATAATCGTCCTAATCCGGATATGACGCATATACGAGCATGGAGTTACACTTACATAAGATAAGAATGTCGAACGTTATGGTTATCATCGAAACGATCGAGATATCTTAATATTTTACTTTGCTCTATCAAAGATATATATAAAATCCATCAAGTCGTGTCCATTCATGCCATAATTGTAATTCGTCTAGCAAAGTTATCCAACTTTAATGTTACCATTTGATAAATCCATAGTCTACTTCTGGCATTCCTCAAACAACTAAGTTCAATATTCAAACCAAAGTCTATCCACTTTTAACATATTCCATTCATCGAGTTTCTTTGGAATAATTACCGAACATGTTCCCGTGAGTTCGATCATCCCCGCCGTACGTGAAATCACCACGCCGGCACTTCTGCAGGATAATCGTTCTTAGTCGGGACTGATTTCGAAGGTTATCTTTTAAAACTAGATTCAAGATCGTTCTACCAAACTCTAGGTCAAATCCGTTATCGCTTACCCCTTTCATCGAACCACAATATTTCTTACTCAGGCTAACTTCTATTCGAGCGATATTCTATTCAAGCTTCAATCTGTTTGATTTAATCTGAAATCGCTCATACGATCCTCCAAGTTTTCAATAAGTTTTTTTAACCAAGATATTGATTTATATTTCCTTGAATCCCTATTTGATATAAGCCTTATCACTTGTTCAAGAATTTCTCAATCGTTCAAACCAACTATCGCACGAGACCTATGAGTCTGTTTGAATATTCTAAAATGATCCATACACCACTCAGGAATCGGGTCACCCAATTAAATCCTCAATCGGTGTTCGCATCAATCGCTAGCATATTCACCAAGTCGTTCCTTAGAATTCTTGCACGATACCTAGCATCGCCTGATAAATCTTAGTCTCGTATATATTTATGTTGATAGTCATCCAAGTAAACTATATTTTGATTTATATCTGCCGATACGAAATATCGTTCGAGCTATTTCCCAAAATATAAGTACGATTTTTTATGTTCGCCTTAGCGATAATCTAATAATATATCTATCGGTTGTCATTCTAAGTCTGACTTATCCTTATCTAAAAATGATGAGTTTGTCTCACATCTTCCTTGCTAGTACTATGAAGTAGGAGTTTTGACTAGGGAGTACTCGGTTCGCTGCATAGGTGGTAGTCACTTGTGTATGCAGATGCTGGCCCAGACCGTGCTCAAGGGAATATAGTGTGTTGAGATGTATAACCTCCGAGTAGTTCAAAGATAGCACTTTATTGATAAAATAGGGTATCTCGTCTTCCGAAATTACATCGTCGAGAGAAGAAACATTAGCATGAGCGGCTACGTATTCCTCTAGTTCGTCCTTCTCGAGATCTACCCCTAGTGGGAGCGACGGCTTCGGAGGTTTCTTGTGCATCTTTACCACTATAGGTTTGGAGGTCGTAGTGGGTGCCGGAGCTTCCTTCAATGGTCGGCTTGGTCTACGAAGGCGAACAACCCGAATCTCTGGTGCCTTCCTATACAGTTTTACCCTGAGGGGAAGGGCTATATCGGGAGCGCTTGCTTTGAGACGGAATATCAAGGGCTCGTCCGTTGTTGTCCCAGACCTTGCCTCATCGTCGGCATCATTGCCACCTTCATCCTAGTGGGATTTCTTGTAGAGGATCGAGTCAGAGTAATAGGCCTCGATCCCTTTGAATGGATCAATGTCGACAAATTCTGTCTTGACGACACCGTGATCATCCACGTACTTCAAGCACTGGAGCAAGGCCGATGGTACTATCATGTACTGGTGTATTCACGGACGTTCCAACAGGATATTGTAGGATACGTCTACGTCTATGATGTAGCAGGTGACCTCTATTTTAAGATCGCCGATCTGGCATTTCAAGCAAATCTTGACCAGAGGGTAGCTTCTTCCTACGTTGAAGCCAATGATGGCAGTATTGGTTATTGTCAGGTGATGCATCGGGATGCCCAGGTTCTAAAGCAGACTCCGCGGGATGATATTTACTGACAAACCGAGGTCGATATGCATCTGGTCCACCTTAATGGCGCCAATGTCCCTGTGTAATACAGAGGACGGTCGTGTTGATTATTCTTTAGCAACATGTCTTATTACGAGAACGTAATAATGGGTATCGCCTCCATCATATTATTGCAATGGGGGCACGCCGTAGGATCCTCAGTTTACGGTTTGACCCGCGCCAGCTAAGTGTCTACATTCTGTAATGCCTCACTCAGAGCAACCTAAGTGTCTTTGGAGGTCAGAGAATTTCGAATAGTGACAACTTCGTTGGAGTATTGGCGATTTGTTCTAAGATGTCCAAGATATTGGGCTTTTCTAGCCCCTGAGCCGTATCTTTGTATGGCGGTTTATCGAAGAGAGTTTCTTTCTGCTTAGACCTGTCCACTGTTGGAGGCTGGGATGGACCCGGATCAGATATTGCAGGTGCAATAATTGGGAGTGCACCGTCGTCAGGGGTATCGTACTCTCATTGGTACGTCAGGGGTTCTTCTGACGGGATAGAAACCGTGTAGCAAGATTTTGACTTCTTGTCCTTGTTCTTTGTGGCAGAAGGTGTTGTCTACTGCACCAATACTGGAGCAAGATCGGGATAAACCTACATGATATCCCAATGTGATATGGTGAGAGGTATCAACCCGGCTGCTTGGTCACAAGCCAGCGGGAGATTGACAACCTCCATTATTGCCCTGGGGATCTGGATCACTCCATCATGGGCGTCCGTTGACAGAAAGTTACCGAATTGGAGAGGTACCATATTGGCAGCAACTGTTTTGTCATCAAAATCCAAAGTGAGGGCCTCGATATCAAGCAGACGCTGGATGTCCGCTTCAGGGTGTAACAATCCCGCATCACATGATGGACGTAACGATGATAGTGGCAGTACTTCAGATTATTCATCTCGGTTGCCTCAGTAGGACGCTTGACATCGGGGAGTCGAAGCTTATTTTCCTTCATTAGCATATCAAAGATTGCCATGACGTCATCATCTTCAAAGGAATAAGTTTTTTTAGATTTTGGAGCCTCGACGGGCTTTTGCTAGAACTTCTTGGTTATATTGGCGACCAGAGCCTGCTTTCTCTTGCTATCCTGGGAGCTGTTGTCGCTATTGTTGTTGCTGTTGTAGGGGCATTTTCCTCTATCATCAACAACGGGGATGTGTATGCCCAAGAGACGGGCATCTTTCACCTTCTTCTCAACACCGACAATATTTATAATGAACGTCGTCCAGTCTTTAAACTGAAAGTCGTCCATCCAGAGCCTGACGGTGGAAAGGAGATTTCTTCGGCAGGTGCCCATCAATGTAGACTCAGGGTTACCGGGGGCAACTTTAGTGCCGCTTCCCTGTACCGCTTGATGTAGCCCCGTACAAAATCTTTCTCTTTTTGTGTGTTTATTAAAGAAGACATCATCATGTCATTTCTTTCATCGTAGAATCGAGGAAGACAAAGACCCTTGAGATCGTCGAATAACGAAATATAGTTGTCATGGAGGCTGCATAACCAATCAAAGTCTATTCCAGATAATGCTCCAACAAAGAACATAGTTAAGAGGGCGTCGTTGCGAGGTAGATGCCCCATTGTCGTCTCGAAATAACTCATGAATTGACGGAGAGATGTCTTCCTGTTAAATGGAGTCAAGTTAAAGGGCTTGTACTTAGGTGGGTACGGTACGTCTCTCGACTCGAGAGGATACGATTGTCGAATCCCTAGCTCGCTCAGTGAATCCCGATTGCCCATTGAGTCTAGGCAGGCCCTGAGTTATCATACCTCCCGTATTACTTTCGGAGCTTCATCGACCACAGAAGGAGCGGATAATCCGGATATAGGATAATTGCTGCCAGCGAGTAGAGCGGTTGCATTTGAATCCCCGTTTGTCCCTGGGTCCAGGCTTTCTTGACCAGAGGCCCTTGCTGGTTGTGGGGCTATATTTGCCTTGATCTCCAGCATTTTATGGGTCAAGACCTGCATTGATGCACTCATGGTCTACATCATGGTCTCGAGGATCTTGAGGCACTGTCGATCATTGGGGCCCTCGTGATCATCCCCTGCCATGTAAGTTATTCTCACATAGGGAAAAATAGATGGGACGGTAGTCATCGTACTTTCTGCCTCAAACACTTGTCGTGAATAGTCTTCCAGAAAAGTCTGTAGTGCCTCATCCTCTTCGAACTCGGAGGGAATACTGCCCCCGACGTAGGAAGCTGTGTCCTATGGACAAGGGTAGCTACCCCAAGGGGTCTCAGCAACTGTTCATTGGGGATCATTGCCTCTTCGGAACGTCGGGTTGTTATAGACTTCTGGAGGATTACAACCCCCTGCTTGCGTATCCATCTGGGGTCCTGAGAAAGAATTACCCCCAGTGGCTGACAGCTTCTTCTTTGAGCGAGTACCCAGGAATACTCCTTCTGTAGGCATCGTTGCTTGCCTCCAGTTCATTGACCCGCTGGTTGAGAGCGCAAGATTGGAGGTGCTAGACTTCTGACCTCCCATCGCAGAGAGAGATCTCCAACCAGAGTAAGATGAGGCGAAGGGTAGCTTATCTCCCTGGTGTTTGCACCTGCTCTCCGGGATGCGGTTGGATGGGTGCTCTTGGTTGCAGTCGATGGAATATTGACTGCCTATCTGCAGGTACTGCTACTTTGGCACAATAGCAGTTGATAACGATGTTGGCACAGTGATGCCTTGGAGAGCATACCTCACTTGTCGTAGTTGATTCTCTCACTTTACGCTTGTGGTTGACCACGTTGCACAAGTCAAGCGAGGGCTGATTCACCTTAGCACCATTTTTATGAGCCCGGGTAGACCGAGCAGACGAGTACGAAGGTGTTGACTTTGCTTTTGGACCTGGGGTTCATACAAGAACTTGCCCCAGGTTACTAATGGAAGACTCTTTAGACCGATCATGTCTGATTGCTGCTGTGGGCTGGAAGCATGGGTTGATTCTGTACAACTTTCTGTCAGGGGCACGAATTACAATTAGCAGCGCATGCTGACGGTTGGTCGAATAAACAATTGCTTGAGCTTGGCGAGATCGCATTGTCCAAGACTTCTTCGTCCTAGCACGCGCCGGTGCATAGTATGAAGAGTCCAAATTTATATCTTCCTCTTTTTCAGCAAGGCACATAGAGTCAGCGTTGCGTTAGATTCGATCGAAGATGAAATATCTGCTATTGTGCTGGCCGTATGTGGACATTTTCCTGCGGTCGCTGGTTGGTGCCGCATGTGGACATTTGCCTGCAGCTGCCGACTTATGCGGCTTCTGATCTGGCCGTATAGAATGTGTCTCAGCACTCGAGTGTCTGACATCATAGTACTTTCCTCTGCTAGAGCTCGAGTTCTGAGCACTTTCCTTGTCATAAGAGGTTGCTGCATGAGAGGTGGACGCATAATGTGTAGTCCCTATGGAAGAGAGAGAGAGAGAGAGAGAGAGAGAGAGAGAGAGAGAGAGAGAGAGACGGAGAGCGTATGCTCCGTAGTTAGGTGAGGCGCAACGGCCTTTGCCACCCATGTCTTACAGGTCTTCTTAGGTTTTGCCAGCCTTAGAGAAGCGTCACCCTCGGAGAGCATTTGCTCATAGGCTTGCTGGTCGAAGAGTACAACTAGCATCCTCTGGGTTGAACCCAATTTTGACGCGTCAGACTGTGTCACAACCTTCTCATCAGAGGAGAAGTTGGTCCCCAGCATAGTCGCCATCTTGTTTGTCATTACAGTAAGTTTGGGTAAACCTTCATTTAATAATAAACACACAAATGTACAAAGAAATCCTAAGCAGAAGATCTAAGTATAATATTTAATCTGGGTAGTGTGACGTCGGAGATCGAGTGCTGTGACGGCTCCTTTACTCCGTAGACTGTCCGACAAGTGAGTGAGAGTTGCTCTCTTCTCTTCTTTCTCTCTTGAGATTGTATGAACGTATGTAGCTCTTCACGGGTTTATGGTCTCTGAAACAAAAATAATTAGCCCTTTGGAATGTCCAAGTTGCTCCTATTTATAGCCATCATGCTGATGGGCTATAGGTGCCGTATATGCTTCTGTATGGTGGCTGCAGGGGGCTCCTTCAACAGGATACGGTTGTAACTGTAGCTACATGTCATTGGCAGATAGCCACGCGGCTTCAGTTAGGATCTGCTATTGATGTGATCTCAGGATTATTTTTAACCCGTTGTGTGTGTGACTTGGTCAGCTGGATACGTAGTCAGCACTGATCGTACGAGAAATCTTCTTCGGTTATAACAAAAAGATCGTGTAAGTCGAGAGCCACATAATATCTTGGCCGTATAGCATCATGGCCTCATATGTACTCTTGCATGGCCTTGGCCGGATGGACACTCTAACTGCTTGATGACGAGGCCGCATGGGTATGTAACCGCATACGTGCTCTCATTTTTCTTTGGTCAGATGGACACTCTGGCCGCATGATGATGAGGCCGCATGGATATGTAGCCGCATACGTGCTCTCATTTGGCCTTGGTCGGATGGACAATCTAGCCGCTTGATGATGAGGCTGCATGGGTATGTAGCCGCATACGTGCTCTTGTCCGATGGACACTCTGGTCGCATAATAATGACGCTGCATGGGTACGTAACCGCATACGTGCTCTCGTTTGGCCTTGGTCGGATGGACACTCTGGCCGCATGATGACGAGGCCGCATGGGTATGTAGCCGCTTATGTGCTCTCGTTTGTCCTTGGTCGTATGGACACTCTAGTTGCATGATGACGAGGCTGCATGGGTACGTAGCTGTATAAGCACGTGGTGTGTCGCATCTAACAAGGTCATTAATGAGTTGATGTGACCTTTCATCTTTTCTGAGTCACCATCTTCACGAGTCTCGAAGTGTCTCAGTGTGATGAGTGATGTGTCAGAGAGTTTGACAGACATCGAATGTTGTGTCAGGGGGTTCTTATACAGCTAGGTTGATCAGGCCGCATGTGGCTCCTCTGCGGCTAAGTTTTTCAAGCCGCATGTGACTCCTCTATGGCTAGGTTTATATAGGCTGCATATCGCTTCTTTGCAGCTTTTTGTAGGACATGACCTATATGCGGCCTGCATGATTTTTTTTATGCTTCTATAAGGTTCAAATCGCAAAATACTATTGGTTGCATATTAAATGTTTGTGTACATTGGATTGCACGTATAGAGTTTCATTGTCAATGACTTGCACACGGTCCATCCATGCCTTTTCGACGTTAATCCATTTGACATTGATGTTTGAATGAAAACTATATATAAAAACTATAAAAAAAAATCAAAATCCCAGAGGGGGCGGATGCATACCCTCGGCATAAAGTGGTTACGCCATTGGGTACAACGCACAAATACATACTTCATGATGTCTCCATTAGTATCTTAAGGATGCTTGCATCTACCGAATGCTCCATCTCAAAAAGTATTATATTTAGTTCATGAGACAGAAAGACTATCAAAATAGTCGTTCCGAGTCCAGTAATAAAAATATGGAAAGGCTTCGGAAACATTGGTTCGCCAAGGCAATTTACCGGAAGATGCATAAAAATAATAAAACATAAAAAGAAAAAGAAGAGATAGCTCAGTAAGTTGGCACTAAAGGAATGGCTCGGGGAGCCCGTAGTAAAAGTTTGAAAAAAGAGAAGTAAAAGAAAGATCAAATAAGAAAACATGTGTGGTTATCGGACAACTTATACACAAGGTTTAGGGTTCCTAAGAACGACCACCGGGGCACTGGGCCCGATTCGACCTAGGCGAAACCCCGGTAGTTGCGCTAGAAGAGCTAGCACGGGAAGTTTGGGACTTGTAGAGGGCTCGCTACTCACACTTCAAGAATTACCATTTTACTATGACTATGTCCATAATGGCCACTAGGCTGTGACCTTTTCATATAGTTTAAATCAACTCGCTAGCGGCAATCCGCGTACGAGTCATTAGATTTGAGGTAAGTAACAGAGGCATAGTACACCATAGTTCAAGCGTAACATGTCTGTAGCAAGGGCACGTTCAAGACACTTGATTTCTCACATGTATTTCCTGGTTTAATGATATAAATATATGCTTGTTTAACTCGTTTCATCTTGGACAGGGAAGGACGATTGGTAAGTTGGGTCATGTTACTTTTATATTGCATGACACTCTACAACACGAGTATGCTTTATATCTTATGCCATAAAATTGATTATAAGGCAAGATTAGTAAGACAACATAATAGATGAAACATATATTTGGTTTTGTTGAGTGGGCGAGAAGCCTCCCCACCAATGCATTCAATGTACTAATAATCAACCAGATTTCTTGTAGGGTGAGGGAGTATCTCGTTCGTGCGCGCTAAGGCATGGAGTTCACTCTGGAGCCTTGGAGCATTATGGTCGGAGATGAAACACATATACATGACATAATGTATTGGAATATCGCCTATTATACCATTCTTAAAAGTTGTAAGCTGCTTGGCACGTTTCTTTGTTTTAAGAAAGAGAGAGAGAGCTTGAGTGATTATAATATTCGGCCTAGTGTCGTTGTAACATTTGTTCAATATCAATAAAGATTTTTATTTTATACTTGTGTTTATTCAACTTCCGCTGCTTGGGGACTATCTGTGCGACTCTGTGGCTTAGCCTTTTCAACTACCGTTTTAGTGCTTGCCTTGCGCGAGTACAATTTAGGCTCGCGTGGTATCACGCCCAGCGAGGACGTTAGGTCTCTTCGGAGCCAGGACGTGACACCAAATATACTTTGAATTTTATATTCACCCTAATACTTTATTTGCATATACATTTATCTGTATTATTCTGATATCCTCATGAAGAATTGTAAGCTTATTTGTGATCCTGGAAAGATCACAAGTATCCCTGATATATTGAATTGGTGTCATGTCCCAGTCCCAAAATATGTAGGACCAGAGTACGTGGCAATGGCCAGCTACGTATTCTACCAGACTCCTGTCCGATTCGAATACGTATAAACTGTATTATCTAAGTGTTATAATAAAATAAAGCTATATCTCAATCCACAAGGTCCCAAAATATCAATAATGGACAACTTATATCCTGGTGTGCACCCCATCCAATACTTGTCCGAATAGACTCAAAGAAATAAAAGAGTCTATAAAACTAGGCTATACCAGGAGATGAGTAATCAATAAGAATAGATAAACATAGCTAAGGTAGAAATGATAACAGCACATGATTCCAATGCCAACATGATGAGGCGATACGCGTCAGCATCTCCAGAAATCTCCACAACCATCTATGCTGCAAAACTGACAAAGGACCAGGTCCTCAGAAGGACGTAACAAGGTACAAGAAACAGCATGCCAAAGTAACAATAATAATAAGCAATATGCTCAAGGGTATCTATCATAACCAGCTATATGAATGCATCTGAGAACGTACTAGTCCGCTAAACCACCTAGGCTATAGGTCTGAATAGACATGACAGTAACTAGGTAGTAATATAGTGGTAGGTACGTACAAGCCCCGTCAAGGTACCTGCAGCACTATAGAGCCTAAGTACAAGCATTGGTAGCTAAGTAGTAAGTGGTAGCCCAACGGTACGGTAGGTTCTCCCCATTACCCATGTATCTCACATCTCATGTCCATAACACGCAAGACAAATACCAACTATGTCTCGAGTCAAGGTGTAGATATAATCATGTCAAATGTCACTCATCTTGGGTCCTGTCCTAACATATAAGCCGAAAATCTCGAATATCTCAAGTAAAGCTTATGTTCATGAAAGTCGTGTGCGTGTCCTAGGGTATATCGTGCAAGGAGTGGCACGAAAAAGGTATACAATGTTAATGCAATCTAACGATATCCAATTTCGCGTACGAAAGTCGGCACCCGAATATAATCTGGACGCTAAGTATCGTAACGGTCATAGGGTCACAATAAAGTACATGAAAAGAACTAGAATATAACCAAAAGCTACTAAAAGCAAAAAAGCACAGAATACTGGAACAAAGGCAAGGTATACTTGTCTGGATCCTGAATGATGTTATCAAACTCAATACGTCAACTACCCCTGAAAAGGTAGAATTCGCATGAACGTCTCTGGATGCTTAAACAAATATCATCAACATTTTCAAAATATGTGAAATAACTAGAATTGACTACCCATAAGTCTGATTTGGACATAGGGGCAAGAATGACAGTTTTGGGTTAAAGAGGAGTCCACATGTGGCCCACTTCGTACCGAAAAATGTGTTAGAGACAAAGTTCTACAAATTTGATAAACTTAGTGTCTACAAGTCCAGAACAATGATACAAATCCAACAGAATATCCAAATTTTGATTTCGGTGAGTCGGTTACGAAATTGCCCATCAAGTCGGTCCGTAGGGCCTGCTAAACGGCATTTCGGTCAACTTTCTCTGAATTGCAACAAACTTGAGTCACAGGACCAGTGTAACGTTACGAATTTGATGGTGTAAGTTTTGTTACAAAATGACACACACACACACACACAAAGTTATTGTAAAGTTTCGAAAAAGGCTAATACGAGATTTTTCGGCGGATACAGGTTGATTCCGGCGTGCACGTACGTCCAAATCAAGTTTTATCGAATCCCACACGTTCGAGTTGACGATAAGATCCTTTTGGTGCTAGTCGTACTCGACGAAGTTGCCTCGTTTGGCAGAATGCACCCCGTCTCAAAAAATCTTTGGGTTTCCAAAACTATACTTTTCTTGGTTTTGGAACTCGAACAAATTCCAATCTAATGCAAACTAAAATAAACTAGTTAAAGACTCTAGAAAAGGGTTACATAAGGATTATACCTGCGAAGACGATTCGTGAATCGGACGAGCGAGGAGGAATGAATCAGCACGTAAAGTTGGGTCGTTGAGTTATTGTTGCTGCTGCTGCTGTCTGCTGTGCGCTGACGTCCACGTGCGGGCGGCGCCTCCGGCGACAGATGGTCGGAGAAGTCGGCAGGGGAAGTCGTTGGGGTGGAGTGGGGGTTGTTGATGGCGGCGGTAGTGTCGTATAGTGTAGTCGTCGCGGGCGTTAGATGGGCTAGAGTGGGGGTTTGCTGATGACGACGGTGTTTCGTGTAGTCTAGGGTTAGGGTTATAGGTTTAGATGATGATGCTGATATATATATATATATATATATATATATACTAGTAAATTTACGTGCGTTGCACGTAAAATAAATTTTTTCTTCTTCTGATATTAATATAAAATTATTTAAATATATTTAAATTAAAATTTATTTTATATATTTATATTTAATTAAATTTTGTTATATATTTGATCATATTTTAATTATATTTAGTTATGGATATATTTCTAAGTTTTATACAAAGTTTTGCAAACTATTAGTTATGTAATATTAACTAATTATAAACAAACATCCCTTCTAACTCATGTAGTTAAGGTGGGAGGTAATATCCTTGGTTGTGTGAGTTCGAATCTTGGTATTGTTATTTATGAAAAATTCAAAAAATTCAACAAAATTTTTACGTAATATTAATTTTTTTTATATAATTAAATGATGATATACATACGGCTTAGACGGCTCACTTTTGAGCCATTTTGAAGCCTCATTATATATATATATATATATATATATATATATATAGGGGAGAGGGCCGCTGGTATGGGGGCAGATCGGGCTTTGGGCGCGAGGTGTTCTGTACTCGGGGGGATAGTTTTTTGGTAGTTAGGTTTCGGGTCAGGGTCTAGGGTTCGGGTTTGGGTTTATAGTCAGTTGATTAGGTTTTTAGTTTTTTTCTTTTCTTTTTCTTTTGATACAACTATATATATATATATATATATATATATATATATATATATATATATATATATATATGATAGATTTGTACTCAAATAATTTTAGGAAAATTTCATAATACCTTACAACCATAAATTTTATACCAAAATTATACTTTTTATGAAATAATTTTATTTACTACATATAACCAATATTTTATAAGTTAAAATAAGTCGAAGTATTATATTTTTTTAAAATAACCAAACATTCCCATAATTACAATAAAAATAATATAATTTGTAGATTTAAAAATTAGGGTGTTTACAATTGGTGAACCCGTAGCCATATACATTATCTGTTTGCTTTATTCAGTGCAAGGATGATTGGTCGAGCTTGTTGTAGTGAATTTCTTGACTAATCTTCGAAATACCTGTTTAGAAAATATATATTGTTTGTGGTATCCCCTTACGGAGATCAGATAAATAACATGCATCTATATATCACACAAGGATCAATACATTCAAATGAATTAAATCAAGAATGATTCCTTAAACATATCTGAAAATGTGCTTTATGTCATTCCAGTATCTATATGTATATGCATATCAGCAGGCTCACATAAAAGGTTGTGCTAAGTGAATGACAATAAATAGTTACACTTATTTTATTTAAATATGCTACTTCAGGACCCAAAACATGTTATTTTTTCTTCAAACTGAAATATGTCTCATTGACCAGACAATTCTATTGTACTGAGTGAATGACAAATGCTCATATTAAATCTCTTTAGGAGATTTTCTTTTTGGGAAATTTCTTTAGGATATTTTCTCTTCATGGGATCTGTTTTGGAGATTTTCTCTTCGGGAGATCTCTATCTCTTCGAGAAATTTATCTCTACAGGATATCTCTATCTCTTCGAGAAATTTATCTCTTCGGGAGATCTTCTCTTTTGGATATCTTCTCTTCTGGAGATATTCTCTTCATGAGGTATTTTTAATATGTTCAGAAGATACTGTCATGTATACATAGACTGGCGCTTTGACAAATCTATTTAGTAATTTCTTCATAAATATGTTTGGACATTTAGGATCATCATTATATCATTTCTATACTATTACTCAATGAGACTATAATATTATATTCTTTCGGATGGTTTTAGTGCTCATTTTGCAAATTCTTCGGGGATATTATGGTAATTTTAAATTCTTCGAGAATATACCTAGCAATTTAAATCATTCAAAAGTTTTATGTATATCTTATTATCTAAGTTATGATCGAAGAATATGTTTCTTTATATTCTATTCATTGTTATTTCGAGAATCTTTGAGCGACAATACATTTGGATCTCATTCCTTTTATTTCTTATAAATATCCATTTAAAACCTACCATGTTTATTCCTTTTGGGTTTTGTACTATAGTACAGAAATACTCCATATTTTGCGAGAGAATCTAATTCTATTTGTATCGCGTCTTTTTATTTTTGGCTAATGTTGTCATTTTCAATATTCAAGGCTTATTTTTTGGTTCAGTATTATCATTATTTTTATCACCCTTTTTATTCTCATTTGCTAATGACAAATTATTTTTCATTCTAAAATTCTCCTGAGTATGCATAAACTATAGATTTCTTGGGTACATATACCTCTTTTCTCAGTCTCTTCTAGAATCTGAGTCATTTCCTCGACCGAAGTGATATACGTTATTTTTTGAAAAATTGAATCTTTGGTTCACGACAACTTCTAGATTGTGATAAACCACTTCTAGATTGTGATAAACTCTCTCCAAGAGATGCTACTTTAGGAGCTTCTTCTTCAAGAACATTAGAGTATGTTATATTAATCTTTAGATCTTATACGTTCTTATTATAGAACTGATTATTTTATTGTCTTTATTTGGTTCTTTTGATATGTACTTCGATTCAAGAAGGTACATTAATAGTTGATATGATGTGATCTAGATATTTATGCAGCATTATTAAAAGCATAGAGTATGCTTCGATGATATAAAGTGGAAGTATGCCACGATAATTCATGACGTTCTTCTGGGACATGATATTTATCTTCCTTCTATCTACCCCCACCCCCACCCCCAACAGCAGGAATATCATTTTAAGATATCTCATGTCAAAGAATCTACAAGATTGTTCACAAAACATAGATGCTAAAACTACAGTTTCAAATAATACCAACATAATCCATAAAAATCTAAAAATAATAAAATTCTAAATAAATGTAACTAATATACTATTATTCAGATGCAATCTTCAGGATTGCTGGATTAGGAAGAAACTTAGCATTGAGGACACAGAGTTGACCATTAGGTATGCTGTAATTTTGCTAAAAGATAATCACAAGAATAGCGGGCCGACATGTAGTCACTCCACAAGGAGGACTTGGTCCGAAGCTTCCACCATAATTTGATGGATAACGCTTGAGCATGTCCAGGAGGCTGCGGATGCCCAATCCTCCTTCTTCGATCGGTTTAGATATAGATTTCCAACTAGCCCAGTGACGACGCCGAAACCCCAACTTGTGGCCCCAGAAGAAGTTGTTAAAGAGGTTCTCCATAATATGAATGACGCTCTTGTGGGGGTCACAAGTCAAAAAAATGTACAAAGGGATCAAGCTCGGGACGTGTTTGAGGAGGACGAGTTTGCCGCCGTGGGGTAGGAGGTTGTTGTGCCATCCCTCAATTTTGTACTTGATTTTCTGAATCATTGGCTCGAACAGAGAGGCATTGCATCTACCGTAAGCGAGAGGGCAACCCAAGTACGTGAATGGAGGGGTGCGGACGACGAAACCCGAGATAAATGCCATCTCCACATTGTGGGACTAGGTAGGGGAGTCATGAACAAAAATGCTGCTTTTTGCGGCGTTAACTCTTTGCCCTGAAATAGATTTGTATCTACTCAATACCTGATGAATGATGCGCACTGCACACTTTTTGCCAGAGGAGAAGAGAAGGATATCATATGTAAAAGCCAAATGAGTGATCATAGGGCATCCACTAGTAGTCCGAAATTGCTGGAAGCTAGGTCTGGACACCAAAGCGATGAGGTTGCAGCTGAGGACCTTGATTGCGATAATGAATAGAGAAGAAGAGAGGGCATCGCCTTGTCTGACGCCTCAAAAAGATTTGATGAGTCCTGTGGAGAGGCCGTTGATGACCAGGAATAGCCACGAGTCCGCAACTGAATGCCAAAGGATGTCAATCCAGGCTTCAGAGAACCTGAGTCATCTCAGAACCCAGATCATGAACTGTCAATCGAGTCTATCGTATGCCTTCTCCATGTCAACTTTAATTGCCACGTTTTCCCCGTGATTGTTGAACCCCATTCAGCTAACGAGTTCTTGCACGAGAAGGACGTTGTCGACAATGTCTCGGCCATGAATAAAGCCGCTCTACTCTTTGGAGATGATCTTCCAGAGATGTCCGGACTATCTCTTGGCTATAACATGAGAGATCATTTTGTTGACAAAGTTGCATAAGATAATTGGCCGATAGTCAACAAAGGAATTACGATTGGGAGTTTTGGGGATGAGAATGAGTAGCATGTTCGCAATATCCCGCAGATATCGAGCCCCTTCAAAGAATGCCTGAACCGCGACCAGCAGGTCCTCTTTGATAATATCCCAAGTACTCTAGAAAAATACCCCAGAAAATACGTCCATACTTGGGGAACTGTCTTTGTTAAGACTATGAACAGCCTCGTGGACCTCAGATTCAGTGACTGGGTCGAGGAGAGAGGTGTTATCATCGTTGGAGATGACCGGCGGTATGGCTTCCAAAAACTGGGCTTCGTAATTGACCGCTTCCTTCTTGAAGAGAGCAGAGAAGTGAGCCATAACTTCTACTTGCATTTGTTCCTGGGAAGTCAGACGTTCCCCTGATGGGTCTGTTATGGCATAAATGAAGAGCCTGCTCTATTTATTATGGACGCAATCATGATTTCTATCACCAGAAGGACGTCTCCACTTTAAGGCACTGGGTCAGTCTTCCCTGGGTCGAGGTTATTCTAGAGAGGTTTGCCGATCGATGACTCGTCGGCGACGAAGAAGAGCTCAGCGAAATTTGTTGCCTCTTCCGCCTCCTTGACAACGAAGGTGGCTCTACTCCACGACGAGAGGGCTTGGCTAACGGATTTGAATTTGAAGGAGAGTTTGAAGAGGACATTGATGCTAAAAGCCTACCCATGCTCTCCTGACCTATGTTTGGAATTTCGGGTGGAAAGTCCAAAAGTTTTGGAATTTGAAGGGTCTAGCCACTCGAGGACTGAAACCTCCAAGAGCAATGGGGAGTGGTCGAAAGATGCACTACTAAGGTGAGTAACGGTGATCTGGTAAATGGAGTCGATCAAAGCATGTTTGACTATAACCCTATCGAGGTGAGACTGTTGCTCGGTCGTCCCATCTCTCATATTGGACCAGGTGTAGGGATGTCCGGAGAATGAAGCGTGGATGAGGTTGGCTTCAAATATGAATTGGTTGAAATCGATCATAGATCCTATGTCCGGCTCGTTGCCACTTATTTTTTCAGCTAAAGAAGTGAAGGAGTTGAAGTCCCCTCAGTAGAACCATAGACAGTTCGGGAAGTCCGCGAAGATTTGAATCAGGTGCTCCCATAACTCACGATGCTTTTTCTTTGAGTTACCGCCATGGACTATGGAAATGATGGTCTTTTGTTGCATTTCAGGATGGGATAGTTCCACTGATACACATTGATCACAGGAGGTGATCTTCTGCGGGGAGAAGTCTTTATTGAAAGAAAAAAAACAGTTGTCTTTGCCTTGTGGGATTATGCTTTCAAACCCGAGCTTAATTCTGTAATGGTCGATCTTGCCAGGCTCGACTTTGCCTTTAATGATTGCTAGAAGAGAGATCTTATGGATCTTTTTTAAAATCTTCATGCGATTCAGAGTATCCTTTCCTACTATACCCCACGCATTCCAGATCAGCATGTTGATCATGATGAGGATTTTGGGTGATTGAAAGTTGCACTTGCCGATGGTTTCGAGGACCTCTTCGGCTTTACGACTTTGGGGCGATTCTTTTGGGTGTTATTTTGTTTCTTGGAATGCCTGGTGGGGTAGAGGAGGGGGGAGGGAGGGAGGCTGGAGTGGAGGAATGGTAGCCCACCTTCCCCGTTGGTAGGTAGGTCGTGGAGGGCGTCCCAGAAGGTAGCACTGGTGAAATCTGGAGAATCATGGGAGATCTCCCCTTCTTCCTTATCGAATTCTGAGGAGCTGTCATGGGCTGAAGGTGGGATCATAACACTCTTCCCTTTGTCTGCTGCAGAAAGTGCAACTTTGCGTCTATGTTGCCTCCTCTTGGGGGTGTTTATCTGGTTTTGAATGAAGTCTAATGGAAGGGAAGGAGCTTGATGAGATTGGGAGGAAGCCAGTAGTTTGGGGGACCGAAGGGGGAGATGTGCACGGTGGGGGCGAAGTGGATTCGCATGGGCAGGAATGGGGGGAACATCGACCGGTAAGGCGGGGCGAGGAAAGGGGGCAAAAATCTTTCTACTACGGGCTAGCGAAGCAGTAGAAGGGGTACTAATTGGCTGAACCCTGGGCTAGATCAGTTGGTCTTGCCCTTCTCTACTTCGAACCTTGCTCGTCTCCTCGATTATTTCCATGAACTTGATCTGTGTTACCTCTATGTCTGTTGTTTGGAGTCTACATAGAAATAACTCCTTCATGATATAGCCACATGGCCCTGGTGTAGGCAAATGAAACAATAATCAGTGTGGTTTTCGTACTCGACCTCTTGACACACATTTTCTTCGTCGGGGAGGATGATTCTGATTTTATCTCGAAGTGGTTTGCTAATGTCCACTTCTATAAGAACTCTGGCTCGGCTCGATCGGGTTAGATTTTCAGTGGCACTATCAAGTCTCCAGGGGATCCCAATGCCGCGCTCGAAAGTGAAGATTGCGGCTTTCGCGAAGATGAATGAGGGAGGCCTAGGAGCGAGACCCAGACCGGGGCTACGGCGGTTTTGGGGGGATAGGAGAAGTCTTTCGTCCACTTGAAGAAAGGCATAGGCGCCCCCACAATGAACCATAAGTCGCTAGAGCACAAACTAAGGAAATCCTCTTCTTAACAAGGGCGAATTAATAGGTGTTTGGCGTCAATGACACCTACAACCATGTGGCCGGAGAATCCGGAAGTCATCAAGTCTCTTCTGATCACGTCCACAGAGGGACGAAACCTGGAGAATTTGTCGACAAGCGCAAGCCTAAATGGGGTGACCTTCGCCGTAGAGAATTCTATGGTCGGTCGGCATTGGAAGACACGGATCAACCACGAAGGGAAGGCGCTGAGGGGAGGGGGAGGGGGATGGGGGAGGAGCATAGTGCTCCTTTCCTGGGCGGACAGGGGAGAAGCGGACGACATCAGCGTAAGAGGGGCCATAAGGGTGGGGAACAAGGGGCGGGAGGGGTGATAACAGAGAAGGAAGCGAAGGGAGAGAGGAAGGGAAGGGGAGTTAATGAAATTTTTGAATATTAAGAACGGAAAATTTGAGTGAAAGCATAAAAGTTTTATATTTTTATAAAAAAAGCATCAAAGTTTTTAAATTTACATGAAAAGCACTAAAACGTTCTTCGTAAGGACGTTTTACGCTTTTCCGTCAACCGTTAACAGAGCAGAAAAAAAAAATTTAATATATACGTAAAACGTCCATTCGAAGGACGTTTTATAATTTATAATAATATTTTAAACTTCTCTCTATCTCTTCTCTCCCATCTCTCTCTCCTCTGTGAAAAAAAAAATTATAATTAAGCTAAAACGTCCTTTCAAAGGACGTTTTACAATTTTTTATAATTTTTTTAAATAATATTTTATCCTCTCCCGCGCACTCTCTGACGAAAAAAAAAATATATATTATTTAAAGGAAAACGCCCTAAGGAAGGGCGTTTTTTCCAGGGAAAACGTCCTTCCAAAGGGCGTTTTCCTTTAAATAATATTTTTTTTTTCGTCAGTTCTCTCTCCTCAGACTTCTCCGCTCTCCTCTCTACTCTCCCCCACTCCTCTCTCCTCTCTCCCTCTCCTTCTCCCTCTCCCTCTCCGCTCCCCTCCCCTACCGCTCTTCTCTCTCCCTCTCCCTCTCTCTCTCCGCTCCCCTCTCCCTCTCCCTCTCCCTCTCCCTCTCCTCTCTCTCCTCTCTCCCTCTCCCTCTCCCCTCCCCTCCCCTACCGCTCTTCTCTCTCCGCTCCCCTCTCCCTCTCTCTCTCTCTCTCCGCTCCCCTCTCTCCTCTCTCTCCTCTGTGACATGTCTCTCTTGTCCCCCCTCTCTCCTCTCTCTCTTTCTCTCTCCTCTGTGTCCTGTCTCTCTTGTCTTTTCCTCTTGTACTCTACTCTTTTGTCTTTTCTTCAGCCCGTGAACTCCCCCAATCCAAAACCCCAACATTTTTTCACAGTCAGATACTCTAATCCGTGACCTCCCCCCCAACCCGTGACCTCTCTTGTCCCTGTCTCTGTTTATCCGTGAATTATTTTTGTCATTTAATGAAATGAAATTGCTATAAGAACGGACCATTCTTCATAGAAGAAGTTCATATTAGAAAGAAAACGAAATTTTCACAGAAGGAGAGTTCCACATTGAAAGAAAAAAAAATTGATAGTTTTTCCAGTTAGAGCATTCGAAATACAGATGGCTTATCAAAATGACGGACGCATACCCGGTGGACCTACAACTCCGGCCATTCAACGTGAACGAGAGTCTCACATTTCTAGTCTGGTTTTTGCAGGACCGGTAATGTAACTCCTGGATAAATTATATTATTGTTGTTAAGTGTATTATATTCTACTAACGATATATATATATATTATAGTGTTATGATTATCCAGATGTTAAATTAAGAGAGCATGGTGAATGGCGGGCATCATGGGAGTTGACTGAAGCACAAAAGATCTTGGTGGAGGCTTTTGGTTTCCACTATGTTGACGCTATACGAATGAAGCGTCATGATAGAGACCTGATATTAAGTATCGTTGAGCGATGGTGGCCAACACGCAACACATTTCAGTTACCCTGCGGGGAGATGACGATCACGTTAGCAGACGTGGCACAGATTCTAGGATTACCTAACGACGGTAATCCTATATATTTCGACGAAAAATTAGAAGCAAAACAGCTCATTAGAGAATACCTCGGTGTGGAGCCCCCCTCTGACATGGGACAAACCAGCACTGTAAAACTCACTTGGCTCCGGTCAACTTTCATGCATGTTGATCATATCGGCTCTACAAAAGTTCATGTCGATAATTCGTGGATAATTATTTCCATGTATTCATTATTGTGAATATTTATTTAATATAAATGGTATGAACTCTCATGTATATTTTCAGGTGATATGTTGCACCAGGGCTTACTTATTGTGTCTATGCGGTGCTTTTTTATTTCCCGATGCTACGGAAAATATGGTCAACGTGCGACTGCTTCCATTTTTGACGGACATTCATTCCCTCACAAGACACGCATGGAGTGTAGCAGTGTTAGCAAATTTATACCGCTCTATGACGTCTTTTGTGAGTAAGGTTTCACAGGGTAGAACCGCCAAAAATATAAGTGGATGTCTAACACTTATACAGGTATGAATAAAAATAAATAATATATGTTATATTTATATGTATCTTATTTGTGTTCTTCTTTGCAGTTCTGGTGCTACGAACACTTCGCGATTGGTAGACCAGTTAGTATATATAGCGATGAAGAACATGTGTGGCCAGCAGGCTTTCGCTGGATTACTGGAAATACCGATTATGTGCATTGTATGACCAAAGTGATATCTCTTTACCGGCATCAATTTGACACATTAACCGCCTATGAGGTTAGTATATAATTAAATTAAAAATTAAAAATATATTGTTGTGCCTACCATTTATTACTTATTGAATGTCAAATAGATTGTTTGGCAAACTCTAAGTGTGCCGGAAGAAATAAGAGATGGTCAACGTACCCGCAGTCTCCATAGATATTATGCGACAGTTCGTGTCACGACCCGCACCCGGGGTAAGGGTACTAGTCGGAAACAACGCCCAGCCTACGCCGCAGAATTGGCGGTAGAACGCTGTCTAGAAAGTCTATCTAATATAATGAACCACCAAAAGATAGTGTACTCAATCACAGAACTAAGATAGAATGAACACGAATCAGATAAGAATAGAATAGTCATCAACTCATGAGTTTAAAATAATACATCAATGAGTCTGAAGAGTAACAAAAATAAGCTGGAGACAAATCCAGTACAAAAGAATACTATCATACTACAAGCTACACTCCAGGGTCAACTGTCTCAGTTGGGATAAGTCCCTCTTGAGCCAGGGTCTCCGAATCTAAATTCACAACATCCTGGGGTCCATAATAGATAGGGTACTCCTCAGTGTCATCTGGAAAAATATATTCAGTCAGGAAAGGAGCAGAGTACATCTCTAACAGCAGTTCTAATCCATGATAAAAACTATGTAACAGTAAATAGCTGTGGATAAACAAGATGCACAAAATAGATACAAGAGATATATAGACAATAAGGAAATACTGGAAAGAAATACAATAATGAACAATATGCCAATAAAACAATAATACTAATGACTAAGTATGTGAGTACTAGCTTAACATGTGATCGGCTTGGGCAAGATACAATGCGGCCTGGCTAATCATACATGCGGTGCATGATCAACACTATTCGCTTACCAATACTTTATTCAATAGGGATTTGATCACATATCTATACTAATACTCCCCACCCCCAACTGGTATAATAGATCCAACCACGGTATGCTATGGCACTAGATTCCCCAAGAAGATAGCTAGTCTCCCCGAGAATCGGTGTCTGTACATGTACAAGATAACCAATGAAACAATACTTGCACCATATATACCATATACCAAGGAATAACATCTCATGACGAGATCCGGATATACCAATCCGTGTAACCATAGTATCGAGAGAAACATGTAAATCTACACTAGATACAACGAACATAGAGGATATCATAAATGAGAAACTATCAGAGAATGTACTCGCCTGAAATCCAAAGAACAGTCTCACAGATGTCTGACTCGGTACCTCGAAGACCTAGATATGGAATACCACATTAAAACAAGGTCCCGGAAAGAGAACAAGTCAAACTAGTCAACTCCTAGGTCAATAAATAAATTCTAAGTCAAAAGTCAACTATGGTCAACTCTAAAGTCAACTAAAGTCAAACCAAGGTCAACCTCACAAGAAATCTATATAAATAATATAGAAATAAAATACAACAATTTAGGAATAAAAATTAGATCCCAAATCATACTCACACAAAGTATACTACTAATACAAATAATATATACGCTAAAATAATATATAAACAACCAATATTTATACAAATAAAATAATATATTATTACAAATATTATACCTCACAAAATACATATATATACACATATATATATATACAATAATAATATATAAAATATAATTTAAAACTGTCAAAGCGTCACTGAAAACAGTGAACAAAACAAGATAAAATAAAACAGGTTTAATAGTGACAGTCTCAACTGTCACAGAAAACGTCGCAAAAGCCACTGCGCAATAAAACCCACTGCTGCTGCATTGGTGACAGTTAATCAACTGTCACCGAAAACTGTCGCCACAGCTGCTAAGATCCCGCCCGCAGCATTAATGACAGGACTGTCATTAATGCACAGTGGGCTACAGCGGCTGCTGTACAAGCCAAAAATAATGACAGTTTTCAACTGTCACAAAACTAATGTCACCAAACAATAAATATAAATATATATATATATAAATATATATATATATATATATACAATATAATCACGATACATATATATAAATAAATAATTATATACTTATATATATATGCACATATAAACTTATAATTAAATACTAATAGTTACAACACATGCACATATTAATGTTCATATTTTACATGGCTAGAAGCACACCTAAAATATATACATTAATAAACAAATAATTACATAATAATTATAAATAATATAATTACACAATTAAACACATAAATATATTTTATAAAACATTTATGTATAATTTATACTATTAACATAAATACATATATAATTACATGCAAGAAAGCTACATATTATATTTGTACATCATATTAGCACACACAAAAATATATAGATCTATGCTACAATAATTACTATAATAAATATACAAAATAAATATATAATATCTATATATATTTACTAATTATAATTGAAGAATTTAAACCATACATAATTAGATATATTCAAAAATCCACACAATTGAAGAGTATCACACCGTATCCCACTAGATCTAGGATACGCATGTGACACGAGTCCAACACACAACCAATTGTACCCCGAAGGATACAAACAAATCATAAATAATATTTATAAATAAATCAAAGTGTCAAAAGTAGATCTATGTGTCCGTGTCAAAATACGACATGTTCAAAGCCCCGTGTCGGAGGGAAAACCCCCAAAATGACACGTATCACCAAATAGTTGGGATACGAACCACATGTACCAAATTATGGACATGATACTAGTCCCAAACACATAAGCTCATGTCCAATTGATCTATAGGATCAATTGACACACACAACAAAATGTAAATTCGGAATTCCAATAAAATTGACACAAAAAGCACCATAACTTTCTCCATGGGTCTCCTATGAACACAAAACAAATTTCTATGGGTAGTACATACATATAGGTTGATTTTACATGATTAAATCTCAGATTTAGAAGCTATTTTAATGGGAAAAACTGAATTATACCTATTGGGAGATGGATTCCTAATGAAACCTCCAATTGAGATGAACTTGCTTCCAAATTGTAGATCCTTGCTCCTCTTTGTAGATCCTTGCTTCCTCCTTCTAGATCCTTGCTTTTCAACTTTCTAATGGTGAATTGGAAAGAATTTGGGATGAATTTGGTGGAGAATTGGAATGGAAATGGAGGGAATTTGGGAGTGAAAAATTCTAGATCTAGATTTGGAATGAGAATGAGAGGAGAGAGAAATTTCCCCCCTCTTTTACTAGGCCGGCCTTGCCCCTCTCCCAAGCAATTGTAAAATGTCCAATGTACCCCTTGGGGCCTCTCATGAAGAAATAATTAAGGAAGGAAGCTTCTAGTCTAATCACTTAATTAATTTAATCCATCTCCTTAACTATGGGCTTTCTAAATGGGCCAAATCTAACTATTTAATTCATGTTGGTCCATGGGTCCAAACTACACTAGTTGGGTCCACTAAAATAAGTCTAAAATAATTAAATAACATCCAACAATAATTAAATAATATAAAAAAATTATTTACCATGCACAATATTTATTTAAATAGGAAATTACTAAAATACCATTTTTCCTAAAATGTGGTAGTGACAAGTCTACCCTCCTTAAAATAATTTCGTCCTCGAAATTCAAAGATGAAAACTACCCCCAGAAAAACACAGAACAGAACTAAAGAATCACAACTAACTAATGAACAGAACATAACAATGAACAGAACATAACTAGAAATAACATACCTCAAGGTACAAACAAATATGGATAACGCTCTCGCATGTCATCCTCTCTCTCCCAGGTAGACTCCCCCGGAGAGTGATGCCTCCATGCGACGCGCACCAAAGGAATAGTCTGGTTCCTCAGCACCTTCTCTCTCCGATCCAGAATCTCAACTGGCTGCTCTGGATAGCTAAGAGTAGGGCCCACCTCTATCTCCGAGTGATCCAATACATGACTAGGATCTGTCACGTATCGTCTCAACTGCGACACATGAAACATGTTATGCAATTCCTCCAATGCAGGTGGCAAGTCTAGTCTATAAGCAACTGCACCGACCCTCTCTAGAATAGTGAAAGGTCCGATGAATCGCGGACTAAGCTTTCTGCCTCCACCGAAGCGAATCGTGCCTCGTGTCGGAGAAATCCTCAGAAACACCAAACCACCCACCTAGAACAAAACACCATCTTAAGAACTTAATCTATAATAAACAAGAACAAACAAAATCTAAACTATACCTCAAACTCCAAAGGTCTCCGATGGCTATCGGCTCAATGTCGCTGTCTGTCCTGCGCCACTCGAAGTCTGTCTCTGATCAAATGAACCTTCTCCGCTGCATCCACAACCATCTCTGGCCCAAGCAAAATTCTCTCTCCAACATTGTCCCAAGACAAAGGAGTACGACACCTCCGACCATATAGAGCTTCAAAAGGTGACATCTCTATACTGGCCTGGTAACTGTTGTTGTAAGCAAACTCTACCAAATGGAGATGGTCCTCCCAAGAACCCCCAAAATCTAGTACACAAGTGCGCAACATATCCTCGAGAGTCTGGATAGTCCTCTCTGACTGCCCATCTGTCTGGGGATGATATGCAGTACTAAACTTGAGCTGAGTGCCCAAACTCTCCTGCAAACTCCTCCAGAAATGAGAAGTGAAACGACTATCTTGATCTGAGACTATGCTGACGGGAACTCCGTGTATCCTAATGATCTGCCTCACATACATCTCTGCCAGCTTCTCCGTAGACAAACCCACCTTGAAAGGCAAAAAGTGGGCCGACTTGGTCAACCTATCAACAATGACCCAAATCGCGTCTTTCCCTCCTGGAGATCGTGGAAGTCCGGACACAAAATCCATAGTAATGTGTTCCCACTTCCACTCTGGAATGGGTAATGGCTGAAGTAACCCTCCTGGCCTCTGCTTCTCGGCTTTCACCTGCTGGCACACTAAGCATCTGGATACAAACTATGCCACTTCCCTCTTTATGCCATACCACCATACACTCTCTCGTATATCCCGATACATCTTGTTAGCACCTGGATGTATGGAATACTGAGAGCGATGCGCTTCCTGTAACACCTTCTCGCACAACTCCCCACTAGGCACACACAATCTAACTCCATGCCTCAAGGATCCATCATCTGCAATAGTAAAATCATCCTCCAATCCTGCTCTCACCTGAGCTCTGATACTCCTCAAAGATACATCATCATACTGTGCTGCCTTGATCTTGTCCATCAAATCTGAGTATATCTGCAATCCTCACATCTGCATAGCACACCCAGGAACAATCACCTCAATGCCCAAGCTCTCCAAGTCCTCAAACAGATATCGATCATGCGTCAAGAACATAGCTACCGGATACCTGCTCAAAGCATCGGCAACTACATTGGCTTTCCCAGGATGATATTGTAAAGAGATATCAAAATCCTTCATTAATTCCAACCACCGACGCTGCCTCATATTCAACTCCTTCTGCGTAAAAACGTACTTCAAGCTTTTGTGGTCTGTGAAGATCTCCACACGCTCTCCGTACAAATAATGTTTTCACAACTTCAGGGCGAATATGACAGCTGCCAACTCCAAATTATGGGTAGGATAGTTCTTTTCATGAGGACGCAATTGCCTGGATGCATAGGCAATCACTTTTCCATGCTGCTGAAGAACACAACCTAAACCCTTCCCCGATGCATCACTATAAATAGTGAAACCTTCGGACCCGGATGGCAACGTCAAAATAGGAGCAGACGTCAACCTCTTCTTCAACTCCTCAAAAGCAACCTGACAATCCTCCGTCCAAACAAACTCCACATCCTTCCTTGTGAGTCTGGTCATCGGCTCGGCAATCCTCGAAAAATCTTGCACAAACTTCCTGTAATAGCCTGCCAATCCCAAGAAACTCCTGATCTCTGCTACTGAACTCGGAGTCTTCCAAGATTCTACTGCTGAAATCTTCTTCGGATCCACTGAAATACCATCACCAGTCACAACATGCCCCAAGAATTCTACCTTGTCCAAGAAAAACTCACACTTGGATAACTTTCCATACAGCTTCTCCTTCCTCAGCACATCCAACACAATCCTCAAATACTCCTCATGCTCCTCCGGTGTCCTCGAGTATATGAGTATGTCGTCGATGAACACCACCACGAACTTGTCAAGGTACTGGTGGAACACCTTGTTTATCAAGTTCATAAATACCGCCGGTACATTAGTCAAACCAAACGGCATCACCATAAACTCGAACTGACCATACCGAGTTCTAAAAAGCAGTCTTTGGTATGTCCTCCGGCTTTACCTTCACTTGATGGTAGCCTGATCTCAAATCTATCTTAGAAAACACCTTCGCACCACTCAACTGATCAAACAGATCATCAATCCGTGGCAAAGGATACTTATTCTTGATAGTGAGATTATTCAAAGTCCTGTAATCAATGCACATGCGCACCGATCCATCCTTCTTCGGTACAAACAATACCAGGGCTCCCCATGGTGAAGAACTCGATCTGATAAACCCCTTATCCTGCAATTCGTCCACCTGCTTCTTCAACTCGACCAGCTCGCTGTTGTTTACTCTATAGACATGTTGCGAAATTGGTTCTGCACCTGGCACCAAGTCTATAGAAAATTCAACATCTCGATCTGGCGGCAATCCTGGCAATTCCTTAGGAAATACATCCAAGAATTCTGCTATCAACGGATGTGGCAACTCCTTGTCTTCTACCATAGCTCCACAAATAATGCCTTCTCCCTGCTTCGCAGCTCCTCTAGTAAACTCGAACTCTGGCTCTCCTGGCGAACCAAACAAAACTCTACCTCCTCTACAGTCTATGCTAGCACGGTGCCTACTCAACCAATCCATCCCAAGTACAATATCGTAGCTCGGAAGTGGCATTACAAGTAGACACGCACTCAACTCCCGGCCTCCCAGAGTAACTCTCCGATCCTTGCAAATATCATTAACCAGGATAATGCCTCCCCCGGTCATGATCATACAAGTCCTAAGCAAAGACTCAGCTACCAAACCATGCTTCAGAGCAAAAGAAACAGATACAAAACTATGGGAAGCACCACTATCAAACAAAGCTAAAGCTGGAATGGAATCAAGAAGAATAGAACCTGCGATGACATCTCCGGTGGGTTCTTCCTCTTCGACGGTCATAGCAAACGCTCGTCCCTGCCGAGCACCTCCCTGCTGTTGATGTTGGACAAAACGCTGCTGCTGTGTCGGAAGCGGTCCCCTCGGCTGTGCTGCAGGTGGTCTCGTCTGTGTCCTCGGAGCTGGAGCTGCTCCTTGAACTGCACGACGAGGACACTCCCTCAATTGATGCCCTTCAGTACCACAATACAAACAAACTCCTAGCCTCCTCCTGCAAACTTCCCAAATGTGGCCGGGCTTCTTACAGAAGTTGCATGGGGCCTGCTGTAACTGCCTCTGCTGCTGAGGTGCCTGGTGAAAAGGCGCTCTAGCTGGAGTCTGGTTCTGCTGTGGCTGCTGGAAAGGTCTGGACTGGAAATGAGGATGTTTGGCAGATACTGTACTGCCGTTGGCCCCCAGAAAAGAATCACGGTCTCTCTTGGTCTTCAAACCCAGATCCCGCTCAACCTTGCGTGCCTCCGCAAGTATCTCCGAGTATGTCTCATAAAAAGACGGAATGAGGATCAATATGGCACATGATGTAAGACATCAAGGAAAGGACAGTTTAAGGGATCAAGTATCAATGTCAAAGGAGAATAGTTGAATCAAAAGAATTTTCCTAGATGTGATTGAGTATCTCAGCCTATATCCTATATCCTTTTGCAGGCTCGCAGTAGTACAACTAAGTTGTCGCACTACCACGATATCACATACTTGTGAAGCTAGACCTGCATGGGCCACCACCAAAAATGTGTCACGACCCGCACCCGGGGTAAGGGTACTAGTCGGAAACAACGCCCAGCCTACGCCGCAGAATCGGCGGTAGAACGCTGTCTAGAAAGTCTATCTAATATAATGAACCACCAAAAGATAGTGTACTCAATCACAGAACTAAGATAGAATGAACACGAATCAGATAAGAATAGAATAGTCATCAACTCATGAATTTAAAATAATACATCAATGAGTCTGAAGAGTAACAAAAATAAGCTGGAGACAAATCCAGTACAAAAGAATACTATCATACTACAAGCTACACTCCAGGGTCAACTGTCTCAGTTGGGATAAGTCCCTCTTGAGCCAGGGTCTCCGAATCTAAACCCACAATATCCTGGGGTCCATAATAGGTAGGGTACTCCTCAGTGTCATCTGGAAAAATATATCCAGTCAGGAAAGAAGCAGAGTACATCTCTAACAGCAGTTCTAATCCATGATAAAAACTATGTAACAGTAAATAGCTGTGGATAAACAAGATGCACAAAATAGATACAAGAGATATATAGACAATAAGGAAATACTGAAAAAAAATACAATAATGAACAATATGCCAATGAAACAATAATACTAATGACTAAGTGTGTGAGTACTAGCTTAACATGTGATCGGCTTGGGCAAGATACAATACGGCCTGGCTAATCATACGTGCGGTGCATGATCAACACTATTCGCTTACCAATACTTTATTCAATAGAAATTTGATCACATATCTATACTAATACTCCCCACCCCTAACTGGTATAATAGATCCAACCACGGTATGCTATGGCACTAGATTCTCCAAGAAGATAGCTAGTCTCCCCGAGAATCGGTGTCTGTACATGTACAAGATAACCAATGAAACAATACTTGCACCATATATACCATATACCAAGGAATAACATCTCATGACGAGATCCGGATATACCAATCCGTGTAACCATAGTGTCGAAAAAAATATGTAAATCTACACTAGATACAACGAACATAGAGGATATCATAAATGAGAAACTATCAGAGAATATACTCGCCTGAAATCCAAAGAACAGTCTCACAGATGTCTGACTCGGTACCTCGAAGACCTAGATATGGAATACCACATTAAAACAAGGTCCCGGAAAGAGAACAAGTCAAACTAGTCAACTCCTAGGTCAATAAATAAATTCTAAGTCAAAAGTCAACTATGGTCAACTCTAAAGTCAACTAAAGTCAAACCAAGGTCAACCTCACAAGAAATCTATATAAATAATATAGAAATAAAATACAACAATTTAAGAATAAAAATTAGATCCCAAATCATACTCACACAAAGTATACTACTAATACAAATAATATATACCCTAAAATAATATATAAACAACCAATATTTATACAAATAAAATAATATATTATTACAAATATTATACCTCACAAAACACATATATATACACACATATATATATACAATAATAATATATAAAATATAATTTAAAACTGTCAAAGCGTCACTGAAAACAGTGAACAAAACAAGATAAAATAAAACAGGTTTAATAGTGACAATCTCAACTGTCACAGAAAACGTCGCAAAAGCCACTGTGTAATAAAACCCACTGCTGCTGCATTGGTGACAATTAATCAACTATCACCGAAAACTGTCGCCACAGCTGCTAAGATCCCGCCCGCAGCATTAATGACAGGACTGTCATTAATGCACAGTGGGCTACAGCAGCTGCTGTACAAGCCAAAAATAATGACAGTTTTTCAACTGTCACAAAACTAATGTCACCAAACAGTAAATATAAATATATATATATATATATAAATATATATATATATATATATATACAATATAATCACTATACATATATATAAATAAATAATTATATACTTATATATATATATGCACATATAAACTTATAATTAAATACTAATAGTTACAACACATGCACATATTAATGTTCATATTTTACATGGCTAGAAGCACACCTAAAATATATACATTAATATACAAATAATTACATAATAATTATAAATAATATAATTACACAATTAAACACATAAATATATTTTATAAAACATTTATGTATAATTTATACTATTAACATAAGTACATATATAATTACATGCAAGAAAGCTACATATTATATTTGTACATCATATTAGCACACACAAAAATATATAGATCTATGCTACAATAATTACTATAATAAATACACAAAATAAATATATAATATCTATATATATTTACTAATTATAATTGAAGAATTTAAACCATACATAATTAGATCTATTCAAAAATCCACACAATTGAAGAGTATCACACCGTATCCCACTAGATCTAGGATACGCATGTGACACGAGTCCAACACACAACCAATTGTACCCCGAAGGATACAAACAAATCACAAATAATATTTATGAATAAATCAAAGTGTCAAAAGTAGATCTATGTGTCCGTGTCAAAATACGACATGTTCAAAGCCCCGTGTCGGAGGGAAAACCCCCAAAATGACACGTATCACCAAATAGTTGGGATACGAACCACATGTACCAAATTATGGACACGACACTAGCCCCAAACACATAAGCTCATGTCCAATTGATCTATAGGATCAATTGACACACACAACAAAATGTAAATTTGGAATTCCAACAAAATTGACACAAAAAGTACCATAACTTTCTCCATGGGTCTCCTATGAACACAAAACAAATTCCTATGGGTAGTACATACATATAGGTTGATTTTACATGATTAAATCTCATATTTAGAAGCTATTTTAATAGGAAAAACTGAATTATACCTATTGGGAGATGGATTCCCAATGAAACCTCCAATTGAGATGAACTTGCTTCCAAATTGTAGATTCTTGCTCCTCTTTGTAGATCCTTGCTTTGACCTTCTAGATCCTTGCTTCTCAACTTTCTAATGGTGAATTGGAAAGAATTTGGGATAAATTTGGTGGAGAATTGGAATGGGAATGGAGGAAATTTGGGAGTGAAAAATTCTAGATCTAGATTTGGAATGAGAATGAGAGGAGAGAGAAATTTCCCCCCTCTTTTACTAGGCCGGCCTTGCCCCTCTCCCAAGCAATTGTAAAATGTTCAATGTACCCCTTGGGGCCTCTCATGAAGAAATAATTAAGGAAGGAAGCTTCTAGTCTAATCACTTAATTAATTTAATCCATCTCCTTAACTATGGGCTTTCTAAATGGGTCAAATCTAACTATTTAATTCATGTTGGTCCATGGGTCCAAACTACACTAGTTGGGTCCACTAAAATAAGTCCAAAATAATTAAATAACATTCAACAACAATTAAATAATACAATAAAAATTATTTACCATGCACAATATTTATTTAAATAGGAAATTACTAAAATACCCTTTTTCCTAAAATGTGGTAGTGACAGTTCGGACTGAAACAAATGATACCCCTGGAGCCTTTGGCTTCTAGCAGTACAAAATCAAATATGGAAGAGCGGGTTCGTATGTATATGATTGGTTGGGAATCTAGATTTATCACGCATGGCGTGGAACACATGTCTGAATTGATGACATCGGCGGCAGATGGTAAGTTAAGAAATATTTCAAATAAATAATATGGTATTATATCTTACATATCATTTTGTGTTAACATTTTACAGTGGAGGGTACTGCCGATTTTGTACGTTGGTATGGATGCCCCCTAGTGCAAAATAGGAGGTATCAATTTGAAGAAGCCCGGTTCCAGCCATGAGCTTTAGATGATCTGAGCTTGCGTGATAGGAGGGCACGTGATGCTCTAGTGGTATATTTCTTTATTTACAAAAAATATCATCTTTATATATGTTACTTTATATTTATTGATTGTGGATTTAAATATTCAGGCGGAGACACTGGCTGATATAGTTGAGGATCCCGAAAGAGATCCAGAAGGAGTTATAGGGACGGCTGTACAATATATGCGTGCACCACTGGGTCCCCGTTTTACTCCACTTGATATACCAGACAGCCATCCGGTAGGCCACGTGAGACAGAGGCAGGCACGTCCTCGTAGGCAACGTGAACGAGGAGCTGGTTCGAGCAATACAGAGGCACGAGTCTTATAGGTTGGTGAGGGAACATCCCAAGCTGGCATGTCACAACCTTATGTTGGCATGCCACAACATTACGAGGGATATTCGCAGCCTTACGCTGGCATATCACAACCTTATGTTGGCATGTCACAACCTTACGAAGGTAGGCCACAGCATGATAGTGACACATCCCAGAGTTATGAGACCACATACCAGAGCAACGATCCCACGCCACAGGGTGCTTCTCAACAATAGGATTGGAATTATTACATGCAAGAGACTGCCACTTCGTTGTTTGGCTCAGCCACCCTTGATCCAGACTCTCATTTATATTTGCCACCACCGGAGGGTACAGAGGAAAGGAGAGATAGGCTAGGTCTTAGGCGAGTTGATCGTAGAAATTATAGAAGGGATGACAGAGGGGGCTAGTAATTTTGTTGGTATCCATAAATAAATGTATGACAATCTTTTGTTGGTCTTACAATTTCAGTAATATGATGTTTATTATATTCGAAATTTCAGCAACTACAATTACAACATTAAATCAAATTCATAATTACTCAAAAAAGATACAATAATTATATTCACTGTCTTGGTTGGTTTCTACAACTCCTTTTGTTGTGTCCTAGCCCGCCGCAATTATCGCAACGAAGATCCCTTGTTGACGGTTCTCTTGTCATTATATTATTCTTCTTCGGTCTGCCAGCTCTACGCCCAAGAAGTGGTACTCTAATTTGACCTCTTATAGGTTCACTTTGAGGATTATAGGGGACTGGAATCGGTTCCATACATGGCATGTATACAGCTCTAAGTGTTGCAACAGAAAATTCAACAGGATAAAAACTTTCAACTGGTATGTTAGAAGAATGACATGTAAAGCAAGCATATTCACATGGTAATAGAGTATGTTGCCACCGACCACAAGTACAACATTTACGGTCTAGTTTAACCACATAACATCTACTTGTTTCATGATCCCATATTTCAAATTTATTATTATTAAAACGCAATAATTGAAAATGGTGTGTCTCCCGTCTAATACGTGCTATAGTGTTCATCATCCTTGGACAAAACTCTGTTTCCATCTTTTCAGCATTTGTTCGATGCTTGTCGTGAAGTGTTATTATTTTTGCTTTAATACCATCAAGAAATGTTGATATAGGTTTATCACGCAAACTTTTAATCCAATTGTTAAAACATTCAGCAATGTTCGAAGTGTTAATATCTAATCGTGGGCACGGTGCATAAGCTGTTATCCAGTGAGAAAAATTACGATTTTCATCGCCTGACCCTACAATCCAATCGAAAACATTTACATCTGCAAATTTTATTTTTTCCAACCAACCATTGGCATCAACCTCATTATAAGATCGTACAAGTTTGTCTAACCATTGTAGATATGTCGGTGTACGAGGACACATATTTTTTAAATTCTGTTTAAAATATTGAATACAAAAAAAGTGGGAAGAGTTTGGAAAAACTGTTCGCATTCCACGAATTAATCCTTTCTGTTTATCAGATATAAATGAAATACTATCCCAACGTTTAAAATAAGTTTCAAAAGACATTTTCAAACAATTTAAAAACCATATCCACGACTCAGTATTTTCATTCTCAGCAACACAATATGCGATAGGATATAGTTGATAGTTTGGATCGTGGGCACAAGCAACAAATAAATTACCTTGGAATCTAGATATAAGAAAAGTAGCATCAATACTAATAACAGGTAAACAACCACTTAAGAAACCATCCATACAAGCCTTGAAACAAATAAATATTCTTTGAAAGATATTATTTTCTACAGTTTTTAAAAAATATTTGCTACCGGAATTTGTTTCCATAATTGTAAAACAATATTTCTCAAGACTACCATACGCATCAACGTAACTGCCGTTAATATCAGATAATGCAAGTTCCCTAGCTCTTCAAGCTTTGGAATATGTAATATGTATCCGATGTTCTCTAAGTATATCGTGTAAAATGTGTGCCGGACTATACGAGTTGTTATCTCCAATTTTACCAATTATTTTATTTCTTACCCATGCGGTGGTGGCTAGTGGATGATGCCCTCCTGTAAATCCACCTAAACATGAATGTCTACCTTCAAATATACGAATTTCAAATGTACTACTATCACCAATAGCTTTAGCGTATACTCTCCAACAACAGTTTGGAGAATCACAAGTATACACAATTCTTTGATGATTATTATGTTTAGATGAACAACTAAATTTATATGTAATTGCTAGGTCGCTAATAAAATTACAAAATTCCTTAGGAGAATCAAAATGTCTTCCAACAAATAATTCGGGAATGCAACCATGTACATTAGCATCATTATCATCTAAATAGTAATCTAAATTTTCAACCAAATCATCACTGTTTTCATCGTCAACATCATTATTTTCTGTATCAAAGTTACTCTCAGTGTGATTTATACAACTAGGACCAACATTGAAATCTTGGTTATCATTAAAATGTTCACTAGTTGATATTATAGTTGTGTCGATATTTACTTGTGATGGGATGATGTAAATTTTAATACAAGCTGACACTAAATTACTTTGAACAATATAATTCCATGTTTCTTCACAATCTACTATTATCAATGCATCTTCATAAAACTACCTTATTGTAAATTCATAACTTATGCAAAAACGATCAGAAATTGTACTATGCAAACTAGCTAAAGTAATATTTTTATAAGTGGTTATAAGATGAGTATTACCTCCTTGGTAAGATAATCCATCTAGTATACCTCCATGGTAGCAAATTATTACTAAATTTTGATCCATAGTAAAAACTTTCGTCTAAATTAAGACTTACAGAAGTATATCAAGAAAAATGATAGCAGAATAGGGAAACAAATTTCTTCTGACTTCAATTTAGAGAGCAGTAGGCAATTTAGAGAGCAGTAGGATAAGAGTGAGTGGATGACATATAATTCATAAGTTTGGCATATATATAGAAAGTAAATCTATCCGTTATATATTATAACGTTAACTACTACTCTACTTCCCTAACGTTAGCTACTACTGCTACTTCCCTAATGTTACCTACTACTCTACTTTCCTAACGTTACCTATTTTACCTATTGTACTACTGCTACTGCTACTAGTACTATCTACCTCATAGCATAGCAAATAACGTTACCTATTTATATATATATATATATATATATATATATATATATATATATATATATATATATATATATTACTTTGTAAGGAGAGAGAGGAGAGAGAGAGTGAAGTAAAAAATTAGAATATATATATATATATATATATATATATATAAATATAAATATATATTTTACTTTGCTGAGAGGAGAAAAAAAAAATATATATATATATATATATATATATTACTTTGTAAGGAGAGAGAGAGAGGAGAGAGAGAGAGAGGAGAGAGAGGGGAGCGGGCGGACAGGAGAGAGGAGAGGAGAGAAGAGAGAGGAGAGAAGAGAAGAGAGGGGAGAGAGGGGAGAGAGGAGAGAGAGATAGAGAGAAGTTTAAAATACGGAAAATTTCAGTGAAAGGAGAGAGAAGTTTAAAACTCAAATTTTCTTTTCTGCTCCGTCAACGGAGAGTTGACGGAATAGCGTAAAACGCCCTTACGAAGGGCGTTTTAGTGCTTTCCATGTAAATTTAGAAACTTTGATGCTTTTTTTATAAAAATATAAAACTTTTATGCTTTTACTGAGAATCATCTTCTTCCCTATTTTATATTTTGTTTTCAATTTAGTTAATTAGAACTATAAAGTAAATATTTATTAAATAATTTCTATATTTACATCTATGTATAAGTATATAGTTGTATTTGTTAGTAGTATTAGAATTTAGAAATTTTACTTTATTATATATATAGTTATGGTCTAATTATATTACTTCTATTGTAACTATTAGTATTTTGGTACTACTACAATTAGGAAATTGTGTTATGGTTGTGTATATGTGGACACATATTGTAGGCCATAAATTAAATTTCTTAGCATTGATTATTTAAACCCAATCTCAAATTATTTCTTTCCTTACTGATATTTTGGGCCAACCCATTGCTCTTATGGAAACTTTCAAATATATTTAACTAAGGGCTGGCTATATGCTGAATCCAACAGCCCCATAGTTCCTTAAACCTACGACCCAACTACCATTTATTTTTCATTCTTTCACCATTTGATTACTTTTTATTGTTTTGTTTAGGCCCTTTTGTTTACTTTAATATTTTTTCCAGTTGTGTAAAGCCCATTTCTCAACCCCATAAGATTTTTTTTTTCCTTCAAACCCATTTCCCTCTCACCTAAACCCATCATCGTTCAAACATAAATGAACAGTGTCATCTTTCAATGCACAGTACACTGCAGCCTTAGGTCTCACTCTGTGTGGTAGTATAGCATGCAGAGGCATGCCTGTACCAGGCCTTCGACCACTCTCTTGCCAGCTGGCTTCGCCCACCCTTAACCCTCTCTTTCAATATATATCAACACTTATCTCCTACTTATCACAAACCTAGCCGCCTCTCCTTGATTTTTCTGTCGAGACCCATCTCTATACTCTGGGCGGTGAGGAAATTTTAACCGCCGCGTCCAAGAAAATAGTGGGGGTTCAATCTCCTTTCCATATAAGTTTCATTCAAATCTCCACAATCGTGTAGAATTTATCACGTCCAACGACGCCTCGACGCCATGCACGCGGGAAACTTCCTCCTCCCTCTTAAGCCGTCGACAACCGATGTTCCTCTCAAAGACGAGAGCTCGGTTAAGCGCGAGGGAACTTCCTTCCCACTGGAACAGAAGCTGTGATTCTCTCTGGTAATCCCTTCTTCTTCTTCTTCTTTTCCATCCCTGTAGTAAACTAATTAAATAGTAACTAATACGGGATACCATGAGTTTTATATATATATATATATATATATATATATAGAGAGAGAGAGAGAGAGAGAGAGGGGATATTACATCAATGGTTATTGCAACAATTATTGCACCAAACAATCTCAACCATAAATTTTTTAAAATGTGTGGTTATAAAGGATGCTAACGTGGCACCTACTTTATAGGATGATTTATTACCATATGATTGAAATAAATGTGTGGTTGAATTTTTTTTTTGTAATAATTGTTGTAATAATTTGATACAATATCTCGTCCCATATATATATATATATATATATATATATATATATATATATATAGCAAAGTTGTATGAGCAGGAAGTAAGGATGGTCATTTAGAATCCTTGTTAGCAGTGAACAATCAACCTATAAAAGCCTTTGCTTCATAACCAAAGGAATGGAGAACATGGATTCACATATACATGGGTTCATGACGAAGTGGTTGAATAGAAATGAAGAAACAAGAACAGAAGTGATCTGAGCATGATATGTTGGGGACAAGTGTTTGGAGAGGAATTAGTGTTTATTTGTGCATCTATCTTAGGAGGAGGGGGATTGATACTTGCTATATTCATGTGAAGACATTTTTGAATATACATGGGTACAGAGAACCCAAGATCCCTTGTATTATGTGTTGTGAACAATGAAAACAAAGTCATTTAGGCAATTTATTAGGAGTGTTGTATGGAATCTTCTATGGAGTTTACATTAGGCAATGAGCTACCTGATTGGTTGCTCAACATGCAAAGTGAAGGAAAGCTAGAAAGGTTATATGCATGGAATTGAATTTAAGGTAGTTAATGGGATGATATGTTGGCAGAAGAGAAAAGAAACATTCATGGATTAAGTGTCTGTCTTTGATCCTATGTGGATTCATCAAATTATTAATCCATACAAGTAGAGCATAACACAATTGAAATAACCAAATAGGTTAATCACATGGGAAGAAGTTTGTGCTTCATTTTTTTTTTTTATAAATGTATAGGAGGAAGCAAAATAAGCAAATGTGTGTGGAAAACTTGCGTAGAAGAGGCAACAGTGTAATGACAGTATTTATAGGTTCTTCTTTCCAATATAACTGTGTGGTGGTGTCCTCTATTTGGAAATGGATAGTTATATCATGCTATGAAACAAGTGAGCAATTGTATTATGAACTGAGTATTAAAGATAGGCAGATTATTCATTATGTTGAATATAGGTAGTATGAACTTAGAATCGGTAGGGTATATGGAAGAACAACTAAATGATAGTGTTGTGATGTTCATTACCATAGTAGTAGAAAATGGTTATAAATACGTGTGTATGTAATTGTCTTCAAAAGAAGGAATGTTGATGGATGAATATGGTGTGTGTATGTGTATTTTGAGACAAATAAACAAATATGTTGTGTGATCCTGGATAAAAGGAACAGTTCAAATATATATGGATTTTTGTGTGTGGATACATAATAGATGATAAATGTGTAGTAGTGTTGATAAATGGATGTGTTATTGAGGAAGAAAATGGCGAGTGTTGGGTGATGTCATGATGTAAATAACCAGTATTGGATAGAGGTCTAAGTATGATAACCATTTAGTATATGGGAGTATTTAGCCTTGCTCATATAAAAATCTAAACAAGACCTAAGTTGCATATATATGTTTTTAAGTAATTTTATATAAGATATATTATTAGTTTAATAATTAATTAATTTCTAAATTATTACTTAGTTCTTTGGGTGCTTTGGACTCGGACTTTATACGAGGTTCTTATCCTCTACGAGGTTCTTATCCTCCGCTTCCGGATCCAGGCAAGTATATCTTGCCACTATGTTATATTTTTTTCCAATTACAGTTCATGCTTGCTACTTTATTGCTTATTTTATCTGCGCGTCTGAGCATGACTCTAGATGCAGCCAACAGGATGAGTTGGTTCTTTACTTTTCCAACTTAGGTCATTAGAGACTACTTTTACATTGCGGATTAGATATACTGATATCTCGCAGGACCCAGACACTTGTTTTGGGCATGGTGAGATGACGCGGAGATTTAAGACACATAAACCACATACCTGACTGACCATCAGTACGACAGAGACATGTGATAGCATAGTTCATGCTAGATATTTTTATTTATATTATATGATAGACTTCACATTAGGCATTGAACGTGTCGAGGAGTCGACCTGATCTAAATTTATTGGGTGGGGAGAAAGTTACTAGATATAGGGACTGTTATGGGTATATTGATATTGACAGTAAGGCAGCTCGGACGAGCGCCGCTACGAGAGGATCTCATGTTTGGAGAGCCACATACGGACGTCTGTTGTTCTCATTGCATTTACATATAGCTGCTGAGTACCCCATGGAAATTGTATGCTTTATTTTATAGTGCATGTATATTATGTATCTTGTTACATCCCTCTGAGGACCTAGTTTTCTTCCAGATTGGCTGAGTATATTTTGTAGAGTTCTTTTACTTGATTTGTTGAGCACCTATTTCCTTGCAGATATTGACTCATCCGTAGTATATATGTTTCATTTTTGCTACTTTTATCTGCTTCATAGCTTAGTATTTATAGATTCATATTTTTTTAGCCTATTCGTGAAAGTATGATTATTAGGCTGTATACTGGTACTCATATTTTTCTCTCATTAAGTTCTTGTCAAGTGGATTGATTTATAAAGATAACTTGAGATAGCTACATAAACCTACGACAGCTTATACGAATTCAGGTTGGACTGGGGTCCACATGGATACGTAGCTAGCCATTGTCATATTTTTTGGTCTCATATATTTTAGGACTAGAAAGTAACAGTCTCGGTCGATCATGCCATAATTTAAAATTTATGGGATCATTCGACTTGTGGCTCACAATGAACCCTTAGGATTGAGCTTGTAGCACATTTTATTATGTGACTTGATATCCCCAACGTATATCCCTAGTGAATAGCTGGAGAATCTCTCTAGACGAACGTTTGGTTCTCTACGCTAGTGGTTACACAAAGATATTCCTTATTTTACTCACTCAGAGTTTTAATATGATACACATTTGTCCTTATATCCTTAAAACTCAGTAAAAAATTTCTAAAATTATGAGAGTATGAGACATTATGTATTTGTTGGCTAAAATATGCTCTGTCGGAGCCTTCAATAATTTGAGCAAGACCAGCTATCATGGATACTACATTTGAACTAGTATTGATGTTCAAAAAAAAAGATCATATTCTTAAGGATGGTGTGTATAGCAGAATTGTAAACGATCAATTAAAATATGTATAGAATACTTCAAGTCTATGATAGTTGGTAGGAAAATCATACATTCGTATTCTCCCTACAGATTGGACAAACTTATGGCATAAACTTTAAAAAAATTGAATTTATATGAGGTTTACAACTTTAAAATATATGCAACTATATTAATGAAATACCAATATTTAGGTTGGTGATTTTTACTTTGGCCTTCCAAGGACCAGCAATCCGCTGTGACCTTCAAAAGTTAGTTCACAGGCGACTGATTTTCTCCGGACATGTAGCACAACACCTGTTATGAATGCACCCATTTGGGTGGTAAAAAAAATTGAATAATTTAAACTCTTTATAAATAAAATCACATAATTATTCAATAGTAGGAGAAACAATTGATATATATATATATATATATATATATATATATATATATATAGTCTAGTGTCTTGGAGCTCGTGGCTATAATAGCCACTCAACCGACTCCAAGGGGGGATTCGAACCCGGGCAACCACGATGCCCCCCCCCCCTCCCCACACACCCCAATCCCGAACCGTAGTCTAGGAATTATATATATATATATATATATATATATATATATATATATATATATATATATGGTAAATAGGATATGAGGCATAGGTTCATATTCCTACATGAGCCATGTATATGTGTAATCCTCCTGATTTTCAAGAAAATTTTAATTATTGAATTTTTACATTTTCTGGAATTTCTGGAATTTTCTGGGAATTTTCCCTAATTAAATTCAGGTTCTTTAATTATTAGAGGATTTTTATTTGTTATTAAATTATATTAAAATATTATAAAAATAATATTTTATGGTGTAAAATAGAAAACCAGACATAGGGTAATTTTTCGGGAATTTATTGGACCCCGGATGGATTTTTAAAGCCCTAGAAACTAATTAAATATTAAACCAATTTAAAATCCAAATAAACCGGGTTTATTTAACTGAACCAAACCAAGTTGAACCAAACCGGTTTATTTTTTTTAAACTCAATTCCTTATCGGGTCGGATCCGGGTCCAACCCAGACCCGACCCGCTAACCCTCAACCCGACCCGCCTATTCGATTTTGGATCGGGCCGGATCCGTAGACCCGACCCGACCCGGTGGACCCGCGAACCCGAAAACTTCATCTTCCACAACCCGACTTCTCAGCTTCCAACCGACGACTCCGGCCGTTGCGCCGCCGCCTGGCCTCCCGTCGCCTCCTCTTCCACTCCCCGCAACCGGCGTCCCCTCCGCTCCAGCTCCCCCTCGTCGGCCACCGATCCATCTCCCCATCTCTCCTATAAAAGCCGCATCCCTAACCCTCCACCACCTTCAGCCGCCGTCGCCCCCTTCGCTCAGGCCACCGCCAGCGCAGCTCCGTCCGGCGAGCCATCCTCAACAACTCCCCACGACAGCCTTCCCCGCCGGCCACGACGAACAGAAGCCCAGCAGCAGCAGGCGGCCGTCCCCCTAGCGCCGCCCGGCCAACCGTGAGCTGCCCTAGCTCCGCCTCTGTGCATGTCGACACTCCCCGGCGAGCTCCTCAGCCGCCGTCGGCTTCATCCCTCCCTGGCGAGTCCCTCCAGTGAACTCCGGCGAGCCCTTAGTTGGACACTGGAAAACCCTAACCTAGGACACAGCAGGACACAGACTCGGTCGGACACGAGAACAGTAAACCCTAGTTTTGGACTCGTGTCGGACACAACTCGAGACACGAGGGATTCGGTTTTTGAAACCCACTTCAGGTATTCGTAACTTTTGACTCGTAGCTCCGATTTTAATTCTGTAAATTTTATCGTGTAGCCTGCATGACCCTCTCGGTGCCCGGACAAACCGCTCGGGGCATCGCGTCCTGTGGTGATCACACACCGCGATCCAAAAACAGGAAAAACTAGACCCTGTTTCACCCCGGTATCGAGTACGTCCCGCCAAACGGGACGACTAGGTCGCGTGCGGTCTTCACCGACACGTGAGCGTCGTTGATACGGACGTGCGAGATTTCGCAGAAGCTGATTTGGATGTGCGTGCACACCGGGATCAGTGCGTATCAGCGGACACCGTCCCGTATCTGTACTTTCTGTTTCTAGCTGTAACTTAGTGTATACAAGTCAGATCGAGACGAAACTTGTGCCATTGGACTCGTAGCAATACGCTGATCCTGTGAGCCAAGTTTGGTTCGATTCTGAGAACGTTGACAAAATCGTGTGTCGTGGGCCCCACAGGCTCCACCCGACGGGCGATTTTGAGAACGGCTCATCGGAATCCAATTCTGGAAGTTTCGTTGGGTTCGTAGCATCGTTCCTGACCTGTTGACACTAAGTTGGACTATTTTTGAGACCTTTGACCCTGACGCATTTTTCGGTGCAAAGCGGCCCACAATTGGACCCCGCCTTGACCCGAAAATGATGTTTTTGCCCTTGTCTCCAAAGTGAACTCAAGGACAGGCGTTCCTAGCTGATTTATGTGTTCTGGACCTGATGGTGATGTCTATTTCAGCAACCGGAGTACTGCCTGGAAATCCAGCTGAAGCTCGAGCTACAACTGAAACAGGAAATCCAGGCAAGTGTACCTTGCCATAAAATGCAGTTTATTGATTCGTTTTGATTCTCTTGCTTTAATTTCTGTGACTATGGTACTTGCCCTATCAAGTAAATTAAACCCAGGACACCTGACACAAAGCGTGATACATAATCTTCCTGATTATTCAAGGGGGTTTGTATAAGATATAATTTCATGACTTAAGCTTTATTTCCTTAGAACATGACTGACTGCATTAGTTTTAATCTTGCGTAACATGAACATTGAGATCTGTGACGTGAGATTCATTGGGTGGGGAGAGTATTACCATATCAAGGCTGAATAAATAATATATATTGTTATCTGGAAGTATCCTAGTCTCTGACACAGAGCTTTGGCACCTGTACTGGCCCTTCGAGAAAATACTGCTATGGTTTCTTGTCACTGATCCTGTAGTAGTCTCAGCCTGAGTATGAATAATAACTCTCACTTGCATGATCACTTAGCTGGTTTTATTATTTACCCGGATTTGTTTGATAGTAACTTCGGCATGCCACTGTCTTAGACTTATTAATTTCTTGTGCTTCTCTTGTGTTTAACATTTTGGTTGACTTGCATGCTTATTCACTGTATTATGGCTCGTATTCTTCTGTACCTTGTTACGTCCCTCTGAGGACCTGGTTTTGTTCTCCAATTATAGCAGACGAGATCTACCCTGAGGTGTATGGAACAAGGGCACTACTCGGAGCAGTACCTGAACCTGAGGACGAGGTGATCGTTGAGGACTTCTCCTGAACATTTGCTTCGCCCTGCTCAGTATTATGGCATATAGACTTTAATTCCTGTTAATTTAAACTCTTTATTTCCTGTCTTTGAGAACTTGTGTAAACAGACTTAATATCGGATTGTTCTCCGATTTTATTTACTTTGACTGTTGTTGTTTAATATTTCTTTTGGATGTTATTGCTATCTTATATCTGTGGATGAGAATAGTAAAACCCTGACTGATGTAATACAGCTTAAGTATGCTTGATGGATCCATTAAATTGGGTTTGTCCATCGGTGCATGCTGCTGGCCATAATCACGCATCCAGTCCCTCGGTATTTTGGGACTGGGGCGTGACATGGTTTTTGTGGTGGCCCATGCAGGTCAACGACTAACTACTTCGGTTTCAACTTAGGGACCGAACAGACCTGCAATAATAATAGGATAAGTTTTTAGGATCTCATCCACTTGTTTGCAAACGTTCTTGATATCTGTATCGTATTCGAACTAATTTTTGAATTGCATCTTGCCTTGACTCCTGTGCGCCTCTTATAGTTTATTGTTGATGCAGAGAAATGGATTCACGAGAAAATGACGAAACTCCAGCAAGAACACCAGTAGGTGCTGAAGTCATTTACTGAGAAGATGAAGTGACGCTACTAAGTGGAGATCCCTCTACTCACCGAAGCAGACAAGCAGATCCGCAATCTTCTAGATTTCGGCGTGATGATATTCCACCTCCGCCCCAGTTTCCTCCACAGATGCCTGCCTTTCCACCAGGCCAAGCAATGGATGGACAGCAGATGTTCCAGATGTTCTTCGCAATGATGCAAGCTCAGCAACAAGTCCAAACTGAAGCCCAATATCGTGAGGCTGAATACTTGAGGAACAGCCTAGTAAATGTACTGGAGCAGGCCAACCTACCAGCTAGACGGCAACCGACGGGCTCTATCACAGACTTCCGCCAGCTGAAGCCCCGTACTTTCTCTGGCAAGGAGGGACCAACAGAAGTGCATGAATGGCTCACCAATATTCGTCATCAATTAGAAGCAGCTGAGCTTCCCCAAGAACGTTGGATGACCGCCGTCAGAATGCAATTGACGGACAATGCTCATCACTGGTGGCTATCCGAAGAGACCAGGCTCGGACCAGACCGAGTTACTTGGGAAGAGTTCTCCAGACTCTTCCAAAGAGATGCACATTTCGGCCATCGCTCAATCAGAACTGAGGGACAAGTTCAATCGACTCACTCAGGAAGCTATGACGGTGGAAGAGTACAACGCCGAGTTCATTCGTCTGAGTCGCTTCGCTCCTACCTTGATCCCGACAGAAGTAGAGAAGGCCGAAAAGTTTTTCGACGGACTCAACATCGAACTACAGAAACTGATTGGATCTGTCGCACCAACTTCGTACACGGACGTCCTTGCTGTAGCTAGACGCATGGAGCGCGTCACCAGGAGAGAAACCAGTCTGAAGAGGTCTTCCACCTCAGTACCAGCCAGAGCAAACAATGGAGAAGTTGTCAAGAAACCACATCTGCACCAAGCACCACAGGGATCTGCATCCAAAACCCTGACTCTTCCTACTTGTTATTACTGCGGTAAGATAGGCCATGTTGAGAAGGAGTATAGACGTAAACACGGACTGTGCTTAGGTTGTGGATCCAGACAGCATGCAGTGAAGGACTGTCCTGATCGTAGGGAAGCACCAAGAGCAAACCAACAAGCTCTACCAGCACCAGGAGGACATCAACCAAGGCCACCCTTGGCACATCAAGCAGTACCCTACCAGCAAGCCCAGCAGCAACAGAGAGCACCACCTCCAGGACGCGGCCAAGTTTTCGCGATGACTGTGGGAGATGCGCAGAACCATGGAGTTGCTAATGCGAGTAAGTCTTTATAGTTGTTCCGTTTCTAGCATTTCTGTAGTTCGTGCCTGCTGGTTCGTGACCCCAGACTTGACCTGATAACTTAACCTAATAATTCTAACTTGTTAATAATTGATAACATAAGTGTTAACCTAGTAATTTTGAATTTGATAATAACTCAGAATTGTTAAACTAATATGTTTTAAAGATAACCTGGTTTTCTAAAACTGTAACTTTCTAGATTTCCCACATTTGGGAAATTGTATAACTTTTAATGCTTGGGAAAATAATTTTTTTAGGTGTCACTCTCAACCTTGATTTTTCTGATTCAAATAAATTTTGCAACCGTGTCATCCCAGTTGACCGGTTAATTTCTGATTGCGATGACGCAATCCTCTTAAGGGGGGTAGATTGTAATCCCCCTGATTTTCAAGAAAATTTTAATTATTGGATTTTTACATTTTCTGGAATTTCTGGAATTTTCTGGGAATTTTCCCTAATTAAATTCAGGTTCTTTAATTATTAGAGGATTTTTATTTGTTATTAAATCATATTAAAATATTATGAAAATAATAATTTATGGTGTAAAATAGAAAACCAGACATAGGGTAATTTTTCGGGAATTTATTGGACCCCGGATGGATTTTTAAAGCCCTAGAAACTAATTAAATATTAAACCAATTTAAAATCCAAATAAACCGGGTTTATTTAACTGAACCAAACCAAGTTGAACCAAACCGGTTTATTTTTTTTAAACTCAATTCCTTATCGGGTCGGATCCGGGTCCAACCCAGACCCGACCCGCTAACCCTCAACCCGACCCGCCTATTCGATTTTGGATCGGGCCGGATCCGTAGACCCGACCCGACCCGGTGGACCCGCGAACCCGAAAACTTCATCTTCCACAACCCGACTTCTCAGCTTCCAACCGTCGACTCCGGCCGTTGCGCCGCCGCCTGGCCTCCCGTCGCCTCCTCTTCCACTCCCCGCAACCGGTGTCCCCTCCGCTCCAGCTCCCCCTCGTCGGCCACCGATCCATCTCCCCATCTCTCCTATAAAAGCCGCATCCCTAACCCTCCACCACCTTCAGCCGCCGCCGCCCCCTTCACTCAGGCCACCGCCAGTGCAGCTCCGTCCGGCGAGCCATCCTCAGCAGCTCCCCACGACAGCCTTCCCCGCCGCCCACGACGAACAGAAGCCCAGCAGCAGCAGGCGGCCGTCCCCCTAGCGCCACCCGGCCAACCGTGAGCTGCCCTAGCTCCGCCTCTGTGCACGTCGACACTTCCCGGCGAGCTCCTCAGCCGCCGTCGGCTTCATCCCTCCCTGGCGAGTCCCTCCAGTGAACTCCGACGAGCCCTTAGTTGGACACAGGAAAACCCTAACCTAGGACACAGCCGGACACAGACTCGGCCGGACACGAGAACAGTAAACCCTAGTTTTGGACTCGTGTCGGACATAACTCGAGACACGAGGGATTCGATTTTTGAAACCCACTTCAGGTATTCGTAACTTTTGACTCGTAGCTCCGATTTTAATTCTGTAAATTTTATCGTGTAGCCTGCATGACCCTCTCGGTGCCCGGACAAACCGCTCCGGGCATCGCGTCCTGTGGTGATCGCACACCGCGATCCAAAAACAGGAAAAACTAGACCCTGTTTCACCCCGGTATCGAGTACGCCCCGCCAAACGGAATGATTTGGTCGCGTGCGGTCTTCACCGACACGTGAGCGTCGTTGATACGGACGTGCGGGATTTCGCAGAAGCTGATTTGGATGTGCGTGCACACCGGGATCACTGCGTATCCGCGGACACCGCCCCGTATCTGTACTTTCTGTTTCTAGCTGTAACTTAGTGTACACAAGTCAGATCGAGACGAAACTTGCGCCATTGGACTCGTAGCAATACGCTGATCCTGTGAGTCAAGTTTGGTTCGATTCTGAGAACGTTGACAAAATCGTGTGTCGTGGGCCCCACAGGCTCCACCCGACGGGCGATTTTAAGAACGGCTCATCGGAATCCAATTCTGGAAGTTTTGTTGGGTTCGTAGCATCGTTCCTGACCTGTTGACACTACGTTGGACTGTTTTTGAGACCTTTGACCCTGACGCATTTTTCGGTGCAAAGCGGCCCACAATTGGACCCCGCCTTGACCCGAAAATGACGTTTTTGCCCTTGTCTCCAAAGTGGACTCAAGGACAGGCGTTCCTAGCTGATTTATGTATTCTGGACCTGATGGTGATGTCTATTTCAGCAACCGGAGTACTGCCTAGAAATCCAGCTGAAGCTCGAGCTACAACTGAAACAGGAAATCCAGGCAAGTGTACCTTGCCATAAAATGCAGTTTATTGATTCGTTTTGATTCTCTTATTTTAATTTCTGTGACTATGGTACTTGCCCTATCAAGTAAATTAAACCCAGGACACCTGACACAAAGCGTGATACATAATCTTCCTGATTATTCAAGGGGGTTTGTATAAGATATAATTTCATGACTTAAGCTTTATTTCCTTAGAACATGACTGACTGCATTAGTTTTAATCTTGCGTAACATGAACATTGAGATCTGTGACGTGAGATTCATTGGGTGGGGAGAGTATTACCATATCAAGGCTGAATAAATAATATATATTGTTATCTGGAAGTGTCCTAGTCTCTGACACAGAGCTTTGGCACCTGTACTGGCCCTTCGAGAAAACACTGCTATGGTTTCTTGTCACTGATCCTGTAGTAGTCTCAGCCTGAGTATGAATAATAACTCTCACTTGCATGATCACTTAGCTGGTTTTATTATTTACCCGGATTTGTTTGATAGTAACTTCGGCATGCCACTGTCTTAGACTTATTAATTTCTTGTGCTTCTCTTGTGTTTAACATTTTGGTTGACTTGCATGCTTATTCACTGTATTATGGCTCGTATTCTTCTGTACCTTGTTACGTCCCTCTGAGGACCTGGTTTTGTTCTCCAGTTATAGCAGACGAGATCTACCCTGAGGTGTATGGAACAGGGGCACTACTCGGAGCAGTACCTGAACCTGAGGACGAGGTGATCGCTGAGGACTTCTCCTGAACATTTGCTTCGCCCTGCTCAGTATTATGGCATATAGACTTTAATTCCTGTTAATTTAAACTCTTTATTTCCTGTCTTTGAGAACTTGTGTAAACAGACTTAATATCGGATTGTTCTCCGATTTTATTTACTTTGACTGTTGTTGTTTAATATTTCTTTTGGATGTTATTGTTATCTTATATCTGTGGATGAGAATAGTAAAACCCTGACTGATGTAATACAGCTTAAGTATGCCTGATGGATCCATTAAATTGGGTTTGTCCATCGGTGCATGCTGCTGGCCATAATCACGTATCCAGTCCCTCGGTATTTTGGGACTGGGGCATGACATAGTTTTTGTGGTGGCCCATGCAGGTCAACGACTAACTACTTCGGTTTCAACTTAGGGACCGAACAGACCTGCAATAATAATAGGATAAGTTTTTAGGATCTCATCCACTTGTTTGTAAACGTTCTTGATATCTGTATCGTATTCGAACTAATTTTTGAATTGCATCTTGCCTTGACTCCTGTGCGCCTCTTATAGTTTATTGTTGATGCAGAGAAATGGATTCACGAGAAAATGACGAAACTCCAGTAAGAACACCAGTAGGTGCTGAAGTCACTTACGGAGAAGATGAAGTGACGCTACTAAGTAGAGATCCCTCTACTCACCGAAGCAGACAAGCAGATCCGCAATCTTCTAGATTTTGGCGTGATGATATTCCACCTCCGCCCCAGTTTCCTCCACAGATGCCTGCCTTTCCACCAGGCCAAGCAATGGACGGACAGCAGATGTTCCAGATGTTCTTCGCAATGATGCAAGCTCAGCAACAAGTCCAAACTGAAGCCCAACGTCGTGAGGCTGAGTACTTGAGGAACAGCCTAGTAAATGCACTGGAGCAGGCCAACCTACCAGCTAGACGGCAACCGACGGGCTCTATCACAGACTTCCGCCAGCTGAAGCCCCGTACTTTCTCTGGCAAGGAGGGACCAACAGAAGTGCATGAATGGCTCACCAATATTCGTCATCAATTAGAAGCAGCTGAGCTTCCCCAAGAACGTTGGATGACCGCCGTCAGAATGCAATTGACGGACAATGCTCATCACTGGTGGCTATCCGAAGAGACCAGGCTCGGACCAGACCGAGTTACTTGGGAAGAGTTCTCCAGACTCTTCCAAAGAGATGTACATTCCGGCCATCGCTCGATCAGAACTGAGGGACAAGTTCAATCGACTCACTCAGGAAGCTATGACGGTGGAAGAGTACAACGCCGAGTTCATTCGTCTGAGTCGCTTCGCTCCTACCTTGATCCCGACAGAAGTAGAGAAGGCCGAGAAGTTTTTCGACGGACTCAACATCGAACTACAGAAACTGATTGGATCTGTCGCACCAACTTCGTACACGGACGTCCTTGCTGCAGCTAGACGCATGAAGCACGTCACCAGGAGAGAAACCAGTCTGAAGAGGTCTTCCACCTCAGTACCAGCCAGAGCAAACAATGGAGAAGTTGCCAAGAAACCACATCTGCACCAAGCACCACAGGGATCTGCATCCAAAACCCTGACTCTTCCTACTTGTTATTACTGCGGCAAGATAGGCCATGTTGAGAAGGAGTGTAGACATAAACACGGACTATGCTTAGGTTGTGGATCCAGACAGCATGCAGTGAAGGACTGTCCTGATCGTAGGGAAGCACCAAGAGCAAACCAACAAGCTCTACCAGCACCAGGAGGACATCAACCAAGGCCACCCTTGGCACATCAAGCAGTACCCTACCAGCAAGCCCAGCAGCAACAGAGAGCACCACCTCCAGGACGCGGCCAAGTTTTCGCGATGACTGTGGGAGATGCGCAGAACCATGGAGTTGCTAATGCGAGTAAGTCTTTATAGTTGTTCCGTTTCTAGCATTTCTGTAGTTCGTGCCTGCTGGTTCGTGACCCCAGACTTGACCTGATAACTTAACCTAATAATTCTAACTTGTTAATAATTGATAACATAAGTGTTAACCTAGTAATTTTGAATTTGATAATAACTCAGAATTGTTAAACTAATATGTTTTAAAGATAACCTGGTTTTCTAAAACTGTAACTTTCTAGATTTCCCACATTTGGGAAATTGTATAACTTTTAATGCTTGGGAAAATAATTTTTTTAGGTGTCACTCTCAACCTTGATTTTTCTGATTCAAATAAATTTTGCAACCGTGTCATCCCAGTTGACCGGTTAATTTCTGATTGCGAGGACGCAATCCTCTTAAGGGGGGTAGATTGTAATCCCCCTGATTTTCAAGAAAATTTTAATTATTGGATTTTTACATTTTCTGGAATTTCTGGAATTTTCTGGGAATTTTTCCTAATTAAATTCAGGTTCTTTAATTATTAGAGGATTTTTATTTGTTATTAAATCATATTAAAATATTATGAAAATAATATTTTATGGTGTAAAATAGAAAACCAGACATAGGGTAATTTTTTGGAAATTTATTGGACCCCGGATGGATTTTTAAAGCCCTAGAAACTAATTAAATATTAAACCAATTTAAAATCCAAATAAACTGGGTTTATTTAACTGAACCAAACCAAGTTGAACCAAACCGGTTTATTTTTTTTAAACTCAATTCCTTATCGGGTCGGATCCGGGTCCAACCCAGACCCGACCCGCTAACCCTCAACCCGACCCGCCTATTCGATTTTGGATCGGGCCGGATCCGTAGACCCGACCCGACCCGGTGGACCCGCGAACCCGAAAACTTCATCTTCCACAACCCGACTTCTCAGCTTCCAACCGTCGACTCCGGCCGTTGCGCCGCCACCTGGCCTCCCGTCGCCTCCTCTTCCACTCTCCGCAACCGGCGTCCCCTCGGCTCCAGCTCCCCCTCGCCGGCCACCGATCCATCTCCCCATCTCTCCTATAAAAGCCGCATCCCTAACCCTCCACCACCTTCAGCCGCCGCCGCCGCCCCCTTCGCTCAGGCCACCGCCAGCGCAGCTCCGTCCGGCGAGCCATCCTCAGCAGCTCCCCAGGACAGCCTTCCCCGCCGGCCACGACGAACAGAAGCCCAGCAGCAGCAGGCGGCCGTCCCCCTAGCGCCGCCCGGCCAACCGTGAGCTGCCCTAGCTCCGCCTCTGTGCACGTCGACATTCCCCGGCGAGCTCCTCAGCCGCCGTCGGCTTCATCCCTCCCTGGCGAGTCCCTCCAGTGAACTCCGGCGAGCCCTTAGTTGGACACAGGAAAACCCTAACCTAGGACACAGCCGGACACAGACTCGGCCGGACACGAGAACAGAAAACCCTAGTTTTGGACTCGTGTCGGACATAACTCGAGACACGAGGGATTCGGTTTTTGAAACCCACTTCAGGTATTCGTAACTTTTGACTCGTAGCTCCGATTTTAATTCTGTAAATTTTATCGTGTAGCCTGCATGACCCTCTCGGTGCCCGGACAAACCGCTCCGGGCATCGCGTCCTGTGGTGATCGCACACCACGATCCAAAAACAGGAAAAACTAGACCCTGTTTCACCCCGGTATCGAGTACGCCCAGCCAAACGGGACGACTTGGTCGCGTGCGGTCTTCACCGACACGTGAGCGTCGTTGATACGGATGTGCGGGATTTCGCAGAAGCTGATTTGGATGTGCGTGCACACCGGGATCAGTGCGTATCCGCGGACACCGTCCCGTATCTGTACTTTCTGTTTCTAGCTGTAACTTAGTGTACACAAGTCAGATCGAGACGAAACTTGCGCCATTGGACTCGTAGCAATACGCTGATCCTGTGAGCCAAGTTTGGTTCGATTCTGAGAACGTTGACAAAATCGTGTGTCGTGGGCCCCACAGGCTCCACCCGACGGGCGATTTTGAGAACGGCTCATCGGAATCCAATTCTGGAAGTTTCGTTGGGTTCGTAGCATCGTTCCTGACCTATTGATACTAAGTTGGACTGTTTTTGAGACCTTTGACCCTGACGCATTTTTCGGTGCAAAGCGGCCCACAATTGGACCCCGCCTTGACCCGAAAATAACGTTTTTGTCCTTGTCTCCAAAGTGGACTCAAGGACAGGCGTTCCTAGCTGATTTATGTGTTCTGGACCTGATGGTGATGTCTATTTCAGCAACTGGAGTACTGCCTGGAAATCCAGCTGAAGCTCGAGCTACAACTGAAACAGGAAATCCAGGCAAGTGTACCTTGCCATAAAATACAGTTTATTGATTCGTTTTGATTCTTTTGCTTTAATTTCTGTGACTATGGTACTTGCCCTATCAAGTAAATTAAACCCAGGACACCTGACACAAAGCGTGATACATAATCTTCCTGATTATTCAAGGGGGTTTGTATAAGATATAATTTCATGACTTAAGCTTTATTTCCTTAGAACATGACTGACTGCATTAGTTTTAATCTTGCGTAACATAAACATTGAGATCTGTGACGTGAGATTCATTAGGTGGGGAGAGTATTACCATATCAAGGCTGAATAAATAATATATATTGTTATCTGGAAGTGTCCTAGTCTCTGACACAGAGCTTTGGCACCTGTACTGGCCCTTCGAGAAAACACTGCTATGGTTTCTTGTCACTGATCCTGTAGTAGTCTCAGCCTGAGTATGAATAATAACTCTCACTTGTATGATCACTTATCTGGTTTTATTATTTACCCGGATTTGTTTGATAGTAACTTCGGCATGCCACTGTCTTAGACTTATTAATTTCTTGTGCTTCTCTTGTGTTTAATATTTTGGTTGACTTGCATGCTTATTCACTGTATTATGGCTCGTATTCTTCTGTACCTTGTTACATCCCTCTGAGGACCTGGTTTTGTTCTCCAGTTATAGCAGACGAGATCTACCCTGAGGTGTACGGAACAGGGGCACTACTCGGAGCAGTACCTGAACCTGAGGACGAGGTGATCGCTGAGGACTTCTCCTGAACATTTGCTTCGCCCTGCTCAGTATTATGGCATATAGACTTTAATTCCTGTTAATTTAAACTCTTTATTTCCTGTCTTTGAGAACTTGTGTAAACAAACTTAATATCGGATTATTCTCTGATTTTATTTACTTTGACTGTTGTTGTTTAATATTTCTTTTGGATGTTATTGCTATCTTATATCTGTGGATGAGAATAGTAAAACCCTAACTGATGTAATACAGCTTAAGTATGCCTGATGGATCCATTAAATTGGGTTTGTCCATCGGTGCATGCTGCTGGCCATAATCACGCATCCAGTCCCTCGGTATTTTGGGACTGGGGCGTGACAATATGTAAACCAATAGAAATGGACTCATATATCCCATATGTGTAATGTTTCATTCTGCACGGTACATTATGATGACTGATAGGCTTCAAGAAGACTCTCAGACTTGGATTTATGCAGAGGGGTCAATTAAGGAGACTATGAGATCATGAAGGAAGTCACCTTAGAGGAAGTTGAATGGTGTTGGTTCTTCAATCATTTATCTACATGTTTAAGAAAACGATTATATTCATGTCCGTGTAAGTTTCTGCTTAAATTTACCGAACAAGAATTCACAAAAGATAATAAAACATAATAATCACATTTCTATTAACATGTAATATTTTAGAATTATGGATTATATTATACTATTGTGTGGAGATTTGGGACCGTCCATCACCATTTATGGTAAGTCCTAGGAATTGGGCAGTAGATATATCGAGCTACGACTCGAGGAGATAGGCTAACACAGATGATAAGTTCCCAGAGTGGGCAAGATATATAGCCCTTGGATTGGGCAATGGATATTGCGAGCTACGGCTCAAGTCAATGTGGCAAGATAAATGAGAATTGTGGGATATTCAAATAAGCTTCCTATTATCATGCATAATATGTATCTTTATAGATAAGTTGTATATGTATGCATGGTCATGGACAACTTGTGCACAAGTACTAGTTCCTTGAGCGGTAATTCGGGACTACGGACCCGCTTCGACCTGGGGTAACTGAGTATGTGCTGAAGTAGTAGCACGGTGATTCAAAAACCTTCAAGTGGGCTCGCTACCCTACAGGGAGGGGAGACGTTTAACCAACTCTAGGTCCAAGATAATATATTAGTCAATGACCTTCTTGTAGGCATGGTGTCACGTTTCGCACCCGTGTAAGGGTACGAGTACGTGGATACGTCCAGCCTACGCCACAGCATCGACGGTAGAACGCTATCTAGGTCAACAATACTATCTAAATATCTCACACAATATATATAATTTACCTATCAACGATAACTCAACTCCAAATGGAGGAATAATATGATAATCAATACTCAATCACAATAAAACTAAAGAAATATATAGCATGATATGGGATAGACGAATAGAGTATCAAGTCACAATACAAAGTCTCAAATATATATACAACACATCAAAATATCTAATATATGGTCACATCCAATATAATAATAAAATAGCTAAATCTCTCGACGACTGGCACTATGTCATCCTGCCCTAAAGGTGAAATCTCATATGGCTCATCATCCTGCGGTCCGTAGTATGTGGGACATATCTACTCTAACCAATCATCTGAAAAATATATCCAGTCAGGATTGGAGCGAAGTACAAAAATCTGAAAGTAGTTCCAAATACATGGTAGAGAATATATGACAAGCAATAAAAAAATACAAGATGCACTAAGAAATGGAAATACAGTTGAAACATACAAATAAATATAATAGGAACTGGAAAGGTAAATACAGGCAATATGGCATGAACTGTAAGTAAGAGAAACTATAATACTGTCTACATGATTTAGAGCACAAGTTCAATATGTGATCGGCTTGGGTTGCACATGATTATTTACGGTAACTCGATTATATGTGAGATGTATAATCATCATACACATGATTACGCTAATAGATTTGATAACATAATCAACTTCTACTCTCCTGCCCCGACCAATACTCATGGATCCAATCACGACACCTTACGCACATGATTATACTGATAGCACACTGAGCACATGAGATAGTGTGAGCACATGAATAAACACGAGCACAAGAATACCCGATACATATGATAAAGTACATATGTAAGGAGTATTCGATGCACACGATAAAGGGATAACATCTCCTGACAGAATCCATATAGTACCAGTCTGTGTAACCATGTTTCAGAGTTAGGTATTACAGTTCTAGAACAAGTAATATATATACTATCATATAATAAAAATTAATAAAAAAATGTACTCGTATGTGGTCCTGAGCAATGGGTATAACTCGGTGTCTGAGCTGGTGTCACACAAACCTATAGATGAATATCATATCATTTGGGTGTAATAAAGTGATAAATATGCTAAATAAGTCAAACTATGCTTTCTAGGCCATTTCTAGTCAAACTAAGCCAAGGGTTGACTTTTAGGGTCAAACTAGTTAATATAAGTCAACACTAGGTTATACTACGCTATGGTTAGGTTCCTAGTCAATACCATGGGGTATTAGTTATAATAGCTACTATTAGTATCTATATAGCTTATTTACTATGGTATCATATGAATCTTATTAATACTTTGTTACATAAACTAATATATTAGCCTAAACTAGGATATTCTACTTATGTTTAACACTTCCCAACTAATCAAAAATGATACATGGTATCCAATATTGGTGTTACCTCTACTCAGTCTAATACACAAGTAACTGCCCTCTTGGTATCAAATACTCATATACTAGTACCCTTGAATATCACCAATACATTAAGGTTACCTATCCTCCAACATGCCATCAAGTATCAGCCTTACTGATACACTGAGACACCAGTTTTCCCCTCTCTCTTTATTGATCTGCATCACTCAGTAATAGGACTGAAGTCCTCACACTTCCTCTAGTGTACAGAGGTGTACAAGCACCCATCTCAGTTATTTCCCTTGCCTGTACACCACCCCTTAACTATACCTTTAATACCCAACTTCTAACATATGTATACACATACCTATAACTAAGTAATTAGACACTAGGATAAAAGTATTTACTCACTCATAAACCTAACCTTCTCAAACCAAACTAGCTAACACAAATGCCATCTGCAACAAAAACACCAATCAAGCAATAGCAACAACAACACCAATCAAGCAATAGAAATAACAACACCAATCAAGCAGTAGCAACAACAACACCCATCTGTTGTTGCTGCTGATGATATATGTTGTTGTGCTTGGGTGCTGCTGATGCCCCATTATTCCTATTGCACCCGAGCTCCACACTCAAAAGCACACTACCTGCCTACTAACCCAATGTCTGCACTGAGTTCTCATTAGTTCACAGTCACTTGATATGTGATACTCTCGAGAATATCAGATACTCAAGTTCATGATCCCCCCCTCTTTCAGTGCATAGTACTACAGTGCTAGCAATTGTTGTTCTAATATTTATCAGTGCACACAGTGCACTGATACACTGCTGTTGTGCTTGCTCAGCTACACCTGCAGGTACACCCCCCCCTTCTTTCTTTGCACAGACCAACACTTCCTACTCACACACAAACCCGATCATCTCAACTGCACAGACACATGAACACTCCTCACTTCTCCCTCTTATACAACAAAATACACAATACTTATACACACACACACACACACACACACATACACACAAACTAACTAACTAACAAACTATATATATATATATATAACACAAGTAAATACTTGGGTGAACATACTACATATATCAATAACCATTTCATCAAATACCTTGAGTGTCTTAAAATAGAATACTCATAATACACCCCAAACAATAAGCCAAAATCCCCAATAGCTAGTAAGCACCCATTATACATATCAAATTCATCATAATAAAACTAAAGCGATGAGTCATAATGAAATTTATAGAGTAATACACTAATATACACAAAAACCCCAAAATGGGTCCCCATGTCATAGCGTATCATAAAATATCATGATACGCTCTACTTGTGTCCAATTATGGACACGTATCTAATCATACACTATCAATCTAAGTCTAATTAGATCCAAATAACCTAATGACAAGCACTTTGTGCACTAATCTCAGAATTTCCCCCAAATTAGGCACAAAAACCCATGTAGAAGTCACAATAGGGGCCCTTTGAACCTAGTTCTTCTTCCTATGGTAGTTCTAAGCCATGGAAGGGTTCCTAATGGTCAAATGTATGAATAAGAATCTAATTGAAGGAGGCATTCAGAAATTTACCTATTGGAAGATGGATTTTCAATGAAAACTCAAATAGACACAGTAGGACACAAACTTCTAGCCAATCCTTCTTCTCCAAGTGCTCTTGCCAACCTCAAGCTTCTAGTCTCCTTAGATGGTGAGGATGAGTGAATTTGAGAGGAATTTGTAAAGAATTTGGTGGAGGGATAAAGTGATTTGGGGAAGAACACTAATTGAGAATTAAAATAGAATAAAGAATGAAGAGGAGAGAGAGTATTCCCCCTCCTATAGTGGTCGGCCCCTTTTTCCCTCTCCCAAGCAACACTCAATGACAAATATGCCCCCATTAATTGTCATATAGGTAATTAATTAGGAGGGCTATATTAGGAAGCATCTAATCCTAATGAAAGTTTAATTAAATCACCTAATTAATGAAGATGGTTGAGTCTAATGGGCTTAACCTAAATGTTGGGTTCAATATGTCATGACAAGTCTAATTAGGTCCACTAGGATCAAGTCCAATAAATAGGCTAGTCCACTAACCATAAATAAATAATACTATATCTAATATATAATGCTAACACAATATATTAAATATTTACACAATATATAAATAGTATGAATAGACAAAAATACCCCTATCTAGAAATGTGGAAGTGAAACATGGTGCATATTAACCACATTTTATGTAGGCAGAGTAAGTTATTACATAATTACAGGGATGAATAAACGACCGTTGGTAAGAATCATCAAATGATGATAATTCATATATGTTTTACTGTCGAAAATAAATCTTCTGCATACTTTACTGTGAGATAAGAATAATTCACATGCTTTATATTTCTGTCAGATCTGAGTAACATGAATGCTTTACACTCTTGTCAGACATGAACTGTAAATTAACCCTTAGGCAATAGATTAAGATCACTCATAATAATATTTCTATCACATGATTATTTAGTATTAATTTTAGTGAGTTGGGTCAGGCCTCTCACCAGTACACGATAATGTACTGACCTACAATTGTGGGCATCTTCAGGTACTCAGGTGCCAAGACATAGCTCAATCAGTCTTGAGATATCGCAAGACTGTTGGATGTATAGAAGCTCTTCTCGTGGAGATGATGACTTCTGTTATAAAGGGCATATTGTATGGAACAGAGTATTCGTTTGTACCGATGATGTTGTAAGTCGAGTCGACAAGTTCAATGTAAGCCTAACTTGGCATATTCAAAGTTGGCTATCAAGAGCCTTGAAATTAGCTTCATGTACAGTATTCCATTACAAATATTAATAAAAAAATATCTTCTTGTATATCTTGTTGTGACTTCAATTTGTTTGTGTACTTTCGATATAATATTGTTGTTTATGAGATACAACATTGATTGTCTATCTTCTTTTCTTATACAAATATAACCTAGACTTATATGGCATCACACCCAGTAGCTATATTTTGATTCTTCGAAATCAGAACGTGACTGTAATGACCCGTTTTGTTCAAACGGACAGCCGATTCAAATGGCGCAAGTGCAACGACCTGACCCGCTTTACTCAGCGAGATAACTCGTTTGAGACAAACAATTTTCAGACTTGGCCCTTCAGGAGTTTGGACTTAGAGTTTCAAAGGCTCGCTCGGGGTATCGCTCGACCGAGGCGAATCATGGCTAAGGTGGGTGGCTACGATGAACTTGTCTTTGCTTAGTCAGCACACTTAAAATATGGATGATACCTGCTAGTCGCTAGGTGAATCACCCCTTACATACTAATAATCAATCCAATGCACCGAGCTAAGGGAATAATCCCAACTTGTATTGCTTGTGTTAGAACATGGAAATAAAACTTTGTAAACCCCCTAAATTTTAAATTTTATTTTAAGTGTTTTTATTAAATTATTGAATTTCTTTAGAGTATTTTCATAGTTAATTAGAAAATAGATTTAATTAAATAAATTTTAAATAGTTAATTAAATACAAGTAATAAATAAAACTATATATTTGTACTCATATATATACGAGTATATATATATATATATATATATATATATATATATACATAAAAGTTTTAAAACAAATAAATAACTAATTAGAAATAAAATTTTGAATAAAAAGAATTTAAATGAAATTAGAAGAAATATAATTTCATAATAAAGGATTTTTTTACTATTAAAGAATATATATATATATATATATATATATATATATATATATATATATATAGAGAGAGAGAGAGAGAGAGAGAGAGAGAAATTAGTTGTTAAAATAATAATAATAATAATAATAATAATAATAATAATAATAATGATGATGATGATAATAAAATAAAAAGGAAAACAAAAAGAAAAGAAAAGAAAAGAAAAGAAAAGAAAAGAAAAAAATAAAAATTCAAATCCAAATCCGAATCCTATACTACCCCAGCAGAACCCCGTCGACCCCTCTTCCCTCTCTTATATATATACATGATATAACCCAACCCTAACCCCAATTTATTCCACTAAACTGAAACCATAACCCTAATCCCCTTCCTCCAGCCCCACCCTCGACGTCGACAACCGCCGGACCGGCCGGCCAACTGTCGCAAAAGCCCCCGCACGCACGTGTGTGCACAGCCGCAACCCGACGCCCCATCTTTCAGGTGATGTATCTTTCTCCTCTCTCAATCTTTTCTTGAGATATTTTTTCGTACACGCTCACAACAAGACCCTCTAGGATTTTCTCCAAGCGGGATGAGTTTTCGTGTCCCGGATTGGTCGAAAAATAGACCAAAATTTGGCCCAAAATAACTGACCAAGAACAGTCTAGAAATTCGACCCAAACCCCCATGTTCATGCCCAATTTGCCACCAAACCGTTAAATATTTTCAAAATCTAATTGAAAGATTTTTTTCTTTTATTTTTATTATTTTTTATTTGTTAAATTACTCGGCCTCCAAAACGACCAAAAACTTGGTATTTCAAAACTAAAATTTTATGATACGGAGTGCGCCCCGCCAAACAGGACCGTCTCGTCGCATACCAATTGTACCGAAAGGCACGTATGGAATATCCTGACGTGTGAACTTTCGCGAAAGTTGATTCGGACGTGTGTGCGCGTCGGAATCAACCCGTATCCGTAAAAAGTTTTCGTATCACGACTTTTGCAAACAACCATCCTAGTTTGTGTACGCTCGTCAGAATATGACAAAACTTACGCCATTGGATTCCTGGTATCACGCTGGTCCTGTGACCCAAGTTTCACGCGATTCTGAGACAGTTGAACCAACCGCCTATTCGCGGGGCCCACGGTTTGACTTGAAGGGCGAATTTGTAATCGGCTCATCGGAATCCAAAATTGGACATACCATTGAGTTCGTATTATCGTTTAGGATTTATTTAACCTATAATTTATCCAATTTAGAGATATTTATCTCTGGCACATATTTCGGTGCAAAGTGGGCCACACAAGGAAACCCGCTTTGACCCAAAATTACCGTTTTGCCCCTGTGTCCAAATTGGACGAAAGGGTAGTATTTTTTATCTATCTCGCTGATTCCAGAAATATTTGTGATGTTTATTTCAGCATCCGAAGACGTTCCGTCGAAGGTAGTGGTTTTTGATCGCTTGTGCTTGACGTCTGGACCCTTACATTATGCAGCTTTTCTGACAGGCAAGTATACCTTGTCATTATGGTAGCCCATGCAGGTCGAGTTAGCCGTTTCGGTTATGTAACTGTACCGAGCGGACTTGCACCTAGGATTAGAGTTTTAGGTCTCATCCACATTTGACTATGACTCACCTTTCTTCCAACCCGTTCTATTTAAATAATTGTATCCCGCTTGATTCATGTACTTCTCCTAATATTTCTTTTATCTCTTGCAGAGAGATAAATTTGTGCATGCAGGTCGAGAGTATATTGTCTTGGTTACGTTACTGTACCGAGCAAGCCTGCAAATAGGATTAGAGTATAGGATCTCATCCACCTATTTGACTTTCTCCTTTATTTCAGTTCCGAATTCTTGAACTCACCTACCTTCCTTGACCTTCAAAATTGTACACGCTTAATTCTCTTGACATCGGTATCCTTGTTTCCTCACCTCTTCCTATTTATTGTACTTTCCTAATAGTTCCTTGAGTATAGCCTTCTGCTATAATATAGGAATCCTTGTTGTTAGGATGATAATTAGGGTAACATTCCTACTAAGTAAACAAACTAGAATATTGGCAGCTCCCAAAGTTTAGCATACCTAATGAACCCTAGCATCCAACACTTATAAATTGATTTACCATTATCCCTTGATATATTTAGGAATGACTTGAGAGTAGCATAGATACTACTAGGGTTAGTTAGAAATTTGACCATATTGTTTGACCCTAGTATTGAGGAACCAATAGAAATCCATGGTTGAATATTATGACTAAACCTAACTTTCATAATGAGATAATATTAGAGAACTATAAATTTAGATTCTTGTCTTGATATTAGCATAGTAGTACCTTAGAAAACCAAGAGGAATCAACCAATACCTTAGTAAGAGCAAGGGTACCCTACCTTCAGCTTAGTAGGTCCCCTAGAATCTATGATCATCGTTGAGTCATACTTGAGTCTCCATGAGTCACCGACCCTGCCATCTCATCCAACTATCTATATACTTTTCCGTCTTGAGTTAATCCCTCCCTCCATTATAGATCAATTGTCATAGCTCTTTACCTAATTAAAACACATTGAATAGATAGAACATTTTCCTTGATCATACCTCGAACACTGAGATTAGCATACCATATTTCCTTAGAAAACCATGATATTATCAAGAAACTCTCTATTTAATTTCATATCTTGTTTCTCCGAAACCTTAACGCTCGCTATTTGTGCGACGACTAAAATTTTTCCTTCATCTTTCAATTTGTGCCACCTAACCCTTCTGATTGTAGGCCAAGTGATTCATTTTATGTTAGGATATATAGTTTAACAGGATTATAGTTCTTAATCTTGAATTTTGAAATTATGTGCTTAGTAGTTAAAACTTAATAGTTTGAGTTATTCATTTAGATTATGATTATCTTTTAGTTTCAAATCAAGTAATCTGTTCCACATATCTCAATACAGGTTATATTCTCTTTCACTTGAGAGCCAGTAACTTCTTCATTCTTAATATAAACACTTTTGTTCTATAAATACTATGATTAAGACTTAAGATGACCATTACCTATGGAGTTTTATAATGCCATAGGATACCCTAATAAGTACCAAGATCTTTCCCTCGTATACCCTAATAAGAGTTTCTACTTTATCCCCATTAGGCAGTTACAGTATTAGTTGATTCTTGTAAGTTGGGTAGTATGCCTCACAACCTAGTATCACATAGTCCTTTGACCCATTAATGAAGTATAATTGAACAACACCAACTATAGGCTTGCATAAGAAGTTAGTGCTTATCCAGATTATAGAACTTTAGAGGCCCATACACTCATTTGGTTGACTAGAGACTTAGACAAGAAGTTAGTATGGCAACTGTAGAGGCACAACACCGGACTACTCTTATCTTCTTGGTGAACTTGAATTATTTTGTACCTTCCTTCATCATAATCCAGCGTACTTATTTTTTCTGGACTACCTCGACTTATGCTGCTATTATAGCCTAGTTTTATAAGCTTATTCTTTTATCGAGCTTGTTCATGATATATGTGTTATTGGGGGCCCACACTAATACATTTGTCTATTTAGAATCAGTATATTACGGTCTGATCAACCTTAATGCACTTGGTTCGCCCTTCATATGACTACTTTACGTGGATTGAGTTGACTTAGCTTATTAGACGAATATACCTGCCCTCTAGACAGGCCAAAGCATAATGTATCGGTTACGTAACTGTACTGATACGAGCTTGAGAATGGAAATTACAAAAAATAGAATCTCAACCCACGACCATCTTGGCAACTCTCCTAGATTCTTCAATCCCCTTTGACCCTGTATTTGAGATCGATTACATCTTCCTTGAGCTCTTATTATTGTTCCTATTTTGGAAAGACAATCACTCGGACTTGACGGAAGTTAGATACATGGATAATACTATGTACGCATTACTAGGTGGTTGTCTTTTGTGAGTAAGGGCGTGAAACATGTGATATATTTGGTGTTAAATTTTTTTGAGGATATATTGAATAACACGATTAAATAATTTGAGGAAGTCTTTCTTAAAGGTATAGCCTTATGTGATAGATCGGTAAATTCTAAGTTGGATAGGAGTTGCATTGTCAACTTGAGCTGAAATGCTATATGAAGGTAAAAAATTTAGATCGGGGTTAAGAAGGTAATCAAGTAAGATAAGATCGAGAGAATTAAGTCATTTTAATTTCGAAATTATCTTTTGAAGAATAATTATGATGATGATGATTTAACTTTAAATATGAGAATGCCTTATAGAATAAATTTTGAAATTTTGATATTGCGGACCAAATATTTATAATTTGAGCACATGATTGAAATTTTGAATATTGGAGATTGAATTAACGATTTAAATTTTGAGAAAAAAATAGAACTCTAAACATGAACATTGATGGATTGAATTCAACATTTTACAATTTGATGATTTGAATTAAAAGTTAAATTTTGATGTTGAATCACCCAGATGAAATTTTGAGGATGGAGATCAAATTTACGATTTGATGACTACGAAATCCTTAAATTTGAAACTCGGAATAAGATTGGATTGAATAGATTTTGGTTATTTAAATTCTAGAGAAAATTATGATGGCTTGGATCTTTATTTGGAAATTTGATGCACGTTATTTAAATTTGAGGATGTTATATAGATTTGACTTAAATTTACAGTGTGATTATTGAATTTGAGAAGAGATTTTTAATTGAAATTAAATGTAAATATCAATTTTGAGAAGAATGTGATGAATTTGATTTAGATTTAGATATGTTATAAGATTTTGAGAGATTACGAATGACTTGACCTAGATACAAATTTTAAGGATTTAAACTTTGACGACTTCAACGAGTACAAATGTAGGCATAGTGGCTATGGAGAATTTATAGAATAGAGGTACACCATTTTAGATCATTAGATTATAGATAGCTCAAGACCGTTAATGTAACCAAGTAGTGGCAGTTCATCCTCCGTTGTATCAATACCTCGTCCCCCTGGATTATTCATCTCTTCTATCGTATCATTCGTATTCGCAATGCCTTGTGCAAGCACTTTATGTGATTGAACGTATTCGTGCCATATTACCTTACTTAAAGCAGACTGGCCCTTAGAGCTTAACGCGTGATTTATATTTTTTTCTTCCCTAATTGAGGTACGATAATTCGTACTCGACCCTCCTCTACAATATTGCCTCTCGTACTCATCAATCGTGCTTTGTTTTTAATTTCCAGGACAAAATTCTTGTAAGTTTGGTAGAATGTAAACCCCCTAAATTTTAAATTTTATTTTAAGTTTTTTTTATTAAATTATTGAATTTCTTTAGAGTATTTTTATAGTTAATTAGAAAATAGATGTCTTGATTTAATTAAATAAATTTTAAATAGTTAATTAAATACAAGTAATAAATAAAACTATATATTTGTACTCATATATATATACGAGTATATATATATATATATATATATATATATATATATATATATATATATATATATATATATATATATATATATATATATATATATATATATATACATAAAAGTTTTAGAACAAATAAATAACTAATTAGAAATAAAATTTTGAATAAAAAGAATTTAAACGAGATTAGAAGATAATATAATTTCATAATAAAACTTGGTATTTCAAAACTAACCAAGAATTTTACTATTCTTTTATTTTGTATTAGTTTATTTTATTTGTTAAATTATTCGGCCTCCAAAACGACCAAAAACTTGGTATTTCAAAACTAAAATTTTATGATACGGAGTGCGCCCCGCCAAACGAGACTGCCTTGTCACATACCAATTGCACCAAAAAGAACATATGGTATATCCTGACGTGTGAACTTTCGCGAAAGTTGATTCGGACGTGTGTGCGCGTCGGAATCAACCCGTATCCGTAAAAAATTTCTGTATCGCAACTTTAACCACCCTACTTTGTGTACGCTCGTCGAAATACAACAAAACTTGCGCCATTAGATTCTTGGTATCACACGCTGATCCTGTGACCCAAGTTTCACGCGATTCTGAGACAGTTGAACCAACCGCCTATTTACGGGCCCCACGGTTTGACTTGAAGGGCGAATTTGTGATCGGCTCACCGGAATCCAAAATTTGACATACTGTTGTATTTGTATCATCATTTAGGATTTATTTGACCTATAATTTGTCCAATTTAGAGACCTTTACTTCTCGTATTTCGGTGCAAAGTGGGCCACACATGGACCCCACTTTGATCCAAAATTACCGTTTTGCCCATGTGTCCAAATTGGACGAAAGGATAGTATTTTTTAGCTATCTCGCTGATTTTGGGAACATTGGTGATGTTTATTTCAGCATCCGAAGATGTTCCGTCGAAGGTAGTGGTTTTTGATCGCTTGTGCTTGACGTCTGGACCCTTACATTATGCAGCTTTTCTGACAGGCAAGTATACCTTGTCATTGTACTGTGATTTATATTCCATATGGTGCATTCATTTTATTTCTGTTATTTAGTTCATATATTTTAATTGTTATATAAACTGCGCGTCCAAGAATAACTTGGGTGCAACGACGATGGCGTCGTATTTTGTCTTTATGATATATTATACATGTCGACCTAGTTTTACGAGACCACCATATGATTTGGAGACATTATTATATTTTATTGGTCGTGACACATCTGTTACACGAGTGTGAGTCTCATGTAGGACACGTACTTGCGTGACGGGCTGGCCACCTGTACGTATGGGACGTGCGATAGGAAATAACTGCTAATAAATTTGCATACTATAAGACTTAGTCGTTATTAGAGGTACCATCGTGTCATGGATATGGCATGAATAGAGCATGGGGTGTAGAGAACAACAAGTAAGACGTTTGGGCTCCTTTACACTTTTTTTTATGTAACCCGTACGCTCCGTCGGAGATGCGTGGTCAGATGACCCTTATATTATATATCTACAGGCGACCTCTGACGTTCAAAAGACGTCATACTTTTTAGGCCCCTGATTCTCCGAAAAAATTATGCCAATCTCATTTTAGCCAGATAGCCCACGTGTTGGAAAGTTGTTCTCAAAAGTACATTCACATAGACGGTTAGGCGACCCTTGGATGTTTATTTTTAGTACTTTATTGGCATGCTTCTATGTATCTTGTTACGTCCTTCTGAGGACATGGTCCCCTTTCAGGTGTAGACGATCATAACTATTCACAGGAGCACAGATCAGGACTTGTTACTTTGTTCTCTTTCGAGGAGGTCTTTCCTTCGAGCCTCTCTGATCATTAGATGATATACTTATTATATTTACTTTTATATTCTAGTTTGGTAGTGGATTTGTCTCCATCCAACTATTAGTTCTTCTCGACTAGTTCATATTTGGTTCATTGACATATTTGATCATTTATTTCTTTATGATTTCTGTGGATGAGATTTAGTTATGCCATGTGACTTTTGATAATTATATACCACTTGTGAATTATTATTCATAATACAGCGTACGTATGTGTTATGGTTTTCATATATTGGAGTTTTCATATACATACGGCTGGCATGCTTACGTATTCCTAGTCCTACGTATTTTGGGACTGGGGCGTGACAAACTTTGCTTATAAATAGACCCTCGCATGCTACATTTGTCTTGTGCAACTAGACCCCGCTATGCCTCGAGTATATCGTTATATACTCTTCGTAGTGCACTGTTCACTCGGTTACACTGCACGTCCCTAGATTATGTCGCTCGGTATGTCCCCGTACGGTTTTACTCCTCGGTTTACCCTTAGACCCTTGCCAACGTAAATGCTTATGTTTTATATAAATGCATGCTTGCCTGCTTACTTTGCAGTTTGTACAACATGCCTCGTTTCAATGCTTGTCACATAATTATGCCACAATCAAGTAACACTATCCATATCGTGCATGCATCTTGTTAGCCAGAAGACTATCAAATAATCCTTCTTTGCAATATAAACCTGAAAGTATCCGGGACCGTTAGGTCGCCAAGGCAATCCCTGAACCAGGGGAATGCATCAAGTCAAGTTGAACACTGAACAAGAATCATGTCAAGTAAATCAAGAATCACAGCTCGTGGAGCAATGCTCGTTCAGAACAAGAATCAAGAATTATTATGTCATGTTGTGAATTTGGAATGACCAAGACTTGCATGTCGCGGACAACTTGGAAACAAGGGGGATATTCGGATCTCGTTCCACGGACGGTCTCCGGGTCACCGGGGCCGACCTGATCCGGGATGGAATTTCGTATGGAGTCTCTTGTACTGGCGGGATGGCTTGTAGCGCACTGTGTGCTTTCGTTGCATACCATCCTCGTCCATAACTCGTCCTTTATGGCTATGCCAGCGACTCCTGTTCATATAGATAAGTCATCATCGCTTAGCGGCAACCCACGTGCGAGTCATTGCATCGCATCCAATAATCTGAAACACCTGAACTATATGCGTATAAGACATCTATACAGAAATTGAACAACCTAAGCAAACCGTTGAACACTTGAATATCATTTGCAACATGCTTGGATAATCTGTATAACTCATGCCTCCGAAACAGCACTTCTCACATGACACTTTGCTTGCTTATGTTATTGCCCTGGATTTAATTATATATGCTCGTGCTTGATTTAACTTGGTTTGTCTTGGACAGAAAAGGACGAATGGTAAGTTGGTAAGTCTCGCCGTATTACTCATATATCGCACGGTGCACTGCCACACGAGATAGGCTTTTCATTATGCCATAAAACTGATCATAAGGCAAGACTAGAAAGATAACTTAATAGATGGTGCACGGAACCTATATAACGTGTTTGGATTTGTCGAGCGGGCGAGAAGCCTCCCCACCAATGTATTCATGTACTGATAACCCACCAGATTGCTTGCAGGGTGCGAAAAATCTCGTTCGGTGCGGATGCCCCCTTCGTGCGTGCAGAGGGAAGAGCACGGCGGAAAAGGCGGGGGGCTGCCGGCGAGGGCACGTGGGCTTGGAAGACGGGGATAATTTGGTCCAAAAAATTGGATCAACCTAATTGACCGTTAATGTTGTACGAAATCCATAAAATGTGGAAGGTGACTTACATTATGCAAAAGCAGTAGAGTACACATTGAAATATGACCAATAAAGTGGAGCAACTCAAAATTTCTCATAATATTTACACTACTTATAGGCTCCTTGCCGCTTTCCACAGAAACCAGCCTCTCCAGTACCAGCAGAGGCACCTGGTTCTCAATCATCAGCATGTCCCTCTTTATGTATGGCACGGTGTAGAGCATCCCGTTGTTGCTAAAGCTACGATCATTGAACGCGTAGTCTCTGGGCCTTCCGGTACCAATCCTCAGGATTTCAAGCATAAAACATCCGTCCATGATCATCATCTTCGAGAACTCGTCCCTCCCCCTTCTCCACTTGTCGTCAAGGCTCTGATACGCGTCCAGGAGCTCCTCCACGACCTCATCGAGGTCACAAAGTCGTCAAATGGCTTCTCGGACCTCTTGAGGAATTGGAGCAGGGCTCTGTGCTTGTGCTCATCGCCTTCAGTTCGGGCTCGCCATTGTGGAAAGGCCCGAACAATACAACCTGAGGCTTGTACGCCTTCCTGTTGAAGTCTTTGATGCGGGCAGGGACCTGGTAGATGGAGCGCTTCCTCCAGATGTTAATCTTGGCTACGATGTCTATGTCATTGATCTGGTTTCAGATTTCTACTACCCAGCTCTTCTTCTCTCTGGTAGCCATGACAGGAAAAATATACCTTAGATTTGATTAATACTGCTGTCTCTATAATACATCCATCCTTCCTTTCTTTTATACGCATCTAAGCTTCATTGGTAGGATAACTAACTTCTTTACAGCAAGGTGATGGGAGAAGAGTGGTCAGACTTTAGCAAAGGGATGTCCTTAGCCAAAGAAGGAGAGGCTAGTGATTTGCTTGTGAGAGGTTCCTTGGAAGCGGAGAGGTAAGCTACCAAGGGCCAGGAGGCATCAATCAGGGCCGTTGAAAATTCTAAAGGGAGAGACTTCTTTGTTTGCAATGCTTGTGTCTCAAATATTCATGGCACAATCCAATATTTAACATCTATTCATCTACAGTACTCTAATCAGACTGCAAAATATCGAGAACCAAACTATTCTTCCTCCCACAGAAACATATATGTAGATAGAAAGCATAAAAGCAGAATGTTGTAGAGTACTAATGAACATGAATCCTGGCCGCAGGACATAATATTACATTGAAAAGAAGAAGCTCTAATCATGTTTCCAGATGTATGGCGGACTAAACCGCCTTTTGAAACATATAAGAAACAATTAACTGTACGGTGCTCTGACAAATCTCATAGAAAAGCTCCTGAGACCCGAACAAAGCAGAATATGAACACTGCATTTGGCAAGGCGAGCCACTTATTGCGCAAATATAATATGCTGAAATACTCTATACCTGCTCTGTTTATTTTCTTTTCATAGTTGATAGCCCTATATGAACACTGAATTGAGTATAACAAAATGCCAGGGGCGGCTTTTTCTTTTCTAGTATCATGGGAATCAGGTATTAAGTCAATTGTCTCTTCTAGCTATCACTGAGTGAAATCAGCTGCTCTACTACACTAGGCTCGGCTAGAGTACTTGTATCTCCAAGCTCATCAAGCTGTCTGGCTGCAATTTTCCTCAGGATCCTCCTCATGATCTTTCCACTCCTTGTTTTTGGGAGTCCAGGGGCCCAATGAATCTTGTCTGGGGCGGCAAATGCGCCAATCTGACAGAGACATTTCAAGCTTATGAGTTGTGTATATTTGTACTTGTGTGGTATCAAATATGTAAACCAACTCTTTATACAAGAGATTAAGTTGTCTAGCGACTAGCGTCTAATGGAAAATGTTTAGTGCATGCATTTGTATATCAAAAGGTAATGAGGAACAACAGAGTTACATAAACATTCTAATGTGGCACAAAAGTGAAAACTTTGCATCCCATCCATCCATTTCATGTTTATGGATAGGACTACTTCACTGGTTCCAATACTTCCAACCACTCAACCCAAGGTGGGCCAATAACATTTGTGCAGTTGGACCAATAGAATGCATAGAAGACTAGAAGTACATTTAATGGATGGCCTACAATGGGGTGGGTGCAGAGGAAAAACAAGAGGAAGTGAGAGGCAGGGAAAAAGAATTGAGTCTATAAGGCTCCTAGACGACGTGTGTGTAGCGCTTCAATGTTTCTTGAGGGTTTTTTCTGAACTTAAAAGAATTTGTTTGTTTGTGTGTGCCGGGGGGGGGATAGGAAGGACAATTAAATTGGTTAGAATATTTACAGGCAAGTACATATTCAATTCCCAATATGGATAAACAAGCTAAGAGTTTTACATAAGAAAGACTTTCTATGACTTTATTGAAGAGTTGTTGATAATTACGGATTATGTCCTAAGTACAACAATCAATTCAACAGATACAATTCATCCATCCCAAATAGAATATTCCCCAAATCACACTCTTAACCATGGTGTACATAGGTTTCTTGAATGTGCCTGTTCCAATGCAGGCCCACCATTAAGAGGGGCCTATGTCAAAATAGGTAAGGTTTAAGGACTATGTGAAAATGCTAAGAACAATTGGGAGCAATACCTGACTTCGGACCGTCAATATGAGACTTTTTCGGAGTTCTTCGCTATAAGGAACACCCTCCGCCAGAGTGACAAATGCATATATCCCCTGCCCCTTGACCTGGAAAAAAAACTGTCAGAAAAGGAGCAAAGAGTTCAGCAATGTGAAAGTTCACAGAAATATAAGATATACACCTCATGCTCAACACCAACGACGGCAGCCTCAGCACATTGCGGATGTGAGACCAATGCAGATTCCACCTCTGCTGTGCCAATACGATGTCCACTGCAGATAGATCCATAATTCATATGTATATGAAGAAAAGTTTTCATCAGAAAACAAATATGACGCTTCCATGGATATGAATGACTTACAAAATAAAGATTTACCTGACATTTATGACATCATCAACTCTTCCAGTGAGCCAATAATAGCCATCTTTGTCCCTGAGGAAAGCTAATTATTAGAACTTGAGAATCCAAAGAATAAGAAAGGCTTCATAAAAGAACAATTTCCATGTGTTAGAAACATACTGTAGGAAGCAAAAAATATGGATCCAGAAACTAGCAAAGCTTATACTGGAAAGAGGTGGAGAGAATTTTGAAATTACAAATTTACCTGCGACAGCCATCGCCAGAGAAATAATAACCTGCGAAAGGTTTGAAGTATGTTGTCTCATATCTTTCATGATCACCATAAAGAGTTCGAAAGGCCCCGGGCCATGATTTTTTTATACAGAGATAGCCACTGCATTCACCTTCCATTTCATTTCCTTTCTCATCAACTATGACTGGCTGGAAAATTTAAAAACAAATCAACACATTGAAATATATGTTCTATCTGGAAGGAAGAAAGATAATTACCTGGACCCCAAAGAAAGGAAACGTAGCAGAGCCCGGTTTCTGTGGCCAAGCACCAGGAATTTGAGTAATCTACAAAACAGCACGCAAAAATAATAAAGATATGATTTTAGCAACTGACAAAGAGGAGGGAACTGAAGGGGAAAAGAAAAAAAAAAGAAAAAAACAAGGCTACATTGATTGATATTGTATAAACATCCACTACTTTATGTAGTATTTCAGAATCAGCAGAAAGTTTTAAGAAAATTTATTTCAAATAAGCAAACACTATGGGAACAAAAAGTGGAACGTTAAGATTTAAGAAGTTACCATGAAACCACCAGTCTCAGTCTGCCACCAGGTATCTGAGATTGGGCATCGTGAGTCCCCAATGACATTATAGAACCATCTAATAGAGAAACAAAATCAAAATTAGCAATTATTGCAAATTCACAAATGAATAACCTTATATAACTGCCGCGTAAGAAGGTACCAACCTCCACGCACTTGGATTAATGGGCTCACCAACACTTCCTAGAACACGCAATGATTTACGAGAGTAACGAGTAACATACTGCATGGAACATTGCTAAAGAGATAAGTAAATATAATATATAATTTCTTTGAAAACATTAAAAAAGAAAAAAACTTTTGTTATCTCATTTACTTGCATCCAAGAACAATGGCTCCCATATCTTACATCTCTCTCATAAAGATGAGAAGATTGACAAACGCACGGATAGAGCAGCAAATAAATCACAGAAAAATTGAAGGAAGTTGTTTGATCACCACGTATAAAAGTTATCAAGAATTGTGTGCATTGAAGTATGGGTTAACAATGCTTCATGGTAAAATTTAAAAATCAATAGAGCTGGAAATATAGAGAAATCTTAACTGATTGCAACAGATAATTGGGAGAAAATGGGCATGTGCAAGCCAAACTAAGATGAATTCACATGAGAGAAGAGTGTAGGGCACTACGGAAAGGAGAGGAAGATGTAAGCAAATTAGTATATGAGAAGTAACAAGAAATTTGAAAACATGCAGTCAGATATTGTATCCTTTGTAAAAGGAAATGACAACAAGTTGGAAAATCAAATAATAATGGTGTTGCTAAACAACGAGAAAACGTGTAGATGAATTCTTATGTAGCAAGATATAACATTAAGATTTTAAAAAGAAAAAGAAAAAGAGAGAGTCTATCTGATTTACTCGCAAACAAGGGCCAGCCTGGCAAAAGGCATAACCAACATAGATAACATGAGATTCAAGATGATTCGAGAGCACTTTATGCCAAAAATGCTACATTAACCTCAGATGTATAGGGATTATTCATGTTACCTACGGCAGTTACGTGTTGCACTAATATTGTATCTTCACTTTAAAATGCAAATGATAAACTCTACCTAGCTGCACTACATGGTAAATTGCCTTACCTCATTACCATCCCGCATAAGAGAACGAATTAGTGTTGGAGCAGTATAGAATATTGTCACGTTAAACTTATCAACAATGTCCCAACAACGCCCTGGATCTGGATAGTTTGGAGCCTGCAGATTTGCCCACATGATACTCAATAAGTATAAAAAGAAAAACTAGAGGTTTTATTTAGAAAAAGAATGGGATCAAGGAGATCCAGTCAAACTGCATTCATACGGGAGCAATATATATCAATATAAAGCTAGAGGAAGTTTCTTCCATGAACTGGAGGGTATTTGTAATTAGTCTGTTACAAGGTACTCCCAAACTCATAAGAAATGTTATAAGAACTGTGACAATCTGCTAATTTAACTGGAAGCATGTCAAAGATAGTATGTTATATTGCAAATTTCCACGATATCATAAGGAATGTTCTAATATGCAAAAAAAGAGTTATCAGAGGAAAGTTACCCCTTCAAATACTACGACACTGGCTCCATTTAAAAGAGGTCCATATGTCACATAGCTGTGCCCAGTAATCCAACCACAGTCAGCAGTGCACCTGAGATCGGAAGTAAAAAAGAAATGAGACCCTTCGTAACAAACTTTTTCCATGGTAAGAGACTGATATCTAGACCGGTAGTAACAATATGAGCACAGAAGAATCACCAGCATACCAGTAGACATCTGACGGCTTATAGTCAAATGCATATTTGAATGTTGTTGCACTATATACCATATATCCCCCAGTCGTGTGCATCACTCCCTGCATATAAAAGAGTGAATATGCAAAACCTACCAAAGTATGTTATCTGCAATATAGAAACTTAGACAAAGAACCTTAGGTTTTCCTGTGCTGCCGCTAGTGTACAAGAGAAACAACGGATCTTCAGAATTAACCCATTCCACTTCACACTCGGTTGGATATTCCGGGACAACATCCTGAATAAAACCCCTTCTTATAACGTGAAAGGAATAGTAAAATATAGTTCTCTAAGTAATTAATATAAAGAAGGAAACAATCATATGGCAGTCGTATTGTTTGGGGTAAGGATATACCCCAACACACTATAACTCTGAACTCAAGGATTAATTACTACAAAGGTGTGTAGGATGGCACATCTTAAACTAGGAAGTCTGTGTGAATAGTAAAAAAAAAAAATCAATTCACCAACCTGCCACCATATGTCTCTTCCATCCTGCCATTTTGTTGCATCCCTCTTCATGGCTGATTGGTTTTCAAAAGTCAAACACAGACCTGAAAGAGAAAAATCAACAGAGACAAACATATAATAAGGTAAAATACACATGGTAAAAGGAAAAAGAGAAAATTTGAGTTACACCCCACTTTATTTACCATAATTCAAGGTGCACCCACTGTTTTACCATAATGTACAATCCCTCCACTTCCGTCAAAAACTAATGGTCAACTCCGTTGACCGTTAATTTTTGACTGAAATACCCCTTCCCTCTTCTCAGGCTGAGGAGGGGGGCTGGTAATAATGGTGATTAGCTAGGGGTATTTCGGTCAAAATTTTCCGTTGACCGTTAGTTTTTTACGGAAGTGAGGGGTGTTGTACATTATGGTAAAGCAGTGGGGTGCACCTTGAGTTATGGTAAATAAAGTGGGATACAATTCAAATTTTCTCAAGGAAAAATTATGTAGTAGCAAAGAACAAGGAATATCAAAAAAAAAGGTGAAACAAGCTAATCCAGTAAATAAAAGCATACAGAAAGCAAAAATCATCAGACTGGACTGAAAAATGTAAGTAGAGACCAATCCGTGCACCCATCAAATAAGAGTAATGGGTCAAAGGTGTTTGAAAATAATACTAGAAAAAAGGAAACACAAATATGATACCAATTGGTTGGAATAAATAATCATGGGATAAACAAGCAATATTCTCTCATCTCTGTTTGTCATTGAAGTGAGTTTGGTTAAACTTTCGTTTAATAACAAACAAAAAACGTACAAAGAAGTCTTAAACAGAAAATCTAAGTACAATATTTAATCTAGGTAGTGTGATGATGGAGATCGAGTACTGCAGCGACTCTTTTACTTCGTTGACGGTCCGATGAGTGAGTGAGGGATGCTCTCTCTCTCTCTCTCTCTCTCTCTCTCTCTTAAGCTTGTGTGTACGTACGTAGCTCGTCTGAAAGGGTATAGTCTCTCTGAAGCAGAAAAATGCCAGCCCTTGGGACGTCCAAGTTGCCTCCTCTATTTATAGCCATCATGTTGATGGGTTATAGGTACCACATGTACTTCTGTTTGGTGGCCGCAGGGGACTTCTTCAACAGAATGCGGTTGAACTGTAGGCGCACAGTATGGGTTGCGTCCAGGGCAATCTGTCACGTGGACGTTTTGCTGTGATTTGATGTTGCTGGAGATCTTGGCGGTTCTCGTCTTCTGTTTGCGTGACTTGGTCAGCTTGACACGTGGTCCGCATTTAGTTGGAGAGAATCACTTCAGTCGCAACAGAAAAATTTCGTCTCAGGGAACCTTGCCACGTTGGACGCATGGAGTCTGAGACGCATAGGACGCATAGCGTCTGGAACGCATGGGGCCAGAAACACATGGGTCGCGTGGAGTCTGGAAAGTATGGGATCAGAGACGCATGGAACGCATGAAGTCTAGAACGCATTGGGCCAGAGACGCATGGAACGCATAGGGCCAGAAACGCATGGAGTGCATAGAGTCTGGGACGCATGAGGCCTCGTACATGTTGCGTTGCACGCTTGTCAGAAGTCATTATCAGTCTGACGAGAGGTTCTTGTCGCTTAGTGTGCTCACATTTTTCGAAGCGTTCAGAAAATTATTTTTGTTAGGATTCTGTGTCAGACATAATCTTCGTGTCAGGCCTTTATACGGCCAATATTTGGGGCGCATTGATGTTGCTTTCTCTTGGCCGCATGGTCATTATGCGGCCTGATTTCTTCTGAGCCGGCCTTGGGACGCATGGTTTGTTGGACGCATGGATCCATATTTTTCATGCTTCTACAAGACCCCCTTCAAAAAATTTAAACTGATAAGCTTGGAATACATTGAATAAGAAGCATGGAGGAGATGACTTTAGGCCGCATGGATGGCGGGCCACATGGACGAGTCTTTGCCAGGCTGTCAAATCTCCATTTAATGCAGGATTCGGCCCGATCCTCGTGGAGATTTCTTGGGATTCTGAGTCAATGACCGTTTCCGAGAAGATAAATATGGATCACGCAAATCGAGGCATCAGATTCATCCTCATAACTGCCTGGTTCATCGCCTCGACCTTTACACACGTCCCAGGAGCCTATAAATAGGCGGACTAGGGAGGAGGAGAGAACTTTTGTCTCTCGGCTTCTCTCTCTTTACGAGAGAAGATGTCGCGGGCTACTGTTCATCTCACCGAGGAGTTTGTCAGGAGCGTCGTCGATCCGTGGCCCCATGATGCTGGCGTTCTCTTTGGAGGTAAGAGTGTGTCGTGATGGCAGGAACACAGAGACACACACGGCCTCGCAATATGGATGAGAAATCATCTAGAACACGCGTAGGCTCCACCCTCACAGAGTTCTGCCGCATAGTAGTGCAGTCATCTGCAACATGCTCGTAGAGCCTATCTGTGGCTGCGCCGCATGGATGAGGACTCAGCCTATCTGTAGCATGCGCGCAGAGCCTGTTTGTTGCTTGGCCGCATGGATGAGGAATCGGTCCATCTACGGCTTGGTGGATGAGAATTTCTCTTGCTCATGCGTGCTGACTTGGCTATCTTGAGATGTCCCCTCCTGCGCGTGGCTGTGACTTGGAAGCAGCATGTGGCCACTGTACACTTTTGCAATCTTTGTTGAGACTGACATGTGTTCTCTTTATGCAGGTTTTATCACCCTTCGTGGTGCCCATGATGGAGCATGGAAGGATATCATAGAACCCGTCATTCGAAGAGAATGCCAACCTTATGCGGCGGTTCGCCAAGAACTGATCCAGGAGACGAGGTCAGTTCGCCAAGAACCGATCCAGGAGACGAGGATGAACATCATGCGTCATGCGCAGAGCTGTCCTTATTCATGCAGCGTGCTAGCTGCGTTTCTTTCCTTTATGCGGCTTGCTACCGGCCAGGGGCCTGCGGTGTCGATGACAGGATTTGGATTTATTGACATTCATGTCTTCGGTCTTTCCGCATGGTTGAATAGCGCATGCTCCTATTCCTCCCTTGCTATCCATCAGTATGGAGCCTTTTCCATATACTGAGGTTTATACTGTGGAGGGATGATCCAGAAAGCATTGAGTTTTGTTGCGGGCTCGACTTGTGTCAGTAGCAACAACAGCACGGAGGGGCACCTAGATTGAGAAAGTTCTGATTGTGGAATTTTTTATCACATGTACTCATGATCTTGAATATTAATGAAAATCCTTGAAATGTAATAGATTTCTATCGTATGTAATCATGATCTTGAATATTAATGAAAAGTTTATCTTTTTCCAGAATTCTCTTTTGTATTCGTCATATTATATGTTGTGAACTTTGGGTATTGTACTAGAGGTAATATGGACGTAGCACAACACCGTAGTTGCCCAGGACATCCCATTGGGGGATCTTTGGTAGACCTATTACTTCTTGCGCACTGGAATACAAGTAATAAGTTCGAAACAAGCCCTGCCAGAGGTAAGATGGACGTGGCAAGTTTTGTGAACTTAACACCGCTGGCGAACTTAGAGTTAAGTACGGGTGATAAGTTAAATGACGACCGATATCAGAGGTAATATGGACGTGATAATCGATAGTCAAGTAGGGAGATTTGCTCAGAGGTAAGAAAGACATAGCAAACTCCACTGGGGAGGATATGAGAAGGATAGCTCATAGGTAACGTGGACGTGAGCTAATCGATAGTCATATCGAGAGGTTAGGTACAATCCTGGTGTTTTTGTAGAAAAAAAAGAAAATGAACCAGAGGTGATATGGACGTGGCTATTTTTCTTTGGATGGGTAACCTGGGCAGCTCATAGTTCAGAGGTAATATGGACGTGAACTGTTTGCTTCAATCGAGAAAATCTCACTGGAGATCTTTAGTGGACCTATTACTTCTTGTGCACTGGAGTGCAAGTAATAAGTTCGAAACGAAACCCTATCAGAAGTAATATGGACGTGATAGGTTTTGTGGACTCATTACTTCTTGTGCACCTGAGTGCAAGTAATAAGTTCGAGACAGGCCCTGCCAGAGGTGATATGGACGTGACAGGTTTTGTGAACTTAACACCGCTGGAGTACTTAGAGTTAAGTACGGGTGCTAAGTTGAGATAACCGATATCAGAGGTAATGTGGACGTAATAATCGATAGCCAAACCCGGAAGATTTGCTCAGAGGTAATATGGACATGGCAAACTCGGACGGAAAGAAATGTTAGGACAGTAGTTTAGAGGTAATATGGACGTGAACCAATGTCCGGAAAACTCACTGAGGAGTGGTTTGCTGAGTGTGGTCTATCCAGAAATGTAGATAGACCTGAGGGTTATTCCGCTGGGGAGATCATTAGGACGATAGCTCAGAGGTAATGTGAACGTGAACTAGCGTCTAACGAGACTGGGTTTATCTTTTCTTTTTTTTGGGTGGTCCCTGCGGGATGTGCAGGTGGACCTGGGGACTGCTTCGCTGGAGAACTTTTGAGGATCCATTATCCATTGCGTATCTAGGACTCCTGAATACCGATAATGGCTTGTAGAGGAAGGGTAATGTTGTGCATAGGCACTCGCTGGGGATGAACAACAAAAAGAGGGAACCATGTAAATCTTTGTTGTCCTGCTGGGAAGAGAGAAGTACAAGCCTAGCCTTAGACATGGTACTTTTTTAGGAACTTGTCGTTGATGGACATCATGAGCAAGTCGCCATTAGGTTTTGCCAGTCGGTAGGCGGTGTTGGAGAATACAGATTCTACGACGAATGGGTCTTCCCATTTGGGTTGGAACTTATCGGCCGTCTTGTGGGTTCATGACCATCGGCCTACTTACTGTCAAGACGAGGTCACCCACTTGGTAAGTCATCTTCTTGACCCGTTTGTTGAAGGCTCCTGGGAGGCGCGCTTGGTACAGCTCAATGTGTTGTTGAGCTAAGAGTCACTTTTCTTCGAGTACTTCTAACTCTTGTAGTCGTCGACGGTGATTGTCGTCGTCTCGTCGACAGTTAGCCGATTGGAGAGAGCCACTCGGAGCGAGGGAATTTGGACCTCGAGGGGGGGGACTACTTCGCTCCCGTAGACCAAGGAGAATGGTGTGCTGCCAGTAGATGTCCAGACCGTTGTGCGGTAGGCCCAAAAAAATTCATCCAGCTTCTTATTCCAATCGCGCTTGTTGGATGACACGAACTTTTTGAGTAGCTTTATGATAGCCTTGTTGAATGCTTCCGTTAGACCATTTGCTGCTGGGTTGTAGGCAATTGAGGCTATATTCTGAATTCGATTTTTGTCGCAAAACTGGTAGAAAGCGTGATTTGCGAATTGTGGACCATTGCCATGGATGATCCTCCGTGGCAGGCCGAAGCGGTATATGACGTGATGCTTGACGAAGCTGATCACGTTTGATGTTTTGACTTCAGCGAGTGGTACGGCTTCCGCCCACTTGGAGAAGTAGTCAGTAATAGCGAGGATAAACCAATATCCCTTAGACGAAGGTGGACTGATCGGTCCTATGATATCCATGCCCCAGGCTTCGAACGGCCAAGACGTCGGGTGAAGGAACTCCGAGGGTTGGTGGATGAAGTCAGCATAGATTTGGCACATCTAGCACTTCCTTGCGTAGTCGACAGCATCCGCGACCATTGTTGGCCAATAGTAACTCATTCTCCGGAGACGGTCATGTAGCTTGGGTCCGGGCTGATGGGCACCGCAAACCCCGTCGTGAGCCTCGCGGAGAGCCTGCTTCGCTTCTGCAATCGATAGGCATCGTAGCAGAAGACTGTCGTAGGAACGACAATACAGCATTTTGGTAGCCGTATCGTAATAGAACCGGAGGGAACGTCTTCTGATGGAAGTGGCTTCCTTTGGGTTCTCGGGGAGAATTCCATAGACCGCATAGTCGATGAATGGGAGTCTTCAGTCTTGAGAGTCGGTGTTTGTCTCTACTGAGTAGCTCAGGCACAGACAGAGGTTATTCTTCGGACAGACCAGCTCTTGACCGACCACGATGATCAGTTCATGAGTATTGACCGGAATAGCTAGAGAGGCTGTGAGGCCGATCAGGACGTCAGCCTCGATGTTTTGCAGTCGAGGGACGTGCTCTATGAAGAAACCCTCGAAGGTGGAGACAATGTCGAGCGAGGCTTGATGGTATGGAATCAAGTCCTCGTTCCGGACTTCGTATTCGCCTTGGACTTGATTGACTATCAATTTGGAGTCGTCGTAGGCCTCTAGGTAGTCAACTCCCACTTGTTTAGTGAGTTGGAGTCCAATGACGAGGGCGTTGTACTCAGCCACATTGTTGGAGCAGAGCTCTGAGAGGGAGTAAGCGCGGTTGATGACCAGATTGCATAGTTTAAAGTATCGGCCGATACCGATCCGATACGGCCGATACCGATACGGTTTGGCATGTCCCGATCCGATACCGACCGATACCCGATACTGACCGATACCGACATTAGAGGTCTCTTTTCCAGTCAATTCGGCAAAAAAAATTGAATTAAAAAGACCAATTAGAAATGATGTAAAAGCATAGTAAGATTGTAAAAACATATAAAAGAGAAAAACTTATCTATCACATATAAATCAATCGACAAGGATGACTACTATTTCATTCAATATCAAAAATATTAAGAAACAATACTGAAAATACTTCAAATTATGCATAAATGTATAAAATATATTCTCTAAAATGTTAATAATTTACTAATAGTTGTTTGCTTTTCGATACCAAAAAATCCGATACTCCGATCCGAAACCGCCGATACTACCGATACCGCCGATCCCGATACTCATAGGAATGGTCCGATACCGATTCCGATACCGATACTTTGAACCTTGCCAGATTGTATGAGAAAATCAGTACTATCCTGACGCTAGAGACAATATCGCCTTTGGGCCCTGTTCTTGAAGCACCGTCGAAGGACATTCGCCAAACGACTTCTGCACCTGTGGTCATGTTTGAGTCCGTTACTTCGCCTAGGATCTCCTCGTAGAGCTTCGAGGTTTCCGATACAGGATGGGCTGCCAGAAAATCTGTCAATGCTTGGCCTTTGATCGCCTTTTGTGGGACAAATACCATGTCGTACGGTAACAACAGTATTGTCCATATGACTAGGCGAGAGTTGAGTGCTCCGAATTTAGTCATAAGGACCCTGAGAGGATTGACTCGCGAGATCACATAGATGGTTTGTCCTGGCTATATAATGTCGGGTCTTCTGAATGGCGAAGACCAGAGCGAGGCACTCCTTCTCGATGAGGTTGTACCTGTGCTCTACGTCGGCCATCATTCTACTGAGATAGTAGATGGCATGTTCGTAACCTGCATCGCTTGTCCGGGCTAGCAGAGCCCCAAGGGAGTGATCCATTGCCCGCACATATAGCAAGAAGGATCTTCCCACAACGGGGGCCACCAACACTGGGGGGTTTATGAGATACTCCGTAATGTCGTCGAAAGCGCGTTGGCATTCTTCGTTCCAGACAAAAGAGACTCCCTTCTTCATAAGCTGAGTGAATAGCTGACAACGTCCAGAGAGATTTGATATGAACCTCCTGATGTATGCCAGTCTTCCTGGAAGGCCACACAGTTCTTTGAGGTTCTTCGGTGGACGCATTTCAAGAATTGCTTTAGTCTTGTCGGGGTCTACGTGGATATCCTTCGAAGTTATGACAAAACCCAGAAACTTGTCGCCGGAGACTCCCAAAAAGGATTTGGTCGGATTCATCTTGAGCTGGTGCGCACGCATCAGGTCGAACACAGTCTTCAAGTCTCCGAGGTGATCATCTTTAGAGCGACTCTTGACAGCGATGTCATCAACGTAACAATATACTATCTTGCGTAGATGTTCACGGACACGGAAGATGGTGCTCATAGCTCGCTGGTATGTAGCACCTGCGTTCTTCAGACCGAAGGACATGACTGTGTAGCAGTATACCCCTATCGGTGTTCGGAACGACGTATGCTTCTCGTCATCAGTAAACATCTTGATTTGATTGTAGCCACAAGTTTTGCCGATCATTATATCTGTGATCGGAAGGGGAAACTCGTCCTTAGGGAACGCCGCGTTTAGATTGCGAAAGTCAATGCAGATTCGAATCTTCTCGTTCTTTTTTACGACGGACACGATGTTGGCCACCTAATCCGGATGTTGTTCCTGGCGGATGAAGCCACTAGCTATCAGTTTGTTGACTTCAGCTTCGATGGCATTCATGATGTCCGGCCGGAACCGTCGTTGTTGTTGCTTAACCGGCTTAGCTTTCGGCAAGATGTTGAGTTTGTGGACCGCAATTTGGGGGTCTAGTTCCGACATGTCTTCGTAACTCCAGGCAAAGACGTCGATGTACTCCCTGACGAGCTTAAGCAGGAATTCTCGATCCTCATCGGATAGACTTTTGCTAATGAAGATCGGTTTAGGGGAGGATTCGTCGCCCAGATCAATCTGTACTACTTCGTCCTCAGTAGAAGGTTCCCGTTGTTCGAACCGCATCTCTCATTGTGCGTCTAAGCGTTGGGCCCACGGTTCTACTTCAAAGAGTTCAGTTGGATCCTCGTCTTCCTCAGGTCAGCTAACACCATGTTGGCGGACAGTGTTTGTTTGAACATCTCCCCGATACTTATGTCGGAGTCCCAAGAGAAAGATTATGAAGAGAGAGTGTAACTCATCTTCTTCATCCGAGTCTTCGGGGGTTGTGAGAGGCGTGGCGTACCCTAAGTCATGCTTGGTCTTATGGTAGTAATCATCGGACTTGCCTGCAGGAGCCTACAGACGCAAAGGACATCCTTTGTCGTAGTTCAATTCCCTAGCGGCTTTCAGATCGTACCTCATCTTCTGAATGAGGTGCTTGGTTTGAGAACTGTACCGATGAAATGGTATTTTGCCGATATCGATTTCTGACTCCAGTTACTCTTGGAACGAATGATTGGGGACTTTTCACTCTGCCGAAGATGATGAGTTTCTCCCCTCTTCCTAGCTGGAACTATGAAGTAGGAGTTTTGACGGGAGAAAACTCGGTTGGCTACCTAGGTAGTAGTCACCTGTGTATGCAGGTGAAAACCTAGATCGTGCTCAATAGGATATAATGCGTTGATATGTAACATCCGAGTAGTTCAAAGATAGCATTTTATTGATAAAATAAGGTATCTTATCTTCAGGGATTACATCATCGAGAGAAGGGACGTTAGCATGAGCGGCTACGTACTCCTTCAATTCGTCCTTCCCGAGATCTACCCCCGGTGCGAGCGACGGCTTTGGAGGTCTCATGCGCAACTTTACCACTGGAGGTTCAGAAGTCGTAGTAGGTACCGGATCTTCCTTCAGTGGTCGATTCGGTCTACGGAGGCAAACGACCAGAGGCTCAGGTGCTTTCCTATGCAGTTTCACCATGAGGGGAGGGGCTGTGTCGGGAACGCTTGCTTTGAGAGTCCCTTGCTTTGAGATGGACTCTCAAGGGCTCGTCCGTTGTTGTCCCAGTCTATGCCTCATCCGTCGACGTCATAGCTACCTTCATCCCGGTGTACTTACTTGTAGAGGATGGAGTCAGAGTAATAGGCCTCGACCCCTTTGAACGGATCCATGTTGCCAAATTCTGTCTTGACGACGCCGTGATCGTCCACATACTTCAAGCACTGGTGCAAGGTCGACGGTACGATCATGTACTGGTGTATCCACGGACGTCCCAACAAGACGTTGTAGGATACGTCTATGTCTATGACGTAACAGGTGACCTCTGTTTTCAGATCGCCGATCTGGCTCTTCAGGCGAATCTTGCCCAGAGAGTAGCTCTTCCCTGCATTGAAGCCACTGATGGCAGTATTGGTTGATGTCAGGCGATGCATCGGGATGCCCAGGGTCTGAAGCAGACTCTGCGGGATGATGCTGATTGACGAACCGGGGTCGATGTGCATCCGATCGACCTTAATGGCGCCAATGTACCATGTGTAACCCGATTGTCTTTGGAGAATCGGAGAAGCTCGAATAGTGACAACTTCACTAGAATATTGGCCAGTTGTGCCAAGATGTCGAAGTTGTAGGGCTTCTCCAGCCCCTGAGCCGTATCTTTGTACAACGGTTTGTCAAAGCGAGTTTCTTTCTGCTTGGACTTATTTGCTGCCGGAGGCTGGGATAGACCCGGATCAGATGCAGCGATTGGAAGCGCACCATCATCAGGGATGCCGTACTCTCGTTGGTACGTCAAGCCTGAACTTGTTGTTCCTGTTATAATTTCTTCGGAAGGGATAGAAACCGTGTAACAGGATTTGGACTTCTTGCCATTAGTCTTGGTGGCAGAAGGTGTTGTCTGCTGCATCAAGTCTGGAGCAAGATCGGAATGAACCCACATAACCTCCCCCCGTGATGTGGTTAGAGGTATCAGCCCGGCTGTTTGGTCACGAGCTGGCGAGAGATTGACAACCTTCATTGTTGCCCGGGGGATCGGGATTACTCCGTCCTGGGCTTCCGTTGCCGGAAAGTTACCGAACTAGAGAGATACCATGTTAGTGGCAACTGTTTTGTCATCAAAGTCCAAAGTAAGGGCCTTGGTGTCGAGCAGATGCTGGATGTACCGCTTCAGTGTGTAACAGTCCTACGTCGCATGGTGGACGTAAAGATGGCAGTGGCAGTACTTCGGATTATTCACCTCGGCTGCCTCAACAGGACGCTTGACGTCGGGGAGCCGAAGCTTGTTTCCCTTTATTAGCACATCAAAGATTGTCATGATGTCATCATCTTCGAAAAATAAATTTTCTTCGATTTTGGAGCCTCTACGGGCTTTTGCTCGGGCTTCTTGGTTATATTAGCAACAAGAGCCTGCTTTCCCTTGACATCCTGGGTGTTATTGCCGTTGTTGTTGTTGTTGTTGTAAGGACGTTTTCCCCTATTATCAGCAACGGGATTTGTATTCCCAAGAGACGGGCGTCCTTCACATTTTTCTCAGCACCGACGGCATTTATGATGAACGTCGTCCAGTCTTTAAACTGAGAGTCGCTCATCCAGAGTCTGACGGTGGGAAGGAGATTTCTCTGACAGGTGTCCATCAGAGTGGACTCGGAGTTACCGGGGGGTAAACTTTAATGCTGCTTGCCTGTACCGCTCGATGTAGTCCCGTACACTCTTTCTCTCTTTACCTGATGTCCATTAAAGAGAACATCGTCATAACATTTCCCCCGTCGTAGAACCGAGCAAGAAAAAAATCTTTGAGATCGTCGAATGACGAGATGCAGTTGTCCTGGAGGCTGCAGAACCAATCGAAGGCTATTCCAGACAATGCCCCCAACAAAGAACTTGGTTAAGAGGGCGTCGTTGCGAGGCAGATGTCTCGTTGCCGTCTCGAAGTAACTCATGAACTGACGGGGAGTTGTCTTCCCATCAAACGGAGTCAAGTTGAAAGACTTGTACTTGGGCGGGTATGGTACGTCTTTCCACTTGAGGGGATACGGTTGTCGAATCCCGAGTTCACGTAATGAGTCCCGATTGTCCATTGAGTCTAGGCAGGCCCGGAGTTCTCGTAACTCCCGTATTGCTTCCCGAGCTTCATCGACAGTAGAAAGAGCAGATGATCCGGGCAGGGAGTGATTAACGCCAACGGGTGGAGCGGTTGCGTTTGAATCCCCGTTTGACCCAGGGTCCAAGCTTGCTTGGCCAGAGGCCCTTGCTGGTTGTGAGGCTATGTTTGCCTTGATCTCCAGCATTGTCTAGGTCAAGGCCTGCATTGACACACTCATGGTCTGCATGATGGCCTCGAGGATTTTGAGGCGCTGTCGATCGTTGGGGCCCTCATGATCGTCTCCTGCCATGTATGATATTCTCACATGGGAGAAATGGATGGGACGGTGGACGTACTTTCCGCCTCAGACTCTTGCCGTGAATAGTCATCCGGAAAAGTCGATAGTGCCTCATCCTCTTCGAACTTGGAGGGAACACTGCCCCCAGCGTAGGAAGTTGTGTCTTCTTGGCGAAGGCAGCAAACCCCAGGAATCTCGGCATTTGTTCCTTGAGAATCACCGTCTTCTCGGAACGCCGGATTGTCATAGAGGTCGAGAGGATTACAACCCCCAGCTTGCGTAGTCATTGGAGATCCTAAGGAAGAACTACCCCCGGTGGCTAACAGCTTCTTCTTCGAACGGGTGCTCAGGAAAACACCGTCTGCGGGTTTCGCTGCCTTTCCTCCTTGGACCCGTCCTCTTGACTCGTTGGCCGATAGCGACGGACTGGAGATGCTGGACTTCCGACCTTCCCTCATGGAGGGGGCCTTCCGAGCAGAATAGCACGAGACGAGGGGCAGCTCCTCTGTCTCTAGTGCTTGCACCTGTTCTCCGGTTTGCCGCCGGATAGGTAGCTTTTGTTGCAGCCGCTAGAATGCCGATTGTCTGTTTTTGTGGGTACTGCTACTTTTTACAGCAGTGATGCCCTGGGGAATACACCTCATATGTCGTAGTTGTTTCCCTCGCTTTGCGCTTGTGGTTGATCACGTTGTGCAAGTCAAACAAGGGTTGATTCACCTTAGCACCCTTCTAATGAGCCCGGGTAGACCGCGCACACGAATGTGTAGGTGTTGACTTTGCTTCCTGACCTGGGATTCGTATAAGAACTTGCCCCAGGTTGCTAGGTTGCTAATGGAAGACTCTTTAGACCGATCATATCCGATTGCCGCTGCGGACTGGACGTATGGGTCGGTTTTGTACAACTTTCCGTCAAGGGCATGCATTACAGTTAGTGGCACCTGCTGATGGTTGGTCGAATGAGCAATTGCTTGAGCTTGGCGAGCTCGCATTGCCCTGGACTTCTTCGTCCTAGCACTCGCCGGTGCGTAGTATGAAGAGTCCAAGTTCACCTCTTCGCACTTCTCAGCATGACGCATGGAGTCAGCGCTACGTGAGATTCAGTCGAAGACGGAACTTCTGTGGCTGTCCTGGCCACATACGGCCATCTGCCTGCGACTGCCGATTAGTGCCGCATAGTCTTCCTTATGTTGCTTTTGACGTGGCCGCATGGAAGGTGTCTTAGCGCTTGAATTCCTTGCATCGTAGTGTTTTCCTCTGTCATAGCTCAAGTGCTGAGCACTTTTCTTGTCAGAAGAGGCTGTCGCATGAGAGGTGGACGCATAATGTGTGGCCCCTGCAGCAGGGAGAGAGGCAGAGAGCATATGCTCCGCAGTTGGGTGAGACACATCGGCCTTTGCAACCCATGTCTTGCAGGTCTTCAGATGCTTGTCAGAAGAGGTTGCCGCATGTCACGCCCCGATCTCCCGCAGGCAAATCGGCCGTTCCCCCTAGGCGGGAATCACCCTCGCCAGCACTCCCGCGGAACGATCGCTTGACCCATCCGGACGTGATGCCGCACGAGCGTGAGCCACGTCCGTGCAAGGCCGGGGTTTATTGGCTGGCGGTAAGAGTTCTAAGCCACAGTCGCACAGATTGTCCGAGTGCAGCGGAGTCATGAACGCATAGGCGATCGGTAACAAGTTCACTGAGTTGATAATATAGCGAAAGCATTGAAACACAAGTTGAAGTAAAGCAAGCTCTTTTATTGATATGAACAAGTGTTACAGGCGGCGCTTAGCCGAGATTACAAGTCGCTCAAGCCTCTCTCTCTGAAATAGTAAAAGCGTGCCAAGTGGCTACAACTGTGGAATGATTGTACAGGCGATGTTCAGGCGAGTTCGGGCTATGTTCCAACATTATGTCTTGTATATGTGCTTCTGTTCCGGACGCACCGTTGCTTCGGAGTGATCTCCACGCCTTAGCACGTACGAAGGAGGCATCCGTACCGAACGAGGTTCTCCCGCACCCTGCATACAAACTGGTGGATTATCAGTACATTGAATGCACTGGTGGGGAAGCTACTCGCCCGCTCGACAAATCCAAACACGTAATATAAGTTCCGTGCACCAACTATTAAGTTGTCTTTCTAGTTGCCTTAGGATCAGTTTCATGCAAATATTGAATAGCCTAACTCGTGTGGCAGAGCGCCGTGCAACATGAGAGAAAACACGGCGAGACTTACCATTTAGCCTTCCCTGTCCAAGGCAAACATTATAAATTCATGCACGGGCAAGTATATACATTCAGGAGCATAGCATATGCAACGCAAGAGTCATTGATTGGGACAATATTTGGAGTGCTCAGTTGTTCTTTGATGCGATGCAATGACTCGCACGCGGATAGCCGCTAAGCGAGGATGACTTATCTATATGAACATGAGTCGCTGGCATAGCCATAAAGGACTAATCCCAGACGAGAATGGAACGCAACGAGAGCACACGATGCGCTACGAACCATCTCGCCCGTACACGAAGGATTGCATATGTAGTCCAAGGCCAAGATGGAATGCAACGAAAGTACACGAGACGCTGCAAACTATCTCGCCAGCACACGATAGACTACACATGATGTGGTCCCAAGCCAAGTGGAATGCAACGAAAGTACACGAGGCGCTACAAACCACTCGCCCGAACACGAGGGACCACACGTGAAGTTCCATCCGGATCGGATCGGCCCCAGTGCCCCGGTGACCGTCCGTGGAACTATGCCTCGTTTCCGAGTTGTCCGCGACATGCACTTTCTTTGGGTCTTTCAATTACCACGAGATACACGAGAACACGAGAACATGCGTGCACTAGAACACGAGAACACGAGTGCACGGGAACACGAGTACACGAGTACACGGGATACTTGAATCTTGGTTCTGTACAGTAACTTGCTTGATGCATTCCCCTGGCTCGGGGCTGCCTGGTGACCTAACTGTCCCGGATACTTGCAGGTTCAATCATGCACGGAATGACTACTTAGTAGTCTTCCGGGATTTGGATGAAAACAAGGCAACATTCAAGCAGACAAGCATGCGTTTCTAAGGAACATAAGTAAACATGTTGCTCGGGCCCGGAGGTAAACCGAGAGTTAGATCGTTTGGGGACTTGGCATGCGAGGGTCTGAATATAAGCAGTATTTCAATTTCCATGTTCTAGCATAGCAATACAAGTTGGGATTATTCCCTTAGCTAGGTGCGTTGGATTCTTATTAGCATGCAGAGGGTGAATCACCTAGCGACTAGCATGAATATTCCAGATTTTATGTGTGCTGGCTAAGCAAAGACAAGTTCACCGTAGCCACCCACCTTAGCGATGATTCGCCTCGGTAGAGCGATACGTCAAGCGAGCCTCTGAAAGCCTAAGCCGGATTCCTGTAGGGACCAAGGTTCAAAGTATCGGTATCGGAATCGGTATCGGACCATTCCTATGAGTATCGGGATCGGCGGTATCGGTAGTATCGGCGGTTTCGGATCGGAGTATCGGATTTTTTGGTATCGGAAAGCATACAACTATTAGTAAATTATTAACATTTTAGAGAATATATTTTATACATTTATGCATAATTTAAAGTATTTTCAGTATTGTTTCTTAGTATTTTTGATATTGAATGAAATAGTAGTCATCCTTATCGATTGATTTATATGTGATAGATAAGTTTTCCTCTTTTATATGGTTTTACAACCTTACTATGCTTTTACATCCTTTCTAATTGGTCTTTTTAATTCAAATTTTTTTGCCGAATTGACTGGAAAATAGACCTCTAATGTCGGTATCGGTCAGTATCGGGTATCGGTCGGTATCGGATCGGGACATGCCAAACTGTATCGGTATCGGCCGTATTGGATCGGTATCGGCCGATACTTTAAACTATGGTAGGGACAAGTCTGGATATCCTTTGCTTCTCGTTTGAGGCAAAGCGGGACGGGACAGTTGCACTTTTGCCGTTTGAGACGGCAGTCCGCTAGAACGGAACGGAGTGTTACACCGCATGAGAGGTGGACGCATAATGTGCGATCCCTGCGACAGAGAGAGAGACGGGGAGCGCTTGCTCCGCAGTTGGGTGAGGCGCAGCAGCCTTTGCAACCATGTCCTGCGGGTCTTATTAGACTTTTTCAGCCTTGAAGAAGCACTGCCCTCAGAGAGCATTTCCTCATAGGCTTGCTGGTCGAAGCGTACAACCAGCATCAGCATCCTCTGGGTCGAACCCAGCTTCGAAGCGTCGGACTGCGTCACGACATTCTCATCAGAGGAGAAGGAAGTCCCCAGCAGAGTCGTCATCTTGTTTGCCATTGAAGTGAGTTTGGATAAACTTTCGTTTAATAACAAACAAAAAATGTACAAAGAAATCATAAACAAAAAATCTAAGTACAATATTTAATCTGGGTGAGATTGAGTACTGCAGCGACTCTTTTACTCCGTTGACGGTCCGACGAGTGAGTGAGGGATGCTCTATTCTATTCTCTCTCTCTCTCTCTCTCTCTCTTGAGCTTGTGTGTACGTACGTAGCTCGTCTGAAAGGGTATAGTCTCTCCGAAGCAAAAAAAGGCCAGCCCTTAGGACGTCCAAGTTGCCTCTATTTATAGCCATCATGTTGATGGGCTATAGGTACCGCATGTGCTTCTGTTTGGTGGCCGCAGGGGGCTCCTTCAACAGAATGTGGTTGCAACTGTAGACGCATAGTATGGATTGAGTCCAGGGCAAGCTGCCACGTGGAGATTTTGTTGGAATTTGCTGTTGCTGGAGATCTTGGCGGTTCTCGTCTTCTGTTTGCGTAACTTGGTCAGCTTGACACGTAGCCCGCATTTAGTTGGAGAGAATCACTTCAGTTGCAGAAAAAAGTCTCAGGGAACATTGCCACGTTGGACGCATGGAGTCTGAGACGCATAGGACACATAACGTCTGGAAAGCATGGGACCAGAGATACATGGGACACGTGGAGTCTGGAACGCATGGGGCCAAAGACACATGGGTCGTGCGGAGTCTAGAACGTATTGGGCCAGAGACGCATGGAGTCTGGAACACATAGGGCCAGAGACGCATGGAGCGCATGGAGTCTGGGACGCATGAGGCCTCGTACACGTGGCGCTACACGCTTGTCAGAAATCATTATTAGTCTGACGAGAGCTTCTTGTCTCTTAGTGTGCTCACATTTTCTGAAGCGTTCAGAAAATTTTTTGTCATGATTCTGTGTCAGAAATAATCTTCGTGTCAGGCCTTTATGCGGCCAATATTTGAGGCGCATAGATACTGCTTTCTCTTGACCGCATGGTCATTCTGCGGCATGATTTCTTCTGAGTCGGTATTGGGACGCATGGTTTGTTGGACGCATGGATCCATATTTTCATGCTTCTACAATCGCATTGCATTTTTTTTTACTCCTATATAGAGAAACAACAAAAATCCCAAATTTTTTAAGGTCCTCAATTTGAATCTTCTATTCATCTATAACATTTGACAAAAACCAATCTCTTTCTTTATTGATCCAAGTTTGTTTAGACCTAACCTACTTATAGTGCCTCTTTAACTAATTAACTAATATATTATTGACCTAGTGAAGTTTGGAGATAGAGAAGAGAAGGAAAAAAAGTAGGAGAAGAGAGAACATGAGAAAGGAGATTGCAAGGGCCTTAAAACCTAGGTTGTATCTCATGTCTATTTATATTGATATGCAATACACCCATAATTACTATTATACTCTCATATGATAAATAACAAAATAAAATAACTCTAACACCCTCCCTCAAGCAGAAGCATATAGATCAGACATGCCCAGCTTGCTACATAAATCAGAAAATGGACCACGAGCAAGTAGTTTGGTGAGGATATCACATAATTGATCCTCTGACCGAACATAAGGAGTGACAATATGTTTCTTCAGCAACAAATTACGAACAAAATGACAATCCACCTCGATATACTTCGTGCGCTCATGAAACACCGGATTACTTGCAATAAACAGTGCCGACTGATTATCACAATACATCTCCATTGGAATAGGAATCATAATTCCCATTTCATGAAGAAGAGACTGCACTCACATCATCTCAGAAGATGTATGAGCCATCGCACGGTACTCGACATCTACACTAGAACGAGCCACAACATTTTGCTTCTTACTACGCCACGTGACAAGATTGTCACCCACAAACATACAATAGCCAGAAGTAGACCTCCTATCACTGCGACTGCCTGCCCAATCAGCATCACTGAACCCAGTCACCGTAAGCAACTGGGAAGGTTTGTACAACAAACCCTTTCCAGGTGCACCCTTCAAGTATCGAAGAATGCGAGAGATAGCCTCCCAATGTGGTTGCCGAGGGGCATGCATAAACTGACTAACTACTCCAACTGCATATGTGATGTCTGGTCGAGTAACAGTAAAATATATAAGTTTGCCAACCAAACGTATATAATATCCAACATCCTTAAATAACTCTCTTCTGTCAGTATCAAGCTTGTCATGATAATCCATAGGAGTCTCAACTGGCCGACAATCCAACATCCCAGTCTCGGAGAGCAAGTCTAGAACATACTTTTTCTTTCAACTTAAAGTGAAACTTGTGATCACTGAGCACTCGCGAAACTTGTGATCACAAAGCACTCGTGAAACACTTCCAATTCAACCATCATTTTTAATTCAAAGAACAATTTTTTTCTCAAACTTCCCATTATGATAATTGATCAATCCTAATTACCGAAAATCATCATTCGAAGGTATCTCTTATCCATTAATAAATATTCCCTCGTTTCTTTGTGACTTATGTTGAAGTTTCATTACATATTCTATGTTTTCTTTGTACTAGTTTCAAAACTCTCATATTTCAAAGTTCTCTTCAGAATTCTATTTTAGAATATAAACCTTCTCTACACTCATCTGTCAGCACAATATCACCAACAAATATTGTACATCATAAAACCTAATCCCAAATATTACCAGTAATTTCATCCATAATAACACTAAAAAGGTAAGGATTGTTGATCCTTGATGTACGCTAATGGTGATGGAAAATGAGGTGGTCTCTCCTCCAATGGGAAAATGGTGGGACGAAAATACCTTAACTTAGAATTTAAGAGGTTATTATATAGAATTCATAAAGAAAAAGTTAAAACAATAAGAAAAAAAAATGTAGATAGAGAGATTTGAACTCAAGCCCTCCAAGTTAGGATACTATTGCTTTACCAATTGTGCCACCATTTAGTTATTGATGTTTAGAAGAACAATAAGTAAATAATAGGACAAAAATACCATATAGCAACACCTATACAAGCAATCATATTAGTAAGTTTCAAACCTTATGTATCATACCGAAGAAGTTACATTAAGGGTCATTCTAATATCATGGAATTTTAGACTTCCCAATAAAAAGAAACTTTTACACGTGTAGCCAAATCACTAGCCATCTTCACATGAAGCTTTCGCAACTACTAAATGACGGATAATTTATGAGAATCCAATAGTGAGAGATGTCTAATAACGGTTCTTTCAATGACATTATGCTATATTTGAAGAAGATTGATGATTAACCAAATACAAGTTTAAAACAAACAGGCACAAATGCCAAATAGATGAAACAAACTAAAATACTCCAAGAAAGGCGAAATGTAACTTTTCACGAAAACCTGTGGCCTTAAAAAAAAAATTTCCTCCGTGATGGATGCATGTCTGAACGATTTAGATTCCTACGGAGTGCTTATTGATTATGAAACCAATCATGACAGTCAAAAGATCCAACAACTCTATTAGCTAGAAGTTTCTGAAATCACATTTTTCTTCTAAGCCCACAAGAAACAATGATGGCGTTACCCAAATTCATATGATTATTTTGTAAAAGGGTCTGCCAGTCCAGCATATGTTTTCATAAAGGCGTACCCCAGTAAGAAAACTTGGCTCCTTAAGTCAGTTTAAATTTAGGTTCAATTGTGAATGATGGTATAAGACTACTCATACTTTATGGATCATAGTGTTGGGGAATTAAAAAACCACATATCCAGAAAGTTAGTGTAGCTGAAATGAGAATACTAAGATAGATGGGTGGCAATACATCAAAGAATATGATAAGAAATGTGTCTATCCGTGGAAAGTTAGAGGTGGCGCCAACTGAAGACAAGATGAGGAAATATCGACTTAGGTGGTTTGGCATGTACAACGCAAACCAATAGATGCTCCCATAAGGAGGGGCGATAATAATAATAGTTAATGGAACCACTAGAACTAGAGGTAGATCTAGATTAACATGGTTTAAAGTGTTAAAGAGTGTTATGGACCTTTTTGGCGTTACAGAGGACATGGCCCTTAATAGAGCAAAATGGAAGAAGAAGATTGAAACAGCCGACCCCATAAATTTGGGATAAAGGTTTTCTTGTTGTCGTTGTTGTTTATGTGGATGATGGTAGCACTAAGTGCAGTGAACTGTTCTTTTGAAATAACAAAGCAGTTCTTTTACTCACATACCTACAGAAACTCCATTCTTTTCGGACTCTACAAGAGCATTGTCTACAATGTTTTTGAGATGGATGGCTTTGGATCCTCTGCGCACAGCATTGCAGGTTATCACAACCTTTGGCTTGCAATCCACAATCCTCTGTGCAAGAGACTCGGCAGAAAATCCAGCAAATACTACCTGAAGAAAGGAGACATGTTATTATTCCCATGAATTCTTCAGATGATAGGAAATCCTAAAGGACTCAAGAATGAAGTACCGAGTGCACGGCACCAATGCGAGCACAAGCCAACATTGCAATAGGCAACTCCATCAGCATAGGTAGGTATATCACAACTGCGTCTCCCTTCTTCACGCCCACGTGTTTCAAGTAATTGGACAGCTGCGGCACCAACAAGAAAAGTTATTCTTAATACACCAAACTTACTTTTCTAAAATCAGAGAGAGAGAGAGAGAACTTGGCCCAAATTTTGATTACCTGGCAAACCTTGCTTAAAAGCTCGGAATAAGTTAGCTTCCCGTCCTGACCGAGGTCGTTCCCTTCCCAGTAAATCGCAACCTTATCACCATTTCCAGCCTCGACTGTTCGGTCCAAAGCATTGTAGCATATGTTTGTGGTGGCACCTTTGAACCACTGTCGGCAGCATCGTTAGAAAAAAAAAAAATAGTAAAGAACCTCCTCCATTTTGTTCTTCTTCCTAGGCATTGTTTGGGAACACAGTTTGGTATAAGGTTTATTTTGGAGTTTGTACTCCATTGAGAAAATTGAAGCTATACTTAAAGGCGACTTTCAGAGTTCCATACTTAAAGAGAGTTTAAAAGAAAAAACAGAGTTACACTGACTCCATTCTAGAGGTTGTTTTTGGAGTTGGAAAATGGAGGTCCCTCCAACTCAAAAAAAAAAAAAAAACCACCGAAACGCCCCAAAGTTAGGTTTTATTTGGAATTGGGAGGGCCTTTTCCAAACCTTGTTATCATTTTGTTGTTCTTCTTATTATTGCTATTCCTAAAATCCTTATAGGAAGTACCTTAGTACCTCGATTTTAATAGGACCCTTCCTCACGTCAAGATTCTCCGAGTACACCTCGGGATCCCATTTCTCCTTCCAGTAGAATTCCGAGGAGGCGATGTCCGACCAGAACCCGGCCGGGTCCTCGATGGATCTCTTGTACATCTCTTGATACTGGTCGTCACAAAAAGAAATTCAAACAAACCAATACTAAGAAAATAATATAAAAATAAATAAATCGAGTGAAAATGTAGCAAATGAGAAGAGAATCCGAAGCAGAGATGCGGATCATCCGAGGACCTGCTGCGGGGAGGAGAGGAGGGCCTGGGCGGAGAAGTCGGCGCTGGGGAGGACGAGGTCGTCCTCCTCGGAGGCGAGGGGCTCGCCGAGGTCGGCGGCGTTGAGCCTGGTAATGCCTCCGGCGCCGGAGGGAAGCTGGGCCATGGATACGACGTGGCGGCGGTGGTCGGAGCTGGCCAACCTGCTCCTTTTCCGATCCCCGTCCTCCTTAGCGGCGGATCCCATGCTTCGGCTTGAGATCGTGATTTGGCGATGAGATCGAAGGAGAGGAGGGGGAGGGAAAATGGAGTGGTTGGGAAGAGGAGGAGGAGGGACGATGAACCCCCGGTATTGCCAAATATACGGTAATGAGCAGAGATGGGCCATCACTTCCACTTTCTTTCTTTAGTTGGTAATAATTTTGGTTGGTTGGATGGATGGATTTTTCCTCTCTCTCTCTCCTCTTCTCTTCTCTTCTCTTCTCTTCGCAACAATCGGAACAGAGTCGAGTAAAACTTTGATACCGATAGGAAATGCTATATACACCGTCATTTCCGGTCCCACATAGGTCCGCATGCCTCGTGGCATCTTTTCATTGACCGTTGTTTTTGGAGGTGGGCCGGAAGAGCGGAGCAAATGGGATGGACGGTGGGCTGGCGGGACATTTGAGGGATTGGAAATGGGGTGCAAAAGGCATTTTCCAGACTTATAGTGTTTTTTTTTTTTTTGGTTTTTTTTTTTTGACAGTAGAGTTTTAGTGGTTTGTTTGAATATAATCCCCCAGTCTTATTTTCAGTAGGGGTCCAATAGTGGTTTGTTCGACTATATATCCCAAACTTTTCAGTTTTGACATTTTGTCACCCTTATCAATCTAATTTTGACAGTTTGACCACGCTGTTAAAGAGAGCAAATTGATTCTCAACAGAAATGCAAGTAAAATGGTGAGTTCACTAAAACAACAAATCTCTCTGTGCAACGTTGATTCTCGCTATTTTTTATTTTATTTTTTTAATATGTTATTTTTATCGGGTTAGAAATTAAGTTTTCAAAGAAAGATTTAAATCGTACACATTCTCACGAAAGTCTTCCATCGTAACCAATAGGCTACGACTCCACGAACTCATTCTCGCTACTTAATTCCTTGAAGACTAGCTCTACAACATTTCTGAGAAGACTAATTCTAAAAACACATCAAAAGTTGTTCATAACAGCACATTACTTAATACTAGTTCAGATTGAAGTAAATTTTATTCAGAACAGAAAAAAAATTACTTTGGGCTGCCCACACCCCCTCCCTCCCCAATTCCCCATCACCTGTGCCTCTGTGCTCGAGACTGTCACGCCGTTGCGCGCCCCCCTCCTCACGTCACCTCCTCTAGCACCTCACGCTCCGTCTGTGCGACCATCCCAAGCAGTCTCGACCAGTCCCCTAGTTTCGACGACCCTGAGCGTTGCCTGGGCATCTCCCTGCTCCTCCTCCAAGTCGGAGTGCATCGAGAAACCCCGACCAAGGAGGCCACCCATCTGTCTCGCCGCCCTGCGCGTCTCCTGGTCGTCGGCGTCAGGACGATCGGCCTACGCCCCCTCTCTTCTCCGTCGCCTAAGCGCCCGCAGGTCACCGAGCACCCACTCTTGTCCGCCCGTATCGCCATCATCTCCCCGATCTCCGACGAGCTTTCTGACCGCGACCTCATCATCGCGTGTCGCCGCTTCTCTCCTTGCCCGCACCAGAGGGCTAGGGCTAGGGTTTTGTGAGGACCACAGTCTAGTGCTTGATCGCGGACTGTCAAAAAATTTGACAGCTTTTTCAATTGGAAGGTTTATCATTTTTTTTATAGTCATATTTGGGATGAGGACTGTCAAATTTTTGTGAGGACCACAGTCTGGTGCTTGATCGCGGACTGTCAAAAAATTCGATAGCTTTTTCAATTGGAAGGTTTATCAATTTTTTTGATAGTCATATTTGGGATGAGGACTGTCAAAAAATTTGACAGTCCTCCTTCCTATTGAAAGGACTGTCAAATTTTTTGACAGTCCTAAAATAGGTATACAGTCAAAAAATTTGGCAGTTCTATTAATATACTGGACTGTCAAAAATTTTAACAGCCTAGTATATTGATAGGACTATCAAAAATTTTGACAGTCCTAAAAAAAATCTAGACAAACACGAGTAAATTTTTTCGGTGACAAACTTATAAATAAAAAATAAAAAAAATTGACCATCCTGAACAACTTTCAATGTACCTTTACAAGAATATTTATCGGGGTACTTCTATTCTTACTCGGGACTATCTAATTTATTTTTTGTTTTAATTACAAGTTTGCCACGAAGAGAAATGACTTTGGGACTATCCAAGCAAAGTGTATAAAAGTCAACTCTTTTTTTTTGTTATTTTGTGTTTGTCTTTTCTCTTTGTCATTTTCTTCCTTAAATCTCTAAACCAAAACCCTAAAAATTGTTGGAATGGAGAATGTGGTCCCAAGCCAAGTTGGTGATTCCTCTACGGATATTTAACCGTTATTCAGTATGTATTCGAGAAATTGTGATTATACGAGAATTATGTTGTTAACCCTAAATTATTGATTTTTTCCAACCAATGTAGGAGATATACACGAGAAAATCGGATCATCGAATCCACTAAAGACAACCGGCACTACTTTCTTTGACCATCCCGGTCCTTGCGAACCACCCTCAATAAAAAAAATCGCATGTTGAACATATTTTTTTCTTGTTTATTCCTATCAGAACTGTCAGGAATTTTTACAGTCCTACGTGAATGTAGGACTGTAAATTTTTTTGACAAATCTATATTTATGTAGGACTGTCAAAAAATTCTACAGTCCCACATTTAGGTAGGACTGTAGATAATGTTGATATTCCTACCTAAATAGCACTATATACAATTTTGACAATCCTAGTTTAAATTAATAGTTACTGTTTCGGTGGTAAGTTTATTTTTTCTTGGTAACAGGGACTACCTTGTACTAATGTCGTCCTTGCTATTTCCGTTGATGTCGGTCATCTATTTACGGGTGATATTTTTTTATTCTTCTGAGGATGCGTTAAATTGGTGTAAACAAGTTGCACTTCAACACAACATAGTAATTGTCATTTCAAGATCGACAAGAGGAATGATGGGCCATAGAAAAGTATAACTTTGTTGTGAAAGATGTGGTGTGTTCAGGAGTCATCATCGCTGTCATGCCCCAGTACCGGAATACAGAAATGGACATGGCCAGCTCCCCCGTACAAGGTATAGAACGTCGTACGGCGGTCACGGCTATAACTAGACAAGGGGGTGCATACTACAAGCAAGTCACTTAGGATCACATAGAACATCTATTGTCTCAATCAATCAAATAAGAACAGTAAACATAATACATATATGACAAGGAAGTTAGGCATCCCAAACGCCCTGATATTACATTCAAGAAACAAGCTATACAAAAATGAGAAGGCTGGCAGAGTAACAAGAGTACATGACCATAATCAGCTGCAGTCTGATTAATTACAATAATGTAGGGAACTAAATATCCAGATTCATAACTAAAAAGTGTCAGTGGCTAAACCAAAATGAGTAAAATGTAAAATAACGAGCAAGAAAAAAGAGACCCACTCGTTTCTCTCAGTGGCTATCCGCCTGGTGTATGCCATTGTTCAGGACAAAGTACGCTTTATCCTCGGGTGCTGGCTCTAAACATGGTCATGCAAAACCAGTGGAGTTAGACCCTAAATAGCAAGTACCACAAAGGAAGCACGAATGCATAAATAAAACCAGGTTATGACATATATATATATATATATATATATATATATATATATATATATATATATATATATATATATATATATATATATATATATATATAATTCTGTCTCGTAGTTTCGGTTCATAGCCTATCGTGACACAACAATCTAACCCTACAATCAAACAACGACAAGGGTTAAAATATCGCACCATGATAGTCCATGTCCATAGACTATTTGATAGCAGATACAATACACAATTACGCTCAGTTACATAATCGGCCAATCACTTCTACGGCTTACTAGATGGAGTCTGGGTTATCCCAGAGATATTATGCATATAGGAATCCTCAGATCGAACCAAGTACTAGCAGGGCCAGCCGAGCCACAAATTGTCGCATAGCACATAGTAGTATGCATCGGTCCCTCGTAAGGCCACCGTGCTAAGATCGTATAGAACACATAGTATCATATAATAGTCGGATATTGCCATCTACTAATGAGAATTTAAACAATATCTATTGGGACTAACCTGCATACCCCAATTCAGATGACTGGAGGTGGCTAGTTAGGCACGATCTTGAGATTTTATTCCCTCCCAAAGCTCTACAAGTTTAGTTGCCTAGTTAACCCTAATATTAACTGGCTCATGGCGTGGTCACATGGTGTTCCCCTTATATGGCGTACCATAGTACGACCACGCTAGATACAAATCAACTTTATCACTAGATAGTTAAATTTGGATTCACCCTAGCGTGATGCAACAATCAACAGTGTCACGACCCGCACTCGGTATAGGGGCACGAGAGCGTGGGTACGTCCAGCCTACGCCGCAGTATCGACGGTAGAACGCTGTCTAGGTCACAGTAATACTATATAACCAAACACCTGTTAATGATATCCATCTCCATAAGGAGGTCAATATACATCTCACAATAATCTCACAATATAACTCAATCACCACAACTATAAGGCACGATAAAAGATAAAAAAAAAATGACATAGTTAAACACCATGTCTCAAACATAAAGATAACTCACAGTCTAGCTGTCCAACACAAGTCTCCAATTAAACTTAACATGAGTCTAAACATAAACTGAAATAACCTCCATAAGTCTCAAGTATCATAAATACTATCTAGATAGCTGCAGGTAATGTCTCATCTAGAGGCATAGTCTCCTCTAGGATCTCTGGTCCGTAGTCTGCATCTATACCTGGTCCGTAGTGCGTGGTATAGAAATCCTCAAGATTCTCTGGAAAAAAATCCAGTCAGGATTGGAACGAAATATACCTCTAACAGCAGTTCCACATATATTGAAAAAAACTATAACACAGTATAAAGAAATACAAGACAGATATAAAATACTGGCAATAAGAAATACTGGAATAAAAGAAATGCTGGAATAAGTGATACTGGAACATCATCATCAATATACACCTAGCAATGAATAGAACTACAAGTACACGTAAGAACAATAAACTGGTATATAAGTGTGTACAAGATCAATAACTAGAACATGTGGAAATGCAAGATCAATATACCAAGATACATGTCAAGAATCATCTAACTAAGTGTGTGAAACATCAGCATATCATGTGATCGGCTTGGGACTATATGACTCATTACATTGATTAGCGATCATCCCTAACAGGTCAGGCTAACCACATGTAACATCGATGAGGCATGTAATAGTAAGGCTGCACCGACGTGAGGTGTGGGTGAGCTATGATGCATGTAAAGTTGGATATGATCACATAAGCTACTAATATTTCCCTATTTATCCCCAGCTAGCACGATGGATTCCAATCACGACTCCTCGTGACAGGTCTCAATGATGCCAACTCGTGTAAACAACAGTGTCAGAGTCATGTACGCTATACAACAAGAGTTATAGAGATAATCAACATAATAGAAACTGTCAGAGAATGTACTCTCCTGGGGTCCTTAGCTGGCAATACCATTGTCCGGGTTCCAAGGTATCGTCTGAGTGATCCCACAATCCTATAGACATATCATATAATACAATACTTTATCAGACATTACTTTAGCACACAATCAACATAATGATCTCAACAGGCTACGCTAGGGGTCACAGGTCGATGTACCTACGGGGTATCCGTGGTCACATTCAAGATATCTAGTGCATATATTACATAGTTCATACTATGGCTAACGTATCTCATAGTACTAATTAATTACACAATTAATAGATATTCATATGTTCATACTTAATTCAACTCATACGATGCACCTATATATATCTATATTCGTATGTATTATGCTGATTGAGAATTATACGGTTCGTATGTATATACATAAGTATTCATTAGTTACCATTACAATATGTATATATATTATATAGATATACTAACAAAAGCTTATACCATGTGTGTGCATAATAACATATATTTATACTAGGGATATCTGTAATACATGTATATATATCTTAGTTGAGCATAATATCTACATACCTATACGTGTGTAATTATGTATATACGCGCATATACCGATACCTACACATACTCGCAGGATATATGGATGTGTACGCATTTGAGTATAGGTTTATGTCGAACCTGCGTGCGGAAACGAGACGATGACGATGATGACGATGAGGCGATGGTTATGAACAGGGGGAGGCTGGTCGAGTGCACGGTCTGTCGTCGAACTCGGGACTTCTTCGGTCGGGCACATCGATGTATCGCGGCGTCGTCGAGCCGAAGGGCTGCTCCGGTCGGCACAGCGATGTCAGTGGTCGTCCGTCGTGCAGTCGGTCGACAGCGTACAGGCGGGGGCTCTCGGTCGGCAGCGTGCAGGCGGGGCTCTCAGTCGGCAGCGTCGTCCGGCGCTCAAGCAGGCAGTCGGGGCGGCTCTGTGCAGCATCGTCCGGCGCCCAAGCGGTGCAGTCGGGGGCTCTGTCGACAGGATCCCGACGGCTCAGGGACAGCAGGTCCGGCCGTTCTTCGGTCGTCGGAAAGATGAGACGGGAAAGGGGAAGAGTCGACGAAGTTCAGCTAGGGTTCGGCAGGAAGAGCAAGGAGGAAGGGGATGTCGGCTGTAGCTAGGTTAGATGGAAAAGAAATAAAAGGAAAAGGAAAAGATGAATAGTAATGTAAAAGGGGGGGTCGGCTGTACTTGAGTTAGGAATAGGAAAAACGAAAAGTGAAGAAGAAAAGAGTTTATATATATAAGGGGACTTTGGTTTGACCTAGAAAGGGTTGACTTGGTCAATTCCTTGGAAAAGTCTTCTCATGGGAATAAATTAAAATGAATGGTCATGATGCATCGGTTTAAGGGTCTGGAGGCCATGGTTCCAAGGGGTTGATGTTAAATTATGCATTCCTTAAAGTTATGGAAAAATATTCATGAAAGGGAACAATGGATTTATTTGCGCATCGTATCCAAGGGACGGACACCTTAGTGTACTTTTGCACAAAAGTGCCGATAATTAAAAAATTGCACAAACTTGTATCTATTGTTTAATTAATGCAAAAAGTGTTCTACAATTAAATAGAAGTACGAGGGACTGAATTTTGGTGGAACACAAGCATAAATCAACGGTCTGGCACATTTAGGTCAAGGTGTGAATCTGTTGGAAGTCAAGGGCTAGCGTAGCGTCCTAATTATCGAAGCCACGATAAATTACAACAATCAGACAATATTACAATTATTTAGATATAAGTTATTATCATGCAATTCATTTACACATTAATTACGAAAAGACGAAAATACCCCTAATCCAAAAAAATGGGGGTGACAAGTCTACCCTCCTTAAAAAATTTTGTCCTCGAAATTTAAAATAACTAGCACAAGAACAAGCAATCAATTAATGAATTATACCTCAACTCTCGAAGAGATATGGATACCGCTCGCGCATTTCGTCCTCTCTCTCCCAAGTTGATTCTCCTGGAGAGTGATTTCTCCATGCTAACACGAACCAAGGGGATAGTCTGGTTCCGGAATACCTTCTCCCTACGATCCAAGATCTTCACAGGTTGTTCAGGATAGCTGAGTGTCGGTCCAACTTCGATCTTCGAGTGATCTAATACGTGACTAGGATCTGCCACGTACCGTCTCAGCTGCGACACGTGGAACACGTTATGCACTCCATCTAGAGCAGGCGGCAAGTCTAGTCTATAGGTTACTGCACCGACCCTTGCAAGAACACTGAAGGGTCCGATGTATCGTGGACTAAGCTTCCCTCCTCTGTCGAAACGAATCGTGCCCCGTGTCGGAGAAATCCGTAAGAACACCAAATCGCCAACCTAGAACAACGATCTTAACACGCGATCTAAACAAAACAATCACAACCCAAACAAAACAAATCAAAACAATACCTGAAACTCTAGGGGTCTACGGTGGCTATCGGCCCAATGCCGTTGTCTGTCCTGTGCCACTCGCAGTCTGTCTCTGATAAGTTTTACCTTTTCTGCTGCATCCACGACCATTTCTGGTCCTAACAAGGATCTTTCCCCAACATCATTCCAAGATAAAGGGGTACGACACCTCCGTCCATATAAAGCCTCGAATGGTGTCATCTCAATGCTGGCCTGGTAGCTGTTGTTGTTAGCAAACTCTACCAAGTATAGATGATCCTCCCATGAACCTCCGAGATCCAAAATGCAAGTGCGTAGCATGTCTTTAAGAGTCTGAATAATCCTTTCAGACTGCCCGTCTGTCTGAGGGTGGTATGCGGTATTGAACTTGAGCTGAGTGCCCAAGCTAGACTGTAGACTCCTCCAGAAATGGGAAGTGAAACGACTATCCTTATCTGAGACAATGCTTACAAAAACTCCATGTAATCTGACAATCTGCTGTACATACATTTCTGCTAGCTTCTCCATCGATGTATCCACTTTGAAAGGTAAGAAGTGGGCTGATTTGGTCAACCTATCCACGATGACCCAAATTGCGTCCTTTCCTCCTGGAGAACGAGGAAGTCCCGAAACGAAGTCCATAGTCACGTGCTCCCACTTCTATTCTGGAATGGATAAAGTTTGAAGCAATCCTCCTGGCCTCTGTCGATCTGCTTTCACCTGTTGGCACACTAAACATCGGGATACGAAGCGTGCTACTTCGCGCTTCATACCATACCACCATACATGCTCCCTCAAATATCGATATATCTTGTTGGCTCCAGGATGCATCGAGTACTGAGAGCGGTGTGCCTCCTGCAAAACTTCTTCGCGCAGCTCTCCACTTGGCACACACATTCTCGTGCCATGTCGTAAGGATCCATCATCCGCAATAGTGAAATCGTTTATCAATCCTGTTCGAACTTGTGCTCTAATATTCCTTAGGGTCTCATCATCATACTACGCGGCTCTAATTCTGTCCATCAGCTCTGATTGTATCTGCAATCCCCACATCTGAATCTCAGCTCCTGGAACTAATACTTCAATTCCCAAGCTCTCAAGATCAGCTAATAAGTGTCTATCCGAAGTCAAGCACATAGCCATTGGATGCCTGCTCAAGGCATCGGCGACTACGTTAGTCTTTCCTGGATGGTACTGTAATGAGAAATCAAAGTCTTTCATCAATTCTAACCACCTTCTCTGTCTCATGTTCAGCTCCTTCTGTGTAAACATGTACTTCAAGCTCTTGTGGTCTGTGAAGATTTTCACACGCTCTCCGTACATATAGTGCTTCCACAGCTTTAGGGCAAAGATAACTGCCGCTAACTCCAGATCGTGAGTGGGGTAGTTCTTTTCATGAGGGCGTAATTGTCTTGAAGCATAGGCAATTACTTTCCCGTGTTGTTGAAGAACGCATCCCAACCCTTTTCCTGAAGCATCACTGTAGATAGTGAATCCACCTGTCCCTGATGGCAACGTCAAAACTGGTGTTGTCATCAATCTCCTCTTCAGCTCATCGAATGCGGCTTGACATTCTTCTGTCCAGATAAATTCCATATCTTTCTTGGTCAGCCTAGTCATTGGCTCTGCAATCTTGGAGAAGTCTTGTACAAATCTTCTGTAGTATCCTGCTAGTCCGAGAAAGCTCCTGATTTCTGCTACCGTACTGGGGGTAGCCCATGACTCCACTGCCTCTATCTTCTTTGGGTTAACTAAAATTCCGTTACCCGTTACCATATGTCCAAGAAATTCAACCTTGTCAAGAAAGAACTCATACTTTGAAAGCTTCTCGTACAACTTCTCTCTCCTGAGAGTTTCTAAGACTATTCTCAGGTGCTCTTCATGCTCTTCTGGGGTTTTTGAATATACAAGAATGTCGTCAATAAATACCACTACAAACTTGTCAAGGTACTAGTGGAACACCTTGTTCATCAAGTTCATAAATACTGCTGGTACATTGGTTAAACCAAACGACATTACTGTAAATTCAAACTGGCCATATCTGGTCCGAAAGGCGGTCTTCGGTATGTCTTCTTTCTTCACCTTTACCTGGTGATAGCCTGACCTCAAGTCTATTTTTGAAAACACCTTCGCTCGGCTCAATTGATCGAAAAGATCATCTATCCTCGGCAGCGGGTATTTGTTTTTGATAGTGAGATTATTCAAGGCTCTATAATCGATACACATGCGTACCGTGCCATCCTTCTTTGGTACGAATAATAGCGGTGCTCCCCATGGCGATGAGCTGGACCTAATGAAACCTTTGTCTTGTAGCTCCTCTACTTGTTTCTTCAGTTCTACCAACTCGTTGTTGTTAACTCTATAGACATGTTGCGAAATAGGCTCCGCTCCTGGTATCAAGTCTATAGAGAACTCAACATCTCTGTCTGGCGGCAAACCTGACAACTCCTCTGGAAATACATCCAGGAACTCCGCTATAAGTGGATGCGGTAACTCTTCTTCTTCCACCCTGGCTCCATAAAAAGTGCCTCTGCTCCGCTCCTCTGCTCCTCTGGCAATCTAAAACTCTGGCTCTCCTGGTGGTCGAAATACTACTCTACCTCCGTGATAATCTATAGAAGCATGGTGTTTACTTAACCAGTCTATTCCGAGTACAATATTGTATTTCGGAAGTGGCATGGCGAGTAAACTCACGCTCAACTCTCGGCCTTCCAACGACACTCTTCGATCCTTGCAACAATTACGAACTAGGATAATGCCTCCTCCTGTCGTGATCTTGCAGGTCCTATCTAATGGTTTCGTTTCTAAATGATGCTTAAGGGCATAAGATACGGATATGAAACTATGGGAAGCGCCAAAATCAAATAATGCAAGTGCTGGAATAGAATCGAGTAAACCTGAACCTGAAATCACGTCTCCAGCTGGCTCGGCCTCCTCAGTGGTCATGGCGTAAGCTCGTCCTTGTGGTGCTCCTCTCTGCTGCTGTTGATGCTGAGCAAACCTCTCCTATTGTGGTGGAAGTGGAGGTCCTCTCTGCTGGCCTCCTGGTACAATAGGTGCTCTGGCTGGTCCTCTCTGAGCTGCTGCTCCTCCTGGTGAGTCTGAATAGCTGGGCAGTCCCTCAGCTGATGTGCTGCTGATCCACACGATAAGCAAGTGCCCAACCTTTTTCTACATATGTCTCTTGTATGTCCCATCTTTTCGTAATACGAACATGGGGCAATGAGTTGATTATGTCTTTGTGGTTGTTGTTGAGCATGTCCTCGAACTGGTGCATGTTGCTGGTGCTGCTGCTGCTGCTGCTGTTGCTGCTGGTACGGCCTATGTTGTTGTTGTTGAAAGTGTGGGCGCTTGGCTGGTCCTGTGTTACCTCATGTTTCTCCAGATGTGTCGCATCCTCTCTTGGGCCTGAGGTCCAAGTAGTCTTCGGCAATCTGGGCATCTATCAGAATACCCTCAAATGTAGCAGTACGTCGTCCCGAAGTACGAGACTTGATCTCCCTATTTATCCCTTTCTGAATTTCCGTGCTCTGTCTCCTAGATCTCGAATCATCGATGGCGCAAATCGACTCAATCGACAAAACTCTACAGCATATTCGTCGACTGGCATGCCTCCTTGGACTAAGTCATAGAACTGACTTTCTAATGCTCCCAAGGCTACATCAGGAAAGAATTTTTCTTTAAAGAGCTCCTTAAAGTCTCCCAAGTAAGTCCTTCAGCGGTGAGTCTCGGCTCTGTACGATACCACGTCAGTGCGATATCAAACATCTGACTGCCAACGGCCTCTATCTGAAGAATCTCCGGAATCTGTGATAAGCGCAAGTTCCTCTCTATGTCCTCTAACCATTCGTCAGCATATAGTATTCCTTCTGTTCCTTTAAACTCTCGAGGCATCATCCTCTTAAAGTCCACTATGGTAGCGGGCCTCTGTTGTTGTTGACCTTGATGTTGCGGTTGTCGTACTACTCTCTCCACAGCCTGGAGAGCCACCTGATGAGAATTCTCTATGCTATCTCTCATCAGTTCGGTCTGCGCCTGGTGTGCTTCTTCTTGCACTCTCTGAGCCTCAGCTTGAATACGCTGAGCTTCTGCTGTTACTCTCTGGGCCTCTAGCATGCCCTGCATCAGTGCGAACATCTGTGCCCCGTCAGCGGGCACTCCTCCAAAAATTGGTGTCGGTGGTGGTGGAAGGTTGTCCGTCACAGCTGGGGCAATCCTCTGTATAGGTGGAGGAGGAATCCCGTTAGCTGCAGACACTCCCACATGAACAGGAGATGTAGAAGGATCTCCCGGTATCTGTTCGTCAGGTTGAGAGGTGGCAGTCCTCTCTGAATTTGCTGCTGTCACTCCCATGGATCTAGTATTCGGCGGCATCCAGAATACAAATCAAAAGAATCAATTAAGGTGATAGATATAATATTATCAAGGAAGGACAGTAAAGTGCTAAAGGAAGCAATCAATTAGAATAACAATATGAAGTTCAGAATTTCCTAGAGTAATTGAGTATCCTCTCATCCTAGATCCTATTTCCTATATCCTAGCACAGGCTCGCAGCAGTACAACTAAGTTGTCGCACTACCACGATATCGCATAACTTGTAAAACAGGACCTGCATGGGCCACCACTAAAAACGTGTCACGACCCGCACCCGGTATAGGGGCACGAGAGCGTGGGTACGTCCAGCCTACGCCGCAGCATCGGCGGTAGAACATTGTCTAGGTCACAATAATACTATATAACCAAACACCTGTCAATGATATCCATCTCCATAAGGAGGTCAATATACATCTCACAATAATCTCACAATATAACTCAATCACCACAACTATAAGGCACGATAAAAGATAAAAAGGAAAATAACATAGTTAAACACCATGTCTCAAACATAAAGATAACTCACAGTCTAGCTGTCCAACACAAGTCTCCAATTAAACTTAACATGAGTCTAAACATAAACTGAAATAACCTTCATAAGTCTCAAGTATCATAAATACTATCTAGATAGCTGCAGGTAATGTCTCATCTAGAGGCATAGTCTCCTCTAGGATCTCTGGTCCGTAGTCTGCATCTATACCTGGTCCGTAGTGCGTGGTATAGAAATCCTCAAGATTCTCTGGAAAAAATATCCAGTCAGGATTGGAACGAAATACACCTCTAATAGCAGTTCCACATATATTGACAAAAACTATAACACAGTGTAAAGAAATACAAGACAGATATAAAATACTGGCAATAAGAAATACTGGAATAAAGAAAATGCTGGAATAAGAGATACTGGAACATCATCATCAATATATACCTAGCAATGAATAGAACTACAAGTACACGTAAGAACAATGAACTGGTATGTAAGTGTGTACAAGATCAATAACTAGAACATGTGGAAATGCAAGATCAATATACCAAGATACATGTCAAGAATCATCTAACTAAGTGTGTGAAACATCAGCATATCATGTGATCGTCTTGGGACTATATAACTCATTACATTGATTAGCGATCATCCCTAACAGGTCAGGCTAACCACATGTAACAGCGATGAGGCATGTAATAGTAAGGCTGCACCGACGTGAGGTGTGGGTGAGCTATGATGCATGTAAAGTTGGATATGATCACATAAGCTACTAATATTTCCCTATTTATCCCCAGCTAGCACGATGGATTCCAATCACGACTCCTCGTGACAGGTCTCAATGATGCCAACTCGTGTAAACAACAGTGTCAGAGTCATGTACGCTATACAACAAGTTATAGAGATAATCAACATAATGGAAACTGTCAGAGAATGTACTCTCCTGGGGTCCTTAGCTGGCAATACCACTGTCCGGGTTCCAAGGTATCGTCTGAGTGATCCCACAATCCTATAGACATATCATATAATACAATACTTTATCAGACATTACTTTAGCACACAATCAACATAATGATCTCAACAGGCTACGCTAGGGGTCACAGGTCGATGTACCTACGGGGTATCCGTGGTCACATTCAAGATATCTAGTACATATATTGCATAGTTCATACTATGGCTAACGTATCTCATAGTACTAATTAATTACACAATTAATAGATATTCATATGTTCATACTTAATTCAACTCATACGATGCACCTATATATATCTATATTCGTATGTATTATGCTGATTGAGAATTATACAGTTCATATGTATATACATAAGTATTCATTAGTTACCATTACAATATGTATATATATTATATAGATATACTAACAAAAGCTTATACCATGTGTGTGCATAATAACATATATTTATACTAGGGATATCTGTAATACATGTATATATATCTTAGTTGAGCATAATATCTACATACCTATACGTGTGCAATTATGTATATACGCGCATATACCGATACCTACACATACTAACGCAGGATATACAGATGTGTACGCATTTGAGTATAGGTTTATGTCGAACCTGCATGCGGAAACGAGACGATGATGATGATGACGACGAGGCGATGGTTATGAACAGGGGGAGGCCGATCGAGTGCACGGTCTGTCGTCGAACTCCGGACTTCTCCGGTCGGGCACATCGGTGTATCGCGGCGTCGTATAGCCGAAGGGCTGCTCCGGTCGGCACAATGATGTCAGTGGTCGTCCGTCGTGCAGTCGGTCGACAACGTACATGCGGGGGCTCTCGGTCGGCATTGTGCAGGCGGGGCTCTCAGTCGGCAGCGTCGTCCGGTGCTCAAGCGGGCAGTCGGGACGGCTCTGTGCAGCATCGTCCAGCGCCCAAGCGGTGTAGTCGGGGGCTTTGTCGACAGGATCCCGACGGCTTAGGGACAGCAGGTCCGGCCATTCTCCGGTCGTCGGGAAGATGAGAAGGGAAAGGGGAAGAGTCGACGAAGTTCAGCTAGGGTTCGGCAGGAAGAGCAAGGAGGAAGGGGATGTCGACTGTAGCTAGGTTAGATGGAAAAGAAATAAAAGGGAAAGAAAAAGATGAATAGTAATGTAAAAAGGGGGGGGGGGTCGGCTGTACTTGAGTTAGGAATAGGAAAAACGAAAAGTGAAGAAGAAAAGAGTTTATATATATAAGGGGACTTTGGTTTGACCTAGAAAGGGTTGACTTGGTCAATTCCTTGGAAAAGTCTTCTCATGGATACTTCAATGGTTAGGATTCAAATAAATTAAAATGAATGGTCATGATACATCGGTTTAAGGGTCTGGAGGCCATGGTTCCAAGGGGTTGATGTTAAATTACGTATTCCTGAAAGTTATGGAAAAATATTCATGAAAGGAAATAATGGGTTTATTTGCGTATCGTGTCCAAGGGACGGACACCTTTGTGCACTTTTGCACAAAAGTGCCGATAATTAGAATTTTTCACAAACTTGTATCTATTGTTTAATTAATGCAAAAAGTGTTCTACAATTAAATAGAAGTACGAGGGACTGAATTTTGGTGGAACACAAGCATAAATCAACGGTCTGGCACATTTAGGTCAAGGTGTGAATCTGTTGGAAGTCAAGGGCTAGCGTAGCGTCCTAATTATCGAAGCCACGATAAATTACAACAATCAGACAATATTACAATTATTTAGATATAAGTTATTATCATGCAATTCATTTACACATTAATTACGAAAAGACGAAAATACTCCTAATCCAAAAAGTGGGGGTGTCAAACAGATACTAGCCACGCTTGGTCATTGACTAACCCTTATGTCTATGCTGGAGATTGAGTTATATCACATATCACGTAGCGCATAGGTACACTACAGTATAAACATGTAATATAATCGCGTAGGAACACTTAGCACGTAGGAACACTTATCACATAGTAAGTGTATCAGCACGGATACAAGTGGTCGGATCATGACGCATAGATGGGTCTAATACTTTATTGGTCATCAAAGTCACACATACAACTCATAAAGTTCAAAGGAACATTCAACCAAAACTAGTCCAATAAAACGTGTGTAAGGGGTCGCATGCGCGCAGAAGGATCAAGACCGCATGAGAAGTCAGGTCGCATGACAATCCTGGCCGCATGGGATCATGCCACATGGAGTCATGCCGCATGGAGTCAGGGCTAAAGTCTACTCCTCGGGATAAGTAATGAAGCGATAAGAAATAAATAAAGTGTCAATGATGTGACATAAAGTGTGATATGACATAAAGTGTGTCAGGAAGAGAAGATAAAACAATAGAAAGATGTGCCCCAATTTCAGAGTCATACGTCCAAGGATGGTTGCTGCATACTCTGCTTGATGCATAAGTGTCGGTGTCGCATGGAGTTTGATACCGCATGGACTATTTGGACTTAGAAAAATTCGCATTCGTTCAACGAGTGAACACAAGTGTTCAAGGACACTTGTGTGATGGCAGTCATGTGTCCAAAAAGATGGACTCATGCTGGTCAATATGCAGCAAGAGCTCGGGCCGCATAATCCTCTCGGACCGCATAACAATCTCAGCCGCATAGCTCATTGGCCGCATGAAGACTTCGTCTTCTCCAACAGCAGGTTTGGCCATGGCAAAAAAGCTCCAAAATCTAAAATTTATTTTCTTCATAAAAACTATATTTTAACTCCGAATTGAGTGAACTAAAAGCCAAAATGTTCGAAATAAAGTGCTCCACCCTTCCCAAAAACTATTTTTCGAAAATACTATATTTTAGTAGATCAAAAGCACCCAAAATTCAAGGAATCTAAAAAATCCTAAGTTAGAAAAGTAGATCTAAGCAAATATATCTATCAAAACCGAGAACCCAAGTATTAAAAGCAGTCAGAATCATCATAAGCATAGAATAGACTAATAAAATGCAAGGAAAGAATAAGAACCAAAAATTAAAAGGTTTTTCCATGTAGTGCAAGTTGTACTTGCCTAAAAATGAAAGAAAGAGAGAAAATAAAGAATAAGGGAAGAGAGAGAAACAAGTTAGGTTATATAGTTAGGATTTGAGGTTTAGACCATGGGTTCAAATTCATGAATAAACCAACCCACAAATAAACCATGAACCATGATAAACCAAAGAATGGGTCTAGTCTCCATGCATGCAACTAATGATCATGTGAGCAAAAAATACTCTAAGCAGGAATAAATACAAGCAAAAAATAAATATATCCCAAAATACGTATGTCGGGAACGGGGAGTGACATCTCTACCCATCTTAAAAAAATTTGTTCTCGAAATTCAAATCCAAGGCTAACTAGAGAAATCAGAACAAGCACTACGCTAACTACAAGATTTTGCAATCAAATTCAAAATATGAAGAAACAGTGTCACATAGCATGGATAAACGAATTACGAGATTCGAGATACGAAGGCATAAGAATAAATATACCTTCTAAGTCGAATAGGTACTGATACCGAGATCGAATATTATCATCGCGCTCCCACATCGACTCTCCCAAAGGGTGATGACCCCAAGCAACTCGGACAAGATGAATAGTCTGATTCTTGAGCACCTTCTCCCTTCGGTACAAAATGGATATGGGCTGCTCCTCATAAGACAAGTCAGTACCAATGACTAGCTCAGAATGGTCGAGAATATGACTCAAATTTGGGACATACCTACGCAACTAAGATATATGAAATACATCGTGTACCTCATGTAGCGAAGGCGAAAGGGCAAGACGATAAGCAACATCGCCTACCCGCTCGAGAATATCAAACGGACCAACGTATCACAGACTAAGCTTCCCGTGAATCCCGAATCTAATGACTCCACGGGTTGGAAAAATCTACAAGAAAATGTGGTCACCGACACAAAACTTTAATGGCCTACGATACTGATCTGTCCAATGTCGATGCCTATCTTGCACAACCCGAAGTCGCTCTCTGATTTGCTTGACAACTTCTACTGTCTGCGTGATCATTTTAGGGCCTAACATCTTTCGCTCGCCAATGTCATCCCATATCAATGATGACCTACACTTTCTCCCATACAACGCTTCGAAGAGTGCCATCTAGATGTTGGCCTGATAACTGTTGTTGTACGAGAACTCAACGAGATGTAGGTAATCTTTCCAAGACCCGCCAAAGTCCAAAGTACAAGCTCACAATATATTCTCCAATGTCTGGATGGTTCTCTCTGATTGCCCGTTTGTCTGAGGGTGGTAAGCGGAGTTCCCAAACTCTGGTGCAAACTCTTCTAAAAATTTGCAATAAACCGAGTATCTCGATCTGATACGATACTCACTGGGACGCTGTGATGTCTTACTATCTGTCGTATATACATCTCTGCTAACTGCTCTGTGGATTGTCCCACTCGGAAGGGAAGAAAGTGAGCTACTTTTGTGAGACGATGTACTATTACCCAAACTGTATTACAACCAGTCAGGGATCTAGGTAAACCAATCACAGTGTCCATCGTGATATGTTCCTATTTTCACTCTAGAATAGGAAGCGGCTGCAATAATCTTGCTGGTCTCTGCTGGTCGGCCTTCACTTGCTGACATACCAAACACCGAGAAATAAATCGTGCTATCTTCCTCTTCATCCCATTCCACCAGAAATATTGTTTGATGTCTTGATATATCTTGGTACCTCCTGGATAAATTGAATACTGGGAACTGTGCACCTCAGTCATTACTTCTTGTCGGATATCTCTACTTGGTACACAGAGACGGTTTCTAAACCAAAGAGTTCTATCTTCATAAATAGTCAACTCTTTTCTAAGACCAGGTTCACATTCCGCCCAAAGCTTTTGAATTTTTGGAATATCTGCTTGAGCTGCCTTAATCCTCTCTATAATTGTAGATTGAACCTCTAAACTAGCCAATACTCCTATGTCTTGTGGAAGTACTATCTCAATCTCTAATTCTTGAAGTTCTTCTAAGATATGCTGCTGCGATATCAACATAAATGTACTATCTCTCCTGCTAAGAGCATCCGCTTCAACATTTGCCTTGCCTGGGTGGTACTGAAGTTCCACATCATAGTCCTTTATCAATTCTAGCCACCTCATCTGCCTTATGTTCAAGTCCTTCTAGGTGAATACATATTTTAAGCTCTTATGATCTGTAAATATTTCTACTCGATCACCATACAAGTAATGCCTCCATAGTTTAAGTGCAAATACTACTACCGTCAATACCAAATAGTGAGTCGAATGTTTTTTTTCGTGATCTCGAAGTTGCTGTGATGCATAATCTATCACTCTCCCATGTTGCATTAATACACACCCAAGTCCTTTGCCCAACGCATCATAATACACTGTAAACCCTCCAGAACCTACTGGAAGCGTGAGAATAGGAGCTAAAATCAATCACTTCTTTATATCTTCAAATGATGCCTGGCACTCTGCTGACCAGTCGAACTTAGCCTCCTTTTTCGTTAATCGAGTCAGCGGTGCTAAAATTCTTACAAAGTCTGCTACGAACCTTCTGTAGTATCCTGCCAATCCCAGAAAACTACGCGCTTCAGCTACTGTCTTAGGAACTGGCCAACTCTCTACGGTCCCAACCTTCTTCGGATCTACTGTGACTCCTGCTCCAGAGATGATGTGACCTAAGAATGACACATGATCCAACCAAAACTCATACTTGCTGAGCTTTGCGTATAACTGGTATTCTCTTAGAATCTATGAGACCTTCCGAAGATGCCCCTCATATTCCTCTTCGCTACTGGAATAAACAAGAATATCGTCTATGAAAACCACCATGAACTGATCTAGGTATGGCATAAAAATATGGTTCATCAAATTGACCTAAATGTTGTCTTGGGTATGTCTTGTACCCGAACCCTTACTTGATAATACCCTGATAGAAGATCGATATTGGAGAAAACCTTGGCTTTACTCAGCTGATCAAACAAATCATCGATCATTGGTAATAGATACTTGTTCTTCACTGTTACAGCGTTCAACTGTCTGTAGTCGATACATAACCATGATGATCCATCATTCTTCTTCACTAGAACCACTGGCGCTCCCTAAGGTGATCCACTGGCTCGAATAAACTTTTTTTTACTTTAGTTCCTCTATATGTTGGTACAGTATGTCTAGCTCTGATGATGCCATTTGGTAAACTTTACAAGATATTGGCCCTGCCCCAGGGATCAATTCTATACAAAACTCAACGTCTTTTACTGGGGGTAACCCTGGTGGTTCTTTCGAAAAGACGTATAAGAACTCCTTAACTATCTCAGGGAGTTGTTCTTCTACTAATATTGTCGCTGCGATCCTCTCTTCATGTTGGTCTTCCACAGATCTGTCAAAGGTGAAACCTTTCGTACCCGGGATACTAAATAATACCTTACCCTTATGGCAATCTATCATAGCATGACTATTTCTCAGCCAGTTCATGCCTAAGATAACGTTAAAGTTACCCATAGAAAACTCGATCAACCGTGCTGGTAGTGAACGTCCGCACACTATGACCAGACACGTTATACATATTCTACTAACTCCTACGAGCCCATTACCAGTGAGTATATTCAACCTCTCTGGCAATGCCTCAAACTCCAATCCAATACGTATCATGAATCGTGCAGATACAAATGAATGATATATGCCTGAATCAAACAATGCTACAGCAGGAAAGGATGAGACAAAAATGTTATCTGCCACCACGTCGTCCGATGCTAAAGCCTCATCCAAAGACAAGGTGAATGTCTTCCTTTGGCCCTACTGTGCTCCTCGCTGCTGTCTCCCTTGGTGACGTTGTTGTGGCCTCTGCTGGCCTTGCTACTGGTTCTGCTGGTAGTGGTATATCTCAACTTGCGTCAATAAAAGACGCTGAGCTAATGGCCTTACTGCTATTACTGGCCCTCTCTGCTGGACTGCCCCTAGTACTGGCAGTGCTAGTAACTGTTGGACTGGCCCTCCTGGCCTCTACATCATCGGGCAATTGGCAATCCGGTAATCTGGACTGCCATACCTCATACATAACCCATTGGTTGTCCTACATATGTATCTCTAGGATGGCCTTCCTTGCCATAGTAAGTGTAACCCACCGGTGCTCCCTGGCGATGTTGTTGTTGTTATCTCGGCTACTGCCGAGACGGTACTATTACCATCAAAATTGTTGTCCTCCTCGTTACTGAATCATGGATGCGAACGCCAGGTGATGGTGTTAACGTCCGAGGTACTCCTCTACCTTCTCCTCCACTCTGAGCATGAGACTTATTCTGGCCTCATGTCCTTGTCGATAATCTTTGCATGGTAAGCTCGTGCCTCCGAGCTGCTATTAGTACCTCTTCATAAGTCTGGTAGTCGTGCCCCTCTACAAGTTATAAAATATCCAGATAAAGTCCTTGATGAAACCTCATTGCTCTATCCGACTCCGTAGCCACCATAGTTGGAGCGAATCTACTCAACCTACAAAACTGGGATGCATATCCATCTACTGTTCTACCAGCCTGCTTAAGACCGATAAATCTCTGTTGGAGCTCATACTGCGCTACGACTCCAAATATTTAGCCCTGAATCGAGCTCTAAAACTATCCCAAGAGATGGGATGCCTTAAGCCAACCTCTATTGACGCCCACCAGTCATGGGCAAGGTCTTGAAGTTACAATCGAACTTGATCAACTTGTTCATCAGCCAGAATCCATGTTGCTGCCATAATGACCTCAATATCCTATAACCAGGCATCTGTTGTGACGGCGTCCTCCGTGCCATCGAAGTACCTTGGGTTAAGTTACAAAATCTAACCGATGCCCCCTGAATCAGTCATTCCTCCTCTTTTCAGGGCCGTCTACAAATACTGACCCAATAAGACATTATGTTCTTGCTGTTGAAACTGTTAATGTTGTTGCACCGCCATCTGATGTTGCTGTATAGCCATCATTCCCTGGAGGATCTGTAAACTCCCTCGACCAGATTTCAGTAATTTAGGATTAGTTTAGACTAATTAAAATTATAGCAACTTTTTAAAAAATTTATTTATTATATAATCTATTGATTGTGCACCTGTTCATTACACAATTAGTTAAGACATCATACTAGCTGTTAACCCTAAACCAATTTCACATCCCTGCCCTAGACTTGCTAGACTACTTTTTCTGTATTTTTAGCAACTTCCAGAAACCTCGTTTGGTGCTTTGTTTTAGTCGCACAAATATCGTTACAAACGTACGTATTTATTTCCTATTTAAATTTCTCCTCTTTATCCATCTCTGTATCCCTAGAGATTTGAGGACCAATAGGCACCTGTTTTGCCCAAACAAAAATATAATAATATTCTAGACTGAATATACTACAATTAGTGTATTGACACCGTAGAGAAATTATGACCCTAATAGCCTCTAAATAATTAGTGAACACCGTGCGCAGTATTTATTAATTAATAAATACGAGAACCCGTATCACCTAAGAAATCAGACCCTGCATCTACCCAAACTCACCCCACACTGTCCAAAACATTTTTCCCCAGCTATTTCCCTCATTTTTGCATAATTTAGAATTTCGGAAAATCAGTATTTAAAATCAGGTAAATTGCAAAATTACGCAAAATACCAAATCCATGTATTTATGCAATTATTAAAAAGTTAAGGGTCTTTATGCAAAATTGCATGCTAGGTGGCCTAATACTATTGGCTAGACCATAGGTGTGTGGGACCCACCATAAGAATCCAGAGAAATCCTGTGAAAATATCATAAAATATCAAATTACCAAATTACCCTCAAACTTTCCTATATTTACAGAATTGCCACTCATTCCCAAACCCTATATAAACCCCATACCCCTCCCATTCAAATCCCCACAACTCCTCCCTCCGACCACCGCCGGCCGCCCAACTCCGGCCAACCCTTCGCCTTGGCACCCTCTCCCCTCCGGCCAAGCCCCACCGCCAGCGCCGCCCTGCTCCGCCGGCCACAGCCTCCGCAAACACCCCACTCCCTCACTGTTACCCACAGCCACCACCACCCGAACCACCTCCTCCACCGCCTTCGGCCACCGTGCACCGCCTCCACCACCCCCACTCGACTCGCCCCGACCTCCCCTACCTACCACCACCACCTTACCTCCCCACAACACCTCCTCCGGCCGCCCTAGCCCCCGCAGCAGCCTCCACCCCCTAAACCTAGCTACTGCCACCCTCACCCCCGACGCCTCTAGCCGCCACCACAGCCACCGTAGACCCCCGCCACCACCACCAACCTCACCGCCACTCCTCCCTCCGCCGTTCCCTCACCCTGCACCGCCGTCCCCTCCGTCGCAGCCGCCGCTACCACCTTCGCAGACTGTTGCCGCTGCAGTTGCTGCTAGCAGTCACTGCTACTGCTGTTGCTCCTCCGGCCACCTCCGGCCGCCTCCGCCGTCATCCTCCCGCCGGCAACACCGCGTGGGACCCCCCTGTCAGTAGGTATAACCCTAAACCCTATATATATGTAAATATGTATATATTTGTATATGTATGTGTATATGTATATATATGTATATATATAGGTATATATATATATGTATATTTATATGTATATATGTATATTTATATATATATGTATATACTATTATTTATAGTATATTATACTGTATATATATATTATATATATATAACTATATTTTTATACATATATATTTATATATGTAAATTGTATATATGTATATATATATATATAACTATATTTTATACATATATATTTATATATGTAAATTTTATATATCTATATATATAATATGTATACTATATATATATGTATAATAGGTTATATAAATACTATTATATGGTATGTATATATATATACTATGCATTTTTTTCTTTTATTTTATTTTTCTGCACTTAATTTCCTGCACCTATTATATATGTTTATATATATATATATATATATATATATATATATATATATATATATATATATATATATATATATATATATATATATATATATATATATATATCTATATATATATTATCTATATCCAGCTGGATAATACAGCTTAAATATATATTATATATTTTAATTCTTGTACTGTCATTTCAATCTATTATTTATTATATATTACTGTGCTGGATAATACAGCCTACATATATATATGTATAATTTAAATTCTTGCACTGTCATTTAAATTCATTATATATATATATATATATATATATATATATTATCTATAAACATTATGTACTATTACATAGATATATATGTATTTATTTTCTGTCCTGTCATTTCAATTTATATATATATACATCAGTGGATACACCCTGATATCATAATATTATTTATATATGGCAGAGGATATACCCTGCTACTATTATAAATTTTATATATACCTGCATTTTTTTCTGTTCTGTATATACTATATATACTGCTATATATATTATATCTATATATATATATATATATATATATATATATATATATATATATACATACTATATATATATAACTATATTATATATGTAGATATAAGTATATATATATACTTTATATCACAACTTTGATATTCACGAACCCTGTCTATTTTAACAGAAACCAACGTCAGTACAGCCAGTGACCCCTAGTCACAAGCACCCTCAACCCTGACTGGGAGATCAGGTTTTCAGTACTATCAAGGAGTAGGCAAGTATACCTTGCCAAGTTTAATATTTAATTCTCAAATATTGTTACATGCTTCTTGTTTCTGAAATTCATATACTATGAGTACCTGAGACTGCCTCTGGTACAGTCAACTAATACGTTGACAATTAGTATAAATAACTTAGTCTTACAGACTCACCAACACTGTGAGAATATCCTGATATTCTCCTAGACCCTATCACGGGAACACGCAACATGGTTGCAATACATATTGGGATGTGAGCTGCGTAGTTGATTAGCTACCAGTACGTGTGACCCGCATCACGGATTAGATTAATTCAGGAGTAGTATGACTTGACATTTAGTTTCATTGGGATGGGAAAGATAACTGGTAGACGTATGGGACACCCCCTCCATAAATGTTTTATACTTTCGTACCATGATGGTCGATTGCAGAATTCCCTTGAGTCAGGGGGCATATGACACATATACTAGCCAGTCCCCACGATTGGTAAACTACGTCAGCATATGTCTAGCCGACACAATCCCATGCGTACTACAAGGTCTTTACTTGCATTTCACGTAGAATGATTAGCACCCTGTATTTATTTTCTTTATTCAGTATTTACATACATGGCATATCATTTTTTTCTGTATCTTATTATGTCCCACTGAGGACCTGGTTCCCTGCCAGATCTAGACGAGGCTTTCTACCCCACTGTGTACGGCCCTGATCAGGAGGCTAGATGTGTTACCGAGGAGGAGCTCGAGGAGACACCCTCAGAGAATGCTTGACCCTAGAGGCCTGCCACTTGGAGATGGAGATGTTTTGATCAGATAGACACTGCTTAGTCTATCTGATTTTTCTGCGCTATTATCAGTTTTTGTAGTAGGCTTGTAATCTCACCAGTTGTGTACTGTATCAGACTCAGTTTTTATATATATTCAGCACTTACTTTTCTGACATTTTGTTGTGGATGAGATAGTTTGCCTGTGTTGTTCTTGTAGTATCTTAGGACAGCGTAGCACGTCCCTCTGGGTCTATCCAAAATAGATTAAGCCCTTAGTGACGTGTCAGCTGGCCAGTTACACGTGACCTAGTTCCTGACATTTTGGGACTGGGGCGTGACATGGTTTTAGTGGTGGCCCACGCAGGTCTAGTTTTATTGCTAGTGGTATGATGACATGCCCAGCAATGCCTGCAATAGGATAGGAATGTTAGGTCTCATCCATACTGACACCATCTTTACAATTTCTATTATTGCATCTTGCTTGATTATCATTATTTATCTCCTTTGTGTTTTCTAAATATCCTATTTTCCTCAGAAATATGGACATACCCGGGAAACTTGCGAATAATGGGGCTGACCAAGCAACAGACCTTTCGCCAAGTGCCCAAGGAACTCCGTCCAATCACCAGAATTCTGGCCAGGAGACGACACCAATACCACAGGCGGAGACACCTTTGCCTCCACCTCCAGCCTTGCCTATCCTGATGCCACAACTTGAGGGTCAACCTCAAATGTTGCAGTTTCTCCAGACTATATTGCAGAATCAGTGGCAACAAACTGAGGCCCTGAGACAGTCTCAGTGGCAGCAAACTGAAGCTCTGCGACAGACGTTGATGACGGCTTTGGAGAGAGCTACTACTCCGACACCAGCACTTGTCCAACCAGCAGGCACAGTTCGAGGCTTCCGTCAAATGAGCCCGAGAGATTTCAAAGGCAACGAGACTCCTGAGAAGATCTCCGACTGGATCTCCAACACCGAAATATTGCTAGAAGGATCGCAACTCACCCCCGGCCTATGGATGACCGCTGTGAGGGGCCAACTTCTTGGCAATGTCTATCACTGGTGGGAATCCATAGAGCGCAGCGTCGGCAAAGACCAAACTTGGCAACAATTCTTGGAGCATTTCAACGCCAAGTACTTTCCGGCGACAGTCCAGAATGCCCTATACTCCCAGTTCCTGTACCTAGAGCAGGAAAACATGACGGTAGATGCCTACGACGCAGAGTTTAGCAGACTAAGTCATTTCGGTGCTGATCTGATTCTGAACGAGCTGAAGAAGGCTAAAAGATTCCACCATGGCCTTAACTACGAGCTCCAGAGGTACACAACAATGCAGTCAAGAATCTACTACAACGAGGTTCTTACAGAAGCCAGGGAGCAAGAAGCCATTGGCCGAGGAGCCAGACGCTCAAATCCAACCTTCTCGGCCAAGAACCAGCAAGGAGCAGGAGGACCTATCCGTCGTCCACAATATCAGACGCAGCAGACAACGGGACCCTATCAGAAGAAGGAGCTCCCGACTTGTCACTTTTATGGCAAGAAGGGACATTTTGCCAATGACTGCAGAAAGAAGCTAGGATTATGCTTGCTATGTGGAGCTAAAAATCATATGGCCAAAGACTGCCCACAACGCAGAGATGCAGCACCACAGCAAGGGCAGAAGCCAGGAGCCCAAGCTCAGAAGATGCTTCCCTCCACATCAGGAGGATATCAGAGAAGAGCACCTCTGCCTACTTAGGAGGCCCAGTTCAAGGCCAGACAATAAACCGGAGGGCAAAGACAGGGTCAAGCCTTTGCGTTAGCTGCCGTTGCAGAAGAGCCTGAAGGAGAAACTATAACAGGTACCATTTTAGTTGCATCATTACCTGCAACTGTATTATTCGATTCTGGGGCTACTTTGTCTTTCATATCCAGTAGTTTCGTAGCCATGCACAAGCTATCCACTTCTCCGCTACCCAAGTGTTGGAAAATACTTACTGGAGGAGGTATTGTTCCAGTTACCAACATTATCGAAACCTGTCCGGTAGTTGTTTGTAGTAGAGGACTAAAAGCGCAATTTTTGGTACTCCCAATGCCAAATTTTGACGTTGTCTTAGGCATGGACTGGCTAAGCCAGAATAATGCTATCCTAGACTGCCGAAAGGGTAGTGTTATCTTTAGACCCCCAGATCACCCAGAGTTCGAATATATCCGAGGAACCATTGAGCAAGGAATAGGCCAGACTCCTAGAGCTTACATGGCGATGGAGACAGCACTTCCCTCAATTATAGCAGAGTTCGAGGACGTATTTCCAGAAGAATTGCCAGGCCTACCGCCTGACAGAGAAGTAGAGTTCATTATTGAGCTGATACCCGGAGCTGCACCAGTATCCTCCAATGTATACCGACTGGCGAAGAAGGAGCTTGACGAGTTGAAGCTTCAACTGGAGGAATTACAGATCAAAGGATTTGTTCATCCTAGTGCATCACCCTGGGGAGCACCAGTGTTGTTTGTACCAAAGAAGGACGGAACATATCGCATGAGCATTGATTACAGAGCCCTCAACGCTCTGACAATAAAAAACAAGTACCCCTTGCCGAGAATTGACGACCTGTTCGATCAACTAACAGGAGCCGTGGTATTCTCGAAGATAGACTTGAGATCAGGCTATCATCAGGTCAAAGTACGGAGGGAAGATATTCCAAAGACAGCATTCAGGACTCGTTATGGTCATTACGAGTTCCTGGTGATGCCTTTTGGACTAACTAATGCACCTGCCGTATTCATGAACCTGATGAACAGAGTCTTCCACCAATATCTTGACCAGTTCGTGGTAGTCTTCATCGACGACATTCTGGTGTATTCAAAGAGCCACGAGGAGCATAAAGAGCACTTAAGGTTGGTATTAGAGATGCTGAGACGGGAGAGACTTTATGCTAAGATGAGCAAGTGTGAATTCTTCCTTGACCGTGTCGCATTTCTTGGACACGTTATCACCGGAGAAGGCATCTCGGTAGACCCAGCAAAGATCTCATCTGTTGAGACGTGGCCAACCCCGACCAACGTCTCAGAGGTGAGAAGCTTTCTAGGACTTGCCGGATATTACCGGCGATTCGTAGAAAACTTTGCAAGAATCGCGGAGCCGATTACTCGTCTTACCCGCAAGGAACAGGAGTTCATATGGACTAAAGATTACCAGACAGCTTTTGATGACTTGAAGAAGAGTCTGACTACAGCTCCCATCTTGACTATACCATCTGGATCCGGAGGTTTCGTCATATATAGCGATGCATCCGGAAAAGGATTTGGTTGTGTCTTAATGCAACATGGGAAGGTTGTAGCTTATGCCTCAAGACAGTTGAGGACTCAAGAGAAGAATTACCCCACTCACGACCTGGAGCTTGCCGCAGTCATCTTCGCCCTAAAGCTATGGAGACACTATCTATATGGCGAACGAGTGGAGATATTCACCGATCATAAAAGTCTGAAGTACGTCTACACCCAGAAGGACCTAAATCTGAGACAAAGACGATGGCTCGAAGTGATGGCGGATTTCAAAATTGATCTACAGTACCATCCAGGGAAAGCTAATGTGGTGGCAGATGCTCTAAGCAGAAGACCCTCGGCATTCTTTATGATCACCCAACCAGGTCTTCTGAGAGATCTAGAAAATTTGGGAATAGAGGTCATTATGCCAGGACTTGACGGCCAATTATCAAACTATCAGCTGCAATCAACCTTGGTAGAAAGAATCAAAACTGCTCTACCAACAGATGCAAGATTTCAGAGGCTTCGACAAAGAACAGAGGCTGGAATTCAGACAGGATGTCGCATACACGAAGATGGGACTCTAAGATGTGGTGATCGTCTTTATGTTCCAAATGGAAAAATTCGTAATGAGCTAATGTCAGAAGCTCATAGCTCAACATACTCTATACATCCAGGAGGCACAAAGATGTACTGAGATCTGCGATAATATTACTGGTGGCATGGAATGAAGCGGGAGATAGCACGCTTTGTGGCCAAATGCCTGGTGTGTCAGCAAGTCAAGGCTGAGCATCAGAGATCTGCCGGTCTACTTCAACCCCTCCCAATACCTGAGTGGAAATGGGAACACATTACGATGGACTTTGTTACGGGCTTCCCAAGAAGTCCTAGTGGTCGTAATGCTGTATGGGTAATCGTAGATAGACTCACAAAGGCTGCTCATTTCCTACCTTTTAGAGTTGGACAATCTACAGAAGTCTTGGCAGACATGTACATGAAGGAGATAGTGTATCTGCATGGAGTACCAGTTAGCATAGTATCTGACAGAGATACGAGATTTACATCTTACTTCTGGCGAAGTATGCAAGAAAGTTTTGGTACCCGCCTCAAGTTCAGCACCTCGTATCACCCACAAACAGATGGCCAATCAGAACGCACCATCCAGACACTTGAAGATATGCTGAGAGCCTGCATGCTTGATTTCAGCGGATCATGGGAAGATCACTTGCATCTGGTGAAATTTTTCTACAACAACAGCTACCAAGCGAGCATTCAAATAGCTCCCTTTGAAGCTTTGTATGGAAGGAAATGTCGTTCCCCAGTATGCTAGAGCGATGTTGGCGAGAGACAGATCTTGGGTCCAGAACTGATCATTCGTACGGTGGAGAAGGTAAAGAAGATCCAGGGACACCTACGAGCTGCACAAGACAGGCAGAAGCACTGGGCCAACATTCATCGCCGACCTCTCGAGTTCCAAGTAGGGGAGCATGTGTTCTTGAAGATCTCACCTACTCGAGGAACTATCAGATTTGGAGGAAGAGGAAAACTGAGTCCAAGATACATTGGACCCTTCGATGTGTTGGAACGCGTCGGAGAAGTTGCTTACAGGCTAGCTCTACCTCAGACCTTGGAGGGAGTACATGATGTCTTCCACGTATCTCAGCTGAGTAGGTACATTCCAGACCCGAGTCATGTGCTGGACTATTCAGAGATCACCATCGGGCCAAGTTTATCATATCAGGAAGAGCCTGTAGAAATCTTGGACCGTAGCGAGAAAGTGTTGCTAGGCCAGACTATTCCTCTCGTTCGTGTTGCATGGAGACATCATGCACCAGGTGAATCCACCTGGGAACGAGAAGAGGATATTCGTCAGCGTTATCCCCACCTATTTCCAAACCAGGGTATGTCCAATATTTCAAATTCAATCTTTCTTAATCATCATATGTCCTTAATTAATTTTTCATTCTCATTATATGTGTGTTTTTATTTCGAGGACGAAATATTCTAAGGAGGGTAGATTGTAAACTCCCTCGACCAGATTTCAGTAATTTAGGATTAGTTTAGACTAATTAGAATTGTAGCAACTTTTTAAAAAATTTATTTATTATATAATCTATTGATTGTGCACCTGTTCATTACACAATTAGTTAGGACATCATACTAGCTGTTAACCCTAAACCAATTTCACATCCCTGCCCTAGACTTGCTAGACTACTTTTTCTGTATTTTTAGCAACTTCCAGAAATCTCGTTTGGTGCTTCGTTTTAGTCGCACAAATATCGTTACAAACGTACGTATTTATTTCCTATTTAAATTTCTGCTCTTTACCCATCTCTGTATCCCTAGAGATTTGAGGACCAATAGGCACCTGTTTTGCCCAAACAAAAATATGATAATATTCTAGACTGAATATACTACAATTAGTGTATTGACACCGTAGAGAAATTATGATCCTAATAGCCTCTAAATAATTAGTGAACACCGTGCGCAGTATTTATTAATTAATAAATACGAGGACCCGTATCACCTAAGAAATCAGACCCTGCATCTACCCAAACTCACCCCACACTGTCCAAAACATTTTTCTCCAGCTATTTTCCTCATTTTTGCACAATTTAGAATTTCAGAAAATCAGTATTTAAAATCAGGTAAATTACGAAATTACGCAAAATACCAAATCCATGCATTTATGCAATTATTAAAAAGTTAGGGGTCTTTATGCAAAATTGCATGCTAGGTGGCCTAATACTATTGGCTAGACCATAGGTGTGTGGGACCCACCATAAGAATCCAGAGAAATCCTGTGAAAATATCATAAAATATCAAATTACCAAATTACCCTCAAACTTTCCTATATTTACAGAATTGCCACTCATTCCCAAACCCTATATAAACCCCATACCCCTCCCATTCAAATCCCCACAACTCCTCCCTCCGACCACCGTCGGCCGCCCAACTCCGGCCAACCCTTCGCCTTGGCACCCTCTCCCCTCCGGCCAAGCCCCACCGCCAGCGCCGCCCTGCTCCGCCGGCCACAGCCTCCGCAAACACCCCACTCCCTCACTGCTACCCACAGCCACCACCACCCGAACCACCTCCTCCACCGCCTCCGGCCACCGTGCACCGCCTCCACCACCCCCACTCGACTCGCCCCGACCTCCCCTACCTACCACCACCACCTTACCTCCCCACGACACCTCCTCCGGCCGCCCTAGCCCCCGCAGCAGCCTCCACCCCCTAAACCTAGCTACTGCCACCCTCACCCCCGACGCCTCTAGCCGCCACCACAGCCACCGTAGACCCCCGCCACCACCACCAACCTCACCGCCACTCCTCCCTCCGCCGTTCCCCCACCCTGCACCGCCGTCCCCTCCGCCGCAGCCGCCGCTACCACCTTCGCAGACTGCTGCCGCTGCAGTTGCTGCTAGCAGTCACTGCTACTGCTGTTGCTCCTCCGGCCACCTCCGGCCGCCTCCGCCGCCGTCCTCCCGCCGGCAACACCGCGTGGGACCCCCCTGTCAGTAGGTATAACCCTAAACCCTATATATATGTAAATATGTATATATTTGTATATGTATGTGTATATGTATATATATGTATATATATATGTATATATATAGTTATATATATATGTATATTTATATGTATATATGTATATTTATATATATATATGTATATACTATTATTTACAGTATATTATACTGTATATATATTATATATATATAACTATATTTTTATACATATATATTTATATATGTAAATTGTATATATGTATATATATATATAACTATATTTTATACATATATATTTATATATGTAAATTTTATATATCTATATATATATAATATGTATACTATATATATATGTATAATAGGTTATATAAATACTATTATATGGTATGTATTTATATATACTATGCATTTTTTCTTTTATTTTATTTTTCTGCACTTAATTTCCTGCACCTATTATATATGTTTATATATATATATATCTATATATATATTATCTATATCTAGCTGGATAATACAGCTTAAATATATATTATATATTTTAATTCTTGTACTGTCATTTCAATCTATTATTTATTATATATTACTGTGCTGGATAATACAGCCTACATATATATATGTATAATTTAAATTCTTGCACTGTCATTTAAATTCATTATATATATATATATATATATATATATATATATATATATATATATATATATATATATATATATATTATCTATATACATTATGTACTATTACATAGATATATATATGTATTTATTTTCTGTCCTATCATTTCAATTTATCTATATATACATAAGTGGATACACCCTGATATCATAATATTATTTATATATGGCAGAGGATATACCCTGCTACTATTATAAATTCTATATATACCTACATTTTTTTCTGTTCTGTATATACTATATATACTGCTATATATATTATATATATATATATATATATATATATATATATATATATATATATATATACATACATACTATATATATATAACTATATTATATATGTAGATATAAGTATATATATATACTTTATATCACAACTTTGATATTCACGAACCCTGTCTATTTTAACAGAAACCAACGTCAGTACAGCCAGTGACCCCTAGTCACAAGCACCCTCAACCCTGACTGGGAGATCAGGTTTTCAGTACTATCAAGGAGTAGGCAAGTATACCTTGCCAAGTTTAATATTTAATTCTCAAATATTGTTACATGCTTCTTGTTTCTGAAATTCATATACTATGAGTACCTGAGACTGCCTCTGGTACAGTCAACTAATACGTTGACAATTAGTATAAATAACTTAGTCTTACAGACTCACCAACACTGTGAGAATATCCTGATATTCTCCTAGACCCTATCACGGGAACACGCAACATGGTTGCAATGCATATTGGGATGCGAGCTGCGTAGTTGATTAGCTACCAGTACGTGTGACCCGCATCACGGATTAGATTAATTCAGGAGTAGTATGACTTGAAATTTAGTTTCATTGGGATGGAAAAGATAACTGGTAGACGTATGGGATACCCCCTCCATAAATATTTTATACTTTCGTACCATGATGGTCGATTGCAGAGTTCCCTTGAGTTAGGGGGCATATGACACATATACTAGCCAGTCCCCACGATTGGTGAACTACGTCGGCATATGTCTAGCCGACACAATCCCATGCGTACTACAAGGTCTTTACTTGCATTTTACGTAGAATGATTAGCACCCTGTATTTATTTTCTTTATTAAGTATTTACATACATGGCATGTCATTTTTTTCTGTATCTTGTTATGTCCCACTGAGGACCTGGTTCCCTGCCAGATCTAGACGAGGCTTTCTACCCCACTGTGTACGGCCCTTATCAGGAGGCTAGATGTGTTACCGAGGAGGAGCTCGAGGAGACACCCTCAGAGAATGCTTGACCCTAGAGGCCTGCCACTTGGAGATGGAGATGTTTTGATCAGATAGACACTGCTTAGTCTATCTGATTTTTCTGCGCTATTATCAGTTTTTGTAGTAGGCTTATAATCTCACCAGTTGTGTACTGTGTCAGACTCAGTTTTTATATATATTCAGCACTTGCTTTTCTGACATTTTGTTGTGGATGAGATAGTTTGCCTGTGTTGTTCTTGTAGTATCTTAGGACAGCGTAGCACGTCCCAATGGGTCTATCCAAAATAGATTAAGCCCTTAGTAACGTGTCAGCTGGCCAGTGACACGTGGCCTAGTTCCTGACATTTTGGGACTGGGGCGTGACAGGATCTCTAGCAATATCGGGTGTCAAGTACCATTGTACTGCTAATACTGCTGGGGGTACTGGTATTTCAGGGGCTGGTTGCTCGATATGACCCGCTTCTGGTTCCACTATGCCAGCTTATTCAATTTTTGGTTCTATTTGAATTTAACTCTGAACATGTGCTACCTTCCGTTGTTGCCTAGGGGAACCCTGTTCCGCCATGCCTGCTACTCCAGCAACTGAAGAAGCCCTAAAGAAAAGGACAAGAACCATCAAGAACAGGATGAGAAGGATCAAGTAGGTAAGCAGTTTAACAGTTCAAGCAGTGGTATCGAGGAAGATAAAGCAAGATATCAAGGGGGAAAATTTTGATTGAGACTCCTATGACCATAACACCCCACAAGTCTGAGAACACAGACCTGCATGGGCCACCACTAAAACCTTGTCACACCCTAATACCGGAATACAGAGACGGACATGGCCAGCTCCCCCGTATAAGGTATAGAAGTCGTATGTATCACGTCCCGGTCCTGCAGGGGGGCCGTTCGTCCTCGCTTGGTCCCTATGGAACTGATCGTACTCGCACAGGCATGATGCCGTATAAGCCTAAGCTGTACTTGCACAAGGCCAAAGCTTTGAACAAGGGCAAGTAAGCTATTCAAGACAGGAGCAGCGGCACATGTATTGCAGAAAAGTAAGAAATACAATGGCATATGAAAACAAGCATCTTTATTGATATTCGAAAGTTTTATAAGCGGCGCTTGGCTAATGTTACAGATCGCTCAAGCACTCTCTCTCTCTCTCTCTCTCGATTACAATGACACCGTTCCATACATTATATCCCTCTATACAAAAGCAGCTCAAACTCGATACGGCTCAAGGCATCGACTCTAGATTTCCGGTTTCTTGGGATGAGGCACGACTATCGCTTCCTCGGACGATCAAGCACCTGAGAACAAGCAAACTATTGGTGGATCAGTACTTTAAAGAAAGTACTGGTAAGATAAAATAACTGAACAGAAGCTACACCCCCTGAAATCCACACTAAGTAAGCATGTGGCAAAATATTACATTACTAGTGATCTTGCTACTTTTACCTATGTTCATTTTATGCAGCTCAAGATTATAGTTAATTTACAACTTTTCAAAAGCATAGCTTGGAAATACTTTTGCATATTCAAACCATAAGCATACAATCGGGACAATGTTCTATCGTGCAGTACGCAGCATGTATTGTGAGCCATATTCGATCTCTAGAAATAAGCTTATCTAACGGAATGATCATCTCATATCAAGACAAGCATTTTAAGTGGACTATATAATTCGATATAATAGGGGCAGCAACATAATCAATGTAAAATAGATGTATCACATTTAGCATAAAAGATAAGGGACATAAGGAAATACAAGTGATCGCTTATTCAGTGATCCTTGCCCTTTGTCGAACGGTTATCCCTGCAGCAAACATACAAGTTAGCAATAATTTGCATAAATATATATGTATAAGGCTCTTTTTCCCTGTCCATCTTTGTATCAAACAGTTAGGTATACAAGAAGGCTAGCCTAGCATGCACCATAACTATATGATGGTCCATGGGTAGCCCCATGATTAGCAACGGTTGTCCAAGGTTCAGCTCTTTACTAGCACGCACCTGTATCGGCAGCTGTGACTCAAGGTTCAGCTCTTCACCAACACATATGAGTACTAGCAGCTATGAGATCATGGGTTCCGTACAATACTAATAGACACATCACCCCAGTAGACCCCCTGCGGGCTGTATCCTCAGGGCGAAACAAAAATCTCTTCCGGATCGAGCGATTTCCAGTGCCCCAGGAACCGTCGAGAGACAAGACCTTGTGCACAAGTTGTCCGAGACCAATGCAATGACATGAAGCATCTATAATGCAAGCAAAACAAATGATCAAGCAAAACATATATTGTCACGCCCCAGTCCCAAAATATGTAGGACTAGGACACGTAAGCATGCCAGCCGTGTGTATATGGCAACTCCAATATATGGATACCAATATACACGCGTACGCTGTAATATGAATAGAAACTCACATGTGGTATATATACTATCACAAGTTACAGAAAATACTAATCTTATCCACACAATAAGTCACATAATAGGATATCACTAAACTAGAATAAAGTGTCTGAATAATCCATAAATGATAGTCGGGTGGAGACAAATCCACTACCAATGGCTATATCAAACTAAATTAAGAGAGAAGGGTAAAATCACTAATATAAAATAGGTGACGATATAAGAGTGTCAGCTAAAAGATCCATCGCTAGAGATAATTAGTGATGCTCAGTGGATAAGGTCTCATCGACAAAAAGTAAAGCGTCTGGTCCGGGTCCGTACTCCTGCGGATACTCATAGTCGTCTATACCTGGCAAGGGACCAGGTCCTCAGAGGGACATAACAAGATACATAGAAGCAAGCCAATTGAATACAGTAAACATGCAATATGTTTGAAAATATATAAGTACGTTGTACTAGATAATCTATATGAATGCAAATGAGGACAACTTTTCGATGTATGGGCAGGGGTAGGCTACTCGATCTAAATCTCACAACTCACACACACGTCAGTGGACATCAGAAATCGATATACCGCGGGGATAGCGACCAGCGAGACTCCAGAAATCGACATACCGCGGGGGTAGCGACCAGCGTGACACACGCCCGTAGTGCGAGCTATATACTACGGTTTACCAGAGTGGTTAAAAGCTCATACGCCTAATGATTGTCCTCTCATGATACTAGGTGTCAAGTGTGTGTCAACATATCTAATATATATAGTAATGACTGAACGAACTACACATGCAATGAATATAACTTAATGAACTACACATGCAATGAATAAACATAAATATAAATGGCATGCAAAGTACTGTAAACAATTTGACAAGGTATACTTTCCTGGTCTGAAAAGGATGAAGTCCTAACTCAAGGCGTCGTCCGATCTACCCGTCACATAAATTAAACAAGTTAGGTTACAAAAGTGGGTGAATAGGTACCTCCATTTTAATCTATTTTAATTCTGAACAAAATAATCTAAAATAGTGTTTTAATCTTATTATAATCTAATTTTATTGTTAAACTCTAATTTTGGTCCAAAGAAAGTCAACTTTATGGATATGTGATCCATAGTACGCAAATCGAGGCAATCCGTTGACCAAAAAGTCAACCAACTCAAATTCTAGATTTGTGTGTGGAATCCTATATATTTAAATGCTACATGAACGTTGGAATTGACAGTTTCATAAAATCACAAGTCGGTAAAGAGTTATGGCCACAAGGGCGCACAGATGACAGTTTTCGGTAGTTTCCTATTTACGTCTACGTTGCACGAATTTTACAGTAGATTAAAATTCTATATTAAATTCTGGAAAAATAATTTTATGTAAGTTTATCATGTTAAATTTTCGAAACTTCAAACAGCTCATAATTCTGAGTTCGGGATCTCCCGAAATCTCGAAAATACGAAAATGCGTCTGATTTCGGACATTTGGCACTTTCAGAATATTTTGGAAAATTAGTTTCTGAAATTACTAAAATAATTTATATATTCAGAAAACTAACCTTGATATGGTTCTAACAAAAAAAATTGGAGCGCGTTTGGAGTCCGGAGCTAGGAGATATCGTCTTTTTAAGTCGTCATAACTACTAGAAAATGAGGCTGAATTTATGACGAATTTTGACTATTTTTGGACGAAAAAGAGAGGAGTTTTGGGAAGAAAAATATGAAAGATGAGTTTATTTCATAAGTCTAATGGGTATTTATAATGGTGGAGACTATTTAATTTAATACGAGTAGGATTGGCTAATTTGGATATGATTAGGATCAGTTTAAATAAGGATAGGATATGCATGAAGCTATTTTCCTAGTAGGCTCAGGATTTGAATTAATTTAAAATATAGTTTAAATTTATCTCAATAATTTATAATATTAAATAGAATTAAAGATAATACAAATAATTTATATATAATCTTATTAATATCTGTTAACACTAAATTAGCATCTATCTAATATTAAGACTATATATATCCAAATAAATCCTAAATAATTTCAAAAATCTAAATAAATTTCTTAAAATTCTAAATAAATTACAGAAAAATATAATTAAATATTTTAACCTAAAATAAATATTTGGTAGGAATAATATGCAAGTATGGTCTCATAATAAATCATGGAAGTCGTAGAAATTTATGTTTCCTATGTTTTAATTACCCAAAATTTCTAGAAAAATCTTCAAAAATCTAAAATAGCCTAAAAATATTTCTAAATAAATATTTATATAAGTAAATATACCAAGAAATTTATTTTCTAATTAACTAAAAGAATACTCTAAAGAAATTTAATATTTAAAATAATCTATAATAAATATACTAATATAAAATACACACAAAATACCTATTTTTGTGAGGGTGATTACATATATGGTCTAGCAAACACATATTGTCAAATCAAGCACATCTCTCACATATCTAATAGCACACCCCACTAGACCCCAGCGGGCCGTATCCTCAGGGCGCAGTATTAGTCTATGCTTATACGAATAAAAGAGTTATAGCAGTTCGATACAGCAAAACAGACAAGCGAAACATATAATAGCAAGCACGATTTTGATTTTATATCTAGCATGCAATATCTATCTCTTTATTTAATACAAAGGGACTCATTCAAGCGATTCATTTACTTATCTTTTTAGCATGGCAGAGGTTCGTTCGATAGCTGTGTCAGTGTAACTAAGCATGCAACATTTCTTATACTATAGACTTAGCATGACAAAGTTCTATCTCTTTTCAGATAAGCATACAAATTCTCTAGTTAAGCAAACAGGTTCATTTTGATAACAAGCTATACGAGTTCTCTTATTAAGCATGCATGGTCAGGTCCTATCATTTTTCTTATGAAACTATCCTTCTTAAGCAAACAAGCATTCAAAAACTCAGATTCATTATTAAGTCGTGCAAGAACCAGAGAATGCAGCTCTGTCCACTCACATTGATCAATCGTCTTGTGGTTTGGTTGAGAACTCTCCGAGAAGACTTCTGCTTGAGCAAGCAAAGCGATATCACTTGTACATAGTGCCTACATGAAGCGGAGCACTATATACTTATCCACCAACAAAAAGTTTCATCCTCGAAACTCAAGGAGAAACTCACAAAAATCTAGAGCAGCGATAGTCCTCATCCCTCACCATCCTCAATCAAAACACAAGCAAATCACAAGCACGAAAGCACAACTCTAAAGTAACAAATCAAATCCAGAAAATTTTTGCGTGCACCTTTGAGAATATCTATGGACTTATTGTATGGAACGTTCATTGCAGCATAATATCGGGCACATCTCAGAGTCGGAGGCAACAAAATGGGCAAATAATCGAGTTGCTCTGATACCATTATGTTACGTCCGGTGCCGCAGGGGGCCGTTCGTCCTCGCTTGGTCCCTACGGAACCGATCATCCTCGCACGGGCGTGATACCGTATAAGCCTAAGCTGTGCTTGCATAAGGCCAAAGCTTTGAACAAGGGCAAATAAGCTATTCAAGACAGGAGCAGCGGCACATGTATTACAAAATAGTAAAGAACACAATGGCATATGAAAACACGCATCTTTATTGATATTCGAAAGTTTTACAAGCGGCGCTTGGCCGAGGTTACAGATCGCTCAAGCACTCTCTCTCTCTCTCTCTCTCTCTCTCTCTCTCTCTCTCGATTACAATGACACTATTCCATACATTATATCCCTCTATACAAAAGCAGCTCAAACTCGATACAGCTCAAGGCATCGACTCCATATTTTCGGTTCCTTGGGATGAGGTACGGCTATCACTTCCTCAGACGATCTAATACCTAAGAACAAGCAAACTCTTGGTGGGTCAGCACATTGGAGAAAGTACCAGTGAGATAAAACAACTGAACAGAAGCTACACCCCCTGAAACCCACTCTAAGTAAGCATGTGGCAAAATATTACATTACTAGTGATCATGCTACTTTTACCTATGTTCATTTCATTCATCTAAGGATTATAGTCAATTTACAACTTTTTGAAAACATAGCTTGGAAACAGTTTTGCATATTCAAACCATAAGCATACAATCGGGACAGTATTCTATCATGCAGTACACATCATATATTGTGAGCCATACTCGATCTCTAGAAACAAGCTTATTGTCACGCCCCAGTCCCAAAATGACGAAGGACTGAGCACGTGAGCAATGGCCAGCAGCACGCACCGATGGACAATCCAATTTAATGGATCCATCAGGGCATGCTTAAGCTGTAGTCTAGTAATACTAAGTTACAGTCTCAGGTATTTCTAATCTCATCCACAGAATAACACAGTTTAATGCCAGAAATAATGCAAATGGAAATAAATAGAAAATAAACAAGATTATCTCGGGAAACAATTCCGAGAATTAGTCTGTTACATTCAGAGGAAAAATAGACAGAAAATAAATGCTGTAAATGAAAAATACTGTGTGGATGAAGCCGGTGCTCAGGTGAAGTCCTCTGCAACTATCTCGTCCTCGGTTCCGGGTTCTGCTCCAAGGAGTGCTCCTGTACCGTACACCTCGGGGAAGTTCTCTGCAGCTATACCTGGGGACATAGTCCATTCCAGGTCCTCAGGGGACATAACAAGGTACGGAAAACACAAGCCAAAACATATGCAGTGCAGCAAAAATGAAACAGCAGGGTAAATATGTAAACCAGCTAGTGATATGCATGTGAGAGTTTTAGTCATACTCAGGCTGAGACTGCTACAGGATCAGTGTCGAAGAAACCATAGCAGTATTTTCTCGAGAGGCCAGTAAGGAACCAAAGCTCTGTATCAGAGTCTAAGGCACCGCCAGTTAAAAGTATTTATAATATATTATATTCAGCCTTGATATGATTATACTCTCCCCACCCCATGTAATCTCACGTCACAGTTCCAGAATATATCAGGTACAAGTCACGCAAGTTTGAACTAATGCAATGAGTCAGGCTAGAATCTAAGCATGTAAACTAGAAATGACATGAAAATGTAACCTATACGGAATCACCATATATATGTCAGGTAATTCTGTCACATGAACAGTGTCAGGTGTCCTGGGTTAAGCAATTAAACAAGTTACATGTGAATCTACAATAAATCAAGTATAATACTATAACCAGGAATATCTGAGGATTGACAAGCTTTATGTTCCTACTGTTGCGAGATTAAACCAAGAAAATATATAGCAAGCTGCAGGGTTTGGCAATGTAAACTTGCCCTCTGATATATAACTAAGTCCAGGAACTTTTAGCAAGACTGCAAGTTTTGGCAAGGTACACTTGCCTGTGGTTCCGGCTATGTTTGCAGTTCTGACCTCGGCGGAAATTGCAGGCGGGACTTCGGTTGCTGAAACAAACATCACCATCAGATCCAGAAAATATCAATCAGCTAGAAACGCCTGTCCTTGGGTCCAATTTGGAGACAAGGGCAGAAACGGCAGTTTCGGGTCAAAACGGGGTCCACATGTGGGCCCGCTTTGCACCGAAAAACGCGTCAGGGTCAACGATCTCCAAATTCACCAAACTTAGTGTCAACAGGTCAGGAACGCTGATAAGAACCCAACGGAACTTCCAGAATTGGATTCCGATGAGCCGAACACAAAATCGCCCGTCGAGCGGGGCCTGTGGGGCCCACGACACGCGATTTCGTCAACGTTTTCAGAATCGAACCAAACTTGGCTCACAGGACCAGCGTATTGCTACGAGTCCGATGGCGCAAGTTTCGTCTCGATCCGACGTGTGTACACCAAGTTAGGGTGAAACGGGGTCTGGTTTTTTTCCTGTTTTTGGATCGTGGTGTGCGATCACCACAGGACGCGATGCCCCGAACAGTTTGTCCGGACACCGAGAGGGTCATACAGGCTTCGCAACGCAATTTGCGGAATCGAAAACGGAGCTACGAATAAAAAGATACACGCACCTGAAGGGGACCCGAAAACCGGGGTCCGAATCGTGTCCGACACGTGTCCGATTCGTGTCGGACACGAAAACCAAGAATTAGGGTTAGGGCTCAGGCGGCGGGGACGGCGGCTGGGCGGCTCGGGGCTGGCCGGAGGGGCGGCGGCTGGACGGCCGGGGCAGGGCGGCCGGGCTCGCGGCGCTCGAGGCTCGCCGGCGGCGCGGGGACGGCGGAGCTGCCGCTGCTGCTGTCTCTGCTGCTCGCTGCGAGGCCGCTGCGGGGCCGCTGCGGGGCTGGTGGGGGAGGAGGAAGGAGGGAGGAGGATCGGCGGCGACGGCGACGTAGGGGGCTGACGGTGGTGGTGGTGCGTGGTGGTTCGGTGTCGACGGCCGGGGGGGACGAGGGGGTATTTTAAAGGCGGAGGGGGAGCGGTTAGCGCCGGGCGAGGCGGAGGGTGCAGCGACGTGGGGCGGGTCGTGGCGGCCAGCGCGGCGCGGGCGGGGCGTGGCCGCGGGCGGGGCGGCGGGAAAGTCGGGCCGACGTGCGGGGGAGACGTGGGGACGGGTCGGGTCGGCGGGTGCGGGTCGGGCGGCGGGTCCGATCCGACCCGGAGGAGAGTTGGGCTGGGTCTGATGGGCTGGGCCGGCCCAACGGGCCGCGGGCCGGGCTATTTAAAAATAATAATAATAATAATAATAATAAAAATCCATAATTAATTAATAATTAATTAGTTAAATAAATAAATATTTATTTAGGCATTTAAAAATAGGTCCGGGGCCCGATAAATTCCAGAAAAATTGCCCTAAGTCCAGTTTTTCATTTTACATCCAAAAATATTATTTTTATAATATTTTAATATCATTTAATATCAATTAAAAATCATTGAATAATTAAAACCCTGTTTTTAAATTACAGAAAAATCCCAGAAAAATCCAGAAAATTGTGAAAAATCCAGTTTTGAAAATTATGAAAATTCAGGGGGTTTACAATATACCCCCCTTAAGAGGATTGCGTCCTCGCAATCAAAGAATAACCGGTCAGCAGAGATGACACGGTCGCAAGCATCGTTTGAAAACACATCACAAGATACTTAGGGAAGTACCGTTTCCCTAAAGATTGAAAGTTTACACTTTCCAGGAAAATCTAGTTAAAACTATAACTTTTATGAAAACCAGGTTTATTATTAACAAGTTGCAAATTACTAGGTTGGGGCTGAGGTCACGAACCAACGGGCACGAACTACAACAAGACTAGAACGGAAAACTACGAATCACTTACTCGCATCGACGTCCTGCACAGTCATCGCGTAAGCTTGCTCTCGTCCTTGAGGTAGATTCCTCTGCTGTTGCTGAGCTTGCTGGTAGGGTGCTGCTCGAGGCGCTGGTGGAGTTTGCTGGTTCGTCCTTGGTGTTCCTTCTCTACGCTCGGGGCAGTCTCTCACTGCATGCTGTCTGGATCCGCAGCCTAGGCATAGTCCGAGTTTACGTCTACATTCCTTCTCGACATGGCCTATCTTGCGGCAGTGGTAACAGGTAGGAAGGTAGAAGGCTTTTGGTGCTGCTGCTGGTGGCGAGCTTACTTGTTGACGCTTTGCAGACTCCTCTTGTGCTGCTCTGGCTGGTGCGGATGGGGACGGCCGCTTCAGTCTGGTCTCTCTCTTGGTGACGCGCTCTATGCGTCGAGCCGCGGCAAGAACGTCCGAGTATGATGTTGGTGCGACGGACCCAATTAGTTTCTGCAGCTCAATGTTCAGTCCGTCGAAGAATTTCTCGGCCTTCTCTTCCTCAGTCGGGATCAGGGTGGGGGCGAAGCGACTCAGACGGATGAATTCTGCGTTGTACTCTTCCACCGTCATGGAGTCCTGAGTGAGGCGGTTGAATTTGTCCCGCAGTTCTGATCGAGCGATGGCAGGAATGTACATCTCTTGGAAGAGTCTGGAGAACTCCTCCCAAGTGACTCGGTCTGGTCCGAGTCGCGTCTCCTCGGATAGCCACCAGTGATGGGCGTTGTCCGTCAGTTGCATTCGGACGGCAGTCATCCAGCGTTCTCGTGGAAGCTCGGCTGCTTCAAGTTGATGACGTATGTTGGTGAGCCACTCGTGCACTTCTGTGGGTTCCTCTTTTCCAGAAAAAGTGCGGGGCTTCAGTTGGCGGAAGTCCGTGATTGAGCCTGTAGTTGGCCGTCGAGCTGGTAGGTTGGCCTGCCCCAGTGCAGTCACGATGCTGTCCCTCAAGAAGTTAGCTTCGCGACGCTGAGCCTCGTGCTGAACTTGCTGCTGAGCTTGCATCATCGCGTAGATCATCTGAAATATTTGCTGCCCGTCGATCGGCTGTCCTGGTGGGAACACGGGCATTGGTGGGACGAACTGCGGCGGAGGCGGGATGTCATCGCGCCGGAATCGGGAGGTAGGTTGACCTGCCGGCTGGCTCTGTTGAGTTGTGGGAATTCCTCCGACTGGTGTCACTTCGTCGTCGTAGGTGACACCTGTAGCTGGTGGTGTTCTGACGGGAGTCTCGTTGCATTCTTGTGGGTCCATTTTCCTGTATCCAAAATACCCAATAAGAGGCGCACAGGAAACAAGGCAAGATGCAAGTTCAAGTTAGTTCGAATACGATACAGATATCAAAAACGATTCAAGCAAGTGGATGAGATCCTAAAATTTATCCTATCTTATTGCAGGCCTGTTCGGTCCCTAAGTTGAAACCGAACAATTTTAGTCGAAGACCTGCATGGGCCACCACAAAAACCATGTCACGCCCCAGTCCCAAAATGACGAAGGACTGAGCACGTGAGCAATGGCCAGCAGCACGCACCGATGGACAATCCAATTTAATGGATCCATCAGGGCATGCTTAAGCTGTAGTCTAGTAATACTAAGTTACAGTCTCAGGTATTTCTAATCTCATCCACAGAATAACACAGTTTAATGCCAGAAATAATGCAAATGGAAATAAATAGACAATAAACAAGATTATCTCGGGAAATAATTCCGAGAATTAGTCTGTTACATTCAGAGGAAAAATAGACAGAAAATAAATGCTGTAAATGAAAAATACTGTGTGGATGAAGCCGGTGCTCAGGTGAAGTCCTCTGCAACTATCTTGTCCTCGGTTCCGGGTTCTGCTCCAAGGAGTGCTCCTGTACCGTACACCTCGGGGAAGTTCTCTGCAGCTATACCTGGGGACATAGTCCATTCCAGGTCCTCAGGGGACATAACAAGGTACGAAAAACACAAGCCAAAACATATGCAGTGCAGCAAAAATGAAACAGCAGGGTAAATATGTAAACCAGCTAGTGATATGCATGTGAGAGTTTTAGTCATACTCAGGCTGAGACTGCTACAGGATCAGTGTCGAAGAAACCATAGCAGTATTTTCTCGAGAGGCCAGTAAGGAACCAAAGCTCTGTATCAGAGTCTAAGGCACCGCCAGTTAAAAGTATTTATAATATATTATATTCAGCCTTGATATGATTATACTCTCCCCACCCCATATAATCTCACGTCACAGTTCCAGAATATATCAGGTACAAGTCACGCAAGTTTGAACTAATGCAATGAGTCAGGCTAGAATCTAAGCATGTAAACTAGAAATGACATGAAAATGTAACCTATACGGAATCACCATATATATGTCAGGTAATTCTGTCACATGAACAGTGTCAGGTGTCCTGGGTTAAGCAATTAAACAAGTTACATGTGAATCTACAATAAATCAAGTATAATACTATAACCAGGAATATCTGAGGATTGACAAGCTTTATGTTCCTACTGTTGCGAGATTAAACCAAGAAAATATATAGCAAGCTGCAGGGTTTGGCAATGTAAACTTGCCCTCTGATATATAACTAAGTCCAGGAACTTTTAGCAAGACTGCAAGTTTTGGCGAGGTACACTTGCCTGTGGTTCCGGCTATGTTTGCAGTTCTGACCTCGGCGGGAATTGCAGGCGGGACTCCGGTTGCTGAAACAAACATCACCATCAGATCCAGAAAATATCAATCAGCTAGAAACGCCTGTCCTTGGGTCCAATTTGGAGACAAGGGCAGAAACGGCAGTTTCGGGTCAAAACGGGGTCCACATGTGGGCCCGCTTTGCACCGAAAAACGCGTCAGGGTCAACGATCTCCAAATTCACCAAACTTAGTGTCAACAGGTCAGGAACGCTAATACGAACCCAACGGAACTTCCAGAATTGGATTCCGATGAGCCGAACACAAAATCGCCCGTCGAGCGGGGCCTGTGGGGCCCACGACACGCGATTTCGTCAACGTTTTCAGAATCGAACCAAACTTGGCTCACAGGACCAGCGTATTGCTACGAGTCCGATGGCGCAAGTTTCGTCTCGATCCGACGTGTGTACACCAAGTTAGGGTAAAACGGGGTCTGGTTTTTTTCCTGTTTTTGGATCGTGGTGTGCGATCACCACAGGACGCGATGCCCCGAACAGTTTGTCCGGACACCGAGAGGGTCATACAGGCTTCGCAACGCAATTTGCGGAATCGAAAACGGAGCTACGAATAAAAAGATACACGCACCTGAAGGGGACCCGAAAACCGGGGTCCGAATCGTGTCCGACACGTGTCCGATTCGTGTCGGACACGAAAACCAAGAATTAGGGTTAGGGTTAGGGCTCAGGCGGCGGGGACGGCGGCTGGGCGGCTCGGGGCTGGCCGGAGGGGCGGCGGCTGGACGGCCGGGGCAGGGCGGCCGGGCTCGCGGCGCTCGAGGCTCGCCGGCGGCGCGGGGACGGCGGAGCTGCCGCTGCTGCTGTCTCTGCTGCTCGCTGCGGGGCCGCTGCGGGGCTGGTGGGGGAGGAGGAAGGAGGGAGGAGGATCGGCGGCGACGGCGGCGTAGGGGGCTGACGGTGGTGGTGGTGCGTGGTGGTTCGGTGTCGACGGCCGGGGGGGACGAGGGGGTATTTTAAAGGCGGAGGGGGAGCGGTTAGCGCCGGGCGAGGCGGAGGGCACAGCGACGTGGGGCGGGTCGTGGCGGCCAGCGCGACGCGGGCGGGGCGTGGCCGCGGGCGGGGCGGCGGGAAAGTCGGGCCGACGTGCGGGGGAGACGTGGGGACGGGTCGGGTCGGCGGGTGCGGGTCGGGCGGCGGGTCCGACCTGACCCGGAGGAGAGTTGGGCTGGGTCTGATGGGCTGGGCCGGCCCAACGGGCCGCGGGCCGGGCTATTTAAAAATAATAATAATAATAATAATAATAATAATAATCCATAATTAATTAATAATTAATTAGTTAAATAAATAAATATTTATTTAGGCATTTAAAAATAGGTCCGGGGCCCGATAAATTCCAGAAAAATTGCCCTAAGTCCAGTTTTTCATTTTACATCCAAAAATATTATTTTCATAATATTTTAATATCATTTAATATCAATTAAAAATCATTGAATAATTAAAACCCTGTTTTTAAATTACAGAAAAATCCCAGAAAAATCCAGAAAATTGTGAAAAATCCAGTTTTGAAAATTATGAAAATTCAGGGGGTTTACACTTATCTAACGGACTGATCATCTCATATCAAGACAAGCATTTCAAGTGGACTATACAATTCGATACAATAGGGGCAGCAGCATACTCAATATAAAACAGATGTATCACATTTAGCATAAAAGATAAGGGACATAAGGAAATACAAGTGATCACTTATTCAGTGATCCTTACCCATGGATGAACGATTATCCCTGCAGCAGACATACAAGTTAGCAACAATTTGCATAAACACATATGTATAAGGCTCTATTTTCCTGTCCATCTCTGCATCAAACAGTTAGGTATACAAGAAGGCTAGCCTAACATGCACCCTAACTATATGATGGTCCATGGGTAGCCCCATGATTAGTAGCGGTTGCCCAAGGTTCAGCTCTTCACTAGGACGCACCTGTGTCGGCAGCCGTGACTCAAGGTTCATCTCTTCACCAACACACACGAGTACTAGCAGCTGTGAGATCATGGGTTCCGCGTAACACTAATAGACACATCGCCCCACTAGACCTCCTACGGGCTGTATCCTCAGGGCAAAACAAAAATATCTTTCGGACCGAGCGATTCCCAGTGCCCCAGGAACCGTCGAGAGATAAGACTTGTTCACAAGTTGTCCGAGACTAATGCAATAAAATAAAGCATCTATAATGCAAGCAAAATAAATGATCAAGCAAAACATATATTGTCCAAAAATACGTAGGACTAGGACACGTAAGCATGTCAGCCGCATGGATATGGCAACTCCAATATATGGAAACCAAATCCATACGTACGTTGTAATATGAATATCAAATCCACAAGTGGTATAAAATGTAATACAAGTCACAGGGTAAAAGCTAAATCTCATCCACCAAAATCATATAGAAATAAATAACCAGTATCTATGAAACTAGATCTCAATAAGAAGTATCTAAGGATGATAGTTGGATGGAAACAAATCCACTACCAACTCGAATATAAGAGCAAATACAATATGAGTACAACACAATAAACACAATATAAGAATACCAGCTATCAATCACGGACTCGAAGAGAAGACATCCTCGGATCACATGTAACCATCCAAATCTGCGCTCCTGCAAATACTCAAGAACAGATACACCTGGCAGAGGACCAGGTCCTCAGAGGGACGTAACAAGATACAGAAAATACGAGCCAACTTGAATAAAGTAAACATGCATATAATTTGAAAATAAATAAGTACGCTGTATAAGACAATCTATATGAATGTAAATGAGGACAACTTTTTGACGTATGGGCAAGGGTAGGCTACTCGATCTAATCCTCACACCTCATGCGCTCGTCAGTGGACATCATCAGCCGACATACCTCTGGGGTAGCGACCCTCGGACTCCATCAATCGACATACCTCTCGGGTAGCGACCATCGGACACGACCACCATAGTGCGTGCTAGTTACTACGGTTTACCAGAGTGGTTAAAAGCCCATACGCCTAATGATTATCCTCTATGATACTAAGTGCCATGTGTGTGTCAACATATCTAATACATAGTAATGACTGAAAGAAAACTACACATGCAAGAATAAACAGAAATGCAATAAATATACAGAAATATACTAAGCATGCAAAATACTATAAGCAATTTGGCAAGGTATCTTACCTGGGGTTCTGCTGCTGGTATGAATCAGAGTCCAAGTCACAGTCCAAATAGCCTATGTATTAAAAATTTATCACGTCAAAAGATAATTTATTTTAATTTATTTAATTCTGGAATAATTACTCTAAAATCCTATTTTAATCTTATTATTCTGATTTTTATGTTAATTCCTAAATTTTGTCTAAAGAAACTGAATTTTATCAACTCGAGACTCATGGCACGCAAATCGATGCAATCTGTTGACCAAAAAGTCAACCAACACAAACTCAACTTTCATGCATGATTTCCTGTAGGTTTTAGCGTCAAAAATATGTTGGAATTTATGGCTCATCCGAATTTAAATTCGTTTGGAAATTATGGCACATACAAATTTTGTATTGTGCACCGAAGGTTAAATTCTAACCTAAAAGTTCTACAGAATTAACAGTATATAAATACTTTGAATTAAATTCTAGGAAAAATATATGTCAATTATTTAGACATTAGCTTTCCGAAAATTTAAACATTTCATGATTCTAATTCCTGGTTCTCCCGAAATCGCAAAAACATCAAAATACGTCTATTTTTGGACATACTGTGCTCTACAAATTTTTCAGAATTTAATACTCATAATTTTATAAAATAAATTATATAATCAAAAAGATAACCTCAATATCTTTCTAACGCAAGAAACTAGGCCTCGCTTGGAGTCTAGAGCTATGCGCAATGGCTTGTGGAAGATGAAGGAACCCTAGATGGCAACTCTCCAAAATCTCTCTCTAAAATAATGGGATAAATAGGGTTATAATAATAATAATATATATAGGGATGTACCTGCGGCTGAATGGATATTTATAGGCTAACACGTGCAGAATCTGATTGGATAGTTTTTGTTATATTATTTGTTTTTTGATTTGCCTTTATCAAAATATTATTTAAGTCAATTTAAATCTAAATAACTCCAAATAAATATTAAAAATAATCATAAAAATCTGGAAAAATTACATAAAATATATTTTGAACCTATAAACCCTAGAAAAATATTTGGGACAATTTTATATTCATAAGTTTACTACTATAATTAGGAGAAGATCTAAACATTAGTTTTATCAATTTAACTAAAAATAAATACTAACATTATTCCAAAAATTCTGAAATAATTCCAAAAAATATATAATAATATTATAAACCCTAGAAAATAATGTGGGTCCATTCTATATTCCTGGGCTTGCACAATAAATTCTACAAGTCCTAAAAATTAGTTATTAGTCTAAATAACTCCCAATAAATACTAAAAGTATTCAGAAAATTCCCAAAAAATTCTAGAAAATATATTTGACTATTTAGAACATAAAATAAAATTTTGAGATATTTTTAATTAAGTTTGAACATAAAATAAATTCTTCAAAGTCCTAGAAAATTAGTGTTACTAGTTCTTAATTAACTAAAAATTATGAAAAATCCCAATTATCTAAAATAGCCTAAAAATAATTCTAAATAAATATTTATATAAGTAAATATACTAAAAAAATTATTTTCTAATTAACTAAGAGAATACTCTAAAGTAATTAAATATTTAAAATAATCTATAATAAATATAATAATATAAAATACACACAAAATACCTATTTTGGGTGAGAGGGTTTACAATCTACCCAACTTAAAAGAATTTCGTCCTCGAAATTAACACTAACCCATATCCGTAATAAATTATAATCGCTATTAACACTTTGTTGCTAGCTTGCAGTGCTTCCTAAAAGGTTATGGTCAGCCACCCTAACACTTTTCTCCCTTATTGTCCATACACTATTCTTTTATCCTCTAACTCATCTACACTACCCAACTTAAAAGAATTTTACTAGTAGTCAAGGTCTTTTGTGGCTATTGTCTAGGTTGTAAGACAAATTTATTCATTGGGTCGAGAATCTTGGAATACCTGTCTGGAATCTCATAACTATAATTTTTTTTTCCATAACCGTCAAGTATCGTAGTCTAATATTGCCACGCCACCTGACCAGTATGTCTGCAAATACTTTGACTACTCTACTATAACGGTCTAGCTACAGCTGTCGCTACTTCACCAGCGAATTGTCATAGTTGTCAGTTCGTAACAAGTGTCTTCAACTCTTTCTTAGACATAGTGTCACGACCCGCACCCGGTTTAGGGGCACGAGTGCGTGGGTACGTCCAGCCTACGCCGCAGCATCGGCGGTAGAACGCTGTCAAGGTCATGATACTATCTAGCCAATCTTACACACGCATCCAATCTCCATAAGGAGGCACGAATGACACAATAGATGAACACATACTCAATCACAGGATATGGCACGAGAAGATATTGAACAAATAAAATTAAATACAACACAAGTCCAAAAATACTATTCTAACTCAACAATATCCAAGTCTCATCAAAATGCCGGAGACAAATCCGGTACCAAAATATTCTGCTAAAAGAACTAACTAAAAATAGTAATTCCGGCTAGACCTCCCGGAATCACAACTAAGCTACCAAGTCTGCAGCTACTCACCATATAGTCCATAAAGTGTCGGACAGCGGTCCTCTAAGGCATAGTTTGGAAAAATATTTCCAGTCAGGAAGGAGCAAAGTACAAATCTCAAATAAAAGTTCCATATAATTGACAAGGACTATAAAGTAATAAACAGATGATGCTAGATACTGAGAAGACAGTAAAATAAATACAGTGGCAAAATAGAGAGACAGGCAATGTAAAGAGACATGCAAAATAGGCAATGTGATATAGTCAGTGCATAAAAGAAATGGAAAGAACAAGGTACAGTATCATATACGGGTGATGTAGTATATGATTTAAAATAGGGAACTGTAATCTATTCTAAGTGTTTAAAATAGTAGTTTCGAAATGTGATCGGCTTGGGAACATGTACGATAGCTATAGGGCCTGGCTAATCATGGGTGAAGAGCATGATTAACACTTACAATTGTTCTACACTGCAATAAGAGGTTATGATCACATTTTTTACTAACTACTTCCCCGCCCCCAACTAGTACTGTGGATCCAACCATGATACGTCACGATACACGAGCAAGTCCAGTCTATCATGTACGATGTCTAATATACATGTCGTATACAATGTCAATACGATAATCAAGATAACATCTCATGACTGCAGATCCAAGCTATACTAGTCCGTGTAGCACAGTGTCAAGGATTCAGATGTAACATTTCTAGATTATTGAACTTTATAGAAATTTTCAAAAATTGGAAATTATCAGAGAATGTACTTGCCTTGGGTCCTTAGCTGGTATTTATGGATGTCCTGTTCCAGAGTATCCCCTGGGTAAACCAACAGTCCTATAACATATCACAAAGCAAAACCACATTTGCGTCAGATGCTACACTAACACAGTCTATAAACACTGGCCTCAGGGCCATGTCAGGTAGGGCACTAGTCAACTAGGGTCATCTAGTAGGATATACATAAATAAATATACATCTCTTTACTAACATTAATACCTACCATATATATATACTTGCACCAAAATAAATACAAATACAATATATATATATACCATTTAATTCATGTATAATATATATATACTATTAGTTGAACAATTATTTATGTACCATATATATATGTCAAAATACAATTTACTATATATATATTGTTAACATCATTATTAAAAATATATACTAATACTAATACATCACATTAATTACATATACAATATATTAATTGTATGTACAAAATATATATATATACATTTACTAATTATACATATTTGAAAATATATTAAGTATATATATACAAAATACATATACATATACCAACATTAGATATTTTTATACCAAATTACATACATATATATATTAAATGAAATACACATATACATATTCATTTAAATACGTATATATATATAAATCACATTAAATATATATATATATACATATACATATACAACAAAATACGTTTATATATATATACTAATAAAACATTTAATTACATAGATAATATATATGGACATATATTAAATTATATATTACTAATGTATTTATATACTATACATATTCATTTATTTAAAGCATTAATTAAATAACAATTATACATATACATATATTATGTATACTCCTACGTATATAAGTATATACATATATATATATATATATATATATATATATATATATATATATATATATACATGTACAGGAAGAAAGAAGAAGGAAGAAGGAGATGAGAAGGGGACTTACAGGGGGTCGAAGCTTACTGGCCACCGGAGTACGGCAGGAGGGCCCAGTCGCCGGAGGGTGGCTGGTGCAGGAGAGGAGCAGCAAGGTGGGCCGGGGAGGAAGGCAGTAGTGGGGAGTCGGAGTTCGGGACGGCCGCAGTCGAGGGGATCTCGGATGTGGGAGGAGATGCGGGCTGTAGCGGTTGGTCGAGGCAGCCCGATCGAGTGGAGAAGAGCAGCAAGGTGTTATCGGAGGGCGCTGGGAAGAGCCGGGATGAGGTTGTAGCTATGGTGGTGGCGATGCTGCTGACAGTGGTGCCGGTGGGGAGTTCGACCGGAGTCGAGGGAAGATCGGCTTGGGACTCGGCCGGATGAGTAGCGGTGGGGGAGTGAGGTCTATGGAGGGGAGTCGGCCGAGCAGGGAGGAACTGTAGAGGCGGAGGGGGAAGAGCACAGCAGGGAGCAAGGGCCGCCGGACTGATGGCCGCCGGAGTCGGTGCGGGCAGCAGCAGAGCAGCAGTAGCCGGCGGCAGCAGCCGAGCGGCAGGCCGGAGGTCGGGTTGGAGTCGGGCTTGCTGGGTAGGGTGACGTGGGAGGCCGGAGGGAGAGGCTCGGGGAACTCGGCCGCCGGAGTTGGCCGGAATACAGGAGATGGGCGGGAATGGTAACATAGGTGAAGGTATTCCCCCCTTTTCTTCTATTTGAATTTTTAAAAATAAAGAAAGAAGAAGGGAAGAAGAAGAAAAAAAAGAGAAGAAGAAAGGAAGGAGGAGAAGAAGAATTACATACGTAGGAGAGAGGGAGGTGGAGGCTTGCTTTGGGATTAGGGTTTTCTAGGGAAAAGTGTTGATGTGACAAGACATTATATAGGGAGAGAGGGTGTATGGAATCAAGGGTGGTGATTGACCCCCTCTAAATGAGGGGCCAGATTTGACATGGAGAAAATAATTCATGTGGGGATGAGGGTGAGAGGCTAAATAAAATTATTAGGGATTCCTCATTGGTTTAAACAAATGGGTGTTGACACCAAAAATACAAATTTGCAAATTAGCCCCCTTAAATTTGGGTATTTGTACAGACGCATGAAATGACGAAAATTTGGCGGGCGATTCGGTGTCCGGTGTTTTGTAGGGTCAGGGGGCGCTGTAAATTTGGTATGGCTCAATTTGCAGGGCACTGGAATCAAATTGAGAATTTCAGAATTGGTTAAAATAGTATCCTCAATTTAATTAGAAATAAAATGCAAGTTGTGTTCTAAAATTAATTAAGAGTACATGGGGCCAAAATCAGGTCAGCTCATCAATACCAATAATGAAGAAGACTCAGAACAGAATATTTCCCTAATTTGGGCCGTACGAAAAATAGGTCAAGATTGTCCCCAATTCAATTGGAACGCACAACGATACAAAATAGGGATTTATTAAATAACGTCCGCGACGATTTTTGTGCGGCTAGAAATAATGCACAGGGAGCATAATTATGAGTTGCAAAAATAGCAGAATGGAAGGCGGACATGTCTAGGACAAGATTGTGAAATTTGTTGGAAGACAAAAGTCAGGGTAGCGCTCCAAATATCGAAGCAAAGGCAATGCGCAATAATTAAATAAAATACGGTAATTAATTGCAATCTCCAATAATTAAATTCTAGATAAAATAATTAACCTCAAAATTCCAAAATTCCGACAGGTGTTCGTCTACTGGCTTCTAGGTCAATTCTGCTAGGCTAAAAATAAATGAACAATGCATCTAATACTATATTTAATTACACATCACATAATTATTTATTTAAAATCAAATATACTATCATGCAATTAATTAATGGTAACCACAAAAATATTAAATATTATAAAAAGTTAAAAATACCCCTGTTTTCGGAACGTGGTAGTGACAAGTCTACCCTCCTTAAAAGAATTTCGTCCTCGAAATTTAAAATCCTCCAAGTAGCGTTTAATCATACACATTATTATTTCCTCAAATCTTAAATTCATCCACCACAAAATCAGGTAATAATCCACGATGTCTTTTCACAATTTTCAAAAATTTTGAAATTATTGCATTCTTGAAAAATCCTCGAAATAGAATCAAAGTCCATTTTTCTTATCACAAATTTCCTGAAAGTTTTTAGTTAATAATTCAATACTCGGAATTTAATATCCACTCCTCTAACTTGATTTTTATCAATGCACAATTATAAAATGTAATCTCGTCTCACAAGTTTGAATTTAAACATTTATCCATCTAAATTTCATTTCTCGATTTTCTCTTTCCTCAAAATACTCAACAATGCGATACTTGAAGATTCTCTAATTGCAACATCCCATATAAAATTCTAAAATTCATAATTTGCAATAAAATAAATATATTGATAAATCTCCCAAAATTTCTAATTTTTAATAACCAATTTAAACATGTCATAATCTTCCTGGAATTAATAAACCACCAATTATGCAAATGTTAATTTCTTAACCCTGTATTTAAATCAATGGTTATCCTCGAATCTTAATCATCTTGTCTCTCTTGTCAAGCCATAACTCCTTCATGAATTCTTCGTCATGGTCAAACCCCAATAATCATGGTCTAAGAAATCTTTCCTATAATCATACAACATGCAACCTAAGGGAATATGTATGGTCATGGTGTCTTTTGTCATGGTATTGCAGTCTCTGTATCAGGGTGTACTACTGACTACATCATAACAAGAAAATTATGCATGCAAGCTACGGTACTAAGGTATCAGTCAATCAATCAAATAGATAGGAACAGAATGAAGGAAGAACAGAACCTGCTAACACATTACCTGCAGTATCTTCTATCTCTAACATACACTTAACTCTAGCATATTCACTAGCTAATTCCTATTCCTGTACACTGGTACCCATATCAACTAGTCATTTATCCACAAGATCCATGAATATATCCATATTGCACACACATGTCTAAAAATACTTAAATCTGATGCCAAGAATCTCTAATATAACCATGATTCAATAATGCATCCAAGGTTTGATACATCTATCTCTTTAGTACTCTAGTTTTTACTACCAGCACACTCACTGCTAGCTCTCTTGCCTACTATAATTGTTGATACTAGCTATCCTTATCACTCAAGTGCATATCAAATATAACACACCATACTAAGTACTGCTCTCTCCAATACAATCCTAGATGAACACCCAAGTCAGTTGGCAGTGAGATCTTAATCATGCTCAAGCCAACAGATCCTTACACATGCATCTTATCTACTCATATACTAATTTATATCTCTTTCATTATAAAATTTTATCCTCATAATAAGGTCCTCAAAACTAACTCCTTGAACAATTTAAAGTAAAATGCATATACTTTCCTCAAAGTCAGATGTTCAGAAGCTGAAACAAAAATTCAATCACTTCCAAAAATCCTTACAGCTTTGTCTAGGCTCATTGAATCAATTTGAATCCTCAAACATTTTAATAACATAAAAACCTCAACTCCTTAAAATTCTTAAAAATTTCAATTCATTCCACTCTTCAAACAATAAAATTGAATCCACAAGTATACATATAAATACTCACAGTCTCTAATACTCAAGGTGCACACTAATACACCAATTATTTACAACCTCAACTGTGTACGAAAATTGTACTGCCCGAATTATTTGTACTATTGCTTCCAAATGATCATCATCACTGATACTCTTTCTCCTCTATCTATAGTGCCAATACTAACTATAACACACCTATCATAGAACTATTGCTATAAGGCACTACGCTATGGGTTAACTCTAGATTAATGCCTACTGCTCACATGTCCAACTAGGAAGTACTTACAACTCACAAGCAACACTCAGTCAATACTAATACTCAAGACACAGACATAATTACAAGTCACTAATCATCATACTTAACAAGGAATCCTTAGAGAATAGGAGCTCAAAAGGAACTGGATCAAGGACGGAAGATATCTTTACTGCTAGTAAAGAAAAGAAGCGATGGAACAAAGTCCTGGAATAACATAAATAGATAAGTCTTGAGATGATACTTTAAGAACCGATTTAAGATACAACCTGATAATCATACATGTCTATCCAAAATCATGACACTCAGAATCCTTGCCACGCCAGTAAGCATAGACGCGATAAACGACAGGTTCCGTAACTAAGGTATGCAACTCCATAATCACGTCATCTAGAATCTTCGCCACGCCAACCGGTATGGCTGCGAGAGACTCTAAATCTCATAACTAAAGTATGTACATCCAAGTTAGGTTCCTGCGTTCTTGTCACGACAGATAATATGGCTGCGATGAACTCTAGGTTCCATAACCAAAGTAGACATTTTACCTTTCTCACTGTCCTCATCAATATGTCATCAGATGATACCATAAATTCTAGTCCGTAAGATTCATCTCAATAAAAAATCAAAACTCAACAACGATACCAAGAATTAAATTGATAACTGATCAACAAGAATCAAACTCAATATCAACAAGTGAGGACGGACGGAAACAAGGGCGAAGGAATTAAATTGGAAATTATAATAAGATTCTCATGGGGTCATCCCAGGAATCTCTCAAATTAATTGTGATTGAGTATCCTCTCTCATCCTAGTATCCTATGTCCTAGATCCTATCGCAGGCACGCAGTAGTATAACAAGGATGCCAAACTACTACGACATCGCACAACTCGCGAAGTCTGACCTGCATGGGCCACCACTAAAAACGTGTCACGACCCGCACCCGGTTTAGGGGCACGAGTGCGTGGGTACGTCCAGCCTACGCCGCAGCATCGGCGGTAGAACGCTGTCAAGGTCATGATACTATCTAGTCAATCTCACACACGCATCCAATCTCCATAAGGAGGCACGAATGACACAATAAATGAACACATACTCAATCACAGGATATGGCACGAGAAGATATCGAACAAATAAAATTAAATACAACACAAGTCCAAAAATACTATTCTAACTCAACAATATCCAAGTCTCATCAAAATGCCGGAGACAAATCCGGTACCAAAATATTCTGCTAAAAGAACTAACTAAAAATAGTAATTCCGGCTAGACCTCCCGGAATCACAACTAAGCTACCAAGTCTGCAGCTACTCACCATATAGTCCATAAAGTGTCGGACAGCGGTCCTCTAAGGCATAGTCTGGAAAAATATTTCCAGTCAGGAAGGAGCAAAGTACAAATCTCAAATAACAGTTCCATATAATTGACAAGGACTATAAAGTAATAAACAGATGATGCTAGATACTGAGAAGACAGGGAAATAAATACAGTGAAAAAATAGAAAGACAGGCAATGTAAAGAGACATGCAAAATAGGCAATGTGATATAGTCAGTGCATAAAAGAAATGGAAAGAACAAGGTACAGTATCATATACGGGTGATGTAGTATATGATTTAAAATAGGGAACTATAATCTATTCTAAGTGTTTGAAATAGTAGTTTCGAAATGTGATCGGCTTGGGAACATGTACGATAGCTATAGGGCCTGGCTAATCATGGGTGAAGAGCATGATTAACACTTACAATTGTTCTACACTGCAATAAGAGGTTATGATCACATTTCTTACTAACTACTTCCCCGCCCCCAACTAGTACTGTGGATCCAACCATGACACGTCACGATACACGAGCAAGTCCAGTCTATCATGTACGATGTCTAATATACATGTCGTGTACAATGTCAATACGATAATCAAGGTAACATCTCATGACTGCAGATCCAAGCTATACTAGTCCGTGTAGCACAGTGTCAAGGATTCAGATGTAACATTTCTAGATTATTGAACTTTATAGGAATTATCAAAAATTGGAAATTATCAGAGAATGTACTTGCCTTGGGTCCTTAGCTGGTATTTATGGATGTTCTGTTCCAGAGTATCCCCTGGGTAAACCAACAGTCCTATAACATATTACAAATCAAAACCACATTTGCGTCAGATGCTACACTAACACAGTCTATAAACACTGGCCTCAGGGCCATGTCAGGCAGGGCACTAGTCAACTAGGGTCATCTAGTAGGATATACATAAATAAATATATATCTCTTTACTAACATTAATACCTACCATATATATATACTTGCACCAAAATAAATACAAATATAATATATATATATATATATATATATATACCATTTAATTCATATATAATATATATATACTATTAGTTGAACAATTATTTATGTACCATATATATATGTCAAAATACAATTTACTATATATATATTGTTAACATCATTATTAAAAATATATACTAATACTAATACATCACATTAATTACATATACAATATATTAATTGTATGTACAAAATATATATATATACATTTACTAATTATACATATTTGAAAATATATTAAGTATATATATACAAAATACATATACATATACCAACATTAGATATTTTTATACCAAATTACATACATATATATATTAAATGAAATACACATATACATATTCATTTAAATACGTATATATATATAAATCACATTAAATATATATATATATACATATACATATACAACAAAATACGTTTATATATATATACTAATAAAACATTTAATTACATAGATAATATATATGGACATATATTAAATTATATATTACTAATGTATTTATATACTATACATATTCATTTATTTAAAGCATTAATTAAATAACAATTATACATATACATATATTATGTATACTCCTACGTATATAAGTATATAGATATATATATACATACATACATACATATATATATATATATATATATATATATATATATATATATATATATATATATATATATATATACATGTACAGGAAGAAAGAAGAAGGAAGAAGGAGATGAGAAGGGGACTTACAGGGGGTCGAAGCTTACTGGCCACCGGAGTACGGCAGGAGGGCCCAGTCGCCGAAGGGTGGCTGGTGCAGGAGAGGAGCAGCAAGGTGGGCCGGGGAGGAAGACAGTAGTGGGGAGTCGGAGTTCGGGACGGCCGCAGTCGAGGGGATCTCGGATGTGGGAGGAGATACGGGCTGTAGCGGTTGGTCGAGGCAGCCCGATCGAGTGGGGAAGAGCAGCAAGGTGTTGTCGGAGGGCGCTGGGAAGAGCCGGGATGAGGTTGTAGCTATGGTGGTGGCGATGCTGCTGACAGTGGTGCCGGTGGGGAGTTCGACCGGAGTCGAGGGAAGATCGGCTTGGGACTCGGCCGGATGAGTAGTGGTGGGGGAGTGAGGTCTATGGAGGGGAGTCGGCCGAGCAGGGAGGAACTATAGAGGCGGAGGGGGAAGAGCACAGCAGGGAGCAAGGGCCGCCGGACTGATGGCCGCCGGAGTCGGTGCGGGCAGCAGCAGAGCAGCAGTAGCCGGCGGCAGCAGCCGAGCGGCAGGCCGGAGGTCGGGTTGGAGTCGGGCTTGCTGGGTCGGGTGACGTGGGAGGCCGGAGGGAGAGGCTCGGGGAACTCGGCCGCCGGAGTTGGCCGGAATACAGGAGATGGGCGGGAATGGTAACAGAGGTGAAGGTATTCCCCCCCCCCCCCCTTTTCTTCTATTTGAATTTTTAAAAATAAAGAAAGAAGAAGGGAAGAAGAAGAAGAAAAAGAGAAGAAGAAAGGAAGGAGGAGAAGAAGAATTACATACGTAGGAGAGAGGGAGGTGGAGGCTTGCTTTGGGATTAGGGTTTTCTAGGGAAAAGTGTTGATGTGACAAGACATTATATAGGGAGAGAGGGTGTATGGAATCAAGGGTGGTGATTGACCCCCTCTAAATGAGGGGTCCAGATTTGACATGGAGAAAATAATTCATGTGGGGATGAGGGTGAGAGGCTAAATAAAATTATTAGGGATTCCTCATTGGTTTAAACAAATGGGTGTTGACACCAAAAATGCAAATTTGCAAATTAGCCCCCTTAAATTTGGGTATTTGCACAGACGCATGAAATGACGAAAATTTGGCGGGCGATTCGGTGTCCGGTGTTTTGTAGGGTCAGGGGGCGCTGTAAATTTGGTATGGCTCAATTTGCAGGGCACTGGAATTAAATTGGGAATTTCAGAATTGGTTAAAATAGTATCCTCAATTTAATTAGAAATAAAATGCAAGTTGTGTTCTAAAATTAATTAAGAGTACATGGGACCAAAATCAGGTCAGGTCATCAATACCAATAATGAAGAAGACTCAGAACAGAATATTTCCCTAATTTGGGCCGCATGAAAAATAGGTCAAGATTATCCCCAATTCAATTGGAACGCACAACGATACAAAATAGGGATTTATTAAATAACGTCCGCGATGATTTTTGTGCGGCTAGAAATAATGCACAGGGAGCATAATTATGAGTTGCAAAAATAGCAGAATGGAAGGCGGGCATGTCTAGGGCAAGATTGTGAAATTTGTTGGAAGAAAAAAGTCAGGGTAGCGCTCCAAATATCGAAGCAAAGGCAATGCGCAATAATTAAATAAAATACGGTAATTAATTACAATCTCCAATAATTAAATTCTAGATAAAATAATTAACCTCAAAATTCCAAAATTCCGACAGGTGTTCGTCTACTGGCTTCTAGGTCAATTCTGCTAGGCTAAAAATAAATGAACACTGCATCTAATACTATATTTAATTACACATCACATAATCATTTATTTAAAATCAAATATACTATCATGCAATTAATTAATGGTAACCACAATAATATTAAATATTATAAAAAGTCAAAAATACCCCTGTTTTCGGAACGTGGTAGTGACACATAGTCTAAGTTTTAGGGCAACACTTTAGGTCTTGTCTAACTTTATAAAACTATTAGGAGTATGAACTATTTCAAACAATCTAACTAATTCTTGTTTAGACTAAGGGATGCTATACATGGTTTTTAAAATAAGAGGATACAAATATTGTTATAGGACATATACATAAGGGTTATTATTATTAACTCATTCTTTAGTTGTTAATTATTTACTAAACCATTTATGTTTTTAATTAACAAAATAAGGGTGATGTTGAAGTAATTCAAATAATTCATAATGGCACGAAGAAATATGACTATGATAGGAAGAGTTAAGCACGAGATAAGAAATGTATATAGAAGAGAAGATGAGCCACCCAAGGGGCGAGATGGTGATAGGAAAACAATACTAATACTGCTATTCGCGTCATCTATTGGCTTCGTGGATATGCCATCTAGTTAGGATATCAACATATCCTCTTAACTACTAAACTACCATATATAATTCTACGTCTATTTATACACTTAAGATCCCGTGTCATAAAGGGGTCATGATTATGCAATGACAAATATAACTAAAGGTCGTACATGTATCTATGACTTCCTGTGCCTGCGCTCTCTTATTTGTCATCATGAGTGCTCAGCTTATGGGGTATATCTCGTACTATTCGTGTATCAAACTTATAGTAAGCACGAACGTTCGCCTTTCCGAAATAGGGGAAGACAAAAATAATAATAAAGAATTCAAGGAGGAGGTGATATAATACAAGTACGGAATTCAAAGGGATTAGAGAATTCGAAAGGGAGTTGCCAAGGCAGTTGTGGATTAAAACCTTATTTTGGTAAATTTTTATTTTCATGTTCACATCAGAACAGTTATGTACCTGACATGATATGCTCTGACCAGTCTAGAGGGCAAGTATATTTGTCTAACAAGTTGAGTCAATTATATCTCAATCCACGTAAGATAGTGATACAAAGATCGAACCAGTGCACTACGGTTGATCAGACCATAATACACCGATTCTGATTTAGACAATGTATTAGTGTGGGCCCCCAATAATACATATGTCATGAACAAGCTCAATAAAAGAATAAACTTGCAAAACTATGCTATAATAGCAGCATAAGTCGAGGTAGTAAAAATATAAGTACGCTTGATTATGATGGAGGAGGGTACAGAATAATCTAAGTTCACCAAGAAGATCGGTGTTGTGCCTCTACAATTGCCATACTAATTTCTTGTCTAAGTCTAAAGTCAACCAAATGGGTGTATGAGCCTCTAAGTTCTACAGTCTAGATAAACACTAAAGTTCTATAGTCTAGATAAATATTATCTTCTTATGCAAGCCTATAGTTGGTGTCATTCATTTATATTTCATTAATTGGTCAGAAGGACTATGTGATACTAGATTATGAGGCATACTACCAAACTTACAAAAATTTAACTAATAGTGTTATTGAATACTATAGTGTATATACCTAGTACAAGGCACCTTCCTAACCCCTATCAAGCACGAAGGAAAGATTGACGTTGAGAAGGGATCAAGCAAGATGCAATGCAAGCAATCAAATGAGAATATGAAATAAAATCAAGGACGGTGATTAAGTAAGTGGATGAGATCCTATATTCTAATCCTATGCGCAGGCTTGCTCGGTACAGTAACATAACCGAGACAATATGCTCTCGACCTGCATGGGCCACCACAAAAATATGTCACGTCCCAGTCCCAAAAATACGTAGGACTAGGACACGTAAGCATGTCAGCCGCATGGATATGGCAACTCCAATATATGGAAACCAAATCCATACGTACGTTGTAATATGAATATCAAATCCACAAGTGGTATAAAATGTAATACAAGTTACAGGGTAAAAGCTAAATCTCATCCACCAAAATCATATAGAAATAAATAACCAGTATCTATGAAACTAGATCTCAATAAGAAGTATCTAAGGATGATAGTTGGATGGAAACAAATCCACTACCAACTCGAATATAAGAGCAAATACAATATGAGTACAACACAATAAACACAATATAAGAATACCAGCTATCAATCACGGACTCGAAGAGAAGACATCCTCGGATCACATGTAACCATCCAAATCTGCGCTCCTGTAAATACTCAAGAACAGATACACCTGGCAGAGGACCAGGTCCTCAGAGGGACGTAACAAGATACAGAAAATACGAGCCAACTTGAATACAGTAAACATGCATATAATTTAAAAATAAATAAGTACGCTGTACAAGACAATCTATATGAATACAAATGAGGACAACTTTTTAACGTATGGGCAAGGGTAGGCTACTCGATCTAATCCTCACACCTCATGCGCTCGTCAGTGGACATCATCAGCCGACATACCTCTGGGGTAGCGACCCTCGGACTCCATCAATCGACATACCTCTCGGGTAGCGACCATCGGACACGACCACCATAGTGCGTGCTAGTTACTATGGTTTACCAGAGTGGTTAAAAGCCCATACGCCTAATGATTGTCCTCTATGATAGTAAGTGCCATGTGTGTGTCAACATATCTAATACATAGTAATAACTGAAAGAAAACTACACATGCAAGAATAAACAAAAATGCAATAAATATACAGAAATATACTAAGCATGCAAAATACTATAAGCAATTTGGCAAGGTATCTTGCCTGGGGTCCTGCTGCTGGTATGAATCAGAGTCCAAGTCACAGTCCAAATAGCCTATGTATTACAAATTTATCACGTTAAAAGATAATTTATTTTAATTTATTTAATTCTGGAATAATTACTCTAAAATCCTATTTTAATCTTATTATTCTGATTTTTATGTTAATTCCTAAATTTTGTCCAAAGAAACTAAATTTTATCAACTCGAGACTCATGGCACGCAAATCGAGGCGATCTGTTGACCGAAAAGTCAACCGACACAAACTTAACTTTTATGCATGATTTCCTGTAGGTTTCAGCGTCAAAAACATGCTGGAATTTATGACTCATCCGAATTCAAATTTGTTTGGGAATTATGGCACATACAAATTTTGTATTGTGCACCGATGGTTAAATTCTAACCTAGAAGTTCTACAGAATTAACAGTATATAAATACTTCGAATTAAATTCTAGAAAAAATATATGTCAATTATCTAGACATTAGCTTTCCGAAACTTCAAACAGTTCATGATTCTAATTCCTGGTTCTCCTGAAATCGCGAAAACATCAAAACACGTCTATTTTTGGACATGCTGTGGTCTACGAATTTTCCAGAATTTAATACTCATAATTTCATAAAATAAATTATATAATCAGAAAGATAACCTCAATATCTTTCTAACGCAAGAAACTAGGCCTCGTTTGGAGTCTGGAGCTATGCGCAATGGCTTGTGGAAGATGAAGGAACCCTAGATGGCAATTCTCCAAAATCTCTCTCTCTAAAATAATGGGATAAATAGGGTTATAATAATAATATATATATAGGGATGTACCTGCGGCTGAATGGATATTTATAGGCTGACACGTGTCAGAATCTGATTGGATAGTTTTTGTTATATTATTTGTTTTTTGATTTGCCTTTATCAAAATATTATTTAAGTTAATTTAAATCTAAATAACTCCAAATAAATATTAAAAATAATCATAAAAATCTGGAAAAATTACATAAAATATATTTTGAACCTATAAACCCTAGAAAAATATTTGGGACAATTTTATATTCATAAGTTTACTACTATAATTAGGAGAAGCTCTAAACATTAGTTTTATCCATTTAACTAAAAATAAATACTAACATTATTCCAAAAATTCTGAAATAATTCCAGAAAATATATAATAATATTATAAACCCTAGAAAATAACGTGGGTCCATTCTATATTCCTGGGCTTGTACAATAAATTCTACAAGTCCTAAAAATTAGTTATTAGTCTAAATAACTCCCAATAAATACTAAAAGTATTTAGAAAATTCCCAAAAAATTCTAGAAAATATATTTGACTATTTAGAAACTAAAATAAAATTTTGAGATATTTTTAATTAAGTTTGAACATAAAATAAATTCTTCAAAGTCCTAGAAAATTAGTGTTACTAGTTTTTAATTAACTAAAAATTATGGAAAAATCCTAATTATCTAAAATAGCCTAAAAATAATTCTAAATAAATATTTATATAAGTAAATATACTAAAAAAAATTATTTTCTAATTAACTAAGAGAATACTCTAAAGTAATTCAATATTTAAAATAATCTATAATAAATATAATAATATAAAATACACACAAAATATCTATTTTGGGTGAGGGGGTTTACATATATGGTCTAGCAAACACATCTTGCCAAACAAAGCACATCTCTCACATATCTAATAGCACACCCCACTAGACCCCCAGCGGGCCGTATCCTCAGGGTGCACTATTAGTCTATGCTTAAACGAATTAAAGACTTATAGCAGTTCGATACAGCAAAATAGACAAGCGAAACATATAATGGAAAGCACAATTTTGATTTTATATCTAGCATGCAATATCTCTCTTTATTTAATACAAAGGGACTCATTCAAGCGATTCATTTACTTATCTTTTTAGCATGGCAGAGGTTCGTTCGATAGCTGTGTCAGTGTAACTAAGCATGCAACATTTTTTATACTCTAGACTTAGCATGACAAAATTCTATCTCTTTTCAGACAAGCATACAAATTCTCTAATTAAGCAAGCAGGTTCGTTTCGATGACAAGCTATACGAGTTCTCTTATTAAGCATGCAAGGTCAGGTTCTATCATTCTTCTTATGAAACTATCTTCTTAAGCAAACAAGCATTCAAAAAACTCAGATTCATTATTAAGTCGTGCAAGAATCAGATAATGCAGTTCTGCCCACTCACATTTGGGATCCCGAGAACTCTCCGAGAAGACTTCTACTCGAGCAAGCAAAGCGATATCACTTGTATATAGTGCCTACGCGGAGCGGGGCACTACAGTACGACGGTCACGGCTGTAACTAGACAAGGGGGTGCATACTACAAGCAAGTCACTTAGGGTCACATAGAATATCTATTGTCTCAATCAGTCAAATAAGAACAGTAAACATAGAACATATATGACAAAAAAGTAAGGCGTCCCAAATGTCCTGCCACTATATTCAAGAAACCAGCTGTATACAAATAAGAAGGCTGGTAGAGTAACAAGAGTACATGACCATGATCAGCTACAGTCTGATTAATTATAATCATGTAGGAAACTAAATATTCAAATTCATGGCTAATAAGTGCCCGTGGCTAAACGTCCAAAATGAGTAAAATATAAAATAACGAGCAGGGAAGAAGAGACCCACTCGTTTCTCCAGTAGCCATTCGTCTGGTGCACGTCATTGTTCAGGAGGAAGTACGCTTGATCCTCGGATGCTGGCTCTAAACCTATCCATGCAAAACTAGTGGGGTTATACCCCAAATAACAAGTACCACAAAGGAAGCACGAATGCAGAAATAAAACCAGGTTATGAAATAGATACATATATATATATATATATATATATATATATATATATATATATATATATATATAGTTCTGTCTCATAGTTTCAGTTCATATCCTATCGTAACATAACAATCTAACCCTACAACCAAACAAGGACAAGGGTTAAACCATCGCACAATGATATTCCATGTCCCTAGACTATTTGACAGCATATACAATACACAATCACGCTCAATTACATAATCAGCCAATCACTTCTATGGGTTAAACCATCGCACAATGATATTCCATGTCCCTAGACTATTTGACAGCATATACAATACACAATCACGCTCAGTTACATAATCAACCAATCACTTCTATGGTTTACTAGATGGAGTCTGGATAATCCCAGAAATATTATGCATATAGGAATCCTCAGATCGAACCAGGTACTAGCAGGTATGCCGAGCCACAAATTACCGTATAGCACATAGTAGTATGCACCGGTCCCTCGTAAGGCCACCGTGCTAAGATCGCATAGAACAATAGTATCATATAAGAGTCAGATATTGCCATCCACTAATGAGAATTTAAACAATATCTATGGGGACTAGCATGCACACCCAAATTCAGATGACTGGAGGTGGCTAGTTAGGCACGATCTCGAGATTCTATTCCCTCCCAATGCTCTACAAGTTTAGTTGCCTAGTTAACCCTAATGTTAACTGGAATCTCATGGCGTGGTCACATGGTATTCCCCTTATATGACGTACTATAGTATGACCACGCTAGATACGAATCCACTTTGTCACTAGATAGTTTAATTTGGATTCACCCCAGCGTGATGCAACAATCAACAGATCATAGCCACGCTTAGTCATTGACTAACCCTTATGTCCATGCTGGAGATTGGGTCATATCACATGTCACGTAGCGCATAGGTATACTGCAGTATAAACATGTAATATAATCGCGTAGGAAAACTTAGCACGTAGGAATACATATCACGTAATAAGTGTATCAGCACGGATACAAGTGGTCAAGTCATGACGCATAGATGGGTCTAATACTTTTGTGGTCATCAAAGTCACACATATAACTCATAAAGTCCAAAGAAACATTCAACCAAAACTAGTCCAATAAAACGTGTGCAAGGGGCCGCATGCGCACAGAAGGATCAAGGCCGCATAAGAAGTCAGGCCGCATGACAATCCTGCCGCATGGGGTCATGCTGCATGAATTCATGGCACATGGAGTCATGGCTAAAGTCTACTCCTCGGGATAAGTGATGAAATGATAGAAAATAAATAAAGTGTCAATGATGTGACATAAAGTGTGATATGACATAAAGTGTGTCAGGAAAAAAAGACAAAACCATAGAAAGTTGTGCCACGGTTTCAGAGTCATGTGTCCAAGAATGGTGGCTGCATACTCTACTTGTTGTATAAGTGTCGGTGTCGCATGGAGTTCGATGCCGCATGGAGTTCGATGTCGCATGGAGTATTTTTGATTTAGCGAAATTCTCATTCGTTCAACTAGTGAACACAAGTGTTCAAGGACACGTGTGATGATAGTCATGCGTCCAACAAGATGGACTCATGCTGGTCAATATATGGCAAGAGCTCTGGCCGCATAATCCTCTAGGGCCGCAGAGCACTCTCAACCGCATAGCTCTCTGGCCGCATGAAGACTTTTTCTTCTCCAACAGCAGGTTCGGCCATGGCGAAAAAGCTCTAAAATCTAAATTTTATTTTCTTCATAAAAACTATATTTTAACTCCGAATTGAGTGAACCAAAAGCCAAAACGTTTGAAATAAAGTGCTCCATCCTTCCAAATTTTTTTTCGAAAATACTATATTTTAGTAGACCAAAACCACCAAAAACTCAAGGAACCCATGAAACTCTATGTTAGAAAAGTATATATAAGAAAATCTATCCATCAAAACTGAGAACTCCAAGTATTAAAAGTGGTCAGAATCATCATAAGCACATAATAGACTAATAAAATGCAAGGAAAGAACAAGAAAAGAAAATCAAAAAGATTTTTTCATGTAGTGCAAGGTATACTTGCCTAGAAATGAAAGAAAGAGAGAAAATAAAGAATGAGGGAAGAGAGAGAAACAAGTTAGCTTATATAGTTAGGGTTTGAGGTTTATACCATGGGTTCAAATTCATGAATAAACTAACCCACAAATAAATCATGAACCATGTTAAACCAAAGAATGGGTATAATCTCCATGCATGCAACCTAATAATCATGTGAGTAAGAAATACTCTAAGCAGGAATAAATACAAGCAATAAATAAATATATCCTAAGATACGTATTTCGGGAACGGGGAGTGACATCTCTACCCATCTTTTTTCTAACAGGTATAAAATACTAATTGTTGTTATTTCAAAGGGCACTAACAATACTTTTTTTCCAATGTGCGCTCTGCCAGCAGAGCATAGACTGTCCAATCTATGCACAATAGGCATTGTCGGTCAACACTTTGTCATACCGAAGTTGATCGCTCATTCTCCAGTTCTGTCACCTGCAACGATTTGGTAAAAACATGCACCGACGGAAGCAATGTCCTGGATAACACCGTACATGGTAACAATATATTCTTACAAGAAGTTGTTGAAGATAGAGGAGGCCAAAGACATGCCACATGACTACTTTGATATATTAATTGACTGATACAAATAAATGTATTAGTCACTTTTGTATAGTTGAAGATAGAGGAAGCAATGTATTAGTCACTTTGAATAAATTGTATATGGCTATATGCAGGACTTTTGTACTTTTGTATTGTATATGGCTATATATAAGACTTTTGTACTTTTGTATTGTATATGGCTATATGCAGTTATTTTTTAAGTCCTGACTCAATTTTTTTGGAAAAATTACAAAGTCAGAACTGTCAAAATTTTGACAGTCCTACCTAAAACTTGCTGGAAAATTACAAAGTCATGACTGTCAATATTTTGACAGTCCTGACTATATGAAGGACTGTCAAATTTTTGACAGTCCTGACTCAAACTTGCTAAAAAAATTACAAAGTCAAGGCTGTCAATATTTTGACTGTCCTGACTATATGCAGGACTATCAAAAATTTGACAGTCCTGACTCAAACTTGCTGGAAAAATTACAAAGTTATGACTATCAAAATTTTGACAGTCTTAACTCAAACTTGCTAAAAAATTACAAAGTCGGACTGTCAATATTTTGACAGTCCTGACTATATGCAAGACTGTCAAAATTTCTACAGTCCTAACTCAAACTTGCTGAAAAAATTACAAAGTCAGGACAGTCAACATTTTGACAGTCCTGACTATATGCAAGACTGTCAATTTTTTGACAGTCCTGACTCAAATTTGCTGAAAAAATTATAAAGTCAGGGCTGTCAACATTTTGACAGTCCTGACTATATGCAAGACTGTCAAAATTTCTACAGTCCTGACTCAAACTTGCTGGAAAAGTTACAAAGTCAGAACTGTCAATATTTTGACAGTCCTGACTATATGCGGAACTGTCAAAATTTTGACAATCCTGACTCAAACTTGCTGAAAAAATTACAAAGTCAGGGCGGTCAACATTTTGACAGTCCTGACTATATGCAAGACTGTCAAAATTTCTACAATCCTGACTCAAACTTGCTGAAAAAGTTACCAAGTCAGAACTGTCAACATTTTGACAGTCCTGACTATATGCGGAACTGTCAAAATTTTGACAATCCCGACTCAAACTTGCTGGAAAAATTATAAAGCTATTGACAGTCCTGACTATATGCAGGACTATCAAAATTTTGACAGTTCTGACTCAAACTTGCTGAAAAAATTATAAAGTCAGGATTGTCAATATTTTTACAGTCCTGACTATATGCAAAATTTTGACAGTCCTGACTCAAACTATTTTGAAAAATTACAAAGTTATGACTGTCAATATTTTGACAGTTCTGACTATATGCATGACTGTCAATTTTTTTGACAATCCTACCTGAAATTTACTGGAAATAATATTACAACATTAAAATTTTTTAACTCATAACTGTCAATAATATTAGAACATTGAAAATATTTAACATAAACATCCACACATTCACAAATATTCAAAAAATCTATAGTCAACATTACAAAATTATAACTTCAAAAGAAACATCCATACACATTCAAAATATTCCTAACTATCATGGAGACTCTTTGAACGCCGCTCAAGTTCTTGGAGGAACGAAAAACCAGTGACGTTAGCGATGTTCTGCATTTGCTCACCAAGTTCAACAAAATATTACATTACTAGTGATCTTGCTACTTTTACCTAGGTTTATTTCATGCAGCACAAGATTATAGTCAGATTACATCTTTTCGAAAATATGTCTTTGAAATTAGTTTGCATATTAAATACATATAAGCAAGCTATAGAGACAGTATTCTATCGTACAATGCGTAGCATGTATCGTGGGTCATATTCGATCTCTTAGGAACAAAGTTATCTCTAGTAGACTGTTCATCTCGAATCAAGACAAGTGCATCAAGTGGACTATTCAATTTAATGCAATAAGGGTAGCAACATATTCAAGTAAAACAGATATATCTTATTTAGCATTTATGACAAGAAACATAAGGAAATACAAGTGATCACTTATTTAGTGATCCTTACCCCTGGCCGAACGGTTATCCCTGTAGCAGACATACAAGTTAGCAACATTTGCATATATAACAATGTTCTTATTTCTTGTCCGTCTCTGCATCAAACGGTTAGGTATGCAAGAAGGCTAGCCTAGCATGCGCCCTAAATACATGGTGGTCCATGGGAAACCCATGAATAGTAGCAGCTGGGACTACAGCCCAGGCTAACTATTAGACAGGATACCCCCCTAATCACGAGAACTACAAGCCTCAGGGTGTTTCAATTATCTCCCCCAGGAACGAGCGGTCCCAGTGCCCCAGGAAACGCTCGAGAGATAAACCTTGTGCACAAGTTGTCCAAAGACCGATGCGATTCAATCAGATAAAGACTATATGATGCACAAGTCCGTGACAAGCAAATATGATATCAAGCGATAGAGCCAGAGCTCTCAATTCTCTTCTTTTTAATCTATTTGATAGGTTCGATACGTTCAATCAATTCGATCGGGTTGATAAGTTCAATCAATACGATAGGTTCGATCATTTCGTTAGGTTCAATCTTCTTTCTTTCGATTAATCGATATGTTCAATAGCATACTAAACAAGTTATTCAAACCGTTCTATCTATCAAGCATCAATGACAAGCAAAACGTGGCACGATTCTTCTATCTTCTTTCAGCTAAGCATGCAGTTCTACCCTAGTTTAGCATACGATGAAAATATATGAACATTCTTTTACTCTTGTTTATTAGCATAGCAGCGGTTCGTTCGATAGCGGTGTCCGTGTAACTAAGCATGCAACATTTCTATCTTTTCTTAGCATAGCAATGGTTCTATCTCTTTAGACAAGCATTCAAGTTCTCTAGTTAGGCAAGCAGATTCGTTTCAATGACAAGCAATATGAGTTCTCTTATTAAGCATGCAGAGTCAGGTTCTATCATTCTTCTTATGAAACTATCTTCTTAGAACAAGCAGTAGAAAACTCAGATTTATTATTAAGGCGTGCAAGAATCAGAGAATGAAGTTCTGCCCACTCACTTAGATCAATCGTCTTGTGTTTCGATCGGGGAATACTTCGAGAAGGCTTCCGCTCGAGCCAACAAAGCGATATGACTTGTACATAGTGCCTACGCGGAGCTGGGCACTACATTGTCCACCATCTTGTAAGAGTAACTTGACAAATTTTGTAACCCGGTGGTGGTGACTTTGGCCTTCACGTGTCCCCTCAAATCATCGAACCCCCATTGGTTGTACTTTTTTTCGTGGTTGATGACTGTTAAGAGATGGAGGCTATCCTGAAAATTAAACAACATAAATAGATAATCTAACTGTAAAATACTTAAAATTTAATTTATAATGAAATAATTAACTTGCAGGATCATTCCATATTTTATATGCAATATGGTTCTCGATCGATGGCAGCAAAGAGCAACCAAGTGGACGGGTCATCTCAGCTGGATGAGAGGAAGAATGTCCGAAACCATCATCCCGTGCTTTTTGGACATTCGAGACATCAACATCATCATCATCATTAGAAGAAGAACGGGTAACCGATCTCTTAGAACGAGTTGCAATCTTCTTCGTTCCACGACTTCTAAGCGTCTATGGTTATGCGATTGATACTGATACATCATCATCATCATCAAAAGAAGAACGGGTAACCGGTCTCTTAAAACGAGTTGCAGTCTTCTTCGTTCTAAGACTTCTAAGCGTCTCTAGTTCTGCGATTGATACTGATTTTTCAATAACGTGGGCTCCCTAACGTGCCCTGCGCTCAGACGCAGTAGGTCGCTTTCTTTTGGTTCCAGCATCAATTTCCTTCTCCTTCAGGTTGCGGCTATGAAGACCATTAAGAAACAACAATAAAAAAACACCGTTAAGAAACAATAATAAAAAATATAGGACTGTAGTAATTTCTGCAGGCCTGTATACTTAAAGGACTGTAGAAATTTTCTACAGTCATGTGTTCTTACAGGACTGTAGATATTTTCTACAGTCATGTGTTCTTCAGGCCCGAGTACACGATCCCTCATCCCTAAAACCCTAAAGTCTACGAATTAATTTCTACGTAAACATACATTGTGGATATATACTTCGATTAAATCATTTATAACATAGAGTAGAAGAAATTTTCGTTCATAAAACAAAAATTAGGAAAAAACTTTGAGATTGAGAAAAAAAATTTAAAAATTAAAAAACAAATTTGTACCTTAATTGAGAATATCTTTTTTGGGTGCCATCTCTAAAAAAAAAAATTCAAATTTTGGAAAAAAGATAAAAGTTTTGTTTGGATGAACAATATTGGGAGAGAATAGAGAGTTTTTGGATGGTTGGAAGAGTAGAGAGAGTTTTTGGTTGGAATATTGTGTAGGAGAGAGAGAGAGAGAGAGAGAGAGAGAGAGGGGGGGGGGGGAGGGGGGGGGGGGGTGTAAACTTGGTTAGTCCCAAGGCAAAATTAGGCTGTCCCGAGTAAGAACTCCTCTCTACTTGGCTGTCTCCGAGTAACGAATAGTTCCGAGTAAGAATATGAGTGCCCCGATAAAAAATTCTATATAATTAGTCTTATAAAAATCTAGTGTTTTTTAACCTCAAGCTATCAAGAGTTAAGAGTTAGAATTAGTTAGTGGACTCACGCTGGAGTTTTCTCATGCATTCTCCACTATCGATCCTTCACAATTGTGCATTTTTTACTATGAATGCACCGATACAAGATTTAGGCAAAATCTGCTATAATTCAAGAAGAGTATGATCACAATTATCTAATTTTTCCAGTGCACTGTTAGTGAGAAATTTGCAGTTGGAACTCTCTTTAAACTATCATCCAATTTCCCACTCAAAGCATCCACCACCGCCCGGCAAACTATCGTCGGCACCGCCCTCCGAGTCAACAATGCATCTGTTGACAATGTCCTCTAGATCCCTACTGCCGCCTTCCTCTCGACATGCCTTTAGCAGCATTCTCCGTGCCTCATCATCTAGCTCCATTACCAAATCCTCAACCATATACTCGACTCGTCTGCAATCTAAGAGCTCCATCAAGCATCGGTAGTGCTCGACTCCCGGCACTACCTCGTACTTGTCGACGATGTACCTGAACCACCTGAACCCCTCCTCCACCATCCCTTCCCTTGCGCAAGCGCACAGCACGCCGACAAGGGTGACCCCGTCAGGCTCCACGCCCTCCTCCCTCTCCATCCTCGCAAACAGCTCCACCGCCTTCCTCCCGTACCCGTGCACACCGAAGCTCGTGATCATCGAATTCCACGTCGCGACACTCCGGTCCCGCATTCTCTCAAACACCCCGACGGCGTCCTCTAAGCCGCCGCACTTGCTGTACATGTCGATCAACGCCGTGCCAATGTAGACGTTGCCGGTATCGAGACTGCCGTTCTCGCGTGCATACTCGTGGATCCACCTGCCCAACGACAGGCTCCCCAGCTCGCTGCAGGCGATCAGCAGAGCGACCAACGTAAAGCCGTTCGGCGTCACGTTGTCGTCCAGCATCCGTCGGAAGAGCTCCAGCGCCTCCTCGGGACGCCCGTTCCTGGCGAAGCCGTCGATCATGGCGGTCCAGCTGACCACGTTGCGGGCCGGCATTGCTTCGAAAACCCGTCTGGCTTCGGAGAGCCGGCCGGATGCGGCCAGCCCGGAGAGCAGCGCGGTCCAGGAGACGACGGTCCTCACGCGCATTCTGTCGAACAGCTTGTGGGCGTAGTCCGGGCAACCGCATGATAGGTAGAAGTGGATTAGGAGGTTGTGGAGGAAGAGGTTGTTGGAGAAGAGGCCGGTTTTGATGGAGTGGGCGTGGACTTCTTTGCCCTTGGCGAGGCAGCGGAGGCCGACGCAGGCCTTGAGGGCGAAGGAGAAGGTGAACCTGTCGGGGGCGACGCGGCGGAGGAGCATGCGGTTGTAGAGGAGGAGGGCGCGGAGGGGGGAGGAGTTGGAGGTGTGGGCGCGGATGAGGAGGTTCCATGCGAATGTCGGGGGAGAGGGGAAGTGGGCGAGTAGTACGCGGAGGGAGAGGTCGGGGCGGCGGTGGGAAGAGTAGAGGCGGATGAGGGCGGCGGCGAGGGCGGGGTCCGGGGAGGGGAGGTGGCCCGAGCGGAGGATTTGGGCGTGGATCTGCTTGGTCTGGGATGGGGAGGAAGAGGAGGTGCTGAGGAGGAGGAGGAGGGACTTCCGGCGGACGGCGGAGCGCGACGGATATGGCGGCGGCGGGTGGATATTGTTTGGGTGGCAGTTCTGAGTTGGGCCGGCGAGTATCGGTAGGGCCATTTGGAAGTGGAGCGCGCTGCCACACACATTTGTGGGTAGGAGGAGGTGGATTTGGTGGCAGCGGGCGAGCGATGGGCTTCAAACTGTAGTAGGGCCTTCCTCTGCTCCTTTTTTTTTTATAAAGTGGTCTCAAAAATTATTTGGTAAGAAAAAATTAAAAAGTTATTTTCAATTTGAGTTAGGTTTTGAAAGCACTTAATTTATTGATTTTTTTTTTTCCTAACGAAGACGGATTTAAAAAATCAAAATAACAATAAACTGGAACGAAAATGGGAGGTCCCCGGCTCTACCCACCACGTTGTAATCCCTATTTGTTGTTGCTTTGAAAAATAACAATAATTAAAAAAAACAAGTATTAAATTGCGTTTGGACTTGTTTATACAAGCATATTTCTGCCTTCTTTGTCTTGGAAAGCAGTTTAAAGCAATTTGGTAACAAGAGTTTATTAAATTACTTTAGAAAAAATAGTATATTTTTGGAAAAAAATAGTATATTTTTGGAAAAAAAAATTTGACAACAGCCTCTCACATGCTGTCAAAATTGTTTTTATTGTAAAAAATTGAAAAGTAACAACAATTTCAAACAGCTCTTATAATGAGTTTAAAATTGCTTAATATGCCCTTTTCTCTTTATATTTTCTAAAAACAATCTAAAAAATTGTTTGATAACAATATTTTACTGAAAATAAATATTGTGAAAAGTCAATCAGTATAAGACATCTTTTAAAAATAATTGGAAAGCCAATGTCAGAAGTTGTGTCTGCTGTTTTCAGAAAGAATTAACAATTCCCAATCATACCTTCATTAGCACATAATGTTTTCTAGATAGTAGTCCCATAAAACAGAAATAGTCAAAATATCATTTTGGTTTTATATATGGATGGTGAAGAGGAGGAGGAGGAGGATTGGAGAGCTTTATTTAGTGTTTTAACTGTGGTCAAGCAAGGCCCATGTTATCAACTCTGTGGGCCAAATGTCTTAAGGTGCGAGTCTGGCCCAACATAACTTTTCTTTGACCTATTTTTTGCTAAATCCAAATATGAGTAAGGTGGTCAAAAGGATGGTTTTTGATAGGATTCCCAGTTATTGCCCACAATCAATGCTATATATGACTATACGAGGGACATCATTTATTAGTAGATGAATTCTAGTGGTTGTTGGGTGTTGACAGCCATCAATATATTGAGACTAAACAGAGAAGATAGATAACTAAGTAGTGATATTAGGTTTCTGGGATAATCTTTGGTGTCTCTCTCTCTCTCTCTCTCTCTCTCTCTCTCTCTCTGCGTGTGTGTTAAGATTTTTTGATCAATTCCTTATGCATTATGTGGTATGTTTTGTGTCTTCGTTTCCCTCCAAGACCCAACTAGCAGAACCTCATCCCTAGATGTGGCATTGTGATGGCTTTTGGCTTGATTAGCCTAGTCGAAATTGGGTTCGAAAGGAAATTTTCTTCCGATATCGATATGAGCGAGACAATGAATTGAGATCCTACTCCAATCTATGAATTGAATTGACTTATGTTGGAATTGAGTCCAAAAATACAGTTAATCGTGTCCCAGAGAATGAACTCTATATAAAGACATTTTCTTATCATTTTCATTGTTAATCTTTTCGTTGTTGACTTTTCATTGATGGCTTTCGTTGTTGGTTTTTTCGTTACTTGCTTTTATTGGTTGTTGCCTTCATTTTGAATACTGAAAGAAAGAGACAGGAAGATATAAGAAGAGTGTTGAACCTCTGAGTGCAATTAGAGGAGGAACATAGACGAGACTTGATCGATGTTGTAGAAGCATAAAATTGCACATGTCGCGGACAACTTTTCTTTTTAAAATTTTAATATAGCGAACTTTATTTAACAAAATTTTGGACTTTCTTTATATTTGAGGTTGACTCCTTCTATTAAATTTTTGTGCCCGCCCCTGCTTTTGACCATAAAAGCCTACAAAATCAAAAAATAGAAATTTTAAGACAATGTAATTGTACTAAAAATAATAAAATAATCATAATAATCATATAAAATTGTACTAAAATAATAAAATTTTATATAAAAAAATCCAATCGTCCATATTAAGAACTAATTAGTTAATTTACGGTATCAACCCTCACAACTCCACTAAACACGACTAAAAGTTAATAAATATATATATATATTTTTACTAATAATGTCCTTACTAAAGACGTTTTTTGCGTTTATTTTTATGCAGCAAAAAATGTCCTTAGTAATTTTTATTTTTATTTTTAAAATTTTTTTATCAAAAAGTTTCGAGAATTGAAGCAAAGAAGAGACGACTTTTAAAACTTGTTCATGCTGCTATTTTTTGAGAAGCAATAATGTGTTAGTCTCGGGGCTTAATCAAAAGATGAATGAACAAGGCCAATAGAGCTTCTGATAAACTTTGCAGTCTATCCTCTATTGATCCTGATGTTGTAGTCAAAACTTATATGCTTTAGCAAACAAGTTTGCCTTCCGATTCCAACGATTTACTATATGTAATATTCCTGATTATAACTTGTTTACAAGAACGCAAAAATCAGAAAACAATCTATGTGCTTCTTTGCAATCGCAGTTGTAGACGGACATAATGAGTTACAACTAGAGGAGAAAGTAGAAGAGAAAGTAGAATGATAATGGCTTGCTGGGGTGATGAAGATCACCGTTGCTCAAAGCAAGATTTGTCCCACATGATCTGCTCCCAGGAACCAACAAGTTCTCGAAGAACTTCTGGAATACTCGTGTCACCTCTTCTTAACTCGTGATCTCCCTGGACTCATATGGCGCAACCTCACAACCTCCCTCTATATTTTTCTCAGTTTCGGTCTCTCCCAAAGAAGGCTGAAAAGAGAGTATTTATAGAGGAGTATGGCCACCCCTTCGGTTATAAAAGATAGGGACAAATTTAAATCGAATCCCATAAAAATCAAATTTCTGATTTAAATACTCGATCTTTCTATAATTGCCGAGCATCGCAGCACGCATAGCCGCGCATCGCCCGCTCAGCTCCTTGCTCATGTGTTACACCCGTTCCTAGATTTGGTATTCTTGAATTTTTAATATTAAATTTTTTTTCTGTAGATGTATTCATGATGTATTTACATATTGGTTCATGTTAAATATGTTGTATTTATTTAATTATATTTCTGTTTATTGTGGGAGACTATCCGAGAGCAGTAGTGAACACCTTGGCAATTAACATGGACCCGTACTAGGACCAGTATATAAAATGGATATCAGACCCGGTTCACTCTTGGAACCACTAAGCCTATTTTGGATGGTTGAGATTTGGTTGAAGAGTGTCATGACTTAATCCTAGGGGTAACCTCATTTCCCCACTTGGTATATATATATATGATTTTCTCTCTGCTCTCTCATTCTTTCTCATTTTTACTTCCCTTCTTTTTCTTCTTCCTCCTTCCCTCAAGAGCTCCCAACCGAAACTCTAAGCCCTAGCCCTAGACTTAGTTCTAGGAAGAGGTTTGTTAGTCCAACAAAGCAAGTACATCTTGCACAAAGTGGTAAAACCATAAATTTTTTGAAATTTTCATATGTTTAGTAAATTAAAATATGTTTGATGGAAAATATTTTTCTTGATGTCCTCATTAGTTTTAGTTCTTGGAGTTTTTGGTTTTAAAGAACGATTTTGAGTAGATCTGCGTTTTAAGATTTGGGTTTTTATGTGTTTTATGAGTTTTTTTTTGTTTTGATCTACTAAAACTTAGCATTTTCGAAAACTAGTTGTTCCTTATGTTAGAGTATTTTATTTCGAGCAATTTGGCTTTTGTTTCACTTGAATTGGAGTTAAAATAAAGTTTTTATGAATTTTTTTTGGATTTTTGGAGATTTTCTGCCATGGCTGAACTTGCTGTCTGGAGAAGACAAAGTTCGCATGCGGCCAGTGAGTTATGCGGCTGAGAGTGCCATGCGGCCCGAAAGGGTTATGCGGCCTGAACTCTTGCTGCATACTGATAGCATGCGTCCATCTTGTTGGACGCATGACTGTTGATTTACACAAGTGTCCTTGAACACATTGTGCTTTTACTCGCTGAACGAATGAGATTTTGCTAAGTCTGAGAAGAACTCCATGCGGCATTGAACTTTATGCGGCACCGACACCCATACGGTTTGGAGAGCATGCGGCCCCTATTTCTTGGGCCCGTGGCTCTGAACCGTTGGCACTTATTTCTATAATTTTGTCTTTTCTTCCTGACACACTTTATGGCTTATCACATCAGTCATATCAGTTACTTTATGTCAAATTACTAACACTTCATTAATTATCCATCACTTCTACACTTGTTCCAAGGAGTGGACTTTGCCTTGATGCTATGCGGCATCGACTTCTATGCGGCACCTGCCTCATGCGGCAAGCAGTGCATGCGGCCTGGAGGCCTGACTTCACGCGACCAGCTCGTTCATGCAGCCAGTTGGTCCATGCGGCCAGTGCTCATGCGCCTGATCAGTGCATACAGCCTGTCTAATGCAGCAATCCATGCGTGCACTTTTTGTCACTACCCGCACCCGGTGTAAGGGTAATAGTTGGAAACAACGCCCAGCCTACGCCGCAGAATTGGCGGTAGAACGCTGTCTAGATAATCTATCTAACAATATAATGAACCACCAATAATGATAGTATACTCAATCACAGAACTAAGATAGAAATGAGCATGAATCAGATAAAGAATAGAATAGTCACAATACAACTCATGAGTCTAAAATAATACATCAATGAGTCTGAAGAAGTAATAAAATAAGCTGGAGACAAATCCAGTACAAAGAATACTACGAAGCTACAACTCCAGGGTTAACTGTCTCAGTTGGGATAAGTCCCTCTTGAGCTAGGGTCTCAGAATCTAAACCCACAACATCCTGGGGTCCATAAAAGGTAGGGTACCACTCCTCAGTGTCATCTGGAAAAATATATCCAGTCAGGAAAGGAGCAGAGTACATCTCTAACAGCAGTTCTTATTAATGATAAAAACTATGTAACAATAAATAGCTGTGGATAAACAAGATGCACAATAGATATAAGAGATATATATATACAAATAAGGAAATACTGGAAATAAATACAATAATGAACAATATGCCAATGAAACAATAATACTAATGACTAAGTGTGTGAGTACTAGCTTAACATGTGATCGGCTTGGGCAAGATGCAATACGGCCTGGCTATTCATACGTGCGGTGCATGATCAACACTATTCAGTAATCAGTACTTTATTCAATAGGAATATTGATCACATATCTATACTAATACTCCCCACCCCGACTTGTATAATAGATTCAACCACGGTATGTTATGGCACGAGATTCCCCAAGAAGATAGCGACTCTTCCCAAGAATCGGTGTCTGTACATGTACAAGATAACCAATGAAACAATACTTGTACCATATACACCATATACCAAGGAATAACATCTCATGACGAGATCTGGATATACCAATCCGTGTAACCATAGTGTCAAGAGAACATGGATATCTACACTAGATACAGTGAACATAGAGGATATCATAAATGAGAAACTATCAGAGAATGTACTCGCCTGAAGTCCAATGAACAGTCTCACAAATGTCTGACTCGGTGCCTCAAAGACCTAGATATGGAATACAACATCAATACAAGGTCCCGAAAAGAGAATAAGTTAAACTAGTCAACTTCTAGGTCAATAAGTCAATTCTAAGTCAAAAGTCAATTATGGTCAACTCTAAAGTCAACTAAAGTCAACTATGGTCAACTATGGTCAAACCAAGGTCAACTATCTATTTTTAGGTTGCACAAGTCTAGCACCAAAATCTTGGATCAAAATACAAAAATCTAAGTCATAGAAACCACAACCTAAAATATTAGGATACCGTATCTTCGGATACGTGAATCCAAGGTAAACCTCACATCGTTAGGGCTGAAAACATCCACTGGGGGCACCAGAGCTTGTCATAACTCGCGCATGCTGCTATCTATAGTGTGTTCTCGTGTTGCGATGAGCTATATCAACAATAAAGTATATAATATAGAATATTAATTACAACAATTAGGAACCATAGTTTTGAACCAACTTGGTATCCACACAAAGTTACAAACTCGATACCCAAATCCCGTATCTTGAGTATCCCACTTACCTTGGTTTCCACAAGGTAATGCTCAAGATACCTTGATGTAGTATTTACCGTTATACATAATATAATATATACAAACTAATATTATACAATTAAGAATATAACAATACTAGTATTATATCTCACAATAAATACATATAGATATACATATATATATATATATAAATATAATATATAAATTATATACTAAAACTGCCTAACTGTCACTGAAAACAGTGTGGAAAAACACTGATTTTTCAGTAAACAGACCTTCAGTGACAGTTCCAACTGTCACTGAAACGCCGTCGCCATTGCTGCTGTGTAAATGCACTGCTGCCACCCTATTTGTGACAGTTCTCAACTATCACTAAACCGACTGTCGCCGCTGCTGCTTAATAATTCCCGCCCGCCGCTGCTGTGTAATTAATGACAGAAACTGTCATTAAATCTGCCATTAATGCTACAGCGGCTGCTGCTGCTGCTGGAATTTAATGACAGAATCCGTCATTAAATGCCGCTGTTGCCAAAAGAATAATAATATACATAACTTATATATATATATATATATATATATATATATATATATATATATATATATATATATATATATATAAATCAATTAAATAAATATATACTTCTATATATATATAATCCAACACATATATATTATATACATCTATATAAATAAATACTAATAGCTATAATACACATCCTATGTACTAATGTACATATTACAACATGGTTAAAAGTACACATACATAAATATGTTTAATAAAAATACATCCATTCATATATATATAAATAATCATATAATAATTATAAATAATATAATTACTTAATTAAACACATATATATTTTATAAAACATTTTCATATAATTTATATTACTAACATAATTTGTAACATATATAAATGCATGTAAAAGAAAGCTACATATATATTTATACATTATACTAGTACTTATCTAATACATAGATCTATGCTACAATAAATACCATAATAAATATACTATAATAAATATGTAACATCTTAATTATAATTCAAGAATTAAAGCACAAATAATTAGATCTACACATAAACACACACAAATGGAGAGTATCACACCGTATCCCACTAGATCTAGGATACGCATGCGACACGAGTCCAACACACAACCAATTGTACCCCGAAGGATACAAACAAGTCACAAATATTATTTATGAATAAATCAAAGTGTCAAATATAGATCTATGTGTCCGTGTTAAAATACGACATGTACAAAGTCCCGTGTAGGAGGAAAAACCCCCAAAACAACACGTATCACCAAATTGTTGGGATACGACCTACACGTACCAAATTATGGACACGACACTAGCCCCAAACACATAAGCACATGCCCAATTGATCTATAGGATCAATTGACACACACAACAAAATGTCAATTCGGAATTCCTCCAAAATTGACACAAAAAGTACCATAACTTTCTCCATGGGTCTCCTATGAACACAAAACCAAGTCCTATGGGTAGTACATACATATGGGTTGATTTTACATGATTAAATCTCAGATTTAGAAGCTATTTTAAGGGAAAAAACTAAATTATACCTATTGGGAGATAGATTCCCGATGAAACCTCCAATTGAGATAAAATTGCTTCCAAATTGTAGATCCTTGCTCCTCTTTCTAGATCCTTGCTTTCTCCTTCTAGATCCTTGCTTCTCAACTTTCTAATGGTGAATTAGGAAGGAATTGGAATGAATTTGGTAGGGAAATAGAATGGGAATGAAAAGAAATTGGTAGTGGGAAATTTTAGATCTAGATTTGGAATAAAAATAAGAGGAGAGAGAATTTCCCCCTCTTTTAATAAGCCGGCCCCTACCCCTTCCTCAAGCAATTATGAAATGTCCAATATACCCCTTGGGGCCTCTTATGAAGAAATAATTAAGGAAGGAAGCTTCTAGTATAATGATTTAATTAATTTAATCCATCTCCTTAACAATGGGCTTTCTAAATGGGCCAAGTCTAACTAATTAATTCATGTTGGTCCATGAGTCCAAACTAAACTAGTTGGGTCCACTAATACAAGTCCAAAATAATTAAATAATATCTACCAATAATTAAATAATACAACCAATAATTATTTACCATGCACAATATTTAATTAAATAGGAAAAAACTAAAATACCCTTTCCTAAAAAATATGGTAGTGACACTTTTCATGCGCGTATATGATCCTATACGACCCTGGTAATCTATGTACATGTTCTACGATTTCTTACGTTTAATTATTTTATTTGGAATATTTTTTTCTATGTGGTTGGTCTTGACAATTTTTTATTATTGGTCCTAAGGAAGAGTGGACTTAGTAAACCAGACTTATGGACTAAAATTGTCTATGTGCATAACATAACATTATGCTGACCCCACTAGATGTGGATGTCATACTGAATCAATACCTGCTAAGTGGACTCTGTCCTATGGACTATATCTTACTTTTTTTTCGTTGGATAGGGTAAGGGGTGTAGTTCTACTCAAAAGACGGTCTGCGATCCCGGTCCTTGTTTGGTTTAAGGGTCGTCGATCTACCTCATAGTGGTTTATACAATTCCCCTTTTTTTTTTGAAGGCATTGCATAATTGTTAATTTGAGGATAATTAGTAGATTAGTTACCTTTGCCTTTGACCGTTGAATAAAGTAAGGGGCGTAGTTCTGCTCCAGAGATGATTTGTAATCTCCGTCTTTATTTAGTTTAAGGATTGTGGATCTGCTCCAGAGTAGTTCACACTTTTTCTTACCCACATTCGGTGGCATAATCATTAATTCGAGGATTTCATAATTTAGACTTCCAATTGATTGATATTTTGTGTACCTGATTTAAGGAGATTATATTTTGACCAAGTGTCTCCATGTGATAAGACTCATATGACCAACTGTAAGTTTGGTAATTCGACCTAATTTCTTGTACCCGTGATATTATACTTGCTATATGCTATGAGATTACATGTTTCAGGTTGTGCATGGAGAATGAGGAACAAACAGTTGGGATGCGCTTGAGTTAGCGATGGGTGTATTGAAGGGTAGCGAGCATGGACTACGACTTTTGAAAATACATTGGAGATGTTGGTTGAGCAATGAAACATGATCTGGTTTGGAGGGGCAATACGATGGAGTCACAAACTGAAAAGATTTCGAATATTGGCGCTCGAGAAGTTTGATTCAGAAGTTTAGCGGAAGTAAAATTTGGCGAAATGGTGTAACGATGGTGGATGGATTATCTGGAAGGCGTGAACGAGCATGAGGTAAGTCTAGTGGATGTTAAGTCAGATTAGAAGTTAACACTTGCAGTACTGAGACGGATTGAGGCAACGAATAATGGTAATATGATTTGAGATTATTTTAGAACTTGTGCACGAGTTATTGAGAGTGTGTGGACTAATCAGAACATAAAAAAAATCAAGATGGACTAAGGAATGGAACAAGAACAAGAATTATGATAGATAAACTTTTGAAGATAGCTAAAGGAGAGAGCAATGTTGAAGCAAATTACTGTGCTGCTCGAGCAAGTTGGACGTATACTGTAAAGCATGGCATACGAACGAGAATGGAGCAAGTCTATGATTTTAGGAATTATTGCAAATGGTAGTACGAGAAGTCGAACAAGGTGGTTTAGAATTTTGATGGATTCAAGACAGAACGATGGATTGATGGAAGACGGTTTTCACGAGTGCAGTTTGACGAATTATGGCTTGCATAGATAGTAAGACAATAGGTGGTTAAGCGGCATTTGGTTGACAGATTCATCAGAGGTAGTGCATAAAGTTCTCAGAGTCAGAAGTTCATTCAGATAGAATGGTTGGATTATGGCTAAGATTTGCAGAGGAGATATAGCACAGTTCGTAGTAACTGTCCATCGTGGTGACTTACAATTATCGAGCGCAGTATCAGGACAGTTGACCCTAGCGACTTGACCGCCAAATCATAGATGAATATTGTAGACCCATGGAATGACCCTTGCGATGGCGCATTTGGGATGTGTCGAGGGTGGATGTGAGTGGTGTATATTGGAGATAGGTCTAAATGAATGAGTGTTGGATTTGAGAGATCCTTGGGATATCCTTTAACTGAAGATGCAACTGGAAGATTGAAGCGATGGTGAAAATAGCCCAAGTCAACTGATTAGATTCAGAGTCACATATTTTTTAATATGGCATCACCTCTGACTCGTCGTGCCCTGGAAGGGAATATCATTCTTATGAATTGATGACTGTGTGACTAGATTTGAGAAGTTGAAGCAGCGACTCGTTCAAATTTGATCCTTGTACTACCGGATGGGACAGACGTACCTCAGATCTATAAGATGCATCAAAACTTAGTCTGGGATGCGTGCTCAGACAGAAGGTAAAGGTGATATCCCGTGCTTTAAGGCAGTGGAAGAAGCGCGAAGAACTATTTCATGCGCGACCTAGGAATTATGGTGAGTGTGTCCACGTTGAAATCGTGATGACACTATCCCTATAGCATGGCAGTGAAATCTTCGTGGATCACATGAACCTCAATATAGCTGTTCACCCAGAGAAGTATTGAGATTGAGGAAGAGGTGTTTGGCTGAGCTGATCTAAGAGCATAGTTTGATGTATGGGTAAGTTGTCTAGCGGGGGTAGTATCAGTTGTAATGATCGTTTGGAGCATAAGATAATATTTGGAGATAGTATATGCAGAATATTATGCGATTGGAGTCATGCTAGAGTTTGGTTGGTTGAGCTTGGACGGTGCTAGTGTGAATTCAGAGATAGTCGGATGGATTGAGTTGGAACACGAACTGATTGGATCAAGTATAGAGATTGTATTGTGCGAATGAGTTATGGAATGAACATCATGATTGGTTCAATCGGGAGTAAAGTGAATGGATGCCTCAGACATAAAGATACCCTTGTAACTTGTCTAAATTTGCTATCGCTAAACTCGGCTGAATTGCAAGTATTTCAGGGATGCCTTAAATATATGTATGATCCAAACTAAGCAATATGATAAATTTGTATTTAGCTCCAAGGAGGATGTGGGAATATAGAATTTGTGCGAGCGTTCAGCGCGAGCGAGATATTGAGTCTAGATCAAAAAATTATGAGTTGCATGGAGCGGAGTTATGAATTGGACAAGCGGCATGCGAGTAAGGAATGGATACTGGTTTTGTTCGAGGATGAACCTGATTCTAAGTGGTATATTATGTAATGCCCCACAACCGCACGGTGCATTACGCTGAGTCGGATAATGGAGCAATAGCTAGTTATATTTTGATTTATGGGATTTGGGAGCAAGTATTGATTTAAATTAGTTTTATGTGCAGATCGTAAGCGAAGTTTGATGGAATCAGGTGTTCGTTCAGAACAGTAGTAGGATAGCTAGATTGGAGCGATAACGCCGTCTTCCTTAGTCTGATCAAACGGATGATTTGGATAGCACGGCCTGCTCGCATGGTCATACCAATTAAGTAGATTGTTCTTTGCATCGGACCATAGGTTCAAGGGATTGGCCATATCGGCAAGGCAGGTGCTTAACGGAATCAGACTTGATGAGTAGGCTCTGTCCTATCTTCTATACTCTTTTATGCCTAATAATATGGAACACATATAATGTCATGAATACTTGGACTGGAACATTGGAATCACTAAACTGTTGTATGCATAGAGTGTGCGTCGTTTGGTTGGATATGATTTATGGCTTGAGTTGGTCTTGCGTTTGGGCAGTTGGAGCTTGAGTGGATCACCTTGGTTGGAAATATCGAGGCATTTCGGGCGGGCGGGCGGGCGAGCGAGCGTGCATCCATGCACGAGTATCATTTGGGCGCTTTGTCAAGCAAAACGTGCTGTTATGGTTCAAAATCGGACAATTGTATCGGTGAGGGCATTGTGTCACTGTTGGGACATTGTGCCACGGAGCTTTCAAATTGATGGGTGTTTCACCAATTGGAGTATTGTATCGAAGCGGCATAGTGCCTATGGGGATAACTTAAGATGGTACCTTGGGCTATTATTGGAGAATGGTTATGGATAATTGGTTGGATTGAGGCGAGTATCGTTTGGTGGGGCAAGAAGACTCGATTCTCTAGTCATACCTACTTGGTTTTTGCATTGGTCACGGACAACATGTAGCACAGAAGGTTTGGTTTCCTTGAATGTGATATGCTCCGAGGCACCAGGACTGTTCGGCCATGAAGAAGAAAAATGGTAACATACCTTCGACGCGGTATCAGTAGTTCGATACGATCAGGCGGACTAGCTACTCAGCTCTGGATCGGGTAGAACTGTAGTTGATTAGTCCTTTATGGCTTGTCCAGTGATTTCAAATAGATAAAAGTTAGTTTGCTTTGCTTTGCTTTGATTTAGTTTTGTTTGGTTTGTGCTTTTCGTGTAGGCGGTGCCCAGAATACCTCGGACTAGAGTGTGCATATCGATGATTGGATTAGTAAGGCTTGGATTGTGGCATGATTTGAGGATGGTTATTGAGGCTTGGATTATGATTCGATAGGTTCACGCGTTGCTTGGGTTTGAGTAGTTCGATTTGCATGCTAGTTTCCTATGAGTTGGATATATCTGCTTGTATATTTGCTTGAGTTGAATGCTTGTATGCTTAACCTGCTTTACAGTTTTTCTTAACATGTCATACCTCTGCCATGAAATAAATTTCGGATTCAAGTAGAAAGATCACCATATAACTGTTTGCATTCACTATTCTATTTAGTGTCGGTTTAGACGAGTGGATTACCCCGCTTACCAGTATAACTGTGTACTGACCTACGTTGTGGGCATTATTTTAGGTACGCAGGTATAGTGGTGCTGCTTGGATATACGGGACCTGATGTATGGAACTGTAAGTAACTTTGTGGGCAAGAGAAAGAGTAAGAGTGTTACATCGCCTTTGCGGCAAATCTCCTTCGTGGCATTTTTATTTGGACACTATCAAGAACTTTGCTACGTATACTCTGATGTGTGCTTGGTACACAATACTTGACTTTCGCTGCAACTTGGTCATTTTGATGATAACTATGATGTTTGATATCATTGCCTTGTGCGAGCGCAACTCCAGGCTCGCATGACATCACGTTTCGATGAGAACGATTATCCTACGGGAGCGCTATAATGTGGTGATTCATGTTCAGCAGGAATGATCGAGCTTGCGAAAGATTGGGACATGACACTAGGAACATGAACTATTATAGTACGATGGTTCAACCATTGTCCTTGTTTGGTTGTAGGGTTGCGCCTATGTTTTACAATAGGCCATGGACCGAAGCTACATACTATATATATCTGTATCTTAGTTTACATTATGGCTTATGTATTTTGTTTTTTATTGTGATTTATGACATCTGTTAGTAGCCTAAGGACGTGGACTATCATGGTATAGTGGTTCAACCCTTGTCCTTTTTTGGTTGTAGGGTTGGACTATTCTGCTACGATAGGCTATGGACCAAAGATACGATACAGACATATGTGGCGTGTCCATGATTAGTGAGTTGTACCCTAACTCAACGTAGTATGGCACCCCTTGTCCTTGTTTGGTTGTAGAGGTGTCCTACTGCTTCGATGAAAGGTTATACGCTTACAATTTTGGAGCGGATTATATTTTATGTACTTTATTGGTTTTTGCTTCATTCGCTTGTGCTCCTTTGTGATACTTGCTATCGGGGCCTGAACCCGCTGGTTTTGTTTGGCCAAGTTTAGTAGCAGAGCCCGAGGATCCTGTCCTATATCTTCCATTGGCGCACACCCGGAGGATGTTCGTCGAAAAACTTGAGTGGGTTCCTTTTTCCTACTATGAGTATTAGTTTGTATTAACTTTTTGGCATTTAACCGATGGCACATGTTAGCCGGTTTATCTGGATATTAGTTTCTCTACATGATTGTATATTATTCAGACCACGATTGACTAACAGTCATGTACTCTTGACAATGTACTAGTGGACCATCCTGTATAACTAGTTTCATGATCATTCCGATAGAGCGTCAGGGACGCCTAATTGCTTTATCTTACATATTCATTCTTATTATTTTTTGGTTGATGATTGAGACATAGATATTCTTGACCATAGATGACTTGATTGTAGCATACATCCCCTTGTCACTAGACAACATTAGCATATTGTGGCTTACTTCGGTATTCTGTAATGTGTGGTTGGTTGAGTCACTTTCCCGCTCTCCAGTATTCTGATTCTGGGGTGTGACATCATGTGCTCTCAACCACGCTAGCAACGACGTATGCAACTCACGCATAAAACGAGCACAACTAATGCGCACAAGCGCCAGGCGCTTATGCCGACGTACTAAGTGCAAAGTGCGCCAACAAAGTGCCACTTTGCACCCTTGAGCCCGAGTCCGAGTCCGAGTCTGAGTTCAAGTCCGAGTCTGAGTTTCGGGCTTAGCTCCTATGGAATAAATTCCAATAGCATAACAAAAAGCTTAAAAGCTTCCATGAAGGAGTTAATCCTTTTTTATCCTAATAAAATACCCCCATATGGCACCCATGTGCCCCACCATACACCATGTGCATACCTCAACACAAGCAAAGCATTATATTGAGATACCTACTTGGTTATGTAGCCAATGTGGGACTATCTTTACTAGTTCAAAGGCAAAAATACCAACAATCTCCATCTATCTCAATATATGGGTTGAGCGTTCCTCACAGTGACCGTCCATTGTGCATTAGGATATATGTCGCTTCAACTTGAATCTTCCCGCATGGGTGAAATAACAATACGATACAAGAATGTACTAAGCCTTGAATTCTGTACCATAGCTACAATTCTTTCCACTCACATAATGACATCAGTTGTGCTTCCTGTTGCACATTAAAGGCCCTGTGTATGCCTGGTTTTGGTGTATGTATCTTTGGCGTCTATAAGTTTACCCTCAAGAGACGTCATAGTTCACTTTCCATACATTCTAAGTGAGTTCTTTTAAAGAGTCATTGGCATAAAGTCTTGCGCTTCCTTGCGGTGATACTCTGCTATGACATACCCCAAAGCCGAGGTCCCACCTCATCATGGTGTCATCCACTGTAGCATGAGGTCATTGCCTCTTTGTAGTGCCAAACTACCCAGCATGAAGTCTTGTACTTCCTTGCATTGTTACGCCGTTGTGACATGGCTCGTTAACCCAAGACCTTACCTCTTAGTGGTGTTACAGCACTGTAACATGAGGTCACCGACCTCTTTTTAGTGCTGCCTACCACTCTTCATTCTACATCATTAGGCCACCTGCTTATATGCGGTGCTACATTGCTGTGACATTTCTTGCGAAGTTAAGGCTTTACCCTCCTCTTGAGGTGACTAATCGTGACGCCATCCCACTGTAGCATGGAGTACTCTGCTCCTTTGTAGTGCTGTGCTACCATGCTTCATGTAAAGCACACCAGATATTCCAAATATTCGAGAACTCATTAAGGCGTCTAAGTCATCCTTCCACAAGACTTTGTTCTATACAAAGAACAAATAGTAGACAATAGTGGTTCTGGGTCCGTAATCCCTCAATGTCTCAAAGGACTATCCAATGTTCCTGATATTCTTTCAGTCGATGATCCTTTTTTGAATCAAAAGCTAGATGTCTAGTAGATTTTTTTTTGAACTAATAGCATAAAACTTTTATGGTAGAATTACAAAGACAGAATATTAAAATATCTTCAAGCCCATTTTAATTTTTGTGTCCTCGACCAGTTGGCGCTTGAGAACTTCGGTGAACGGATCGGCCAGATTCTTCTGACTCCGAACATCAAACATGATAATAACTCCAGTCTTGATTAGATCATTCATTTTCATGTGCCATAGTCACACAGTCCTCTTCTTGCCATTGAAGAGGTCATTTGATGCTACCGCTTTAGTTTCCTGGTTGTCGCAGTATATTGGTACCGCCAAAATCTATGTACCACCCACTAAAAAATCATACATGAGCTCCTGAAGCCACTCTGCTTCATCCGTTGCAGCTGCTAGTGTATAGAACTCAGATTACATTGAGGAATGAGAGAGCATTATCTTATTCTTTAACTTCCATGATATAGCAGCTTCACCCATGGAGAAGACGTATCATCATGTGGACATTTCGCTCTCTACTTCTGAATACCGACTTGCATTACTGAAGCCTTCCACTATTGTCGGATATCCGTTGTAGTGCAATGCATACTTCTGAGTCCTCTTGAGATATCTCATTACTCTCTTCACAGTCTTCCAGTGCTACACACCCGGGTTGCTCGTGAACTGACTCAGCATCCCCACAACAAAATCTATGTCAGCTCTTTTGATAGTTGTTGCATACATCAAACTCCCGATGACGCTTGAACACTCCAGCTGTCTGACACTTTCTCTAGAATTTGGCTTCAGCTTCTTGTACACATGTACGGAGTATCGATCCTTGGAAGATCCTGATAACCATAGCATGTGAGCATATTTTTAATATAATGAGACTATGACAGTGCTACTTCAGTGTCCGTCCGGATGATCTTTATCCCCAGGACATCGTTAGCTTTTCCTAAGTCCTTCATACTGAACTTAGATGAGAGAAACTTCTTTGTCTTGAAGATCCATTTGTATCTGATTACTTTAGCTCCTTTAGGCAGATCGACTAACACCCAAGTGTTGTTGGAGGTTATTGAGTCATACTCATCATTTATAGCCTCCCTACAGAAGACAACGTCTCTGGTCTTCATCGCCTTATCATAGGTAAGTGGATCTGCTTCCACATGATAGGTGACAAAGTCATCTCCGAAGTCCTTTTGTCTCCTTACCCGCTTAGCTCTCGGTTCTACGAGTTCTGGTTCGAACGTTGTCTTTGGAACAATAACTTCTTCTTGGACTATATCTTTATTGGAAGCGTTAGCCTCCTGTGCACTCATATTATTCTCCAAAATATTTGCGATAACAATGTTTTTTTGCCTTAAAAATTTGTCTCCAGAGAATTCTACATCGCAAGATTTGATGATATAATTTGACTATATATCAAGAAACCTCTGAGCATCACTCTTCTCACCATAACCCAGAAAGATTATCTTCGTAGTCCTCGTACCTAGCTTCTGAATCTTAAAGTCTGAAAAATTCACATATGCCAGACACCCCCATACTCGAATTACATTCAAGTTAGGTCTGACTTTGAACCAAAGTTCATAAGAAGTGACATCGAAAGTTGCATATGGCACTCTGTTCAGGATGAACGTAGCCGTCAATGCAGCTTCTTTCCATAAGCAGTTTGGAAGATCCACAGTCAACAACATTGAGTTTATCATCTTTGTCAATGTCATATTCTTCCTTTCAGCTACTCCATTTAATTATGGAGAAAATGGAGCAGTTGTCTCGTTGACAATTTTATGTTCTTTGTAGAACGATACAAATTTAATAGACATATACTCTCCGTCTCGATCACTTCTGAGTTCTTGAGTTATTGCCTTGTTTGATATTTAGTCTCAGCCCTGAACACTTTGAACTTCTCGAATGCTTCATCTTTAGACTTGAGAAGATAGACGAACTCGTACTTTGAGTAGTCATCGATGAAAGTAATGAAATACTTTATCTCGGCCTTTGTGAAGAACTATTTGAAGTCACAGATATCTGAATGCACAAACTCTAGAAGATATGTTCTTCGGTTTACCCGTTTGAAATTTTTTTTATGATCTTTGTTTGCACACATATCTCATACTTCTCCACCTCCTTACCCCCATATTCGGAGATAAGCCTTAGACTATAACATCTTGCGGTACAGAGTACATGTCCTAGTCTGGTGTCCCATAACTCTTATAATGGGACTTCTCACAAACAAAAGCACAAACATCCATCTGATACTGAAGCCTTGTTCCAAAGTATGTCTCACAAGCAGAAGCTCGAACGTCCTAGTCTGGCTTGCGTTGCCGCATGCACTGCTGCTGCTACGGATATATTTGAACGGTTGTGGAAATATATGGTCTGTTATTTAGATTGCCGCATGCGCTGCTGCTACTGCGGATATATTTAAATAATTATGGAAAGATATAGTCTGTTATGCAGATCCATTTTTTGTGGAATTTAAAATTAATTCGTACATATCTTATAGGAATTTATAATTAATTTGTTCTTATCTTTCTGTAACTGTTGGGCGGCTAGGATTTTTACCCTCTCTCTATAAATACTCTTTTCGAGCCTTTTTGAGGACTTACATCAAAATAGAGGACACGAAGAGAGTTGCAGCAGCTGTCATTGTAATCCAGGAGTTTCGTGCGAGTCCAAACAAGGAGGTGTATCACGACCCGCACCCGATGTAAGGATGCAAGTCAGACACAATGCCTAGCCTACGCCACAAAATTGGTGTTAGAAAGTTGTCTGGGTAATCTATCTAGCAATAGTATAAACCACCAACAATAATAATATACTCAATCACAGATCTAAGATAGAAACGAGCACGAGTATGATAAAGAATCAAAATAGTCACATACAACTCATGAGTCTAAAATAATACATCAATGAGTCTGAAAGAATGCTAACAAAAGCTAAAGACAAATCCAGTACAAGAAATACTAAGAATGTACTAATCCCGGGTCATCTGTCTCGGTCGGGATAAGTCTCCTTTGAGCCAGGGTCTCTGACTCTAAACCCACAACATCCAGGGGACCATAATGTGTAGGGTACCACTCCTCAGTATCATCTGGGAAAAATATATCCAGTTAGGAAAGGAGTAGAGTACATCTCTAACAACAGTTCTAACCAATGATAAAAAGTATGTAACAGTAAATAGATATGAATATACAAGATGCACAATAGATACGAGAGATATACAATAAGAAAATACTGAAATGAATACAATAATGAACAATATAACAATGAACAAGAATACTAATGACTAAGAGTGTGAGTACTAGCTTTAACATGTGACCGGCTTGGGAATATGATACAATATATATGTCCTGGCTAATCATACATGCGGTGTATGATTAATACTATTCACTGAACAATACTTGATACAATGAGGGTATGATCACATATCTACACTAAAGTACTCCCCACCCTCGACTGGTATAATATATCCAACCACGGTATGCTATGGCACGAGATTCCCCAAGAAGATAACGACTCTTCTCGAGAATCAGTATCTGTACATGTACAAGATAATCAATAAAATAATGCTTACACAAGATACACCATATACCAAGGAATAAAATCTCATGACGAGATCCAGATATACCAATCCGTGTAACCATCGTGTCAAGAGAACATGGATGTCTATATTAGATACAATAAACATAGAGGATATCATAAATGAGAAACTATCAGAGAATGTACTCGCTTGACGTCCAGAGAATAGTCTCACAGATGTCTGATACGGTGCCTCGAAGACCTAGATATGGAATACAACATCAATACAAGGTCCCGAAAAGAAAATAAGTTAAACTAGTAACTTCTAGGTCAACAAGTCAATTCTAAGTCAAAAGTCAAACTTGGTCAACTCTAAGTCAATTATGGTCAAACTATGGTCAAACTATGGTCAACTACCTATTTCTAGGTTGCATAAGTCTAATACAAAGATATTGGGTTCAAATACTAAAGTCTAGGTCATAAAAACTATATCTTAGGATACTAGGATACCGTATCTCTGGATACGTAAAATAATAGGTAAATTATCACATATATATGTCAAACAATATTAATTATATATAATCCTAATTACAAACATTAAATAGATGCCTTGGTTTTGAACCAATTTGGTATCACAATACTAAACCATAATCTTGCTACCCACACCCAATACCTTGGGTATCCGCAATTACCTAGGTGCTTACCTTAGTGTCTCAAGGTAATACCCAATACCTTGCTTATACTAACTACCCATAAATAATATATGCTACAACTAATTATTATACATATAGTATACTAAAATATAATTAGGAACTTATGAACATATTTACATATATATTAATTACCATATATATATATATATATATATATATATATATATATATATATATATTTAAATATCTAATATTAATAAAAACTGCCAAACTGTCATTAAAAGCCGCTGCCCACTGTCGCTGATACTACCGATACCGCTGATAATCTGCTATTTTCGCGACGGTTTCTGTTGCTGTCGCTAAACTGTTGTCGCTACTGCTATATGGTATTGCTTCTGCTGTTGTTTAGCAATGCTGCTGTTGTCGCTATTGCAGCTGCTGCTGCTGCTTTGGCGACGCTGCTGCTGTCGCTATTGCTCCATGTTGCTTCTGTTTATTGCTGCTGCTGCTGCTTTGGCGACGCTGTTGCTGTCGCTATTGCTCTCTGCTCTCCCTCTATCTCCAATATATATATATATATATATATATATATATATATATATATATATCACATAATATAAATAGATACTAATTACATATAACTATAATATATATAACTATGACTATATAAATACATACTTACACATCTACAACATATATATGTACATAATAGCTACATAGTAATATACACAACACACATTCGTATACGTATATATAATCATACACAATACATAACATACATTATATAAATATAAATATGACAACATATAATTATCTATTTAATATATACATATCTATACATACTATAATATATAAATACACTTACATGTAGAAGAATAGCTACATAGCAAATATACACAATATATTATATACATAGATACATAAATCTAAGACACAATATTACATAAATATATATACACAATAATATATATATATATATATATATATATATATATATATATATATATATATATATATATATATATATATATATATATATATACCTCTCCATGAATAAGAACACAAGAGAAATAGATCTACAATTAAATTGCACAAACACATGGAACGTATTACCTCGTATCCTACTAGATCTAGGATACGCATGCGACACGAGTCCACCACACATCCAAATGTACCCCGAAGGACACGAGCAAATCATAAATATTATTTATGAATAATACAAAGAGTCAAACACAAATCTACGTGTCCGTGTCAAAATCTGACATGCTCAAAGTCCAGTATCGGAGAAAAATCTCCAAATCAACACGTATCACCAAATTGTTGGGATACGACCTACACATACCCAATTGTGGATACGACACTAACCCCAAACACACAAGTACATGCCAAATTAATCTATATGACCAATTGACACACCCACAATAATTGTCAATCTCGGAATTCTCCCAAAATTAATAAAAAAAGTACCATAACTTTCTCAATAGGCCTCCTATGAACACAAAATAAAATCCTATGGGTAACCTATACATATGGGTTGATTTCTCATAGTTAAATCTCATATTTAGAACCTAAATTAAGGAAAAAACTTAATTATACCTATTAGAAGATGGATTCCCAATGTAACCTCCAAATATGATAAAATTGGCCTCAAACTTGTAAATTTTTGCTCCTCTTTGTAGATCCTTGCTTTCTCCTTCTAGATCCTTGCTCCACTAGTCTCTAATGGTGATTTGGGAAGAAATTGGGATAAAATTTGGTAGGAAAATGAAGTGGGAATGAAGGAATTTGGCTGAGAGAAATTCTAGATCTAGTTTTTAAATGAAAAGATGAGAGAGAAACCAATTCTCCCCTCTTTAATAGGCCGGTCCCCCCTTTTCCTTTCTCAAGTCACTATGAATTATCCAATATACCCCTTGGGACCTCTCATAAAGAAATAATTAAGGAGGAAATTTTAGTCTAATGGTTTAATTAATTTTAATCCTCCTCCTAACCAATAGGCTTTCTAAATGGGCTAAAATCTAACAATTAATACATGTTGGTCCATGAGTCTAAACTAAACTAGTTAGGTCCACTAACACAAGTCCAAAATAAATAACTAACATCTAACAATAATTAAATAATATAATAAATAACTATTTATCATGCACAATATTTAATTAAATATGAAATTACTAAAATATCCTTTCCTAGAAAATATGGTAGTGACAAGGTGACAATGAGCGTTCCAGAAGTTCTACGTGAACTTGTAGATTTCTGAAAGCAGATCGTGTGGGACGAATCTTGTTTTGAGCAACGATGATCTTCATCACCCCAGCAAGCATAGTTTATTATTCTTATTCCTCTTTTATTTTGTAAGTTGTAAACTCTATTCTGTCTGTTTGTAACTGCAATTGCAAAAAAGAACGAGAAGATAATTTTCTCTGATTCTTTTGATATCTTGTTTCTAGTTGCAATCAGATCCTATATATAATCTTCTTGTTGGATCGAGAGATATCAGAAAGGAAACTCTTGTGTGAACTCATGATCTCAACTTTAACTTCTGGTTCTATTATTTTTTATTAAGCCTCGGGACTAACAATCTTAAAATAAGATCCGATTAAGATGGAGAACCGATCAAACCTTCTCGATACTAGCTTTCACAAGTTTGAGAAGTTTGATGGCAAATACTAGAATATTTGGAAGAGAAAGATCTCTCTGAATCTTTATCTTGTCAAAGTTGCTTATTTGTTAGTTGATCCAGAATCTACCATCCCTGAAGATGGAGGAAAACTTGAAGTTGGTGTGGCACAGGACGCACACAACAAGTAAAAAGAAGACAATGACCTCTGCAGGCTATTGATTCTCAATGCAATGGAGGACTCGATGGTAGATTCTTACAACAAGAAAGAGAAGGCGAAAGACATCTGGGAAGCTCTTGAGAAGCATTACAAAACTGATAAAAAGATGTCTAAAATTTATCTCGTTGAAAAAAATTTACTTTCCAAATTGAAGACGAGAAGGTAATGCTGCCGCAAGTTAAGAAACTTTTGAAGATGCAGCAGAAGCTGGAGGAAGAGAACATGAAGCAGGAAGATCAAGTTCAAGAATTTGGTCTCAGGAAGTCTGCTCTGCAATGCAGGCTTAAGGATAGACATTAATGCTGGACAGATGGTGATGTCTTTCAAAGGAACATACTTTGGAAAAGCTTTATGTACCGAAGGGATGTTCAAACTTCAACTTATAACTCCTGCTACTATAATAAATGCAGCCGCTTCTTCTGGTTATTCTCTTGAGTTATGGCACAATAGACTAGGACATGTTCATTGTAAAAGAATAAACAAGATGTTCAGTCTAGGGCTTATCTCCAAATGTGGGGGTAAGAAGGTAAAAAAGTGTGAGGTCTGTGCGCAGACAAAGATTACCAGAAAGCCATTTAAACGGGTTAACCAAAGCACAGATCTTCTGGAGTTGATACACTCAGATATCTGTGACTTCAAACAGTTATCCACAAAGGCCAAGATGAAGTATTTTATTACATTCATCGACGACTACTCTAAGTATGCGTTCGTCTATCTGCTCAAGTCAAAGGACGAAGCATTTGAGAAGTTCAAGGAGTTCAGGCTGAAGCTGGACATCAGACAGGGCAACAACTTAAGAGACTTAGAAGTGATCAAGGTGGAGGTCTATTGAATTCGCATCGTTCTATAAAGAACATAGAATTTTCAATGAGACGACTGCTCCGTATTCTCCTCAATCAAATAGAGTTGCTGAGAGAAAGAATATGACGTTGACAGAAATGATGAACTCAATGTTGTTAAATATGGGTCTTCCAAACTGCTTCTAGGAAGAAGCTGCGTTGATGGCTATGTTTATCCTGAACAGAGTGTCATACGCAACATCCGATGTCACTCCTAATGAACTCTGGTTCAAAGTCAGACCCAACTTGAATGTTATTTGAGTGTGGGGGTGTCTGGCATATGTGAAGCTCCCGGACTTGAAGATTCAGAAATTGGGTACAGGGACAACCAAGACCATCTTCTTGGGTTATGCAGAGAAGAGTGATGCTCAGAGGTTTCTTGATATAGAATCAAATCATATCATTGAATCTCACGACGCAGAATTCTTTGAAGATAAATTTGCAAGGCACAAGAATATTATTATCGCGGATATTTCGAAGAATAGTGTGGGTGCACAGAAGGCTGAAGACTCCAAAGAAGATGTAGTACATGAAGAAGTTGTCATTCCAGAGACAACGTTCGAACCAGAACTCGTAGAACCGAGAACTAAGCGGGTGAGGAGACAAAAGGACTTTTGTAATCCCCCTAAAATTCAACTAAGATTATTACAGTAAAATTGGTTTATTTTATTTTATTTAAAAAGTATTAGTATTTTATTAGTGCATTTATAAAATAGTTATTTGATTTTAGAAACCCATTTTTCTGTTGCAATCAATTTAAATGGGCAACGTGACCTCAAATCCCGAAACTGATTTATATAACCCCTAGCTAAACACGACCTGCGAAGCGCATGATTTCGGTGTTATATTTAGTCGAGTCCCTACAGGCTCCAAAAATAATATTAAACTCAGCGCACATTTATTTAGTTAAAAGTCGACCTTTCTTGGATAATTAATCCAAACAGAGATCGAACCCCAACTTGAACCCTCAAACCAATTTGTCTAGCCCACGCACAAAACCACACACCCATTCCCCATATTTTTACACACCAAACACTATTTTTCTCACACCAAATCCCATATTTTACTCTCTTTTAATCTTAATTCAGCAATTACCTATTTTGGCATGTTTCAATGGACCATTTTAATTATATTGTACCTCATGTACACAACATGGAAGGGGGGGGACAACCCGTAGCCCAAGGAGGTTTTTATACTAGGTATACAAGTTCTATACACCCTCACCTTCTTTTAACCATTGGATTTTAGCCTATATCCATCCATCCATTCATTCATTTAATACCAACCTATATATAACATATTCTAACCTAGGAAACCCACCCCTATACAAACTTGCAGCCGACCCTTCCCTCCTCTTCACGTATGCTTCCTCCTTCCTCCCATCTTCTTCTTCTCCACATCTCCATCTCCTTCTTCCTCCTTCCACCAACAACACTAACACCACCACCGACAATAACACCAACACCTCCACCGATGCCTCCAATCGACCTCCTCCCCCCTAACCCATGGCCTATAGCAGCATTCGCCTCTATGCAGCCGTGTACCACCTCTCCACCACCCCACAGTCGCTCTCCGTCGACTACGAGTTGACCTAAAGGCGGAGTAACTCCTTCGTGAAGTCGAAAAGCAGTCAGACTTCAACCGAACCCCGTAGGCATCAAGACTTGGTAAGTTGATCAAATCCTTCTTCCTTCATGTATGTATATGCTAGAGAACCAAGAACCCATCCATGCATGATCAAGAACCCCCTCCCTTCTTGTATATAACGCAAGCAACCTACTAGTTGATCATGCAAGCACATTCATAGGTTTGGTTTAAGTTGTAGCATGCAATATGAGTTGTTGTATTTTAAAAAAATTAAAATTCAGATTTTAATATTAATTTCAGAAATTATTGGGTGTTATTTCAGATTTTATATATATTAAAGCATGTATATTAGGGTCTTAGACTATGGACATTGATCACTAAATTGTAAGAAACTTGTACGTGTGTATTGCATGCGTAAAATAACTAATAGGTATATATAAAAATATGCATGCAATTATAATGTTAAATTATATATATTATATACGTGTAGGCGTGTTCTCCATGTTATGGTTGAACATAACATGGGGTATACGACAGCGTACGACGTACCGCACTAGTCATGCGTAGTGTCATTGGCACCAACAACGCGACGTAGTTGACGAGCACATAACGACTCTATAATTTATATACAAGAATTAAATATTAGAATTAAGTATTTATTTATATATTACTGACAGGGCACGTCGGAGATGCAGCACCATTGGACATGGACTTGGGACTCACTATATCGCAGCAGCAGACAAAAGGCAAGTGTACCTTGCCTTGTTCACAGTAAATTATGCTCTAGTTATTTTATTTTTGCTGTTTTTTTATTACTTATAATTTTTATGACCTAGGACCACCACGATACTTAGCTTCCAGATTACATTCGGGTGCCGACTTTCGTACGTGGAGTACGGGTATCGTTAGTTGCATTGTCAACGCTTACCTACTCGTGCTACTTTTATATGATTTACCATATGACATTGTACTCGACTTTCATGCACAAGAGCCACTCTTGAGATAGTCGAGGATCCCGGCTTCTATTTTAGGACAGGACTGGAGACTTGTACTAGTGCTATTATTTATACCTTGACTTGATAGATATAGATTGTCTTGCATTTTATGACATGAGGCGTGAGATACATGGGGTTGGGGAGAACTTACATGTCACACCCCAGACCCAAAATGTATGGGACCAGACACATGACAATGGCCAGCTGGTACGACTTCGTAGGGCTTTCCAATTTAAGACCCGACGAAGTGCACTTACGCTGTCCACAGTCAAGTGATCAAGCAAAAATCTAATTCTAAACATGCAACAACTAAACTAAATCTCAATCCATGATAAATCAATCTCAAGAAGGAACGATACACATCATCAGTCTACAGTCTAATAATACATCCGTTCGATAGGCCAAAAGAATAATATAGGCCTATAAATACTAGGCTATAAAAGCAGAATCAAAATGGAAAGTAGTACATGACTGTAATAGCTGAAAATATGAAGATACCTGTAACGATGTTCAATACACCGCCAGATCAAGCCTCATCCAAACTGCTCAAATAACCTGGAAGGGAACCAGGTCCTCAGAGGGACGTAACAAGATACAAAAAGTACATGCCATAAAGTAAATACTGTGTAAACTCGAGGGTGAACAAACCAGCTAAGTGAAATATACTTGAAGAAAACCTTGGTACGTATGGGTAGGTAAAAGGTATAAAGCGTAGCGTCGAGCCAGAGGCTAAGTATATGCAATTAGTTGTAAACTGGATGCCAGAAGTATATGCTGACTACATCACCGATCATGATAGCGCGCAGCTAGTAACCTCTGCTGGATGTATCGATAAGCATATACGCCCATAACTGGGTAACACTGAGCCCACAACCGGGTAACACTGAGGCTCACGACCCCGTAGTTTACTCTAAAACTACGGTAGCCAAATATTTGTCCCATACACCTACTAATTGTCTTCTCCACCCAATGCCAATATGCAAGTCACGAATACAACGTGGACATCTCGTACTATAATGCAAGTTACTAAAGAAATATACAACTAAGCTAAATACCGTCACACGTGCTGATCACACCGATGGCCAGTCAAGCATGAAGCATGTGTCCCTATATGAACTCACTCTGTGACGTGCAATGATACGTGTCAAGGCCTGGGGAGTCATAGTGATATCTCCACAACTTTAGGTGCGTCCACTAGACAGTAGGTCAGACACAAGTCCTAACGTCAATGCCTTCGTTGACTGCACGCGAGTCTTTCTCGGACGCGCACAGTTATATATATTAAAAAAATAAAAATATGCAACTAATAATAACTAAATTTAAACAGTACAACAAGGCAAGGTATACTTGCTTGAAACTCCGATGTGCACAAGTAAGGATCCGGAACTCGCAGCCAAAGTAGAATCATCTTGGGTGCCTATAAATAAATAACAATAAATATCAATCACTACATTACACTATGCTAATTATGTACACAAGTACAATTAAGCAACGTCATGAGTTACGCCGAGACTAAACCAAATAAACGTTCTAACTAAATATGTTGGGTAAGGTTGACTAGTCAAGGATCAAGGAAGTAGGGGTACACTTAGTCTACTAGTCCCACAATATTTTAAGTCATCATAGGGTATAATTTCTGTCATGCCCCAGTCCCAAAATATGTAGGACTAGAAATACGTAAGTATGCTAGCCGTATGTATATGGCAACTCCAATATATGGATACCATAATACATATATACGTTGTAATATGAATATTAACTCACATGTGGTATATATATAGTCATAAGTCACAGAAATACTAATCTCATCCACACAACATGTCATAGAAAAGAAATAACTAAACTAGAATAATGAGTCTGAATCATCCAAAAATAATAGTCGGGTGGAGACAAATCCACTACCAATGAGTATATCAATACTAAAATAAGAGAGAAGGGTAAATCTCCAATATAAAATAAGATGATGATATAAAGGTATCAGCGAAGCGATCCATCGCTAGAGATAATCAAAGACGCTCAGAAGGTAAGACCTCCTCGGCTGAAAATAATGTGTCAGGTCCTGGCCCATACTCCTGCGGATACTCCTGGTCGTCTATACCTAGCAAGGGACCAGGTCCTCAGAGGGACGTAACAAGATACATAGAAGCGTGTCAATTAAATACAGTAAAACATGCATAATAGATAGAAAATATATAAGTACGTTGTACAAGACAATCTATATGAATGCATAATGAGGACAACTTTTTGACGTATGGGCATGGGTAGGCTACTCTATCTAATCTCACAACTCACACACACGACAAGGACATCAGAAATCGACATACCTCGAGGGTAGCGACCAGCGCGATACACTACCGTAGTGCATGCTAGATACTACTATTTACCAGAGTGGTTATAGCCCATACACCTACTGATTGTCCTCCCCTCCCATGATACTATGTGTCAAGTGTGTGTCAACACAAACACACACACACACACACACACACACACACACACACACACACACACACACACACACACACACACACACACATATATATATAGCATATACTTATGACTGAAAGAAAACACACATGCAATGAATATACAGAAATATAATAAGCATGCAAAGTACTGTAAGCAATTTGGCAAGGTATCTTGCCTGGCAAGAAAGCTGCGTAGTGCCAATAGCCTGCTCCTGGAGTCTCGCAGAATAATCCAATGGTCCTCGGGGTGCGCACACAAGGTACGAGGATCGAGGGTGACTACTGTAGGTCATCTTCGACGAGGGTGACGGGTCCACGATGACGATGATGGTATCGATGTTGATAATGATGATGGTGATGATGATGATGATGATGATTAAGGTGATGATGATGATAATTAAGGTGATGGTGATGATGATTAAGGTGATGATGATTATGATGATTAAGGTGTTGATGATTATGATAATGGGGATGATGGTGAGGATGATAATGGTGATGATGAAGGGGAGGAGGCTGCTCCGGCCAGGTCCGAGAAAGTCCAACGAGGGGGAGGAGATGAGGTCAGTGGTGGTGGTCGAGGTGCAGGGAGGTGGAGGAGCTCAGGGAGGAAAGAAGAGGACATGGAGGAGTAAGAGGAGGTCGAGGTCGGGTAGCGGTGCAGGTCGAGGAGAGTCGGGTGCTGCTATCGTCGACTCCGGCGGAGGAAGGAGGACATGGAAGAGAGAAGAGGTCGGGTGGCGGTGCAGGTCGGGGATGACGGTGGTGTTAATGGTGGTGTTGGCTGTGCTGTCGAGGGTGGTGATGGGGATGTCGATGGTGGGGGAGATTAACAGTGACGGGGTCAGGGACTAGCGACGTTGGTGGTGGCGGTGAAGTCTAGGCGAAGGTCAGGGAGGTTGACGGAGAAGGAGGTGCAGATGCTGCTGGCGGTGAGCAGCGGGGTCGGGTTGCTGAGGAGGTCGAGGTGGGGGATCGGCTCAGGCGGTCGGGATGTTAATGGTGGTGGAACTGGTGGTGTGGTGGTCGAGGGGGAGAGGTGGTCGTGTCGAGGTCTGGGTTGTCGAGGAGGAGAGAAGAGGAGGTCGAGGAGGGGAAGATCTGGCCGGCTGAGATGGAAGTCTGGCGAGGCGCTGCTCCGGCGGCTCGGGAAGAAGGAGATGATGAATAGTAGAGGGAGGGGGATTCGGCTAGGTGTAGTTTAGGTTGAATGGAAAAGAAAAAAGAAAAGGAAATGTTGTATAAATATATGGAAAAATTAGGGTTTGATGTTGACCTAGGGGGTTGGGCCTTGGTCAACATCCTTGGAAAGGGGCCTTGGCTTTACATGGAGATGTTTGGAGGGCTAGGATTTGCATTGTTTGAAATGCATGGCTAGGATTAGATGAGGGGGTGATGTTGAGTGCTACACACTCCAAAAATATAAAAAAAATTCACATGAAGGCAAAATGGGTTTCTTCATGGGTTGTGTCCAATGGTGTGGACACCTCAATGCACTTTTGCATAAAAGCACCCAACAATTAAAAAAATGTACAAAGATAGAAATTTAATTAAATTAATTAAAATTAATACAAATGGTGTTCTAAAATTAATTAGAAGTACATGGGGCAAAATTTAGGTGGGACACAAGTATCATGGACGTAGAGGACTCAGGATAGAATATTATCATAATTTGGGTTACACAAAATGGGTCAAGATTGTGTCTCCAATTTTGATTAGAACGCACAAGGATACAAAGTTAGATTTGTTTAAAATTAAATATAAATATCTGCAACGAATATTGTGCAACTAAAATATAGCACAAGAGAGCATAATTATAAGTTACGCAAAGGTCAGAATAGATGACTAGCACGTCTAAAACAAGGGTGTAAAATTTATAGGAAGGCAATGGCTAGTGTAGTGCTCCAATTATCGAAGCAATGGTAAGATACACGAAGTGATATAAATATTATAAAATCAATTAAGACACAGTGTTCTATTTCTATTTGGATTCAAACTAGCTCTAATTTTTCTACCTATGCCAAGTAGGCCTAATTTGGTCGAGGGGGTTTACAATTTCTCATGTTACAATCGCGGTCACAGCTAGGATTCGTGTAGGTGCTAATTTGTACCTCTAACACAGGGGTACTAGGTATCCTACTTACTAAGATTTCCAGGACACGTCTAATATAGGTAACCCTCTAGGTCTCCATGTACGGGTACGTCATGTCCTCAGATATCGTGCAGAACGAGACAATTAGCTACCAAAATATTTTACAATTCTAAATAACGTATAACACTAAACACAAGTCCTAACTAGTAGGTTAGTGTGCACAATGTCAGTTTAGTCTAAATACTTAGGGTCAAAACAATTATGCCATATTAAATAACCAAATTTCCATGAAGTGTATACTAAACCTAATTACTATTTATACATGCACACACATACACACTAGTTATTAGTGTTCACGAATATACAGTGTTACGCAATAACACAATATGAAGGAAAGAGGGTAAGTTCAAACCTCGGTGCGCATGTAACCGAGGAGGGGGTGACGCTCGTTCGTGGCCCGTGGAGGTCGATCTCCGACGGTGGTGCTCCGGCCAACAGTGGCAACCATGACACGGGTCGAGGTGGTGGAGATGCTGATGGTGTTGGTGACTGGTGGTAGTGGCCGGGGCGTAGTGGTGACCGATGGGGGTGGTCGAGGCTGGTGATGGGTGGTCGTGTGGTGAAAGGTTGTGGTCATGAGGAGTCGGGTGCTGGTGCTCCGACGGGATGGTGAGATGGTAAAGACGGTGGTTGCTCGGGTCGACTGATCGTCGGGAAGGAGATCAACAGTGATGTGGTATAGATGGTGGTGATGGTGATCGACGGTGATGTGGTCGGTCGTGTGGTGGTGAGGGTGGTCGAGACGGTGGTTGCAGGTGACTGCTCGGGTCGGCTGCTCGGAGGAGGGATCGGAGAAGGAGTCGAGGTGCTGTGGCGGTGGTGCTCAGTGCTTGGTGGTGGAAGAAGTCGGGGAAGTGGCGGTTGGCTGTTGTCGGGGAAGTCGAAGTGTGGTCCGACGGAGGAGAAAAGAAGTCGGGGAAGTAGGTGTTGATGGTGATGGTCGATGATGAAGTGGAAGAGGAAGTCGGAGATGGAGGTCCGGTGGGTGTAGGTCGGTCATGGGTGGCCGCGAGGAGTCGGGGAAGATGACAGTGGATGTGGTGATCGTCGCTGTTCGGGGCGACGGCCGGGAAGTTGGTGCTCCGGAGGGGGATGATCGGGGGGAGAAGAAAATGGGTTAGGGTTTCAGTTTGTATAGGTTGAGGTTGATGGCTATTAAAATAAAATAGAGAGAGGAAGAGTGTTTATGTAGGAGAGAGAAAGGGGGTGATGGCCTTGGGATTAGGGCCGGCTAGTGCCTCCTAGGGATGGGGATGGTTTCTACATGAAGGAAAATGGATGGCTAGGATAGTGTATGTTTTGAATGGAGGGCTAGGATGGCTAGGGAGAAAGGTTGGAGTATAGTACACCCAAAATGGAGGGAAAAACTAGGTGGACAGGTCAACAATGAAGGGGGGTTTCTTCATGGCTTGTCTCCAATAGGAGGTGGACACCTCATTGTCTTTTTGCATAAAAGTCCCTAAAAATTAGGAATTACACAAACAATGAGATTTGGGGTTAGATGAGGAAAAATACCATGTTTGGTATGATGTAGTAGTTTAAAAGGGTGTGTGGTGTTTAGTATGAACCTTGAGGGTGTGAGTGGGGGTTTGGGTTGGTGTTGCATCTTATTTTGGGTTAGGTTGGGTTTTACACCAATTTAATTAAAATTAGTATAAATGGTGTTCTTTAATTAATTGGAAGTGCATAGGGTTAAAATTGGGTGGGACACAAGTGTCATGGACGTAGTAGACTCAGAATAAAATATTATCATAAATTGGGTTGCACAAAATGGATCGAGATTGTGTCTCCAATTTTGATTGGAATGAAAAATGATGCAAAGTTAGATTTATTTGGATTTAAGAATAGACGTTTGTAACAAATATTGTGTGACTAAAATGAAGCACAAGGGAGGGTATTTATGATTTACACAAAGGTCAAAATGGAAGGCTGGCATGTCTAGAAAAAGTGTGTAAAATTTGTTTGGAAGCAAATGCTAGTGTAGCGCTACAAAATATCGAAACAACGGTAAGGTGTACAAAATAATACGAATATTGTGTACATTAATCTAAAATACTATATTCTAATTCTAAATAGCTTCAAACTAACCCTAGTCTCTCTATCTAAGCCAGGTAGACCTAAATTTGGTCGAGGGATTTTACATTACCGTACCGCTAGGATACCAAACTCTACTAGTATTATAGTACTGCAGGTACCTTACGGGGCTTGTACGTACCTAATACTATTATTATTACTATCACTAGTACCCCTAGTATATGTATGAAACTTGGTAGTTTAGCTGACGAGTACGTTTTCACTTGCATACACATAGATGGATTATGTTAGATACCCTGAGCACACCTCTTGTAATTATTTTTTATCATTTACTATACTTGGCTTGAGTTATTCTTGTACCTTGCTATGTCCCCTGAGGACCTGGATCCGAATTATGTCCCCAGGTATAACTGAGGAGAGTTACCCCGAGGGTTACGGGACATGAGCTGACGTTGGAGCCGTACTTGCATCAGAGGACGAGGTTGTGCTCGAGGACTTCTCTTGAGCACAGTTACTATTTTATTTACTTTCCATGTTCTTTAGATATTGAGACTTATTTCTGTGACCACTGGATAGATGTACTCAGTTTTATTTCTTTTCTTTAGTTTTGATGACGGGTTGTTCCCCGTGACATTATACAGTTTTGGACTTGTGATGGACAGTTTCCTTTATTTATTTTCTTGACTGTTATATCTCTTTGTATTGTGATTACTGTCTGTGGATGAGATTAGTTTAGATTATATACTGTGACAGGAGTAGTAGACTTTATTTATCTATATTACAGCTTAATTGCACTCTAACAGGTCCATTAAATTGGGTTTGTACATTAGAGTTATGCTGCGGTCCATTGCCACATGGCTAGTCCCTCGATATTTTGGGACTGGGGCGTGACAACTTCAGAGAAGATTTTGTCACCTATAATGTGGAAGCAGATCCACTTACCTATGATGAGACGATGAAGACCAGAGACATTGTCTTCTGGAGGGAGGCTATCAATGACAAGTATGATTCAATAACCTCCAACAACACTTGGGTGTTGGTCGATCTGCCAGAAAGAGCTAAACCAATAGGATGCAAATGAATCTTCAAAAGGAATATGAAGGCCAATGGAACTGTTGACAAATTCAAGGCAATGTTAGTTGCCAAGGGATTTTCTCAGAAGCAGGGGATCGACTACTTCGACATATATGCTCCAGTAGTGCGGATGACGACCATCAGGATGTTGATTACTCTGAGTGCAATTTACAATTTGTTATTCATCAGATGGATGTTAAAAAAGCATTCCTGAATGGAGAGTAATTTACATGCAACAACCAGAAGGATTTGTCGTCAAAGGGCTTGAAGACAAAGTTTGCAAGTTGATAAAATCCTTATACGGTCTAAAGCAAGATTCCAAGATGTGGCACAAAAAAAATAATAAAGTCATAAGATCAAACAGCTACAAGGTCAGCGGGGCAGACAAGTGTGTTTACACAAAGTTCATTGATGGAAGAGGGGTCATCGTTTGTCTTTACGTAGATAACATGATAATTCTAGGGACGAAACTAGTACGAGTCACTGAGAGAAAGAAGTTCCTCTCATCCAAGTTCAGTATGAAGGACTTGGGGAAAGCTGATGTTATCCTCGGGATAAAGATCATCCGGACGGACACTGGAGTGACACTGTCACAGTCTCATTATATTGAGAATATGATCACACGTTATGGATATCAGGATCTTCTAGGGATCGATACTCCGTACAAGTGTGACAAGAAGCTGAAGCCAAATCCTAGAAAAAACATCAGGCAGTTAGAGTATTCAAGCGTCATTGGGAGTTTGATATATGCAACAACTGTCACAATGCCTGACATAGCTTTTGCCGTGGGGATGCTGAGTCGATTCACAAGCAGCCCAGGTGTGGAGCATTGGAAGGCTATGAAGAGAGTGATGAGATATCTCAGGAGGACTCAGAAGTATGCACTGCACTACAGCGGATATCCGACAGTAGTAGAAGGCTTTAGTGATGCAAGCTGGTTTTCAGAAGTAGAGAGCAAAAGGTCCACAAGAGGATACGTCTTTTCTATGGGTGGAGCTGTTATATCGTGAAAGTCGAAGAAGCAGACTATGCTCTCTCATTCCTCGATGGAATCTGAGTTGTATGCACTGGCTGCTGCAGTGGATGAAGCAGAGTGGCTTCGAGAGCTCATGTATGATCTTTCATTAGTTTTTGCGCAGATTTTAGCGGTACCGATATACTGCGACAACCAAGCGACTGCAGCGATGGCATCAAATGACCTCTTCAATGGTAAGAAGATGACTATACGGTTGAGGCATATAACAGTGAATGATCTGATAAAGACTGGAGTCATTACCGTAATTGATGTTCGGAGTCAGAAGAACTTGCGGACCCGTTCACCAAGGGTCTCAAGCCCCAGCTTGTCAAGGACACAACAACCAAAATAGGCTTGAAGACATTCTGATATTGTGTATATGTAATTATACCATAAAGTTTTATGCTATTAGTTCAAAGAGAAATCTATTAGGCATCTAGCTTTTGGTTCAAAGAAGGACCATTGACTGGAAGAATATCAGGAACAATGGGTAGTCATTTGAGACATTGAGGGATTACGGACCCAGAACCACTGTTGTCTACTTCTTGTTCTTTATGAAGAACAATTTCCTGTGGAAGGATGGCTTTGACGCCTTAATTAGTTCTCAAACAGAGTGAATATCCTGTGTGCTTTACAGGAAGCACGCAGTTTCAGAACTACAAGGGACTTGTATCCCATGCTACAGTGGTGTGACACCACAGAGGTAAAAGATATAAATCTTCGGTATTAAGTCATGTCACAGCGGTGTAGCACCGCGCATAGGCATGAGGCTAATGCTGTAGAATGAAGAGTGGTATGCAGCACTACAAAAAGGTTAATGACCTCATGTTACAGTGGTTTGACACTACAGAGGTAAAAGATGTAAATCCTCGACGAAAAGTCATATCATAGCGGCGTAACACCGCAAGGAAGCGCAAAGCTTCGTGCTGGGTAGGTTGGCACTACAAAGAGGGAGTGAACCTCATGCTACAGTGGATGACACCACATGAGGGAGTGAACCTCGGCAGAAGGCCATGTCATAGCGGCGTAGCACTACAAGAAAGCGCAATGCTTCATGCCAAAGACTCTTTAAGAACTCACCTATAGTGTATGGAAGATATACATGCCGTCTCTTGAGGAAAAACTTATAGACAACCAAAATACATATACTGAAACCAGGCATGCACAAGACCGACAATGTGCAACTGGAAGCACAGTTGATGTCATTATGTGAGTGAAAAAAATTGCAACTATGGTGCAAAATTTAAGGCTTAGTCCTTTCTTGTGTCATGCTGTTATTTTGACCCATGCATGAAGATTCAAGTCGAAGCGACATCTATCATAATGCATGATGGGCAGTCACTATGGGGAACGCTCAACCCATATATTAAGATATGTGATAGATTGTTAATATTTTTGTCTTTGGACTATGAAAATTAGTCCCACATTGGCTACACCACCAAGTGAGTATCTCAATATAATGCTTTACTTGTGTTGAGGTGTGCACATGGGGTGTGGTGATGCATATGAGTGCCATGTGGGGGTATTTTATTAGGATGAAGAAGGATTAACTCCTTAATGAAAGTATTTATGCTTTTTGTCATTGTCTTGGAATTTATTCCATAGGAGCTAAGTCTCGACTCAGACTCGGACTCAAGGGCACAAAGTGGCGCTTTGTTGGCGCACTTTGCACTTAGCACGTCAGCATCGGCCTATCTTTTTGTAACTGTTGGACGGCTAGGATTTTCACCCCCTCTCTATAAATATTCTTTTTGTGCTTCTTTGAGGACTTACTTCGAATTAGAGGACACGAAGAGAGTTGCAGTAGCCGCCATTGCAGTCCAGGAGTTTTGTGCGAGTCCAAGCAAGGAGGTGATAACGAGCATTCTAGAAGTTCTACGTGAACTTGCTGGTTCCTGGGAGCAGATCGTATGGGACGAATCTTGCTTTGAGCAACGTGATCTTCATCACCCCAGCAAGCAGAGTTTAATCTTCTTCTTCCTCTTCTATTTTGCAAGTTGTAAACTCTGTTCTGTCCGTTTATAACTGCGATTGTAAGAAAGAACGAGAAGATAATTTTCTCTGATTCTTTTGTTATCTTGTTTCTAGTTGTAATCAGATCCTATATATAATTTTCTTGTTGGATCGAGAGATATCGGGAAGGAAACTCTTGTGTGAACTCCTGATCTCGACTTCAACTTCTGGTTCTATTATCTTTGATTAAGCCTCGGGACTAACATGTCCAACCCCATGCCCTCTCCTCCTCCTCCTCCTCCTCCTCCTCCTCCTCCGCCCCTCTCCTGTCTCCTCCTCCCGCTCCCCCACTCCTCTTATGCTGCAGCCTCCTCCTCCTACTCTCGAGCCCCTCTCCTCCTCCTCCCGCTCCCCCCCCCCCCCGGCCTCCTCCTCCCGCTCATTCGCTCCTCTCCGGCCTCCTCCTCCTCCTCAGCCCCTCTCATCCTCCTCTGGTTCCTCCGCCTCCCTCCCTCCTGCCTCCTCCTCCCATGTTGCCTCGCTCAGCCCCGCCACCCTCCGGCCTCGGCGCAGTCCTCTCAGACCCACGTCGCCCCGTTCAGTCCCGTCTCGCGCACCCTCTTGTCGCCTAGCGCACCTCTCCGGGTTGTCAAAATTTTGACAGTCATAAAGAATCAACATATTTTCTTTAGAACTGTCAAAATTTTGAGAGTCCTTCCAATGGTAGGACTATCAAAATTTGAAGGACTCTTCTATTGTTAGGACTGTCAAATTTTTGATAGTCTTGAAAAAAAATCAATTAGAAATGGACAGACTGGTAAGTAATTTTTGAGAGTGACAAATTTATAATTATCAAAAAAAAATTGTACTGTCCAGAGTGTATTTTATAGCATCTTTATCAAGGGCAAAGGGCGGAACTAAATCGCTTCCATCTCTGACTCTTTCTTCTCTATTACTGTTTATTTCTTGACTCTTGGTAGATACGGAAAGTCGAGTGATTTCACATTAGCTTTACTTTATGCTTCATACGACTGAATATATATATATATATATATATATATATATATATATATATATATATATAAAAGTAAGTAAAAAATTGAAACCCCATTTGTCCCAAACGTCACTTTTTTTTTTTTACTATAAGACAGTCATTGTCCCGCATGTGCTGATGATATCCATACAACCTCAATTTCTCAATTCTAAAGTCAAGAGCAAAATAGTTCCGTGCAATTCTGAACCTTTCCTCGCCCACAGATTCGTGAGCCCTTTTTATGACCACAAAAGCCTGCAAAATTAAAAAAGAGACTTTGTCAAACTCTTTGTTTTTTTTAGACAATCGACTTATGTTCCTATAACTAGAGATTGCAGTGAAAAGTATCACTGATTAAACAATTACATTCATGGCTCAGGCCAAATTTTTGGACAAACTATTGAAAGCAAAGAAGGGACGACTTTTAAAACAACTGGTTCATGTTTCTATTTTTTTGAGATGCAACAATGTGATCGAGCCTTAGGATTATGTATGTGCGTACGGTTAATAAAACTCTAGTTTTTAACAAATCACAAGTATTTAACCCCAGCTACATATATTAAATCAAATCATACGATGTGGAAAACATGTTTGCTCAGACCATAAGTAATAATTTGGACTAATGTGTAAACCATATTGCATTTGGAGAAAAAAAAAACTATGCGGGTTATTGTTAATGAGTTAGGTTTGTGGAAGACCACAACAAGAAAATTAAATGATAGAAAAACACAATTTAGATTTATTGTTATTTAAAAAAAAATTAGATAGAGATTATTTTTTCTATTTTAACAGTAATGATTTAAGTTGTCTTGGAGATAAGTTTTAGAGATTTATTTATTTATTGAGAGTCTGTAAATAGTCCGTAAGTTTATAAATTATTCATCAAAAATTTGAAGTTAAATCTATTTTGACTCTGTATAGTGCGATGCCAAAATCTTCTTTGAAATCTACTTTGAGTTTGTATTGTGATATGCCAAAATCATAAAATTGATCTCTCTATATTATTTTCGTCCCGCGTCAAATTGGTATCCGTAAGTAGGTTAGACCCATATAGATATATGTTTTATATGATAAGATGCATGCCAACATGAAAAAATTGTTCAATGAATATTTCAACCATATTAAGAAAGAAACTATAGCTAGCGGTGATTCTATGTCCTTAAAAAATTCATTAGTTGAACCAACTGACTCTGTCGTAAACGAGTCACAATTAGATCCAAGTCCGAGTCGAGATCTTTAAACCAGTAATAAATTTTGACATTTATATATCATCCTTAGAAGAATTAAATAGGTCATTTGATGGCTCTAATGAATTTGAAGAACCTACTATGTCTTCTAAATATTTTGAACTTGTCATAATAGTTAGGCCAATGAAATTTTTTACTATATGTTTGTTACAAATAATTGTAATAGTTTGCAGAAAATAATAATTGATTATATGAATGATCATTTTAGTTTCCTTGACGTATCGAGACAAACAAAAAGTTATTGAGTTGCTTCATGTTGTACATTCTGTTTCTTCTACTTTCACAACCGTCGGTATCAACATGGAGTTTTGTTGTCTGGTCACACGCCTCAGTTTTGACTATAGAGATCTCTGTCATGGCTGATTTGGATGGCATCGGTATGAGCACAATTCTCGAATTTCACGCTTACATGATTCACCGAGAAATAATTTTTTTTAAGCCGAGGAAAATGATATAAAGCCATAATTTAGATTTCTTGTTTTTTTTATACATAAAAATTATCAGGGCCATTTTTGATGTTTTAAGAGCCATGTGCAAATACTAAAAATAACATTTTTAGCCATTCTAAAAAATATATATTAGTGATAAATCAAAATTTTTACGTGTCATGATTGAAGACCAATACTTTTATAACTGTGCAATCAAAAAAAAAAAAAGTAACTTTTATAACTGCTTACAAGTATATAAAAATAACTTAAACCAATAAAGAAAATTTAACATCCATTCAAGATTTGTTTAGATGACAATTATTTAAAATTGAAGATGAGAATACTAATAAATTGCCTCTTCGAAGGAAAGAAGACCGACAGAAGTCGACGAAGTCGGAGAGGTCGATCTCCCTGTGCGACTACTTCTTCTTCCTAATGAGAACTAATAAAATATTAGAATTATGGTTGAGAGACCGTTTCTTTTTTGTTAGGTGGAAAAGCGGAAGAGGCGGATAGATTTATTACATGACTTTTTTTTTATTAACGCAGGATGAAGACATAAAGGAGACTGGTTACCTCCACGTGCGTTGCACGTAAAAATATAATTATTAAAAATTATATAAAAAATTAAATTATTTTAAAATATTTAAAATGTAATTAAAATATATTTTTATTAGGATTTGTTGTAGATATGTTTTTACAATTTTGGATATGTGATTATAATAATATCATTTTCTTAGTTCAAATATTTAAATATATTTGAATTAAAATTTGTTAAACAATTTTAATATTTTTGATATTTTTCTTTTAAATTAATTTTTAAATTTAATATTTAAACGATTTTAAATTTAGTATTTATGTTTGGTGGAAGAAAAGAGTGGATTACGGATGATGAGAAGTAAGTTGGTTTTCGATTTTTTTTAATATCCAGTTAGTTTTTTTTAATTAAATTCATTGCATATTTATTAAGAGTTTAGACGGATAAGATGGAAATTTGTTTAAGGTTTTATATATATACCGTAAGTAAATTTTAAAATTTTAATTGATTGAGTATTTACTTACGACTTGGACGACTCTCTTTTGAGCCATCTAGAAACCATTTTATATAATTGAAGATATAAATATAATTTGTATAAAAATTTGAATTTATAAAAATTTGAACATGATTAATTACTATAACTTTATTACAAAAAATTATATTATAAATACAAAATTAATAATTAGAAATATCCAATTTTAAAATAACGTGTTGGTGATGTCAATGTCAGGTGCGGACAAGAAAATAAGATAAAGAGATTCACTTTAGAGTTTTGATATTGTAGCATACAAACTTAAAATATTCAAAATAGATTTCAAAGATGATTTTTTTATCTCACCATGTAAACTCAAAATATATATCTCTTTCTTCTACTTTTGGAAGAATAATTTATGAACTTATAGATTATTTTTAGACTCTAAATAAAAAATTTTAATCACTAAATACTTATCGGTAAGATAACTTATATCCTAATTGATAAAACAATAAAATAATTTCTATCAAAAAAAAACAAAAAAAAAACTAAAAAGCAATAACAAATCTAAATTGTGGTTTTCCATCACCTATAACTCCGGGTGGGTTACCATTGTGACAGTTGCAAGGTGAGATGATATTGTAGGTGTTATGTTACGGATATGATAGGTGTGAGATCAGAGTTATGTTACACTATGGGTGTTAACGTTATGATATATTTGTTAGCTGTGTTTGTGCAAAAGCTCAAATTTACTTTTTTCTTTAGTCCCATATCGGTTGGACCACCCCCCTTGTATGTATATATTAGTTCTTCTTCTTTGCTCTCTTAAAGATGTTGTGTAGGGAACCCCTTGGGCCACACGCGGTGTCGCTGCTGCCTGGCCCGGTTCGGCGTGCGTAACGGGTGCGGGTACGTGCCCACACCTGCGGGCGCCGAATGTCGATCCAATTTACTCTTCGGACTGGGATCCAAAAATCTTTTTTTTCCTCTTTATTTTTTGAACCGATTTGACTCATTCAAATTTTGAACGTTGAGGCTCTATGTCCAGGTTTATTGAACACTTGTGACAGCTTCTGTAACAACTCATTTGACAGCAATTCCTCCACGTTTCTTTTCTTTTGTAATTGCTCCTTAATGGCCTGTTTATGAGCCATTTACTGTCATGTCCGTGGCAGTGTTTAGGGACTACCTATATATTGTGGTCTCCTCCTCCTTCCTTTGGAATAGAAAAACCCCCTACGTGAAATCTCTCTCTCATTTCTCTCTCGAACCACATTCTGTTCTCTAAATCCTTACTCTAGGCAGAGCTAAGTTCGGTCTCTCTCTCTGAGTTGTGTGCAACAAAGAGAACCCGGTAGTCAGGGGGTTTTACCACTAAGAGCTTCCGAGAAACGTCTGCACATAGACCTCGGATCAACTCTTAGGGCAGTGCTTCGTGCACTTCTTCTCCGGAGGCCAGTAACAATTTTTAGTTTCTTTGTTCTCTTATCAATTTCTGAAAAATAATATATATATATATATATATATATATATATATATATATATATATATATATATATATATATATATATATATATATATATATATTAACAACAATCTAAGAGTTGATTATTAGCCTTTTGTAACCACGCATATTGTCCAAAATATTTTATTCAGAACACCAAACACAAATTCGTTTAAATCATCACTATTACCTAACGCTTTCTAGGCAGTAACAAATCTTTTTCCTCATTTCCTACAAACCTGCTCACTTGCTACCAAATCTTTTTCCTATTAAATCATTTCACTGTAACCATTTGTTTGTATTTGAATTTAAGGAATTGTTTGTGTTTAAGCATATAGCATTCTTACTGTAGCAAAACTGGTATACGTTTATATTAACATTACTGTAGCACAACTGTAATATCTTACTATAGCAAATTTTGTTTAGAAGTTGCTCCGTTAGAACAATATTGTTTACATATTTGTTACATAAGTTCTTTCTGATCAAAACATAGAATATTATTTGTTAACAAGTCTATTAATTTATTTTGCTCTGAGTAATTAATATGTCTGTTAACATAACCTTTTGAACAAGAACGTACATAATCCTTGTTAACATAATAAATTATGTTACCGTTCATTAGTACACTTTGTTACAACACCTACAGTCTTTATATCCTTAATTCTTGATATATTGTTAATTACAATATCAAATATACCATCCTCTAGATTATCGCAATTTGTGGGACTAATATTAATTTGATATATTTTAATAATTTAGATAAAGAAATAGTTGAATGAAATTGCACCTCCCTTTTAAAATCTAAGTCCTAAAAGTAGAGATGAATTTGGGAACAAGCCGAAAGGGCCCTTCTGTCAAACGGGTGTAAATAGCCCTAAGCGACACGGTATTTAAGTGTCTTCGGACCACCGCTAGCTGAGAACCGGCCCCTGCAGCTAACCCAAGTTAATCTACACTTGATAGGCTAAAGATTTTAAGATTGATTAGCAAAAATCACTTGAACTATTATTCTAGATCATAGGACATTGTTATTGAGTAATTACGTATCTTTCAGTTTCAGATTTTTTTTATTAGCAATCATGACTGGCAATGATGAGACTTTCACTGCTAAACCTACAAATTTTAACGGGACCTACTTTAAGAGATGGTAAAGTCAAATAAAATTTTGGCTCACTACCTTAGGATTGATCTCAGCCATTGATGGTTCCACACCAATCATAAATAAATCTGATGACACTGAGTCTGACATAGGTGTATCCAAGTCTTCTGGTTCCACTAGACCCAAGACCCCTAAGAAAATAGACTACTATTGCTTCCATAGAATTCTAAGCGCTTTGTCTGTTTCACTATATGACATATTCTTTGAATACAAAGGTGCTAAAGAACTTTGGGATGCCCTGGAAGATGAATATAGATGTGATGATGCTGGAATTGAAAGATTCAATTCCTCCTCATTCAACAGATAATTTATGGTAAATAATAAACCTATAAATGACCAAATACATGAATTTCAAAAATACCTTAGGCATATTCAACCCAAAGGTACTTTCTTCTCTACTGAATACAAAATAGCCTGCTTAATGGACAAGCTTCCTCCTTCTTGGTCTGATGTCAAGAAAGACCTTATTCATACTCAAGGTGACCTTACCTTTGCTCAAGTCCTAAAAAAAAATAGAACAAAAGAACAAATTAGGCTAAGGTCTAACCTTAAGTCTGAGTCTAAAGCAAAGGTAAACCTAGTAGAATCCCAAGGCAAACCCAAGCCTCATCATCACCATAAACCCAAAAGGAACCTCTTCAAGAAGAAGCAGAACCCTCAGCCTCACCACCAAAATCATCATCACCATAAACCAAGAAACTTCGGTCAAACTCAGGGTCAGAAGAGATTTTGTTTTGTGTGTGATAAAACAAACCATATCGCCACCAAATGTTTCCATAGGAAGAAGGAAGCTGTCCAGACTTCTTACAAAGGAAAACGTCCAGCCAAACCAGAAGTAAACATGCTTCTCAACTGCTCTTCTAATTCCTTCAGGTCTGTAAGCTATCAACCCTTAGTCAATATTTCCTACCATTCTGACGATTGATGGGTAGATTCTGGAGCTAATGTTCATATTTCCTTTGATCGCTCCTGTTTTTCAAACTATCAGGAATCAGGTGGAGGAGGTGTAACTCTAGGAGATGACTCAGTAGCATAGTTTATAGGAAGAGGAAGAATAGATCTAAAGATAACATCAGAAAAAACTCTGACTCTTCATGATGTGTTACATGTGCCGTCTATCAGAAGAAATTTAGTTAGTGGGTCTCTTCTTGTAGCTTCAGGGTACAAGATTATTATGGAAGAAAATAAAGTAGTCTTTTCTAAGAATGACTCTTTTATTGAAAAATAATTTATAAGAGATGGTCTTTTTATTTTGAGTACCGTGAATAAAATTTCAGATCCTTCCTTTGTTATTTCTAATGTAGAATCTTCAAATATGTGGCACAGTAGATTAGGTCATGTGAATCTAGGTTCCCTAAGAAGGATGATGAACTTAGATCTTATTCCTAAGACTCCAATAGAGATAAACACAAGTGTGAGACCTGTGTTCAAGCCAAAAACACTAGGCTACCTTTCAAATCTATAGAAAGGAACTTTGACCTTCTAGAGCTAGTTCATAGTGATGTGTGTGACTCAAATAGGATTTTGACCCGAGGCGGTAGAAAATACTTTGTTATCTTTATAGATGATCGTTCAAAGTATTGTTATACATATCTTCTCAAAACCAAAGATGAAGTTCTAGAAAGATTTAAGGTCAATAAATCTGAAGCTGAGAACTAGTTAGGGAGAAAGATTAAGACTCATAAATCAGATCGTGGTAGAGTGTATACATCAAATGATATGACCAATTTCTGTGAAGAAAATGGAATAATCCATGAGATAACTACTCTATATTTACAACAGTCCAACGGAGTTGCTGAAAGAAAGAATCGTACTCTGTTAGACATGGTGAATGCCATGCTCTTCAGCTCAGGTACTCCCGATAATTTGTGGGGAGAAGCATTATTATCTGCCTGTTACATCCTTAATAGGATTTCTAGTAAGTCTAATGATAAGACTCCCTATGAATTATGGAAAGGTAGAGCTCCTAGGATCCATTATCTCCTATAGCCAAATGTTTTACCCAAAAAAAGGGACTAGATTATCTTGATACATACTCTCCTGTAGCTAGGATCACCTCTATTAGAACCCTTCTAGCCTTAGCATCCATTCATAATATGTTAATCCATCAAATGGATGTAAAGACATTATTTCTAAATGGAGACCTAGAGGAAGAAATCTACATGGAGTAATGTCACGCCCCAGTCCCAAAACGTCGAGGGACTGGATGCGCGACAATGGCCAGCAGCACGCACCGATGGACAACCCAATTTAATGGATCCATCAGGGCATGCTTAAGCTGTAGTCTAACACTAAATATATCAAATGTTACCAGTCACAGTCTATACTAATCTCATCCACAACAGATAATCACAGATTAAATGCCAGAATAATGCAAATAGAAATAACTAACAAATCTCAATAAAAGTGTCTCGGTGAACAATCCGAGAACCAGTCTGATACATCAAAGCAAATAGACAGAAAGTAAAGGAACTCGAAATAGAAATAACCGACTATATACAGCCAATGCTCAGGAGAAGTCCTCTGGTACGATCTCGTCCTCAGGTTCTGGTACAGCTCCTGGAAGTGCTCATATACGGTGTATCTCTGGATGGATCTCTTCGGCTATACCTGGGGACATAATCCAAATCCAGGTCCTCAGGGGACATAGCAAGGTACAAGATAACTCAAGCCAAAATAATGCAGTGAAATAGTCAATAAAATAAACAGGGTAAATATGTAACAATCTATGTGTACTGCCAGTAAGAACATCACCAGTACTCAGGCTGAGACTACTACAAGCTCTGTGTCGGAGAGCCGGTAGTAGTAATATCATGTAGTTGTCTAGCTCAGAGAGAGACTGAGACGTCGGCATAATATAATCAACCTGTAGCCTGTGTGTCTCTCCAGCAATAAATGAAACAATAAGGAAACACTAAATAACCAGCTAAGTGATATGCAAGATGAGAGCAGCACTAGAACTCAGGCTGAAACTACTACAAGCTCTGTGTCGGGGAGCCGGTAGCAGTGATATCATGTAGTTGTCTAGCTCAGAGAGAGACTGAGACGCCGGCATAATATAAAATCAACCTGTAGCCTGTGTGTCTCTCCTGCAATAAATGAAACAATAGGGAAACACTAAATAACCAGCTAAGTGATATGCAATATGAGAGCAGCACTAGAACTCAGGCTGAAACTACTACAAGCTCTGTGTCGGGGAGCCGGTAGCAGTGATATCATGTAGTTGTCTAGCTCAGAGAGAGACTAAGACGCCAGCATAATATAAAATCAACCTGTAGCCTGTGTGTCTCTCCCCACCCAATGTAACCACGCATGTCATGACCATAACGTCTCATGTCCATGTCAACCGGGATCATAGCTAATGCTGCAAGTCATATAGTATCTATAATTATAATATCTCTGTCAAATCCTGTATCCTATACAGAATCACCATGAATGTCTCAGGAAGACTCTGTCTCATGAATAGTGTCAGGTGTCCTGGGTTATGATGTACTTGATAAGACAAGTACGAGAATACATAGGGTCTCGATATCCATCTACACAACTCTGCGTACGGGATTGGCACCCGACTATTAATCGGACGCTAAGTAAAGTCACTCGGTCCTGGGTTAAACAGTTATATCAAGTTTATATATATTTATACAAAGAACTCAGGCAAAGTACTATAACAGGAATAAATGTGAGTTGGCAATTGCCCACTGATGTATAAATAAGTCAAAGAAATAAGTAGCAAGCTGCAGGGTTTGGCAAGGTACACTTGCCTGTGGTTCCGGCTCCAATTGTGGCTCTGACTTCAGCGGAATTTGCAGACAGTACTCCGGTTGCTGAAATAAACATCACCATCAGATTCAGAAAATATCAAATAGCGAGAAACGTCTGTCCTTGAGTCCAATTTGGAGACAAGGGCAAAAATGATAATTTTGGGTCAAAGCGGGGTCCACATGTGGCCCGCTTCACACCAAAAAATGTGTCAGGGACAAAGGTCTCTAAATTCGCCAAACTTAGTGTCAACAGGCCAGGAACGATAATACGAACCCAACGGAACTTCCAAAATTGGATTCCGGTGAGCCGGTCACAAAATCGTCCGTCAAATGGAGCCTGTGGGGCCCACGACACGCAATTTTGTCAACGTTCTCAGAATTGAACCAAACTTGGGTCACAGGACCAGCGTATCGCTACGAGTCCGATGGCACAAGTTTTGTTTCGATCTGACGTGTGTACACAAAATTAGGATGCATTCCAGGAAGGACGGATATGAGACGGTGTCCGCGGATACGCGTTGATTCCGGTGTGCACGCACATCCGAATCGACTTCTGCAAAATTTTGCACGTCCGTATCGACGGCGCGCACGTATCGGTGAAGACCGCACGCGACCAAGTCGTCCCGTTTGGCGGGACGTACTCAGTTCCGGGATGAAACAGGGCATTATTTTTCCTTTTTTGGATCGCGGTTCGCGATCGCCATAGGACGCGATGTCCCGAGCGGGTTACACGGACACCGAGAGGGTCACACAGGGTTCACGACGCAACAGACGGAATCGAAATTGGGATAGCAAGGAGAGAGAAACAGGTACCTGAACATGGCTTGAAAAATTGAATTTCTCGTGTCCGACACGACACAAGTATCCGTGTCCGAGTCGAACCCAACCTAGGGTTAGGGTTTCGAGCTGCTGCCGGAGCTCCGGCAGCTCAGGGCGACACTGTGGCCGGAGGCGGGCCGGAGGGGCGACGCTGGCGGCGCGCCGGAGCGGGCGGGGGACGCCGGTGGCTGCCCTCGCCGGAGCAGCCGCTGCTGCGGCTCGGGGAGCTGCGAGGAGAGAGGGGGAGCCGGCCGGAGGAAGGGGACCTGGTTGCGGGGGAAGAAGGAGGAGGAGGCGGAGGAGGTCGCCGTCGGCGGCGCTGGCGAGGGCGGGTCACGGCGGAGAGGAGGGGATTCGAGGGGGGCGGCTAGGGTTCAGGGAGGCGGCCGGAGGAGAGGAATAAATAGGCGGAGTAGGGGGGTCGTGGCTCCGGGCGAGGCGGTGGAGGGGCCGACGTGGCCGCGGGGGCGGAGGTCGCGGGAGAGTGGGCCGAGCGATGCGGTGCGTGGCCGGAGGCGGCGGCGCTGAAAGCGGGGGAGAGAACGGGTCAAGGGAGAGGCAGTAGCGGGTTCGGGCGGGTCGGGTTCGGTCGGGCGGACCCGACCCGACCCGCTAGGCGGGTTGATCCGGTCTGGTTCAGCTGGACTGGGTTCAGCCGATTCAGGCCGGTTTGAACCCGGTTCAGCCCGGTTCATTTATTTTTTTAATTTTTAAAAATTATTTTTAGGCTTTAAAAATGTTTTCGGGGTCCAATAAATTCTCAGAAAATTACCCTAAGTCCAGTTTTTCATTTTACACCCAAAAATATTATTTTCATAATATTTTAATATATTTTAAAAATATTTAATTTTATTTAATGCCAAAAATACCCTGATTTTAATTAGCAAAAATTCCCAAAAAATTCCAGAAAATTTCGAAAAATCCAGTTTTAAAAATCTAAAAAAAATCAGGGGGTTTACAATCTACCCCCCTTAAGAGGATTGCGTCCTCGCAATCAAAGAATAACCGGTCAACAGAGATGGCACGGTTGCAAGGATTGTTCGAAACCACATCAAAAGACACTTAGGGAAAATATCGTTTCCCTAAAAATGAAAGTTATGCACTTTCCAGAGTGAAGCAAAACTTGTTAAAGCAAAAGAACTACAAATTTTAGAAAACTAGGTTATTATTAACAAGTTTCAAATTACTAGGTTGGGGCTGAGGTCACGAACCAAATAGGCACGAGCTAAAACGATACTAGAAACGGTAGCTATGAATCACTTACGCGCATTAGTTACTCCACGAGTCTGCGCGTTCTCCACGGTCATCGCGAAAGCTTGTCTGTGTCCTTGCAGTCGATTTGTCTGCTGCTGAGCCTGCTGGAAGAGTAGTGCCTGGGGTATCAAAGGTGGCCTCGGCTGATACCCTCCTGGAGGTGGTGGTATAACCCCTTCAACTTTCGTTTGCAGTGCTCCCAATGCTGCATAGGCTGGCCTCGGTGCTAGTAACGCTTGCTGGTTACCCTTTGGTGCTCTTTCTCGACGCTCAGGGCATTCCCTCAATGGATGTTGACTGGATCCGCAAGCTAAACATACTTTCCTTTTTCGTCTGCACTCGTCCTCAATATGGCCTCGCTTGCGACAATATTGACAGATAGGTAGTGCCTATGGAGATGCTCCTGATGGTTGGTGCATGTGAGGTCTCTTTGTAGCTTTTTCTTGTGGTGCTCCGACGGGTGCTGATGTGGATGGCCGCTTCAGACTGGTCTCTCTCCTGATGACGCGCTCCATGCGTCGTGCTGCAGCAAGAACGTCCGGGTAAGATGTAGGTGCAATGGATCCAATTAGTTTCTGTAGCTCAATATTTAGTCCGTCGAAGAACTTCTTGGCCTTCTCTTCTTCTGTCGGGATCAATGTTGGGGCAAAGCGACTTAGACGAATGAACTCAGCGTTGTACTCTTCTACCATCTTAGCATCCTGAGTGAGGTGATTGAACTTGTCCCGAAGTTCCGATCGAGCGATAGCTGGAATGTACATCTCCTGAAAGAGTCTAGAGAACTCTTCCCAAGTGACTCGGTCTGGTCCGAGCCGTGTCTCCTCGGATAGCCACCAGTGATGTGCATTGTCCGTCAACTGCATTCTGACGGCAGTCATCCAACGTTCCCTTGGAACCTCAGCTACTTCTAATTGATGTTGAGTGTTGGTGAGCCACTCATGAACTTCAATGGGCTCCTCCTTGCCTGAGAAGGTACGGGGCTTCAGCTGTCGAAAATCGGTGATAGAGCCCATCGTTGGCCGTTGTAAACCCCTGATTTTTTTTTCAAATTTTTAAATCTTGGATTTTTCCCAATTTTCTGGAAATTTTCGGGAATTTTCTATAATTAAAATCAAGGCTTTAATTAATAAATAATTTTTTAGTTGGCAATAAATAGTATTAAAATATCATGAAAATAATATTTTTGGGTGTAAAATGGAAAACTGGACTTGGGGTAATTTTCTGGGATTTTATTGGGCCTCAGACCTATTTTTAAAAGCCTAAAAACTATTTTTATAATTAATTAATTATTACTGTTATTATATTATTATTTTTATTATTATTATTGTTTTTATTATTGTTATTATTAGGATTGGGCCCGGCCCGGCCCAGTGGGCCGAGCCCATTAGTTAGACCCAGCCCAGTGCCATAGCGGGTCGGGCGGGTCGGTCTGACCGGATCCGCGCCCGACCCGGAACCCGCTTCATCATCCCCTACCCAGTCTCCCACGACCCGCCGAGATATCCGCCGGCCGCCGCGATTTCCGGCTAACCGCCCCCACGTCGCCTCCCCTCCGGATCCCGCGCCCACGACCGCCCGGCCGAGCCCCATCGAACCCCTATAAAATCCACCCATCACCGCCTCCTTTCTCCCCTTTTATTTCCAAATTGTAATAATCAGGGTTGAAGTAATAACCCTGGACAATGTTTTGTTTAGTCTTTGCTTGTAAAAGAATTTCTCTCTCAGACTTAGCAATAAAAAATTGAATTTCCTTCATGTATTCTGGATGTCTGTGTGTTACTACGGATTGATACAGCTTACTGCCGCCGTCTCACAACGGTGCAGGCTGGGCATGATCCGACTGGACCCAGATTATTGGGATCGGGTCGTGACATGTTTTCAGTGGTGGCCCATGCAGGTCTATGTTTACAAACTTTGGTCTAGTCAACTTAGGCTAGCCAAACAAACCGACTTGCCTTTGACTTTAGGTTTAGTATGACTTTAGGAAAACAGACTCTAGAAACAATTAGAACACTTAGAATTCTTGAGAAAATTTCAATCTGTCACATCATAGGACCAAAATTCTTCTATCTATACATATGTACAATTATTTTTGCTTGCTTATAGAACATAGGTTACCTTGCTTATGCTTGCTTCCTAAACCTTCCAGAAGATGGCACGGGGAAAGACAACCCGTTCCGGCCCAGCCGAAGATGAGGCTTCGTCTTCTGAGCACACCCCAACTCAAGCTCAGTCAGACCCCTCTCCGTTGCAGCTCACAGATCGCCCCCATGCTGCAAGAGCTCCCCGTGCTGCCTACACTTCAGTAGTGCATGCAGCTCCACCCATTCCTCCCAGGACCACATCAATTCCAGCTGATGTGACTCCTCCTGTTGCACCACCTGTGCCAGTGGACCCCGCTGAACTCGTAGGCCTGCTACGAGGAGTTCTTGAAGCCCAGAGGGCCCAGGCTGAAGCAAATTGCGAGCAGACCGCGATTATGAGAGAGGGCATGGAGAACGCCCATAATGTAGCCATGGCAGCGCTAGGAACATCCCAGTCAGAACAGGGGCCTGCCAAGGTAATTAAGGATTTAAAAGCTTGGATTCCATTAATGAATTTCTGGTCTAACCACAAACCTGTTATCCAGGTAAAGGTTGGAACTGTGGAAAACTTTAAGAAGTTGGACCCGCGTCCCTTCAAGGGGACCGAAGGCATCATCTACGCAGACGAGTGGCTAGATGATATGGAGCGACTCCTCAGCGTCGCTCGACTTCCAGACGACCTCATGGTTGAGGCCGTAGCACTCCAGCTGAGAGATTTGGCTAATATTTGGTACCGCAACGAGCCAAGATTTCAAGCTGGAGGGATTTCCTGGCGGCTATTCAAGAAGCAGTTCAAGCGGAAGTTCTTTCCAGAGGCTGCCCTCGAAGCTATAGGAAGACAGTTTCAAGACCTGAAGCAAGGAGACCGCACAATTGAAGAATATGCGGCTGAGTTCAACAGGCTTGGCAGGTTTGCAAGCCACCTGGTGGACAACCCTGTAGAACGTGCTAAGAAGTTCCGGCACGGACTACGTGAAGAGATCCGCACCTTAGTAGCTGCTAACGGTGCGAAGACTTATGACAAGATGTTGAAGGTGGCCCAAGATGTAGAGGCCAGTGCACCTGCTCGACCCAAGAGGGAGCATCCAGGGTCAAGCAACAGCTATCAGGGCAACAACAAGAGACACAGCAACAACAACAATAGGCCCTCCTATCCCCAGCAGTCCCAGCAACAACAGCCAGCAGCGGCCAACAAAGCGCATCAGTACAACCAACCCAAGGCGGTCAACTGCGTCTACTGCAAAAGGCCAGGTCATACCGCAGAGATCTGCAGGAAGAAATTGGGACACTGCCTTGCTTGTGGATCTGCCACCCATCAAGTGAAGGACTGCCCCACAGCATACAACAAAACTGGAGCTGGACAGCAGAGAGGTCCACTGCCTACCCAGCAGCAGCGCTACAACCAGCACAGAGCCGGGCAAGCTTTTGCCTTGACTGTGGAAGAGCCAGAAGCTGAACCCGAGACGGAAGGAGATGTCATCGCAGGTTCCATTCTACTTCATTCGCACCCTGCCTTAGCATTATTTGATTCTGGAGCATCACACAGTTTTATATCTGCAAACTTCATTTCTGCACACCATCTAGTTGCTGGCATAAGTAAGATAATCTGTAGAGTTATGACTGGTGGAGGACCAATACCCATTAGTGAGACTTGTAGCTGCCCAGTCACTATCTCAGGACATGAGTTTCAGACTCAGTTCCTAATAATGCCTCTGCCAAACTATGACGTAGTCTTGGGCATGGATTGGCTTAGTCAACATCATGCTCTGATAGACTGTCGAGAAGGCTGCGTAACTCTAGATCCACCTGGAGGACCTAAACTCAAAGTGATTCGAGCACCTGAAGGCGTGGAATGTGTGTCCTACACATCCATCACTGAAGAAACCGGACCCCCTCATCCTCTCATAGCAGAATTTATAGACGTCTTCCCAGACAATCTTCCAGGGCTACCCCCTGATCGAGATGTGGAATTCTCAATCGATCTTATACCTGGCGCAGCACCAACCTCCCAACGCTGCTACCGAGTGAATCCCAAGGAGTCCAAGGAAATGAAAGACCAGATTGACGAGCTTCAGGCGCAAGGATTCATCAGGACCGGTGCCTCACCCTGGGGTGCACCAGTCTTGTTTGTACCCAAGAAGGATGGGACAGTTAGAATGTGCATAGACTACCGGGCATTGAACAACATCACTATCAAGAACAAGTACCCGCTGCCCCGGATCGACGACCTCTTCGACCAGCTGAGTGGAGCTAAGGTTTTCTCGAAAATAGACCTCAGATCGGGTTACCATCAAATCAAGGTGAGGAAGGAAGACATTCCAAAGACGGCATTCAACACCAAGTATGGACAATTTGAATTCTTGGTCATGCCCTTTGGTCTTACAAATGCCCCAGCAGTGTTCATGAATCTCATGAACAAGGTCTTCCACAAATACCTGGACCAGTTTGTCGTTGTCTTCATTGACGACATTCTGATCTATTCGAAGACCAAGGAAGAACACGAGCAGCACTTGAGGATAGTTTTGGAAACCCTCAGAAAGGAGAAGCTATATGGAAAATTGTCCAAGTGTGAATTCTTCTTAGACAAGGTGGACTTTCTCGGCCACGTTGTCACAGGAGAAGGCATATCAGTGGACCCCAAGAAGATAGCTGCCGTGGAGACATGGAATACTCCCAGCTCAGTTGCAGAGATCAGAAGCTTCTTGGGCTTAGCTGGATATTACAGAAAATTCGTGAAGGACTTTGCAAAGATTGCTGAGCCCATGACCAAGCTAACCAGGAAGAATGAAGAGTTCGTCTGGACCGAAGCGTGCCAGGCGTCATTTGAAGAGCTGAAGAGAAGGCTAACAACAGCACCAATTTTGTCGCTACCCTCAGGATCAGGAGGATTTTCAATTTATAGCGACGCTTCCGGCAAAGGATTAGGATGTGTGCTCCAGCAACATGGAAAGGTAATTGCTTATGCTTCCCGGCAATTACGGACTCATGAGAAGAACTACCCGACGCATGACCTGGAGCTAGCAGCAGTCATCTTCGCCTTGAAGCTGTGGAAGTACTACCTGTACGGCGAAAGAGTAGAGATATACACGGATCACAAAAGTCTCAAGTATGTCTTTACCCAGAAGGAGCTCAACATGCGTCAGAGACGATGGTTGGAGCTCATGAAGGACTTTGATATCAGCCTGCAGTACCATCCCGGAAAGGCTAATGTGGTCGCCGACGCACTTAGTCGATATCCGATGGCGATGTTCTTGACGACAGATCGGTACCTACTGGAGGACATGGAGAAGCTGGGTTTAGAACTCGTATTGCCTGCAGAGGAAATGAAGAAGCTTGGACGGGAAGCAATAGTACCCGGCGCTGACTTCCCCATGATGCATTTGCAAGTGCAATCTAGCCTGATGGACAAAATCAAGGAGACTCAATTCGAGGACGGAGCATTGTGCAAGCTCAGGGACCAGGTGTTAGCTGGCACACTGGAGGGATTCTCTATTTCAGACGACGGAACACTGAGGAATGGCACCAGACTTTGTGTACCTACTGGTGAATTGAGAGAACAGCTGATGCAGGAAGCGCATCGCTCACAGTATTCCATCCACCCTGGAGCAAATAAGATGTACCAAGATATACGGGAGCACGTATGGTGGTATGGAATGAAAAAGGATGTCTCAAAATTCGTTGGCAGATGCTTGATCTGCCAGCAGGTGAAAGCAGATAGACAGAGACCAGCAGGACTTCTTCAGCCGCTGCCCATTCCAGAATGGAAATGGGAGCACATCACTATGGATTTTGTGTCAGGATTGCCTCGATCCCAAGGAGGGAAGGACGCTATTTGGGTGATCGTAGACAGATTAACTAAGTCTGCCCACTTCATTCCCTTCAAGGTTGGTTTATCCACCGAGAAGTTAGCTGCCCTATACATGAGGCAAATCGTCCGGATACATGGAGTTCCTGTGAGCATTGTATCAGACCGAGACAGCCGCTTTACTTCTCACTTCTGGAAGAGCTTGCAAGAGAGTCTGGGGACCCAACTGAAGTTCAGCACTGCATATCACCCACAGACCGACGGACAGTCAGAGAGAACCATCCAGACGTTAGAGGATATGCTGAGATCTTGCATCCTGGATTTTGGAGGATCATGGGAGGACCACCTACACTTGGTAGAGTTCGCTTACAACAACAGCTACCAGGCCAGCATCGGCATGACTCCTTTTGAGGCTCTGTATGGACGTCGTTGCCGCACTCCCTTGGCTTGGGACGACGTAGGAGAACGAGTCATGCTGGGTCCTGAGATGATTACGGATGCGGCTGAAAAAGTCAAGGTGATCAGAGATAGACTTCGGGTGGCTCAAGATCGTCAGAAACATTGGGCGGACAGCCGTCGCCGACTTGTGGAGTTCGAAGCAGGTGATAGTGTCTTCGTCAAGATCTCCCCCACCAGAGGAACTATCCGTTTTGGCAGAGCTGGAAAACTGAGTCCCAGGTATATTGGTCCATTCGAGATAGTGAGCAGAGTTGGAGAGGTGGCATACAGAGTGGCGTTACCACCAAATCTTGAAGGCGTGCACAACGTTTTCCATGTATCGCAGCTGAGGCGTTACATTCCGGACCCGAGCCACATCCTGGATCATTCAGAGTTGGAGATTGGGCCAAGTCTTACAGTACCAGAGCAGCCAGTAAGGATCATAGACCGTATGGAAAAGCAGTTGCGGAACACCGTGATTCCACTGGTCAAAGTTCAGTGGCTCCAACACTCCCCAGGCGAATCCACCTGGGAACGAGAGGCTGAGATGAAGCAGAAGTACCCTCATATGTTTTAAGGCATGTTTACCCTTGTTCTCCCTTCAATTGTAGTAAATTTCGAGGACGAAATTTCTATAAGTTGGGTAGGTTGTAAACCCCTGATTTTTTTTTCAAATTTTTAAATCTTGGATTTTTCCCAATTTTCTGGAAATTTTCGGAAATTTTCTATAATTAAAATCAAGGCTTTAATTAATAAATAATTTTTTAGTTGGCAATAAATAGTATTAAAATATCATGAAAATAATATTTTTGGGTGTAAAATGGAAAACTGGACTTGGGGTAATTTTCTGGGATTTTATTGGGCCTCAGACCTATTTTTAAAAGCCTAAAAACTATTTTTATAATTAATTAATTATTACTGTTATTATATTATTATTTTTATTATTATTATTGTTTTTATTATTGTTATTATTAGGATTGGGCCCGGCCCGGCCCAGTGGGCCGAGCCCATTAGTTAGACCCAGCCCAGTGCCATAGCGGGTCGGGCGGGTCGGTCTGACCGGATCCGCGTCCGACCCGGAACCCGCTTCATCATCCCCTACCCAGTCTCCCACGACCCGCCGAGATATCCGCCGGCCGCCGCGATTTCCGGCTAACCGCCCCCACGTCGCCTCCCCTCCGGATCCCGCGCCCACGACCGCCCGGCCGAGCCCCATCGAACCCCTATAAAATCCACCCATCACCGCCTCCTTTCTCCCCTTTTATTTCCAAATTGTAATAATCAGGGTTGAAGTAATAACCCTGGACCATGTTTTGTTTAGTCTTTGCTTGTAAAAGAATTTCTCTCTCAGACTTAGCAATAAAAAATTGAATTTCCTTCATGTATTCTGGATGTCTGTGTGTTACTACGGATTGATACAGCTTACTGCCGCCGTCTCACAACGGTGCAGGCTGGGCATGATCCGACTGGACCCAGATTATTGGGATCGGGTCGTGACAGCCGTCGTGCTGGCAGACCTGCCTGCTCTAGTGCGGTTACTAGGCTGCGACTCAAAGCCTCTTGTTGAGCTTGCATTATTGCATAGATCATTTGAAACATCTGCTGTCCGTCCATGGCCTGCCCTGGTGGAATTACGGGCATTGGTGGAGTAAATGACGTCGATGGTGGAATATAATCGTGCTGGACCCTCGAGGCATGTTGTTGAGCTGATTGTCCCCCATCCACTAGTGTTACTTTATCTTCGTTGGTTACCACAGCATCTCATGGTGATTTTATGGGAGTCTCGTCATTCGCTCGTAAATCCATAACCCTGCAACTAAAATAAACAATAAGAGGCGCACATGAATTAAGGCAGGATGCAATTCCAGAAATTAATTCGAATTCGATATGGATATCAAGAACGTTTCAAACAAGTGGATGAGATCCTAAAAACTTATCCTATTCTTATTGCAGGCCTGTTCGGTCCCTAAGTTGAAACCGAACAATTTAGTCGAAGGACCTGCATGGGCCACCATAAAAACCATGTCACGCCCCAGTCCCAAAATATCGAGGGACTGGATGCGCGACAATGGCCAGCAGCACGTACCGATGGACAACCCAATTTAATGGATCTATCAGGGCATGCTTAAGCTGTAGTCTAACACTAAATAGATCAAATGTTACCAGTCACAGTCTATACTAATCTCATCCACAACAGATAATCACAGATTAAATGCCAGAATAATGCAAATAGAAATAACTAACAAATCTCAATAAAAGTGTCTCGGTGAACAATCTGAGAACCAGTCTGATACATCAAAGCAAATAGACAGGAAGTAAAGGAACTGGAAATAGAAACAGAAATAACCGACTATATACAGCCAATGCTCAGGAGAAGTCCTCTGGTACGATCTCGTCCTCAGGTTCTGATACAGCTCCTGGAAGTGCTCATATACGGTGTATCTCTGGATGGATCTCTTCGGCTATACCTGGGAACATAATCCAAATCCAGGTCCTCAGGGGACATAGCAAGGTACAAGATAACTCAAGCCAAAATAATGCAGTAAAATAGTCAATGAAATAAACAGGGTAAATATGTAACAATCTATGTGTACTGCCAGTGAGAACATCACCAGTACTCAGGCTGAGACTACTACAAGCTCTGTGTCGGGGAGCCGGTAGCAGTGATATCATGTAGTTGTCTAGCTCAGAGAGAGACTGAGACGCCAGCATAATATAATCAACCTGTAGCATGTGTGTCTTTCCAGCAATAAATAAAATAATAGGGAAACACTAAATAACCAGCTAAGTGATATGCAAGATGAGAGCAGCACTAGAACTCAGGCTGAAACTACTACAAGCTCTGTGTCGGAGAGCCGGTAGCAGTGATATCATATAGTTGTCTAGCTCAGAGAGAGACTGAGACGCCGACATAATATAAAATCAACCTGTAGCCTGTGTGTCTCTCCAGCAATAAATGAAATAATAGGAAAATACTAAATAACCAGCTAAGTGATATGCAAGATGAGAGCAGCACTAGAACTCAGACTGAAACTACTACAAGCTCTGTGTCGGGGAGCCGGTAGCAGTGATATCATATAGTTGTCTAGCTCAGAGAGAGACTAAGACGCCGGCATAATATAAAATCAACCTGTAGCTTGTGTGTCTCTCCCCACCCAATGTAACCACGCATGTCATGACCATAACGTCTCATGTCCATGTCAAACGGGATCATAGCTAATGCAGCAAGTCATATAGTATCTATAATTATAATATCTCTGTTAAGTCCTGTATCCTATACAGAATTACCATGAATGTCTCAGGAAGACTCTGTCTCATAAATAGTATCAGGTGTCCTGGTTATGATGTACTTGATAAGACAAGTACGAGAATACATAGGGTCTCGATATCTATCTATATGTGACGTTACACAACTCCGCATACGGGGTTGGCACCCGACTATTAATCGGACGCTAAGTGTCACGACCCGTACCCGGGGTAATGGTACTAGTCGGAAATAACGCCCAGCCTACGCCGCAGAATCGGCGGTAGAACGCTGTCTAGAAAGTCTATCTAATATAATGAACCACCAAAAGATAGTGTACTCAATCACAGAACTAAGATAGAATGAACATGAATCAGATAAGAATAGAATAGTCATCAACTCATGAGTTTAAAATAATACATCAATGAGTCTGAAGAGTAACAAAAATAAGCTGGAGACAAATCCAGTACAAAAGAATACTATCATACTACAAGCTACACTCCAGGGTCAACTGTCTCAGTTGGGATAAGTCCCTCTTGAGCCAGGGTCTCCGAATCTAAACCCACAACATCCTGGGGTCCATAATAGGTAGGGTACTCCTCAGTGTCATCTGGAAAAATATATCCAGTTAGGAAAGGAGCAGAGTACATCTCTAACAGCAGTTCTAATCCATGATAAAAACTATGTAACAGTAAATAGCTGTGGATAAACAGGATGCACAAAATAGATACAAGGGATATATAGACAATAAGGAAATACTGGAAAGAAATACAATAATGAACAATATGCCAATGAAACAATGATACTAATGACTAAGTGTGTGAGTACTAGCTTAACATATGATCGGCTTGGGCAAGATACAATGCGGCCTGGCTAATCATACGTGCGGTGCATGATCAACACTATTCGCTTACCAATACTTTATTCAATAGGGATTTGATCACATATCTATACTAATACTTCCCACCCCCAACTGGTATAATAGATCCAACCACGGTATGCTATGGCACTATATTCCCCAAGAAGATAGCTAGTCTCCCCGAGAATCGGTGTCTGTACATGTACAAGATAACCAATGAAACAATACTTGCACCATATACACCATATACCAAGGAATAACATCTCATGACGAGATCCGGATATACCAATCCGTGTAACCATAGTGTCGAGAGAAATATGTAAATCTACACTAGATACAACGAACATAGAGGATATCATAAATGAGAAACTATCAGAGAATGTACTCGCCTGAAGTCCAATGAACAGTCTCACAGATGTCTGACTCGGTATCTCGAAGACCTAGATATGGAATACCACATTAATACAAGGTCCCGGAAAGAGAACAAGTCAAACTAGTCAACTCCTAGGTCAATAAATAAATTCTAAGTCAAAAGTCAACTATGGTCAACTCTAAAGTCAACTAAAGTCAAACATGGTCAAACCAAGGTCAACCTCACAAGAAAACTATATAAAATAATATAGAAATAAAATACAACAATTTAGGAATCAAAATTAGATCCCAAAAGATACTCACACAAAGTATACTAATAATACAAATAATACATACTCTAATATAATATATAAACAACCAATATTTATACAAATAAAATAATATATTATTATAAATATTATACCTCACAAAACACATATATATACATATATATATATATATATACAATAATAATATATAAAATATAATTTAAAACTGCCAAAGCGTCACTGAAAACAGGGAGTTAAAAGTACAATTTAATTAAAACAGCTTATAGTGACAGTCTCAACTGTCACAGAAACGTCGCAAAGGCCACTGTGTAATAAAACCCACTGCTGCTGCATTGGTGACAGTTAATCAACTGTCACCGAAAACTGCCGCCACTGCTGCTAAGATTCCGCCTGCAGCATTAATGACAGAACTGTCATTAATGCACAGTGGGCTACAGCGGCTGCTGTTGACCCGCCTATTTAGCGACAGTTTCACTGTCACAAACCCACTGTCATTAAAACACAGAAATATATATATATATATATATATAAATATATATATGCAATAATAATCACAATACATATAAATAAATAATTATATACTTATATATATATGCACATATAAACTTATAATAAAATACCAATAGTTACAACACATGCACATATTAATGTTCATATTTTACATGGCTAGAAGCACACCTAAAATATATACATTAATATACAAATAATTACATAATAATTATAAATAATATAATTACACAATTAAACACATAAATATATTTTATAAAACATTTATGTATAATTTATGTTATTAACATAAGTACATATATAATTACATGCAAGAAAGCTACATATTATATTTGTACATCATATTAGCACACACAAAAATATATAGATCTATGCTACAATAATTACTATAATAAATACACAAAATAAATATATAATATCTATATATATTTACTAATTATAATTGAAGAATTTAAACCATACATAATTAGATCTATTCAAAAATCCACACAATTGGAGAGTATCCCACCGTATCCCACTAGATCTAGGATACGCATGTGACACGAGTCCAACACACAACCAATTGTACCCCGAAGGATACAAACAAATCACAAATAATATTTATGAATAAATCAAAGTGTCAAAAGTAGATCTATGTATCCGTGTCAAAATACGACATGTTCAAAGCCCCGTGTCGGAGGAAAAACCCCCAAAATGACACGTATCACCAAATAGTTGGGATACGAACCACATGTACCAAATTATGGACACGACACTAGCCCCAAACACATAAGCTCATGTCCAATTGATCTATAGGATCAATTGACACACACAACAAAATGTAAATTCGGAATTCCAACAAAATTGACACAAAAAGCACCATAACTTTCTCCATGGGTCTCCTATGAACACAAAACAAATTCCTATGGGTAGTACATACATATAGGTTGATTTTACATGATTAAATCTCAGATTTAGAAGCTATTTTAATGAGAAAAACTAAATTATACCTATTGGGAGATGGATTCCTAATGAAACCTCCAATTGAGATGAACTTGCTTCCAAATTGTAGATCCTTGCTCCTCTTTGTAGATCCTTGCTTCCTCCTTCTAGATCCTTGCTTCTCAACTTTCTAATGGTGAATTGGGAAGAATTTGGGATAAATTTGGTGGAGAATTGGAATGGAAATGGAGGGAATTTAGGAGTGGAAAATTCTAGATCTAGATTTGGAATGAGAATGAGAGGAGAGAGAAATTTCCTCCCTCTTTTAATAGGCCGGCCTTGCCCCTCTCCCAAGCAATTATAAAATGTCCAATGTACCCCTTGGGGCCTCTCATGAAGAAATAATTAAGGAAGGAAGCTTCTAGTCTAATCACTTAATTAATTTAATCCATCTCCTTAACTATGGGCTTTCTAAATGGGCCAAATCTAACTATTTAATTCATGTTGGTCCATGGGTCCAAACTACACTAGTTGGGTCCACTAAAATAAGTCCAAAATAATTAAATAACATCCAACAATAATTAAATAATACAACAAAAATTATTTACCATGCACAATATTTATTTAAATAGAAAATTACTAAAATACCCTTTTTCCTAAAATGTGGTAGTGACACTAAGTAAAGTCACTCGGTCCTGGGTTGAACAGTTATATCAAGTTTATATATATTTATACAAAGAACTCAGGCAAAGTACTATAACAAGAATCACTGTGAGTTGGCAAGGTATAATTGCCCACTGATGTATAAATAAGTCAAGAAAATAAGTAGCAAGCTGCAGGGTTTGGCAAGGTACACTTGCCTGTGGTTCCGGCTCCAATTGTGGCTCTGACTTCAGCGGGATTTGCAGGCAGTACTCCGGTTGCTGAAATAAACATCACCATCAGATTCAAAAAATATCAAATAGCTAGAAACACCTGTCCTTGAGTCCAATTTGGAGACAATGGCAAAAATGGTAATTTTGGGTCAAAGCGGGGTCCATATGTGGCCCGTTTCGCACCGAAAAACGTGTCAGGGACAAAGGTCTCCAAATTTGTCAAACTTAGTGTCAACAGGTCAGGAACGATGATACGAACCCAACAGAACTTTCAGAATTGGATTCCGGTAAGCCGGTCACAAAATCGCCCGTCAAGTAGAGCTTGTGGGGCCCACGACACGCGATTTTGTCAACGTTCTCAGAATTGAACCAAACTTGGGTCACAGGACCAGCGTATCGCTACGAGTCCGAGAGAATAAGTTTCGTTTAGATCCGACGTGTGTACATAAAGTTAGGACGCATTCCAGGAAGGACGGATATGGGACGGTGTCCGCGGATATGCGTTAATTCCGGTGTGCACGCACATCCGAATTGACTTCTGCAAAATCTCGCATGTCCGTATCGATGGCGCGCACGTATCGGTGAAGACCGCACGCGACCAAGTCGTCCCGTTTGGCGGGGCGTACTCAGTTCCGGGATAAAACAGGGCATTGTTTTTCCTGTTTTTGGATCGCGGTTCACGATCGCCACAGGACGCGATACCCCGAGCGGGTTACACGGGCACCGAGAGGGTCACGCAGGGTTCGCGACGCAACAGACGAAATCAAAATCGGGGTAGCGAGGAGAGAGAAACAGGTACCTGAACAGGGCTCAAAAAATCGAATTTCTCGTGTCCGACACGACACAAGTATCCGTGTCCGAGTCGAACCCAACCTAGGGTTAGGGTTTCGAGCTGCTGTCGGAGCTCCGGCGGCTTGGGGCGGCACTGCGGCCGGAGGCGGGCCAGAGGGGCGACGCTGGCTGTAAACTCCCTCACCCAAAATAGATATTTTGTGTATATTTTATATTATTATATATTTATTATAGATGTTGAATTTATTTAGAGTATTCTCTTAGTTAATTAGAAATTAATTTTTTTTAGTATATTTACTTATATAAATATTTATTTAGAATTATTTTTAGGCTATTTTAGATTATTGGGATTTTTCCATAATTTTTAGTTAATTAAAAACTAGTAACACTAATTTTTTAGGACTTTGAAGAATTTATTTTATGTTCAAACTTAATTAAAAATATCCCAAACTTTTATTTTAGGTTCTAAATAATAAAATATATTTTCTAGAATTTTTTGGAAATTTTCTGATTATTTTTAGCATTTATTTTGAGTTAATTATGAAAAACTGAATTAAAAACTAATTTCTGAAAAAGAAAACCCAAAAAGTAAATAATTCTGCCTAGTCAGCAAATAGGGGGCCCACCTGTCAGCCTCCCGCAGCGAACAGTGATGGGCCCGCCTGTCAGTGACCGCGGGGTGAAGCCGAGCCGAGCCGAGCCGAGCCGCGTCCTAGTCCGAGTCGGACTCAGCTGAGCCGAGCCGCGTGAATATCTGACCGTTCGATCTGAGTGGGGAGCCACGGATGGCTGCCACGTGGCAGAATCCGAGCCGCGGCTGCTCTTTCTCTCTCCTCTATATATATAATAGTTTAAGTTATTTTCTAGGATTTTTCTTGAGCCGATTTTTGGAGAATTGCCATCTAGGGTTTCTTCATCTTCCAGAAGCCATTGCACATAGCTCCGGACTCCAAACGAGGCCTAATTTTTTTTGTTAGAACGATATTGAGGTTAGATTTCTGATTATATAAATTTTTTTTTCGAAATTATGAGTATTAAATTCTGGAAAATTCGTAGAGCACAGTATGTCTGAAAATAGACGTGTTTTGATATTTTTGTGATTCCTGGAGAACCAGGAATCAGAATCATGAACCGTTTAAAGTTTCGGAAAGCTAATTTCGAGATCATCGACATATATTTTTATCAGAATTTAATTCAAAGTATTTACATACTATTAATTCTATAGAACTTCTAGGTTAGAATTTAACCATCGGTGCACAATACAAAATTTGTATGTGCCATAATTCCTAAACGAATTTGAATTCGGACGAGTCGTAAATTTCAGTATATTTTTGATGCTAAAATCTACATAAAATCATGCATGAAAGTTGAGTTAGTGTCGGTTGACTTTTCGGTCAACAAATTGCCTCGATTTGCGTGACATGAGTCTCGAGTTGATAAAATTCAGTTTCTTTGGACAAAATTTAGGAATTAACATAAAAATAAGAATAATAAGATTAAAATAGAATTTTAGAGTAATTATTCCAGAATTAAATAAATTAAAATAAATTATTTTTTGACGTGATAAATTTGTAATACCTAGGCTATTTGGACTCTGATTCATACCAGCAGCAGGACCCCAGGCAAGATACCTTGCCAAATTGCTTATAGTATTTTGCATGCTTAGTATATTTCTGTATATTTATTTTAGTTCTATTTATTTATTGCATGTGTAGTTCCTTTCAGTCATTACTATATATTAGATATGTTGACACACACTTGACACTTAGTATCATAGAGGACAATTATTAGGCGTATGGGCTTTTAACCACTCTGGTAACACTGTAGTCACTAGCACGCATTATGGTGGATCGTGTCCGATGGTCGCTACCCGAGAGGTATGTCGATTGATGGAGTCCGAGGGTCGCTACCCCAGAGGTATGTCGGCTGATGATGTCCACTGACGAGCGTGAGGTTGTGAGGATTAGATCGAGTAGCCTACCCTTACCCATACGTCGAAAAGTTATCCTCATTTGCATTCATATAGATTGTCTTGTACAGCGTACTTATTTATTTTCAAATTATATGCATGTTTAATGTATTCAAGTTGGCTCGCTTTTCTGTATCTTGTTACGTCCCTCTGAGGACCTGGTCCTCTGCCAGGTGTATCTGCTCTTGAGTATTTGCAGGAGTACGGGCCTGGACCTGACGCATTCCTTTCTACCGAGGAGGTCTTACCTTCTGAGCATCGTTGATTATCTAGCGATGGATTCTTTTAGCTGATACACTTCTGTCTTTATATTATTTTATATTGGAGATTTTATACTCCTCTCTCATTTTAGTTTGGATATAGTCTTTGGTAGTGGATTTATCTCCACCCGACTATTTTTTTGGATATTTTAGACTCCTTATTCTAGTTAGTATTTCTTTTCTATGACTTATTGTGTGGATGAGATTAGCATATCTGTGACTTGTGACATTATATATACCACATGTGAGTTTATATTCATATTACAGTGTACGTATGGGTTATGGTTTCCATATATTGGAGTTGCCATATCCATGCGGCTGGCATGCTTACGTGTTCTAGTCCTACGTATTATTGGGACTGGGGCGTGACATGTTTTTGTGGTGGCCCATGCAGGTCGAGAGCATATTGTCTCGGTTACGTTAATGTACCGAACAAGCCTGCACCTAGGACTAGAGTATAGGATCTCATCCACAATTGACTATGATTCATCTTCCTCCTCTCTGTTCTATTCGAACAATTATATCCTGCTTGATTCCTGTACTTCCCTAATAAGTTCCTTGAGTATATATAGCCTTCTGCTAGAATATAGGAACCCATGTTATTAGGATGATAATTAGAGTAGCACACCTATTAAGAATACAACGAGAATATAGACACACCACTAAGTTTAGAATATCTAGTGAACCTAGAATTCCTTATCTTTAGATTGTTATACCATTACCCCTTGATGTATTAAGAAGACTTGAGAGTAGTATAGACACTACTAGAGATAGTTAGAAGTTTTACCATAATGTTTGACCCTAGTATTGAGGAACCAATGGAGAACCAATATTGAACATTAGGACTGAACCTAACCTTCATAATTGGATAGTATTGGAGAACTATAAAACTTAGATCATTGTCTTATTATTAGTAGACAGCACCTTAGGAAGCCTAGAGGAATGTAATTAACACTTTTTCCTTGATCATACCTCGAACATAGCAACTAGCATACCACTCCCCCTTAGAAAACCATGATGCTATCTAGAGCCCCTATTCTAATTTCATATGTTGTTCCTCTGCGACCTTAACGTTCACTAGTTGTGCGACGACTAAAAATTACGTTCTTCTTTTCTTCCTCTTTCAACTCGTGCCATCTGACACTTCTGATTATAGACCAAGTGATTTTATTCTATTTTAGGATATATATAACTTGCTAGGATTTTGGTTGTTACTCTTAAATTTTTGAATTATGTGATTGGTAATTAGAACTTGATAGTTTAAGTTATTATGGTAGATTATGACCTAATGATTACCCCTTAGTTTTAAGTCGCGTAACTTGTACCCCACCTCAATATAAGTTATATCCCATTTTCTCTTGAAGCTAGTAACTCTTCTATCCTTACTATTGACACTTGTTCTATAAGCACTATGACTAAGGCTTAAGACGACTATGACCTATATAATGCAATAGGAGACCCTAATAAGAGTTTCTGTTCTATGTACATGTGCAAGGTTATTTTTGTAGGATCCTCTTAGGACTGTCACAGTACTAGTTTAATTGTTTTAAGTTGGGTAGTATGTCTCACAACCTAGTATCACATAGTCCACTTGACCCATCGAGGTAGTGTAACTGAATGACCTTAATTGTATGCTAGCATAAGACGACATTGTTTATTCAGACAATAGAATTTAGAGGTCCTTGTCCCCATTTGGTCGACTAGCGACATAGACAAGGAGGTGGTATGATAACTATAGAGATTTGTAGAGTCTTTATTATTATTGCTTATTCTGTTTTTTTGTTTTATTTTTGTGAACTTGAATTGACTTGTACCTCCTTTCATCATCATCTAGCGTACCTATAATTGTTGTACCACCTTGACTTATGCCGCTATTATAGCCTAGTTTTGCAAGCTTATTCTTTCATCAAGCTTGTTCACTATATATGTTTTAGTGGATGCATACATTAATATATTTCAGAATCAGTGTACTACGGTCTGATCAACCATAGTGCGCTTGGTTTGCCCTTCGTATAACTACTTTACGTGGATTGAAATATCTAGTGATTAGTAGATGAATGAACTTGCCCTCTAGATATGTCTGAGCATATCGTATCCGTTACATAACTGTACCGATGCGAGTATGTAGATAGGCATTACCAAAATAGGACTTCAATCCACAACTGCTTTGACAATTCCTATTTGAATTCTTTAAACGCCTTGATCCCGATACTTCTATTCTATTACCTCACCATTGAACTCTTTATTATTGATCTCCGTCTTCCCTTATTTCGGAAAGACGAAATCTCATGCTTGGTATAAGTTTGATGCACAGAGAGTACTAGATATACCCCATAGGCCGATCACATACTTGAGGATTATTCTTTCGTAATTAAGGACATATCATATATGATATAATCGGCATTGAATTTTTGAGGTTTGAAAGACATGAGTAAATAAATTAAGGAATATTTTTCTTAAAGTATTAGCCTTCTGTGATAGAGGGGTAAATTCTAAGTTGGGTAGCGGTGCATTGGCAACTCGAGAGAAATTTCTTTTAGATTGTGATCGAGTAAGATTAGATTGGGAGAGGTTCAAGCCATTTTAATTTTGAGAATTTTAGAAAAATGACTAAGATGATGAGGATTAATAAATTTTAAAAATCTTAATATTGAGGACCCAATATTTATACTTTGAGTACATGATTTAAATTTTGAATATTGAAGGATGAATCATCGATTTAAATTTTGAGGATAAATATAGAATTTTAGACTTGAACAATTGGTGAATTAGATTTAAATTTTATAATTTGATGATTTGAATTAAAAAAGTTTAATTTTGCTTGTTGGGTCACCTATTTAAAATATTGAGGATGTAAATTGAGTTTAAATATTTGAAGAGTACAAAATTCTTAAGTTGAGAATAGGAATAAGATTTAATTAGAATTTTTTTATTGTTCAAAGTCTAGAGGAGATTATGATAGTTAAAAATTGTGATATAAATTTTGATGTGGGATGTCATATAGACTTGAGTTAGATTTGGATGTTGATTATTTAAAAATCGAGAAGAGATTACGACAGGTTGAATTTTGATTTAAACAGTGATTATCTTAATTTTGAAGTGATCGCGATAGATTTGAATAGATTTTGTTATTTAAATTTTTGGAAGAGATTGCGATTGACGTACCTTATGTACGAATGTGAAGGATTTAACAAATTATGCCTTATTTTAATTTCGAGGACAAAATTGTTTTAAGTTGGGTAGATTGTAAACTCCCTCACCCAAAATAGATATTTTGTGTATATTTTATATTATTATATATTTATTATAGATATTGAATTTATTTAGAGTATTCTCTTAGTTAATTAGAAATTAATTTTTTTAGTATATTTACTTATATAAATATTTATTTAGAATTATTTTTAGGCTATTTTAGATTATTGGGATTTTCCCATAATTTTTAGTTAATTAAAAACTAGTAACACTAATTTTTTAGGACTTTTAAGAATTTATTTTATGTTCAAACTTAATTAAAAATATCCTAAACTTTTATTTTAGGTTCTAAATAATAAAATATATTTTCTAGAATTTTTTGGGAATTTTCTGATTATTTTTAGCATTTATTTTGAGTTAATTATGAAAAATTGAATTAAAAACTAATTTCTGAAAAAAATACAAAAAGTAATTAATTCTGCCCAGTCAGCAAAAGGAGGCCCACCTGTCAGCCTCCCGCAGCGAACAGTGACGGGCCCGCCTGTCAGTGACCGCGGGGTGAAGCCGAGCCGAGCCGAGCCGAGCCGCGTCCTAGTCCGAGTCGGACTCAGCTGAGCCGAGCCGCGTGAATATCTGACCGTTCGATCTGAGGGGGAGCCACGGATGGCTGCCACGTGGCAGAATTCGAGCCGCGGCTGCTCTTTCTCTCTCCTCTATATATATAATAGTTTAAGTTATTTTCTAGGGTTTTTCTTGAGCCGATTTTTGGAGAATTGCCATCTAGGGTTTCTTCATCTTCCAGAAGCCATTGCGCATAGCTCCGGACTCCAAACGAGGCCTATTTTTTTGTTAGAATAATATTGAGGTTAGATTTCTGATTATATAAATTTTTTTTAGAAATTATGAGTATTAAATTCTGAAAAATTTGTAGAGCACAGCATGTCCGAAAATAGACGTATTTCGATGTTTTTGAGATTCCTGGAGAACCAGAAATCAGAATCACGAACCGTTTAAAGTTTCGGAAAGCTAATTTCGAGATCATCGACATATATTTTTTACAGAATTTATTCGAAGTATTTTTATACTATTAATTCTATAGAACTTCTAGGTTAGAATTTAACCATCGGTGCACAATACAAAATTTGTATGTGCCATAATTCCTAAACGAATTTGAATTCGGACGAACCATAAATTCTAGTATATTTTTGATGCTGAAATCTATAAGAAATCATGCATGAAAGTTGAGTTTGTGTCGGTTGACTTTTTGGTCAACAGATCGCCTCGATTTGCGTGCCATGAGTCTCGAGTTGATAAAATTCAGTTTCTTTGGACAAAATTTAGGAATTAACATAAAAATAAGAATAATAAGATTAAAATAGGATTTTAGAGTAATTATTCCAGAATTAAATAAATTAAAATAAATTATCTTTTGACGTAATAAATTTGTAATACATAGGCTATTTGGACTCTGATTCATACCAGCAGCAGGACCCCAGGCAAGATACCTTGCCAAATTGCTTACAGTATTTTGCATGCTTAGTATATTTCTGTATATTTATTTCAGTTCTATTTATTTATTGCATGTGTAGTTCCTTTCAGTCATTACTATATATTAGATATGTTGACACACACTTGACACTTAGTATCATAGAGGACAATTATTAGGCGTATGGGCTTTTAACCACTCTGGTAACACTGTAGTCACTAGCACGCACTATGGTGGGTCATGTCCGATGGTCGCTATCCAAGAGGTATGTCGATTGATGGAGTCCGAGGGTCGCTACCCCAGAGGTATGTCGGCTGATGATGTCCACTGACGAGCGTGAGGTTGTGAGGATTAGATCGAGTAGCCTACCCTTGCCCATACGTCGAAAAGCTGTCCTCATTTGCATTCATATAGATTGTCTTGTACAGCGTACTTATTTATTTTCAAATTATATGCATGTTTAATGTATTCAAGTTGGCTCGCTTTTCTGTATCTTGTTACGTCCCTCTGAGGACCTGGTCCTCTACCAGGTGTATCTGCTCTTGAGTATTTGCAGGAGTACGGGCCTGGACCTGACGCATTCCTTTCTGTCGAGGAGGTCTTACCTTCTGAGCATCGTTGATTATCTAGCGATGGATTCTTTTAGCTGATACACTTCTGTCTTCATATTATTTTATATTGGAGATTTTATACTCCTCTCTTATTTTAGTTTGGATATAGTCTTTGGTAGTAGATTTGTCTCCACCCGACTATTATTTTGGATATTTCAGACTCCTTATTCTAGTTAGTATTTCTTTTCTATGACTTATTGTGTGGATGAAATTAACATATCTGTGACTTATGACATTATATATACCACATGTGAGTTTATATTCATATTACAGTGTACGTATGGGTTATGGTTTCTATATATTGGAGTTGCCATATCCATGCGGGTGGCATGCTTACGTGTTCTAGTCCTACGTATTATTGGGACTGGGGCGTGACACTGGCGGCGCGCCGGAGCGGGCGGGGGACGCCGGCGGCTGCCTTCGCCGGAGCAGCTGCTGTTGCGGCTCGGGGAGCTGCGAGGAGAGAGGGGGAGCCGGCATGAGGAAGAGGGCCTGGTTGCGGGGGAAGAAGGAGGAGGAGGAGGAGGAGGAGGAGGAGGTCACCGTCGGCGGCGCTGGCGAGGGCGGGTCACGGCGGAGAGGAGGGGATTCGAGGGGGACGACTAGGGTTCAGGGAGGCGGCCGGAGGAGAGGAATAAATAGGCGGAGTAGGGGGGGTCGTGGCTCCGGGCGAGGCGGTGGAGGGGCCGACGTGGCCACGGGGGAGTGGGCCGGGCGAGAAGGTGCGTGGCCGGAGGCGGCGGCGCTGAAAGCGTGGGAGAGAACGGGTCAGGGGAGAGGCAGTAGCGGGTTCGGGCGGGTCGGGTTCGGTCGGGCGGACCCGACCCGACCCTCTAGGCGGGTTGATCCGGTCCGGTTCAGCTGGACCGGGTTCAGCCGGTTCAGGCCGGTTTGAACCCGGTTCAGCCCGGTTCGTTTATTTTTTTAATTTTTAAAAATTGTTTTTAGGCTTTAAAAATATTTTCGGGGTCCAATAAATTCCCAGAAAATTATCCTAAGTCCAGTTTTTTATTTTACACCCAAAAATATTATTTTTATAATATTTTAATATATTTTAAAAATATTTAATTTTATTTAATGCCAAAAATACCCTGATTTTAATTAGCAAAAATTTTTGAAAAATCCTAGGAAATTCCGAAAAATCCAGTTTTAAAAATCTAAAAAAAATCAGGGGGTTTACAAGTAACCTGAAGGTTTCATTACTAAAGGCCAAGAAAAGAAAGTTTGTAGATTAGTTAAATCTCTTTACGGCCTAAAGCAAGCTCTCAAGCAATGACACAACAAATTTGACATAGTCATCTCAGAATATGGTTTTGTGCCAAATGAGTATGACAAATGTATATACTCCAAAATTTTAGATGAAAGTTGTGTTATCTTATGTTTGTATGTAGATGACATCCTTATTTTTGGATCATCACTAGAATTGATAACTAATACCAAGAACTATTTATCCAACCAGTTTGATATGAAAGATCTAGGTCAAGCCAACTTAATTCTAGGCATGCAACTGTCCAAATTCAAGGAGGGCTATACTCTATCCATAGCACACTCTATCGAGAAAATGCTAAGAAATTTGAGTATTTTGATAAAAAACCTGTCCTTACTCCTTATGACAGTAGTGTTGTTCTCAAGAAGAATGAGAGTTCTCCCATAGAACAATACATATATTCTCAGATGATAGGTTCTCTCATGTATATATCAAACAGGACCAGACCTGATATTGCATTTGCTATTGGAAGACTAAGTAGATATACTAGTAACCCAAATCAGTTACATTAGACAGCATTAGAAAGAGTATTTAGATATCTTAGGGGTACTCTAGATTATATGATGCACTATACTAGACACCTTGATATCATAGAAGGTTATTCAGATACAAACTGGGTAACTGACTCACATGATGTAAATTTACTACTGGATATATTTTTACTCTAGGAGGAGCTGCAATCTCCTGGGCTCATGTAAACAAACTATCACAGCTAAGAGTACAATGGACTCCGAAATAATAGCCTTGGATAATACATATACAGAAGCCGAATGGCAAAGAAACCTTATTATACATATACTTGTTTCTATTAGTCCTGTTCCTGCAATTTCTATAAACTGTGATAATAAATCTGTTATAGAACTACTAAAGCATGATTCTGTGAATGCTAAGATGAACAGGCACCTGCAGCTGCGCTTCAACTCTATAAAGAGCCTATTGGGCAAATATGTGGTTCTTGACTATATAAAGTCAGAAAAGAACCTTGCAGACCACTTGACGAAGGGTCTATCTAGGACTTTGATCCTAGAATCATCGAGGGGGATAGGATTAAGCCCATAAATAAAGTCACCAGCAGTGGCAACCCAACCGAGTCTGACTGGAGATCCTAAGAAGCCGGTTCAATGGGTAGGAACAAGCTGGACTTAGGTGACTTTTATGGAACACAGACCCGAGATTAAAATCTTATTTTATAATGCCCAAGTGGCTGTACATGCGTACAATGATTCTCCATCCCTATGGTGATAGTGTTCTTGAGTGATATTGTCACGCCCCAGTCCCAAAATATCGAGGGACTAGACACGTGGCAAGGCCAGCAGCACACACCGATGGACAAACCCAATTTAATGGATCCATCGGGGCGTACTTAAGCTGTAATACAACAATCAGGGTTTACTAATCTCATCCACAGAATGAATATATCAAATATCAACAAAAGGAAACATAAACATCAACATCAAGTCACAAGTAATTAAATCGGGGAAACAACCCGATAATCAAGTCTGGTACAATAGTCAAGATACAGAAATAAAGATAACAACAACTACTGAGTATGGATAAAGCATATAATCAGAAGATAGTCTCGGTGATCACTCGTCTACTGGATCTGGTACTTCTCCAGTGCATGCTCCTGTTCCTGCTCCTGCTAATTCTCCTGTCCTGTATACCTCGGGATCGATCTCGTCTGCTAATCCTGGGGACATAATTCGGATCCAGGTCCTCAGGGGACATAGCAAGGTACAAAATAACTCATGCCAAAATAAATACAGTGTAGCAATAAATAAAATAATAGGGTAAATATATAACCAGCTAAGTGATATGCAAGTAAGAGTTTTAGTCATACTTGGGCTGAGACTACTATAGGATCAGTGTCAGAGAAACCCATAGCAGCATTAGTATTACGACTCCAGTATATATGCCAAAGCAGGTAGGATCACGACTCCAGTATATTTGCCAATCACCTCCAGACAATAATATATGTAATATAATTAGCCTTTGATATGGTAATACTCTCCCCACCAAATGTAATCACACGTCTCATATCCATGACACGCAAGATCAAAACTAATGCAGCAAGTCATATAATGTCTATGAATGTAATGTCTATGTCACAATCCTGCAACCTACACAGAATTACCTTAAATATTTCAGGAAGATTCTGTCACATGAATAGTGTCAGGTGTCCTGGGTATAACGTACTTGATAATGCAAGTATGAGAATGCAAAGGGTCACGATATCCATCTCTAGTTGACCTTACACAACCCCGCGTACGGTGTTGGCACTCGACTAGTATGAGAATGCAAAGGGTCCTAGGTTAAGCATGTACAACAAATATATATATATATCAAGGAAATAAGTAGCAAAAACTGCAGAGTTTGGCAAGGTACACTTGCCTGGGGTTCTGGCTCCAACTGTAGCTCTGACTTCAGTGAGAATTGCAGGTACTGCTCCGGTTGCTGAAATAAACATCATCATCAGATTCAGAAAATATCAAATAGCTAGAAATGCCTGTCCTTGAGTCTAATTTGGACACAGGAGCAAAAATAACAATTTTTAGTCAAAGCGGGGTCCATATGTAGGCCGCTTTGCACCGAAAAATGTGTCAGAAATAAAGGTCTCCAAATTCTCCATACTTAGTGTCAACAGGTCCATAACGATGATACGAATCCAACGAAACTTCCAGAATTGGATTCCGATGAGCCGATCACAAAATCGCCCATCAAGTGGAGCCGTGGGGCCCACGATACGCGATTTTGTCAACATTCTCAGAATCGAACCAAACTTGGGTCACAAGACCAACGTATTGCTACGAGTCCGATGGCACAAGTTTCATTTCGATCCGACGTGTATACACCAAGTTATAATAAGATCCAGAAAAGGCAGATACGAGGCATTGCCGGCAGATACGCGTTGATTCCGATGTGCACGCACATCCAAATCAACTTCTGTGAAATCCTGCACGTCCGTATCAACGGCGCGCACGTTTCGATGAAGACCGCACGCGACCAAGTCGTCCCATTTGGCGGGGCGCACTCAGTTCCGGGGTAAAACAGGGCGTTGGTTTTCCTATTTTTGGATCGCTGTTCGCGATCACCACAGGACGCGACGCACCGAGCGGGTTGCACGGGCATCGAGAGGGTCACGCAGGGTTCGCGTCACAACTGACGGAACAAAAAATGGGGCAACAAGGAGAGAGAACGGATTACCTGAACAGGACTCCGCGAAATCGGGTTTTTATGTCCGTGTGTCGACACGACACAGTGTCAGGCTGTGTCCGGGTTCTAGGGTTAGGGTTCAGTCTTCACGCCGGAGACTTCGCCGGAGGGGTGCTGGGGCACGGCTGGGGGAGGCGGAGCGGCTCGCTGGTGTCGTCGGCTCGCCGGAGGTGACTCGGCTGCTGCGGGGAGTGGCACGACGGCTCTGCTCGGTCCGGCGGAGGCGGCTTTGCTGGAGGAGACGACGGCGCTGGAGCTTGAGGCGAGGGCGGCCGAGGGTGGCGACGGTGGCTAGGCGCTGCTGCGACGGTGAGGTCATGGCGGAGCGGGGCGAAGAAGGGTTGGTGGAGAGGGGTGACAGCGGAGGGCTCGACGGTTGAGGGCGGGTTTAAATAGAGAGGAAGATGGAGGCTGACGGGCGGCCGGTGCGGGGGAGGGGAAGAGGAGGAGCTGGCCGTTCGGGGAAGAGGAGGCGGAGAGATACAGGGGACGCGGAGCTGCGCGGCGGCGGGGGTCGGTTACAGGGAAGAGAGAGGGTTTCGGTGGCGGGCCGGGTCGGGTCGGGTTGGGTCGGGTTGGCCGGATCCGACCCGTTAGGGTCTAGGAGCGGTTCAGACCGGGGCGGTTCGGTTGGATCGGGTTCAGGCCGGTTTAACCCGGTTTAAGTCCGGTTCAACCCGGTTTATTTGGTTTTTAATTAAAATAGGGTTTTGGGTCTTTTAAAAATATTTTCGGGGTCCAATAAATTTCCAAAAAATTACCCTATGTCTAATTTTTTATTTTACACCAGAAAATATTATTTTAATATTAATTAACATTATTTAAAAATCCCTTAATAATCAAAACACCTTAGTTTAATTAATTAAAAATCCCAAAAAATTATGAAAAATCTATTTTAAAAATTCCTGAAAAATCAGAGGGTTTACAATCTACCCCCCTTAAGAGGATTGCGTCCTCGTAATCAAAGAATAATCGGTCAACAGAGATGACACGGTTGCAACATTATTCGAAGCACATCACTATCAAGAAGAATCAAGGTTGAGGGTTTTAAGAAGAACACATAGGAAAAAATTATTTTTCTAAGCATTAAAAGTTATGCAATTTTCCAGATGAAGAAAATCTAGAAGACTATAATTTAGAAAAATATATTAGGTTATCACTAGGTTATCAATTATTAGCAAGTTCAAAATTACTAGGTTAAGGCTGAGGTCACGAACCAACAGGCACGAACTAAAACAAATCTAGAAACAGATAATTAAGAAAAACTTACGCGCATTAGCTACTCCATGATATTGCACGTCTCCCAATGTCATCACTGGAGCTTGTCTGCGTCCTTGTAGATGATTCCTATGCTGCTGTTAGGCCTGCTGGAAGAGTGCTACTTGTGTTGCCAAGGGTGGACTCGGCATATATTCTCCTGGGGCAGGTGGTAGAACTCCTTCAACTTCCGTTTGCAGTATTCCCAATGCTGGAGAGGCTGGCCTTGGTGCTGGTAATACTTGTTGGTTTACCATCGGTGCTCCTTCTCGACGCTCGGGGCATTTCTTCACAAAATGCTGACTGGATCCGCAAGCTAAATATAATTTTCTTTTGCGTCTGCACTCGTTCTCAATGTGGCCTCGCTTGCGACAATTGACAGATAGGCAGTACTTGCGGAGATGCTTCTGGTGGCTGGTGCATGTGAGACTTCTTTGCAATTTCTTCCTGTGGTGCTCCGGCTGATGCTGATGTGGCTGGTTGATGAATCATCAATTCTTTCTCTCGACGTTCAGGGCAATCCCTTACCGAATGCTTTTTGGATCCGCAAGATAAACATCGTCCCAGTCTGAGTTGGCATTCTTTAGCGAAATGGCCTACATTGCCACAGTAGTGACAAGTAGGCAGGACTAGTGTAAGTGGTGTAGATGCTCTCTGCGGTGGATTCATCTGTGGTCGCTTTGCAACTCTTTCTTGTTGTGCTTGGTCTGGTGCTGATGCATACGGCCGCTTCTGGCTGGACTCGATCCTTGTGATGCACTCCATAGGTCGTGCTGCAGCAAGAACGTCCTCGTCTAAGGTAGTTGCATTTGAGCTGATTAACTTCCGTAACTCAGAGCTAAATCTGTCGATGAACTTCTCCGCTTGGTTTTGCTGAGCTTCTTGATGAACCTTCTGATGGGCTTGCATCATCGCGTAGAACATTCAAAACATTTATTGTTCGTCCATAGCCTGCCCTTGTGGGAATACGGGCAATGGTGGAGCAAACTGCGTCGATGGTGGAACGTCATCTTGCTGGATTCTCGAGGCATGCTGACTTGCTTGACTGCGCTGTTGAGCTGATTGACCTTCATCCACTAGTATCACTTTATCTTTGTAGGTAACCACAACACCTTATGGTGCTGCTGGATGAGTCTCGTCGCCGGCTTATGGATCCATAATTCTGCAACCAAAATAAACTATAAGAGGCACACAGGAATCAAAGCCGGATGCAAGTCAAAAAATAAATTCGAATCCGATATAGATATCAAGAACGTTTCAAGCAAGTGGATGAGATCCTAAAACTTATCCTATTCTTATTGCAGGCCTGTTCGGTCCCTAAGTTGAAACCGAACAATTTAGTCGTTGACCTGCATGGGCCACCACAAAAAACCATGTCACGCCCCAGTCCCAAAATATCGAGGGACTAGACACGTGGCAAGGCCAACAACACACACCGATGGACAAACCCAATTTAATGGATCCATCGGGGCGTACTTAAGCTGTAATACAACAATCAGGGTTTACTAATCTCATCCATAGAATGAATATATCAAATATCAACAAAAGGAAACATAAACATCAACATCAAGTCACAAGTAATTAAATTGGGGAAACAACCCGATAATCAAGTCTGGTCCAATAGTCAAGATACAGAAATAAAGATAACAACAACTACTGAGTATGGATAAAGCATACACTCAGAAGATAGTCTCGGTGATCACTCGTCTACTGGATCTGGTACTGCTCCAGTGCTTGCTCTTGTTCCTGCTCCTGCTAATGCTACTGTCCTGTATACCTCAGGATCGATCTCGTCTGCTAATCCTAGGGACATAATTCGGATCCAGGTCCTCAGGGGACATAGCAAGTTACAAAATAACTCATGCCAAAATAAATACAATACAGCAATAAATGAAATAATAGGATAAATATATAACCAGTTAAGTGATATGCAAGTGAGAGTTTTAGTCATACTTGGGCTGAGACTACTATAGGATCAGTGTCAGAGAAATCCATAGCAGCATTAGTATTACGACTCCAGTATATATGCCAAAGCAGGTAGTATTACGACTCCAGTATATGTGCCAATCACCTCTAGACAATAATATATGTAATATAATCAGCCTTTGATATGGTAATACTCTCCCCACCCAATGTAATCACACGTCTCATATCCATGACACGCAAGATCAAAACTAATGCAGCAAGTCATATAATGTCTATGAATATAATGTCTATGTCACAATCCTGCAACCTACACAGAATCACCTTGAATATTTCAGGAAGATTCTATCACATGAATAGTGTCCTGGGGATAACGTACTTGATAATGCAAGTACGAGAATGCAAAGGATCACGATATCCATCTCTAGTTGACCTTACACAACCCCGCGTACGGTGTTGGCACCCGACTATTAATCGGACGCTAAGTAAGTCACACGGTCCTAGGTTAAGCATGTACAACAAATATATATATATATATATATATATATATATATATATCAAGGAAATAAGTAGCAAAAACTGCAGAGTTTGGCAAGGTACACTTGCCTGGGGTTCTGGCTCCAACTGTAGCTCTGACTTCAGTGGGAATTGCAGGTACTGCTCCAGTTGCTGAAATAAACAGCACCATCAGATTCAGAAAATATCAAATAGCTAGAAACGCATGTCCTTGAGTCCAATTTGGACACAGGGGCAAAAATGACAATTTCTAGTCAAAGCGGGGTCCACATGTGGGCCGCTTTGCACCGAAAAATGTGTCAGGAACAAAGGTCTCCAAATTTGCCATATTTAGTATTAACAGGTCCAGAACGATGATACGAACCCAACGAAACTTCCAGAATTGGATTCCGATGAGCCGATCACAAAATTGCCCGTCAAGTGGAGCCGTGGGGCCCACGATACGCGATTTTGTCAACGTTCTCAGAAGAACCAAACTTGGGTCACAGGACCAACGTATTGCTACGAGTCCGATGGCATAAGTTTCGTTTCGATCCGACGTGTGTACACCAAGTTACAGCGAGATCCAGAAAAGGCGGATACGGGGCGTTGACGGCGGATACGCGTTGATTCCGGTGTGCACGCACATCCAAATCAACTTCTGTGAAATCCCGTATGTCTGTATCAACAGCGCGCACGTTTCGGTGAAGACCGCACGCGACCAAGTCGTCCCGTTTGGCGGGGCGCACTCAGTTCCGGGGTGAAACAGGGTATTGGTTTTCCTGTTTTTGGATCGCTGTTCACGATAACCACAGGACGCGACGCACCGAGCGGGTTGCACGGTGTCACGCCCCAGTCCCAAAATGTGAGGAACTAGGTCACGTGGCATTGGCCAGCTGACACGTCAGTAAGGGTTTAACCCATTCTTATGGACCCAAAGGAACGTGCTACGCTGTCCTAAAATACTACAAATAAAGGCAAGTCTATCTCATCCACAAGAAATGTCGAGAAATAGTGCTGAATATATATAATGCTGAGTCTAAAAATATAATATTACACAACTTGTGAGAACAAACCCACTGTCAAAATATAATAATAGTACAAAAAAAATAGGATAGACTGAGTATCGTCTATCTAGCAAAACATCTCCATCGCCTAAGAGAGCATCTCCTAGAATCAGGTAGATTCTGATGGTGTCTCCTCCAGTTCTTCCTCGGTGGCATGCCTAGTCTCCTGTCTTGGACCATACACCGTGGGATAGTAGGCCTCGTCTAAATCTGGAAGGAAACCAGGTCCTCAGTGGGACATAACAAGATACAGGAAAATAATATGCCAGGTATGAAATACTGAATAAATAAATAAATACAGGGTGCTAACCATCTAAGTGAAATGCAAGTAAAGACCTTGTAGTACGCATGGGAATGTGTAGGTTTGACATATGCTGACTTAATTCACCAATCGTGTTGACTGGCTAGTATATGTGTCATATGCCCCCGGACACACGGGTAGCTCTGCAATCGACCATCTCCGAGGAGAATGATACGAAGGATAAAGACTCATGGAGGGGGTGTTCCACACGTCTACTAGTTATCTTTTCCGTCCAATGTAACTAAATGCCAAGTCATACTTTTCCTGAGTTTTCCTGACATTATACTAATCCGTGATGCGTGTCACACGTACTGGTAGCTAATCAAATACGCAGCTCGCATCCCAATATGCATTGCAACCATGTTGCGTGTTCCCGTGATAGGGTTTTGGAGGATATTAGGATATCCTCTTAGATGTTTGGTAGGTCTGAAAAGACTAAGTTAGTTATGCTACAAGTCAACGTATCTGTTGACTGTACCTGAGGCAATCTCAGGTACTCACAGTTATATGGAATTCAGGAAAAACATAGCATATAACAGTATTTGAATTTAGACAGTAACTTGGCAAGGTATACTTGCCTACTTCCTGATTGTATTGGACACATGATCCCACTGTCAAGACTGAGGGTCCTTGTAACAGGTGGTCACTGACTGTGCTGGAGATATTTTCTGTTTAAGACGTACAGGTTTTGTAAATACCTAAAAAATAAAAGGGTACAATATAATAGCATATATATATTTTGGTGAAAATATATATATAATATTTATAGTCATATATATAATATAGGGTACATAATATATATAGTATATATATACTTATAGATATAGTATACATAGTATGTATATATATCTAGCATATATAATAGGTATACATGTGTTATATTTATATTTACATATATATCAAGGAAAAAGAAAATGCAGGAAAATAACATATATATTCATGATATACTAAAGAATATATATATATAATATTTATATAAGTCATATATATATACATAGAAATAAAAATACATACATATATATAAATAATAATATATATATATACATAAATAGGTAATATATACATATATAGATATATAGATATATATATTGCATATATATATATATAAAAGAAAGAATGCTGAAAATTAAATGTACATGTATATATAATATCATAATAATATTATGTATATACATATACTTTATAATATATATATATATACAATATTCATAAATATATAGATATAAATATATATATATATATATATAAATGAAATAAAAAGATGCAGGAATTAGATATATATAGATATATATGTATATACATAATATAAAAAGAAAGAAAAGTGCAGGAATTAAATGTATATATATATATATATATATATATATATATATATATATATATATATATATATATATATATATATATATATATATATTTATATATATATATATATATAGTATATACATATATTCATATATAATTAAATGAAAAGCATATATATATATATACATATATAATATATGTATATATATAATAAATACTATGTATAAATATATGTATATAGATATAAGAAAGGAAAAGGGATATATATATACATATATATTAAAATATATATATATATATACTCAGTATGTATATATATATATATAGGTATATAGTAATACTAATAATTATATATAATATATATATATATATATATATTTATATAGAATACATATAAATATATATACATATACATATATATATTACATATGTATATATAAATAAATAAATAAAAGAAAAACAAAAATTAAAATATATATACAATAGTATATATATACTGTACACAATATATTTAATATATATATATATATATATATATATATAATAGGATATAGATAATATACATAAATACATATATATATATAAATATATATATATATATATATATATATATATATATATATATATATATATATATATATATATATACATATATACTATATGTATATATATAAATAATATATATATATATATATATAAAAATGAAAATGCAGAAAATATAAATACCTATATACTGTATTTATACAGTATTATATTATTAGTAATCATATAATATTAATTACATATAATAATATATATTAATATATATATATTAATATATATAATTATATACACATATATACTTATAATATATACATATATACATGCATATAGGTATATTTAGGTATTTTTGTATAATACATGCGTATTATACCTGACAGGGTGGCAGGGGGGGCCCACGGCGAGTCGCCGGCGGGAGGAAGGCGGCGGAGCTGACGGCGGCCGGCCGGAGGGACGGCTGCAACGGCAGCAGCAGCAGCAGCAGTGTCGGCTTGCAGCGGTGGCAGCGGCGTCAGCGGAGGTGGCGCGGTCGGTGCAGGGCAGGGGATCGGCGGAGGAGATGGTGGCGGTGAGGTTGGTAGTGGTGGTGGGGGTCTACGGTGGCGGTGGAGGTGGCTGGAGGCGGTCGGGATGGGGGTGGTGGTGTAGTCGGGGAGAGGGGTCGGGGCGCTGTGGAGGTGAGGGCGGCGGCTGTGGTGGTCGGGGGTGGCAGGGGGTTGGTCGGAACGGTGGAGGAGGTGGTGGCGAGGCGTTTGGGGGTGGTGGCGGTGGTCGACGACGGCCGGAGGCGGCGCTGGAGGTGGATGGGAGTGGTGGTGGTGCTGTGGTGTGTAGGTCGGGGTGGCGTCTGTGGTGGTTCAGGGCGGCGGAGGCGGTGGCCGGAGGGGGGTGGAGGTGGTCGGAGGGAAGGGGAAGGAAGAGGCGACGGGTTCGGCGGTGGTCCGGTGGGCGGAGGTTGGCCGTGATGGTGGTGGTGTGTGGTCGGAATGGAGGGGGGGGAAGGGCTGTATTTATAGGGTTTTAACTCAATGGCAGAGTTGTAAATAGTTAGAACTCTAGGGTTATTTAGGGTATTTTAGTTTTTTAGATATTTATCTGATATTTTCAGATATTTAAGTGGGTCCCACATGACACGTGGACGGTCCATATTTACCAGCCAATAGGGGGTGACACCTCACAGGGAATTTTGCAGAAAAACCCCTGAAATTTCCTAATTTGCAATTAGGTCCAAAAATAGGTATTTTGCGTAATTATGCAATTTGTCTGATAAATTTCTTTGTTCCCAGAAAATACTAAAATGCTCAGAATTGAGAGGGAAAAGCTGTGGGAGGGTCCTGAGGGGGTGGGGGTGAGTCTGGGCAGGGGTAGGGCCTGGTTTCTTGGTGATACGGGTCATCGTATTTATTATTTAATAAATACTGCGCACGGTGTTCTCTAATTATTTAGAGGCAGGTAGGGCCATAATTTTACTACGGTGTCAATATACTAATTGTAGTATATTCAAAGTAGAATATTATCGTATTTTTGTCTGGGTAAAACAGGTGCCTGTTGGTCCTCAATCTCTAGGGGTACAGAGATGGGCAAAGAGCAAAAAATAAAATAGGAATTAAATACAAACTTTTGTAACGATATTTGTGCGTCTCAAACGAGGCTCAAAATAAAGCATCTGGGAGTTGCACAAAAATTAGAAAAAATAGTCTAATATGTCTAGGGCAGGTATGTGAATTTTGTTTGGGAATTACAGTTAGTGTAATGCTCTAATTATTTGTGTAAGGTATAGGTGCACAATCAATAGGTTATGTAAACAAAATAATTTTTAAAAAGTTACAGAAATTCTAATTAGCTAAAATTAATCCTAAATTACTGAAATCTGATCGAGGGAGTTTACACACGGACATCGAGAGGGTCACGCAGGGTTCGCGTCACAACTAACGGAACGAAAAATGAGGCAACAAGGAGAGAGAACGGGTTACCTGAACAGGGCTCCGCAAAACCGGGTTTTCGTGTCCGTGTGTCTACACGACACAGTGTCAGGCTGTGTCCTGGTTCTAGGGTTAGGGTTCAGTCTTCACGCCGGATACTTCGCCGGAGGGGTGCTGGGGCACGGCTGGGGGAGGCGGAGCGGCTCGCTGGTGTCGTCGGCTCGCCGGAGGTGACTCGGCTGCTGCGGTGTGTGGCACGGCGGCTCTGCTCGGTCAGGCGGAGGCGGCTTTGCTGGAGGAGACGACGACGCTGGAGCTTGAGGCGAGGGCGGCCGGGGGTGGCGACGGTGGCTAGGCGCTGCTGCGGCAGCGAGGTCGTGGCGAGCGGGACGGAGAAGGGTTGGTGGAGAGGGGTGACAGCGGAGGGCTCGACGGCTGAGGGCGGGTTTAAATAGAGGGGAAGAGGGAGGCTGGCGGGCGGCCGGTGCGGGGGAGGGGAAGAGGAAGAGCTGGCCGTTCGGGGAAGAGGAGGAGCTGGCCGTTCGGGGAAGAGGAGGCGGAGCGGCGCCGGGGACGCGGAGCGGCGCGGCGGCGGGGGTCGGTTACAGGGAAGAGAGAGGGTTTCGGTGGCGGGTCGGGTCGGGTCGGGTTGGCCGGATCTGACCCGTTAGGGTCTAGGAGCGGTTCAGTCCGGGACGGTTCGGTTGGACCGTGTTCAGGCCGGTTCAACCCGGTTTATTTGGTTTTTAATTAAAATAGGGTTTTAGGTCTTTTAAAAATGTTTTTGGGGTCCAATAAATTCTGAAAAATTATCCTATGTCTAATTTTTCATTTTACACCAGAAAATATTATTTTAATATTAATTACCATTATTTAAAAATCTCTTAATAATTAAAACACCTTAGTTTAATTAATTAAAAATCCCAAAAAATTGTGAAAAATCTATTTTAAAAATTCCTGAAAAATCAGGGGGTTTATAGATATGGTTATGATGAGTTTTAAAACTCTTAATAGGTCCAAGCTGATATGCGTGGTTGAAACCTATCACCAACCCTTAAGGACTTACCTATATGAGAGGTCGTGAAGGCCGCGACTATGAGACAGGGCGATCCAAGACAACTCTCATGAATTTGGGATTAGTGCGCATGGCCAACCAAAAGCGCCACCCATTAGACCCAGAACCTCTAGCATACTATGTGTGCTATTTTTCTGAATCGGGTAAAAGAAGTCTGATTCAAGGCATAGTCCATCAAGCACTTCTTCAGACAAAGACAATAGTCACTAAGTGAGGTTCAAGGCTGTAGTCCATCTCATCTATGCATAGTATATACCTGTCCAGAAACTCTTCTTTTTAATTTCTTTGTCACTTCTATTTCGGAACTTGACCTTTTGGGGGGAGATTGTTAGTTGTGTTTGAGCAAAAGCTCAACTTCCCTTTTTTCTTTAGTCCCACATCGGTTGGACCACCCCCCTTGTATGTATATATTAGTTCTTCTTCATTTCTCTCTTAAAGATGTTGTGTGGGGAACCCCTTGGGCCACATGCACGTGCCACGGCAGCCGCCCGGCCCGGCTTGGCTCAGTTTGGCGCACATAACGGGTGCGGGTACGTTCCCACACCTGCGGACGTCGAATGCCGATCCAATTTACTCTTCAGGTTCGGGCTGGGATCCAAATTTTTTTTGCTCCTCTTTATTTTTTGAACCGATTTAACTCATTCAAATTTTGAACTTTGAGGCTCTATGTCCAGGTTCATTGAACACTTGTGACAACTTATGTAACAGCTCATTTGACAGTAATTTTTCTATATTTTTTTCTTTTGTAATTGCTCCTTAATGGTCTGTTTATGAGCCATTTACTGTCCTGTCCGTAGCAGTGTTTAGGTACTACCTATATATTATGGTCTCCTCCTCCTCCCTTTGGGATAGAAAATTCTCCTACGTGAAAGCTCTCTCATTCCTCTCTCGAACCACATTATGTTCTCTAAATCCTTGCTCTGGGCAGAGCTAAGTTCTGTCTCTCTCTCTGAGTTGTGTGCAACGAAGAGAACCTGGTAGTCAGGGAGTTTTTCCACTAGGAGCTTCCGAGAAACGTCTGTACATAGACCTCGGATAAACTCTTAGGACAGTGCTTCGTGCACGACTTCCCCGGAGGCCGGTAACAATTTTTAGTTTCTTTGTTCTCTTATCAATTTCTGAAAAATAATATACATACATATATATATATATATATATATATATATATATATATATATATATATATATATATATAACAACAATATTTTAGCTAGCTCGGGTCATAAAAAGCTTGTGAGTAGGCTCGTTAATAAAAGAGTCCAAACAATAACTTAAAGATATTCGGGTCGCTAGCCGGCTCATTTTATTTATGTACTTATAAAATTTTTTTTACACTAATAGACTTTTCATTTTGTATGAAGTTTATGTAAATGCTTCTAGTTTGATTGTTACTAAACTAAACTTTTGGATAGAGAAAAAATTGACGCGTTCATAAATAAGTTCAAATCAAGCTTAAGCTTATCTATAATTCGATCTCATCATGATTTCGAATTTAAAGAGGGTCTCACGAATCGAGATCATCATCGTGAATACTTTGAAGAGTCGAACTTGAACTAAGTTTTAAGCTGGTATTGAATCTCTTGAACTATACTTTTTCTTAGAGAGTCGAACTGATCAAAGCTCGGTTGGTTAACAATCTTAGTTTAGAAGTTCCAATTGTTTTCTTAGACCTTCTCCCATGGTGATTCCTGTTTTTAGGTTTCTATTCCGTGTCAAGTCCTTTTAAAAAATATTTCTATGTCTATATGTCATCTTTTCATATATAAATCCAACTAAAAAAAGTCTTCAATGGTTGGTCTCTATATTTATTCCTATCATTCGTGTCATTTTAAAAAAAATTCTATGTGTCAACTATATTATTTAACTATAAAAAATATTGTGGGACCCAGTTTCATATAACACATTGACATAGAAAAACTCTAAGGGCTCTATGTTTATAGTCTCTCGTAGAGTTACTTTATTTTCAATATTTTTCAAGTAGGATCTAGCCTTAGATAAAAGTGTATGTTATTAAACGCACCCATGTTTTCATGCACCCATGTTTTCATTCGGTTTACTCACTTTCTATTTTTAGCAGCTTTAACCAACTTAACATTTACTTTCCAAAATTTAACTATTAGTTTATCAGGCACAACTAGATTTATTTTGGGTAAAAAAAATCTATAAATATTTAATCAAATTTCTTTTTTTTTTGTTAACCTTAGTTGTAGCGACCATTTCGTTCAAGCGGACAACCGATTCAAACGGCGCAAGTGCAACGACCCGATCCACTTTGCTCAGTGAGAAGACTCGTTTGAGGCAAATGATTTTCAGACTTGGCCCTTAAGGAGTTCAGACTTAGACTTTCAACGGCTCGCTCGGAGTATCGCTTGACCGAGGTGAATCATCGCTAAGGTAGGTGGCTACGATAAACTTATCTTTACTTAGCCAGCACACTTAAAATATGGACGATTACATGCTAGTTACTAGGTGAATCACCCCCTCCATGCTAATAAAGAATACAATGCACCTAGCTAAGAGAATAATTCTATCTTGTATTGCTTTTGTTAGAACATGGAAATAAAATTTGGCTTATAACTTGGACCCTCGCATGCTACATTTGCTTCGTGCAAGTAGACCCCGCTATGCCTTGAGTAGATCATCATATACTCTTCATAGTGCACTGCTTCACTTGTTTACACTGCACGCCTCATAGATTATGTCGCTCGATATGTCCCTGTACGGTTGCACTCCCCGCACTACCCTTAGACCGTGTCAACGTAAATGCTTATGTTTCATATAAATGCATGTTTGTCTGCTTACATTGTAGCTTGTACTCGTTACCTCATTCCAATGTTTGTCACATAATTTATGCCACAATCAAGTAACACTATCCATATCGTGCATGCATCTAGTTAGCCAGAAGACTATCAAATAGTCCTTCTGTGCAATATGAACCTGTAAGTATACGGGACCGTTAGGTCTCCAAGGCAGTTACCGAAACAGGAGAATGCATCAAGTCAAGTTGAACTGTGAACGAGAATCATGTCAAGTAAAGTAAGAATCACAGCTCGTGGAGCATTCTCGTTCAGAACAAAAATCAAGAATTATCAGGTCATGTTGTGAATCTGGAAGACCCAAGACTTGCATATCGCGGATAACTTAAAAACAAGGGGGGTTCTCGAATCTCGTTCCACGGATGGTCTCCGGGACACCGGGGCCGATCCGATCCGGATGAAACTCGTGCAACCTTTCGTGTTCGAACATGATGGCATCTTCGTTTACGCCGCGCCACCCTCGCTCAAAAAGGCTGATAGTCTCGTGTACTGGACGTGATGGCTTGTAGCGCACCGTACACTTTTGTTGCATACCATCCTCGTCAAAGACTATAACTCGTCCTTTATGGCTATGCCAGCGACTCCTGTTCATATAGATAAGTCATTCTCGCTTAGCGACAATCCGCGTGCGAGTCATTGCATCGTGCCTAGTAATCTGAAGCACCTGAACGAATATGAGTATAACACACATGTACATATTTGAACAATTAAACATCTTCTACAACACTTCTGGATAATCCGTGTAACTCGTGCACCTGAAACAGAATCTCGCTCACGATACTTGTGTTTGCTTATGCTATTGCTCATGGATTTTATTATATATGCTCGTGCTTGGTTTAACTTGGTTTGCCTTGGACAAGAAGGACGAATGGTAAGTTGGTAAGTCTCGCCGTGTTACTCTTATATCGCACGGCGCACTACCACACGAGTTAGGCTTTACATTATGCCATAAAACTGATCCTAAGGTAAGACTAGAAAGATAACTTAATAGATGGTGCACGGAACCTATATAACGTGTTTGGATTTGTCGAACGGGCGAGAAGCCTCCCCACCAGTGCATTCATGTACTGATAACCCATAAGATTGCTTGCAGGGTGTGGGAGAACCTCGTTCGGTGCGAAAACTCGTTCGTGCAATCTAAGACGTGGAGTTCACTCAGGAGCCTTGGAACGTTGCATCCGGAACTGAAGCACATATATAAGATATAATGTTGGAACATTGCCTATGTATCATTCCACAAATGTAGTCACTTGGCACACTTTTATTGTTTCAGAGAGAGAGGGAGAGAGAGAGAGAGACTTAAGCGACTTGTAATCTCGGCCTAGCGCTGCTTGTAATACTTGTGAAATATCAATAAAGTGCTTGTTTTACTTCTATACTTGTGTTATTCAATGCTTCCGCTATTGACGACTCTGTGAACTTGTTACTAATCGCTTGTTCGTTTCTTTTTCCGCTGCATTCAGACTATCTGTGCGACTCTGTGGCTTAGACATTTTACTGCCTGTTCGGATCATAGTTTTGCACGGACACAGCTTGTGCTCGTGCGGCATCACGTCCAGATGGGAAAGATCGTCCCGCGGAAGCGCTGACGTGGTAATTCGCACATAACGGGTACGTCCGATTACCTGTGGGAGATCGAAACGTGACATTAGTCACCTTATAGATTATCACTACTCTTTGCACTGATCACAAAACCAACACCAACATATTGAGAATTCACATCGGTGTGCCAAAAATATTATTATCAAAAAGTATATCAAAAATGTTAATTTAGATTTATAGCAATCCTTTATGTGTCGTACTAACTCCTTTTCAAGGGGTTCTCAAGTTCCCTATATAAACATAGTACCTCCAATTTTGCTTGTTTCACTGTACCTCGTGCATTTTTTTTTGCGTCACCATATGTAGTACTTCATGACAGTTTCTAAAATTAATGACAATGATCCAAGGGTAAGTATATCTTGTGTTATTGGTATGAAGATTTTTTTGGTTCCAACGACTGTCATTCCAAATTAAACAACCAACATAATATTCTAAATATTACCAACTCTTTCCTCGTAAATCATCAAATTTATTGTAACGGAGATTAAACTAATCTGTCCATTGATGGATCTTTATTTATTTCGTTAATATTAGCACCAAAAACTGTTTAATTCTAATTTTAATTTAATATGATAAGTAAACAAAATGTGCAAAGTGAATAAAAACGTGAGTGTAACACCAGATACCAATTTTCATTGGAGACATAATTTTCTTAAGGCTATATATCCAATAGAAATTTCTAAATTTGAGTTTCTATATAGAAATTGTACATACAAAAAAAATACTCTCAAATGATTTTCTATTTCTATTCTGAATGTCACAAAATACAAAAATTAATTTAATGGCGGTGGGCCCAATATTAATTACGGTGAGAGATGGAGAATTTCAATAAAAGTTTCTATATGTAGAAATTCTCGTAGAAATTTTTCAGCCTACATCAATGCCACATAAGATATAAATGGAGATAGAAACTATGGTTGTGAGAGATTTTTTTCTAAAAATGATTTCTACCGTAGAAATATGGGAAATAGAAATTTCCATTGGAGATGGCCTAAGAAGAGATTCCACTGTAGAAAATTTTAAAATAAGAATCCTCATTGGAGAAAGCCTTAGGCCATCTCCAATAGGGATTTCTAAAATTGAGTTTCTATCCTACTTGACATTGTACTTTTAGTAAAATTCTATCCTAGTTGGTAGAGTTTCTATATAGAAATTACATAAACAAAAAAAAATTCTCTCCAATGGTTTTCCATTTATATATTATGTGTCACAATATAAAATGATCAATTTAATGGTGTGAGATATGATAATAATTGTCATGAGAGATGGATAATTTTTATGAAAGTTTCTACATGTAGAAATCGAAACCGAATTAGCTCTCCGCATAATACTGTCCGGTCTCTATCCCCTGTATGACATGTGGGCCCCATTGAGCAAATAACAAATAATAATTCAAAAACAGATGTATAGGAGGGACAGAGGATCGGACATTATTATATTCATCCTACATTAATACAACATATCATATAAATTTGAACAGAAATTACTAAAAAATTATTTCTTAAAAAAAAAAATTAATCCTAGAAATAGAAGAAATAGAAACTCCCACAGAGATAACCTTAGATTCGAAAAAGAATAATATGTTCAACAATTCTAAAATCTGAAGCCGTACCATCTTCCAAACGAAACCGGTTCCGTTGGGGATGACAGCGTTTATAGATTAAACACATTCACCAACCAATCAAATCGAAATCGAAACTGAAACCGAAACCGAAACCAAAACCGAAATCGAAACCGAAACCTAAAGAAAGATGTAGGTGTAGGTGTTGCTGTTGGATTTGTGGGCGAGGAAATGGAGAGGTTAGGTTGGGTGACGACTTGATTGCTTTCCTCCTGTCCTGACTGGTCCTCACTGGCGCCGCGGTCGTCTCGCCGCTGTTTGCTTTTGTTTTTTTTGTTCGATGATGGCGACAGTGACGCTTTTGGTCGTCATTCCATCGCTCTACCAAAAACATAAAACTCTCTCTCTCTCTCTCTCTCTCTCTCTCTCTCTAATAATTGAATCTGCAGGCATTATTATTTTTCATATCTACAACTAACCATCTATGTTCTATATCTTCTCGATATAGAGTTAACATCTCGGCTTCCTGTCTTCTCACTCAGCCAACCTCTCCATTCCGAGTAAATAAACATTTTTCTTGTCTCTCTTTTCTTTCTTCTCATAAAATTGCAGCGTTAGAAACAATCCATTGATCGATTTTTTTTTTTTTTAGCTCTGTTGACGTTAAAGACACTATTAAAATCATTAAAGGTAAGATATTTTTAGTAGTTCTTTACATATTCAAACTATCATTTTTTTTTTTTTTTTTTTGTAATATTTGCTATTTTGGAGTGTCAAAATTTTGGATTGACAAAATTTTAATCGTCCTAATGTGCATAGAAATGTCAAATCTGATTTTATATGCACAATCAAAATTTTGACAGTTCTGAATATACATATGGTCAAAATTTTGACGGACTATCAAAATTTTGGTGTAGTCCTAGAACTTTCCATGTTTCCTAAGGCCCTCTCAAATGAGGGATTTCTATTTTCTCTATTTTTTTGGTAGAAATTATTTTTATTATTATTTTTTTCAAATGTGGTTTCTAACCTAATTTCTAATAAATTTTTTATCTTTGTAGCAATTAATATTGATACGTATATTAAGAACTTTTTCAACTGTGTGTAGGATGGACTCGTTGAAATTATCCACCCCCATATCAATTATGTTTATTTATCGCTTAAAATGGAGAACCATTGAAGACTATATATTTTTTTGTAATGTATGTAGGAACTTTATTAACTAGCATGAAAATTTTCTTAAAACTACACTGCCAATTAGTAATATAAACCCAATTTTAGAACTTGGAGATGATCTAATAATTTGAAAAATTTTGACTTATTTTTCAACTTTTTTTTAGATGATTTAATAATTAGAGAAATTTTGACTTACTTTCAACTTTTTTTTAGATGACCTAATAATTAGAAAATGTTTGACTTACTATTCAGGGTGCACTCCACAGTTTTTTTTATAATGTACAAGTTCTTCCACTTTTGACGGAAACTGTCCAGTCATGACGGACGGTCAATTGCTTTGACCATTTTTCTTTAACCAAAATGTCACTCTTATTTCTCTTTCCTCTCATCCCTTTCCTGCGGACAGGCTGCCGCTCCCCCACGCTCCCCCCCCCCCCCCCCCCCCCCCCCCCCGCCCTCTTTTCTGCCTCCAGCCAACAGTAGCAGCCGCTGCCTCGCGCGCATCGCCACGTCGCTGCTGCTCGCGCGCCGCCGCGCTGCTTGCCGCTACTCGCGCGCTACTTATATTGCTACTGTTGCTGCCGGGGGGGGGGTGGTAGTGGAGGGTTGCGGGGAGGGGGGGGGGGGAGCGGGGCGGTGGTGGAGTGGGGGGAGGAGAGCGGTGCCAGGGAGGGGGAGAGGGGTTTCGAGCGACGGGGATGGGGGAGCGGGGCCTGCGACGAGAAGTGGAGGACGGTGGCGGAGGGGAGTCCAAAAAAATTAGTCAATCGAATTTACCATTAGGACGAGATGGTCTCCGTCAAAAGTGAAAAGACTTGTATATTATAAAATAAATTGTGGGTACACTAAGAACATGGATAAAAAAAGGAGTAAATCAAAATTTCTCTAATAATTATTGTAGTGCGTTACCATTTGCATCTTCATATATTTGACAGCCGGAGGAACAACATACAGTGGTTTTGTTGGGAGCATGTATCAGCAAATTTGCGGAAACAGAGCAATCAGCAGATCTTGACAGTTTGATTAAACAGCAAAAAGGAAACACCGTATGTTTTTTTTAGCTTACCTGCTGCTGTGCATACTTTTTAATGTCACTGCCACACCCCTCCCTTAGCCCAACTTCTCTTCTCTTATATATATGCAGTAGATCCATAGCTCCGAGAAGTCGTAAGCGTCAATACGTTGTTCTATGGGTTCTTTCGTCAAGGACAATACATCCGTTCCGTTGGCAGGTGCGTATTCAACTTCAGCTCATCCAAATTTTCCCCAGTAAAATCTAAATCTTCTATGTTTGATCACTCTTTTTTGTGTAAAATTTGTAATTACTCATCAAAGGGAGAGGTGGGTTAAGTGTGGGGGATGATCGATTGTGCAAACTGACAGATTAGTAGGGACGTCGTTGTTGTTGTTAGTGATTTCTTTGGTGTTTTGCCTAAATCTATACGCATCCGGAGAATCCTGGTACATGTTTCTTGAAGTAGCCATGATGCAGATATCTTGCCCAAATTATTGAAAGAGTTTTTTGTATTTATTCTCAATAGTTAGTGTTTAGTTATTGGGTAAATACAAATAAAACTTGAGAAAGGGATGCAACGGGGGTATTAGTAATTAAATTAAAAATGTGGGTGGAGAGGAGAGGGGGGAATAAAATTAGGGATTAGTAATGGGGTTAAATACAAAAAACTCTTATTGAAATCATTAAGAATGTGACCCATAGAAGTGACAACAATGATATACATTATTTCAAGTGAAGGCTATATTATATATTAATGCAGAAAGAAAAGATAAATGGTAAGTCTTCTTGTTATTTATAATTTAAACCAGCCAGCTTGCCTCAAAGAAGTGATAGTGGTATGATACAGTTGTGTTCTAGTGTATCATTTAGTTTTTGAGTTAAAATCCAACAACATCATTTTCCTCTCTCTTTCAGAATGTGAAGGGGCTGCAATATTGTTAGGATTTGGCTCATATATGGTAATCCGTATAATAGGATCGAAGAAAAGTCATAGTCAAAACATTAATCATATTGGCTTTCTAAATAAGGAATCAGATGTCATGCCTACTTAGGATTGGATTTCTATATATGAAAATATGACATGCTATATAAAGGGGCCTAGAGTTTCTTGTAGATCATTGTGCTAAAAAAATGTGTTGGGTAGCCACTAATTGGTTGAGAGAAAAAAAAGGAAAAAGAGAGAAAAAAATAGAGGTTGTTAAGATATGATTAGATTCAAGTTTATCTTTATGTATCTCCTATATAGATATAGATTCCTTCTTCATACGGATTTCTTCTCCTATACGGATATTGATCTGTTCTCCATATATATAGAGGAGGGATCAGGATCCTGTATGAGTTCCGAAATAACAACAGTTGGATTGTCTTTTTTGAAGGTTCAGATTAGATCAAATTTTTGCGAGGAATTGGATTGTTTAAGGATCTAATCTGAACCGTCAAAAAAACTAATCCAACGATTGCTATTTCTGGATCATGCGGAGATGCTTAAATGCGGATATCCCGATCCCTCGTATATATATATATATATATATATATATATATATATATATATATAATCCACGAATAAACTAAGTTGTTTCATGATACCAGAGTATAGGATTTTTCAATCCCTGGACCATTCAAAGTCTCTTTCATATTTCTCTGTCGATCGTTACCGAGAGCACCATAGACCTCCAACCTTACACGAAAGCCGCCCGAAGCCGGTCTTCACCATGCTGATTTTTTTTATTATTCGCCTTGCCATTGTCGAAACAAGCTACATAATTTTCTTTGGTCTCCGCTTCTTCTCTTGGCTGCTTTCCATCACATCACATGACGATTATTTTGAGACACCTTATTTCTTCATTTGTCTTTGGCGAAGTGCACATCCTCTGCTTCAGAGATAGGCTTACTTGACATTTGCTTAATCATTGCTACTTGGTTCATAAGCAAAATTTCTAATTCCTTGCATAGATGAAATGGATGGCATGAATTCTTTCCGCATACCCCGTGAATGAAATAATGATGCAGTTATGCCTCTTTAATGGGCTCCTCCGGAGCCAGCTCTGAAATCTCAGCCCAAGGATTATATTTTCAAAAAATATTCTGAAATTGACATACTGCCTTGTGTACATCCAGCAAGCTCGTTCTCTAGGTATTGTTGTCTTATTGTATTCTTTAAATTAAAAAACAAAAAAGAGAAGAATAAGCTGTCTTTATCTAAACAGTTCCGAGATTTTCTTCCACTTCCGAGAAGGCTCGTGCTTCTACCTCCATAACCTCTTCTCGTCCTTCATGTACTTATTACGAAAAGCCTAATGATTCTGTTACCACGTGCTATGCTCGTCAGCGGTCTAGTCTGATTTGTTTTCACTGCCATAAGTTCGATTACTCAGTAGATAATTGTTTTCTGCTTCATCTATATTTAAAAATTCAATTTTTCAAGCGGATAAAGATAAAGATAAAGGGTTCCTCCTCGACTCGCTCTCTGGTACCTCATGCTCACATTGTTGATAGTACACAAACATCGACAGATATTCAGCATCGTCTTACTCGGTTAGAGTTTCAGCTCTAACTTCAGTTTGTCTTTGCTGGCTCCTTTGTATCTTCTTTTTCTGCCTCTACTGATATGTCTACCTCTTGGATATTGGATTGGTGTTTCTCATCATATGACTTCTGACATTAGTCTTTTATATAGTATTACATCTTTACCATCCCATTTTTCTCTTTACACACAACTGATGGTTCTCAGTTAGTCATCACTCAATCCGTCTCCATTATTTTTGATACTTTGTGTCTTCCTTTTGTTTTACATGTTCTTTATCTTACTTTACATCTTATATCAGTTAGTAGTCTTTGTGAGAGATTGTAGCTGTAATCCTCTTTTGGAGCTTCATATGATTATTTCGTCAAATAGTCTATCAGATAGTCGGATAGTTAATACTCTTTTGGAGCTTCATATGAAGCTTCACCCCACAGATGGTGAACCTCTCATAGATCCTACTCGCTATAGACGGCTAGTGGGTCAACTTGTGTATCTCTATTTGACCAGACAAAATATTTCTCATGCAATTAGTATTGTTATCCAGTTCATTTTCGTGTCTCGATCAGCTCACTATGGTATCTTACTCCACATCCTCCGATATCTTCAGGACTTCATTACGTGTTCATTATTCATGTCCTCTACATCTACTTTGCAGCTTTACATATTGGGTATGAGATCCGATCACCAGACGACCTACTACAAAATTCTGTTTGTTTCTTAGTGATTCATTGATTTCATGGCGAAACAAGAAACAAATTGTTGTTGCATGTTCTTCTATTGAGACATAATACAGAGCTATGACTGCCATTACTAGGGAGATCGTTTATGAACGTAGACTGCTTCTGATATGAGCATTGCTCCTACGGACCTATTCCGCTTTACTGTGATAATATGAGTGCTATACATATTGCAAATAATCTGATTTTTCATGAACATATAAAGCACATTGAGATTGATTGTCATTTCGTCTGTAAACTTTTTTTGGCAGACATTATTTTATTACCACATGTGACCTCCGTTATTCAACTGACATATTTTTTTACAAAGTCACATCTAACACTGCGGTTTCAGTTTCTATTGGATAAACTTATATTGTTTGACACATCATGACTTTGAGGGGGGAGGGTGGTGTTAAGATATGATTGTATTTAGGATTAAAGGTAATGTGGACATGGCAAATCCTACTAGGGAGAATTTTAGGAAGACAGTTCAGAGGTAATATGGACATGAACTAGCGTCCTGGAGGAGAAACTTTACTGAGGGTTGCTCCGCTGGGGAGCTTTCGAGGATCCATTATTTGTTACGTATTCTGGCCTCCTGATTATAGGTAATAGCTTTTACGGTGATTTATGTGGGAGAAGTGCGTATTGTGCTTACACGTTTGCTGGGGATGAACAACGAATGTAAACATTGTACGTCTTAGTTGTCCTACTGGGGATAGAGGGAGTATTAATCTAGTTCAGGCATAGTACTTTTTAAGGAACTTGTTGTTGATAGGCATCATGAGCAAGTCGCTATTGGGTTTCGCGAGCTGGTAGGTGCTATTGGAGAATACGGACTCCACGATAAACGGACTCTCCCATTTAGGTTGTAATTTGTCGGCCGTCTTTTGGGTCATAACTATCGGTCTTCTTACTTTCAGGACGAGGTCACCCACTCGGAATGTCCTCTCCTTGAACTTTTTGTTGAAGGCTCCGGAAAGACGTGCTTGGTACAGCTCAATGCGCTATTGAGCTAGGAGACACTTCTCATCGAGTGCTTCTAACTCTTGGAGCGGTCAGCGATGGTTTTCGTCATTTGTTAATTTGTTGGAAAGGGCCACTCGGAGTGAGGGGATTTGAACCTCAAGAGTGAGAACCGCTTCGCTCCCATAGACCAGGGAGAATAGTGTGCTGCCGGTTGGTGTTCGGACCGTTGTGCGATAGGCCCAGAGACACTCGTCCATCTTCTCATTCCAGTCGCGTTTGTTGGATGACACGAACTTCTTGAGGAGCTTGATGATTGTCTTGTTGAATGCTTCTGCCAGACCATTTGTTGCTGGGTTCTAGGCAATTGAGACTACATTCTGAATTCGATTTTTGTGACAAAACCGGTAGCCTTACGACCCTTCATCTTACATTAATACCCCATTAAAATCCCTGTAGAATATTCTAATATCCCAACAAATATACAAGAATATTCTAATATACCAACAAATATACCAAAAATATTCTAATATACCAACATTTACACATTATATGATCGATGGTATCTGTCATCTTTAGTTCCATTGTGTTGCGTGTTACATAGCTTCTTTTACATTAACGTTAGAAGTGTTGTTCATATATGTGGTGTTGGCATGAGGTATGGAGGGGGAAGGTTGTCATTCTTGTTTATAAGGATGGAAGAGTACCTGGTACAAAGATCATGATATTAGCTTCTTTTACATTAATGTTAGATGTGTAGTTCATATATGTGGTGTTGGCATGAGGGTATGGAGGGGGAAGGATGTCATTCTTGTTTATAAGGATGGAAGAGTACAGGTACAAAGATCATGATATATCCCATAAATCCTAGAAAGCCATTGTCGAGAATACTTCTGCCCGACTATATCGGAATTCCGATTGTTTGGATCAGAATTCCAATCCGTTTTTCGTCTCCAAACTTGGAGGCATCACCTGGTTGGAATTGCAACCTGATCTAAAAGACTAAAAAAACCCCTTTTACTTCCTAATTTCCAACAAGAAGTACCAAAATACTTCTAGAAACCATATGTCAATGGTCCTGGATCTAAAATAAACAACAATAAACCCTTTATACCAATATTTTGGGTTGGTATTTGAATCATATCTTCCAACAATAATTCCTTGTAACATTAAAGAAGAACATATACCCTGTTACAACCTCAACCAAACATTGAGGCCTTTCCGTAATTTTAAGAGCTCATTTGACTAACATCTTATCGTCAAGTGCATCTATTGGTCTACGTTGCATGTGTTCAAATAATTTTCTTTCATCTTATTCTCAATTTTTGCCAGCTCCAACTTTCTATGAATATACATACTTTTTATCTATGTATGCCACTCATCTATTTTAGCATTCTCATTTCACTTCCGCATCATTTTGTGAACATGTTTATTAATTGCCAAACACTCCAATCCATAAACCATGGCCTGTTTTCTAGCTGTCTGGTAGAGTTATTTTCAAAGGATCTTATGATCACAAAGAACATAAACACATTCTTTATGATGGGAAGAGGGCTATAATAGAATTCTTACTGTTGACATTATTAACTTAGTAAGCTTGTTGTTGATAATATAACTATTGGCATTTTTTATAGTCATGTGGTAACAATTACATGTTGCAAAAATAATAAACAAAAGAGCATTTAACTGACATATGAATATAGAAAATAATTGAACTTAGAAAAATCTGGTCTGGTAATTAGGCGTGAGAATCACTTCCTTAAAGAAAAAAATATCGCCTCTCATGTGGCAACTTTTTGTAAATTTAGCGGTACAAAACCCATGTCTCTCAAAATCTCCTCATGCATGATCATGTAGGGGAGATGGGCCATGTAATCTGAGCTTTTGTTCTAAAAATATAAGAAAATATTTGTAGTTCCAGAGAGAGAGAGAGAGAGAGAGAGAGAGAGAGAGAGAGGTGTGTGGGGGGGGGGGGTTTATGTGGTTCACCCCTAGATTGGATTACGTTCACGGAAAACAACAAATCAATCTTCACTAGATTAAAAATAGAGTTCTACAAGCTGGCTGAATATGCAATGCAAGTCTCCGAAATCAATCTGCTGTTGCCCGTGAACGTAGTCCATTTCAGGGGTGAACATAAACTCTATGTGTTTGCGATTGCTGTGTTTGTCTTTATTCTATATTTTTATTAACAAATTGTTATCAGAGCCTTGTTCGTTTGGTATATATTGATTGGGAGCAAGGATTGACATCGCATAGCATGAAGATGACATCACATAAAATAAAGATCGAAGAGTTCACCGGAAGGAATAACTTCAGCCTTTGGCACATCAAGATGTGCACCCCGTTGAAGCAACGAGGGATATGGACACCGCTTTCTGGGAAAAAGTTGGAGTCGATGGGGGAATCTGAATATGTTGATCACTAGGAGAAGGCACACGCCACAATCCAATTGTGTTTGGCGGATGAGATTCTGTATGAAGTAGCGGATGTTGAAACTGCACTAGGTCTCTGGTTGAAGTTGGAGAGTTTGTACATGATAAAGTCCCTGGCCAACTGTTTTTCGTAAAAAAGTAGTTGATAGACAAGGAAACCTTTGTTTGTATTGAATGTTAACGAATTTTATTTACAAATCTCCATTAAGTTTTACAAAATGAAACACTAAACAATTACAGAGGATCTGGAGATGTGTATCGATGGAGTCTTAGTCAACGCAAGATCACACTGTTTTGTTGACAATCCGAACAAAGCTTGCTATGAAGCAAAGGAAAGAAAAGCTCTCTGGTGCTCTCAAGAATACTCAATGCTCTCTGGAGTATTGAATTGGCCGTCCTTTGAATAGCGAAAGCACGGGCTATTCATAGCTACGTAGGGAAATGTCCCTTGGTGGTTAGCAATATTTCGCGAAACTGCTCACGAGTTCCGCATAATTTCCATAACAGCAAAATCGTTCTAGGAAATGGCACACGTTCTCCGCCACTCCCATGGAGACTAGGCCATGTAGGCCATATTTATGAGAAATGAAGCCACGATTGCCTAGGAGTGATCTACGTCCTCCGCCACTCCTGCGGAAAGTAGGGATATGTTGGCTATATTCACGAAAAATGAGGACATGTTGTCTTGATATTGGGGAGTTAGCAACCCACTCAGGATGTGGCTTATTACACCCTTGAAGTCAATGCGGCTCGGAGTTTGCACTGCTGGTGAACTGTCGTAAAAAAGGATCCCATTTTGGAATTGCCTTGGAAGCTGTCTAGCCATATTGGCTTATTCTGTAGAATGATGTCTAGTCTAATTCCGCGAAAGAGGATCTCATTTGGAATTATGCAGAAGGATGCTGCTAGACGACTCCGAAGAATTCAGAGACACTGGTCTGCGAGAGCTGGCTGTGGTGCAGTTTCCGCGAGCTCCAGAGAATTGCTTATCCGTAGAATTTAGAAGTTCTGCGAAAACCGGTTGTGGGACACGTTTTGCAGAAGCTGTCTGTTGAGTTCTGCCGGATTGGCTCCTGGATGAGTGTTGCTGGAGCATGAAGGTGAAGCAGAGCAGTTCTGCGGAACTTGGCATTGGACTTGTTCTTCCTCCACTCTCGCATTCCATCCGGTCATTCTTCGACATTTTTTTGGCATCAACACCAACAAGCTATACTTGAAGCAACATATGTTCTCTCTCCGCATGAATACATCTTTGAAGGAACATCTTGATGATCTGAATTCTATTCTAATGAATCTGAAAAACATAGAAGTTGGAATATAAGATGTTGCCCTAATGCTCTTAGTCTCATTACCTCCGTCTTATGAAATTTTTATAAATCCCTTTACTATCGTCAAAGATACTATCTCTATAGAAGATGTCAGATCTGGTCTTTATTCTCGATAACTTCGATACAAAGATCTGGAAATAGTAGAGAAACTCAGGCAAATGGATTAGTGGCGAGGAGTTCTGATAAGCGAGAACGGTCATAAAAGGACAAGGAAATTGGAAGGGAAGATCCAAGTCTAGAATTCCCATTGACAAAGACATTTGTCGTTATTGGAAAGAACCAGGACATTTGAAGTTTGCCTATCCAGAGAAGAAAAGGAAGCCTCCGGTTGCTGCCATTGCAAAGGAAGATCCATCATCTGCTATAGATCTAGTGCTTTCACTTACCCCACATGCATGCCCACGGGATGAATGGATGATGGATTCATGTTGCTCATATCAAATGTGTCTTAATTGTCACACCTCGATTCTGTCGAATCGTTAAGTCATCACTATGCGTGATGTCGTATAAATCTAAGTTGTACTTCTACAATGCGTATTCATGTATATTTATAAAATACTTCTTTTGTAAAATTTTATAACGGATAAACAGAGAAATTGAATAACAACATGATATATAAGATCTCTCTTAATTGATAATTTACAACGAAAACATAGGCTCTCAAACAGCCGAGTGAAAATTATGTAAAACGACTTACAACTTGGAAACTAAAAATGAGATACATTGTTTCATATATCACATCTCTTTATTAAAAATAAAGCAAACAAGACTTCAACGAAAATCTTCTAACTTGATGCAAAGGCTTCAAAACGTCGAAAGGGCTTTTATTGAGTGGGACAAGCTTTTAGTTTCTATGATCACCCAATTGATTCTCGGCATATGTAGGGATAGTATATTTGAGAATGCACTGGTGAACGGTATCAACTCGACTCACCTAAATCAACATAGTATTTATGTGAAAACATATAATATTATTAGTGATCTTTCTAAATTTTTTTTGGTCAATTAAAAATTTATAAGACATGAATCTAAAACATAAAGTATCAGCACAAATTGATTCTTACCCACAGACGATTGTCCTTCCCTGCAAAACAAGGATTATGATACTCTTTTCTATAAAACACTGAAGGACCGTTAATCTAGAGGGGGGTGGGGGGGGGGGGGTGAATAGAGTATTATATAAGATATAATATTACAATATAGTGTATTATATATAAATAAAGAAGTAATATATATATATATATATATATATATAGTCATAGTTAAATACAATGTATAGGTAAGTTAAACACTAAAGTGTGGCTGTCAGTATGGCTAGAAGGGGTTATTTAACATTTCTATGTGCTGACCTACCAAAAAAACTGATCAGAATTTAAACGAAAACAGTGGGCTGGGATGCCCACAGATTCGAACCCGGTGGGCCCCATAGCCAAGCCCTAACCCTAACCTAATAAAAGCAAATGGAGCAGAGCCTCCATTTCTTTCCTCTCCCCCGATCCGGAGGAACGGAACACAGAAGTGGAGGCGGTGGAAATACCTCTTTCCTCTCTCCTCTCCTCTTCCCTTGCTCTCAATGTGGTGGCTTCGGCGTCTGCGGAAGAGGTAAATTTTCTACAACATTTTGATTCTATTTGTAGTTTTTTTGTCAATTATTGAGATTTTTTACTGTTATTTCAGTAATTTATTCTTCCTTTTTGCTGTATGTGATGCGGATTTTGACATGATTTGATTTTTTTTGTCGGAAATATTATTTAAGGACTTCGTATCGGTTCGTATCGGACCGTATCGGTCTGTATCGGGTATGTATCGGCCGATACGGACCGATACAATAAAACTTCACTATGTATCGGCCTATACCGATTTTTTTTCTTCAGTATCTGATCGGGCACCTCCAAATTCGATCCGATACGGCCGATATTGATCGGTATCGGTCGATACTTTGAACCTTGCTTCAAAGGTGGGTCCGACGCGACCAATGTGGAGCAAGACGTTGTAGTTGGCACACAATGATAGCGTGGATGAATGTGTCAGCTTGGTTCTGTGGTCGAATGGATCGAGATGACAATATATTGGATCTTCTAGGTGCTCGGCTGGCGGGAACGAGCAAAGGTAGCCGGGGTGTACTTGGTTGCTCGGTTAGCGGAAATGAGCTAAGGTGAAAATTGTTGGATTGTATCTCGTTTCCGGTTGAGCGCTCAAAGGGTGATGACAATGGAGTTGATAGTTTAGTCCCACATCGGGTAGAAAGTGGGATCATGAGGTGTATATAATTGTGATTTGTTGAGGCCTTACATGGAAATTTCTTTTTAAGGCATATGGGCCCAATCCATTATCGCACCTCATGGGCTGTTGTAATTAGTTGATAATCTTATTGATTGTCTCATTGGCATTATATAGCCTTACAGTCATTAATACAATGATCTCAATCATTATGACAATAATCTCATAATGGAATATCCTGTGACATATTCTGGCATCCCAAATATGTCCTCAGGATATTTCCATGTGCTTATACTATACTTAAATATGACACCCAACATACCATATCAACACTCCCCCTCAAGATGGGTGAAAGATATTCACTAAGCCCATCTTGTCACATCCTCTAATCATGCTCACTGAGGCGAGTCCCTTGGTTAGTCCATCTGCTACTTGATCCCTGGTTGGAACATGGCCAAGCTCCAGTAATCCACTATCCAACTTCTCTTTGATGAAGAATCTATCAATCTCGATGTGTTTGGTCCTGTCATGCTGTACTGGATTGTTGGCGATACTAATAGCTGACTGATTGTCACACCACAGCTTCATCTTGGCTCCTTGATCCAGCTTAAGCTCCACCAGCATATTCTTCAACCATAGCATCTCTGCAACTCCCAAGGCCATAGCTCTGTACTCTGCTTCAGCTGTCGATCTGGCCACCACAGACTACTTCTTACTCCTCCAGGAGACCAAGTTACCTCCTACAAATATGCAATATCCCGAGGTAGACCTCCTGTCATCAGCACAACTAGCCCAGTCAGAATCACAGTAGCCCTCGATGCTCACGTGATTGTTCTTGTTCTTCCTGAATATTAGTCCCTTTCCGGGAGCACCTTTCAAGTACCTCAGAATCTGGTACACTGCATCCATATGACCCTTCCGTGGGTCATGCATGTAGCGGCTCACCACACTTACTGCAAAGCAGATATCAGGACGTGTGTGGCTCAAATAGATCAACTTGCCAACCAGTCTCTGGTATCTGTCCCGATCAACTGGTTCTCCAGCCTCAGCATCAATCTTGAACCTCTGATCTATTGGTGTCGCTGCAGGTTTGCACCCCAACATCCCAGTTTCTGTGAGAAGGTCCAGTGCATACTTCCTTTGAGAGAGAACAATCCCCTCTGCTTCTCGAGCAATCTCAATCCCAAGGAAGTACCAAAGAAGGCCGAGATCCTTCACCTCGAATTCCTTGCCAAGCTTTCCTTTGAGTTGGGCGATTTCCTGCTCATCATCTCCTGTGATAATCATATCGTCCGCATACACCGCAAGCATGGTGATGTGGCCTCCACTCCGACGGAAGAACACAGTATGATCAGCATTGATCTGCTGATATCCCATCCCTATCATTGCCCTTCTGAATTTGTCAAACCACGCTCGAGGAGACTGCTTCAGTCCATAGAGGGATTTCTTCAACCTGCAGACCTTGCCTACTGTCTGATTGGTGCCAAATCCTGGTGGTATCTCCATGTACACCTCCTCTACTAGATCTCCGTGAAGAAACGCATTCTTCACATCCAGTTGGTGTAGCTTCCATCCACCATTCGTTGCCAGAGAAATCAGAGTCCTGACAGTGCTCATCTTTGCAGCTGGTGCAAAGGTCTCGTCATAGTCGATGCCGTACGTTTGACTGTATCCTTTGGCTACTAGTCGAGCTTTGTAGCGCTCAACCTGTCCATCTGGGTTCTGCTTCACGGTAAAGACCCACTTGCATCTAACTGCTCTCTTTCCCTCTGGCAGTCTCACAAGCTCCCAAGTGTGGTTCTTTTCCAGAGCTCCCAACTCCTCGTGCATTGCCGCTTTCCACTTTGGATCGTTCTTGGCAACCTGCCAATTGTTAGGTACAGTAATACTATCCAAAGATGCTATAAATGCTCCATGAGAAGAAGGGATATGGTCATAAGAAACAAACTGAGCAATATCCCAACCATATCTGTTTGGAGAATTTTCTGCATTGCTGCGAGTGGTCCTCCGTACAGATAGTGGTGTGGGAGGAGTAGAAGTAGGAGGAATGATATCTTGTGAAGGAGGGGGTATCACCTGAAGGGGGGTTGGTGTTGGTGCCTCAGGAGTTGGGACGACCGCAGGCAAGGGACTTGGCACTGGCACTGTCGGTACTGGTCCTGCAGTTTGCTCTCTCTCATGCTGTAGGTAAGTAACTCTCCCTGAGCCGTAGGCCTAACACCTTCACCTTCTTGTCCCTTCTCCGTGCCTCTATGCCAAACTTCTAAATCGGTTACCATCAAGTTCTCCATCTCCACCTCTCACCTAATACTGGCAGTATTAGGCGTGTTGTGTGAAGTTCAGTCCTGGTGGTAGTATGGCTCATGCTCCCGAAAGTGGACATCCATACCGACAAACTTCTTCTTCTCTACTGGACTCCAGCACACATACCCCTTCTGGGTCGCCGAGTAGCCTACGAAGATGCATTTGACCGCTCTAGGGTCAAGTTTCCCAACTGATGGCCTGTTGTCCTTCACAAAACACACACACCCAAACACCTTCAGTGGGAGTATCCCACTATTATTGCCTTGCAATACCTCACATGGGGACTTCCATCCGAGGACCTTCGAGGGCATTCTGTTGATGAGTTGAGCTGCTGTCAACACTGCATGCCCCCACAGACTTTGTGGGACATTCATGTCGATCATCATACTTCTTGCGGCCTCCAGAAGGTGTCTGTTTTTCCTTTCTGCAACTCCATTTTGTGTTGGTGTGTATGCACAGGTAGTCTGATGCTGTATTCCGTATGCTGACAAGTATTCTGCAAGCGTCCTGTTGGTATACTCCGTTCCATTGTCAGACCTCAGTACCTTCACAACTGTTTTGTACCGAGTCTGGACATGCTTATGGAAATCCCGAAAACAAGCAGGTACATCATTCTTATTTTTTATCAAATATAACCAGGTAACACGAGAGGCACACTCAATGAAAGAAACAAAATACTTATAACCATTCATAGTGTTAGTAGCACATGGACCCCAGACATCAGAATGTATTACCTCAAAAGCAAAAGTGTTCCTATGACCCGTGCCAACATATGAGCTCCTAGTAAGTTTTCCTAACTTGCACACATTACATACTAATTTTTTCTTTATTTGTTTTTGCATAAATCTCTGGATACAACTTACTTAGTATCAAAGGAAGAATGTCCCATCCTCCGATGATGGAGTATCAAGGTATCCTCAGTCCTCTGCTGCAGTCCTTCCATGCCAGCCTTCTCTGCCATAGATACCAATGCTGAGTCCAGTCCTTCTCGATCTAGGTACCACAGTTCCTCATGCCAAGTGCTAGTCTCAAGTCTTCGTCCTGTCCCTTTCTCCTGGAAGGTCACCTTAGGAATATCAAAAGAAACAATGTATTTAAGTTGGAGGATTATAGAACTAATGGACAAGAGACTGACTGGAAAGGATGGAGCATGTAAAATATTGGATAATCTTACTGAACCTGTACAATTAACAGTACCCTTACCGACCACTGGCTGGAAAGTGCCATCAGCTGTCTGAATGCTGTCTGCTGATGCTAGGTGTGTGTAGGAAGAAAACTCACTAGCATTCTCCGTCACATGCCGAGATGCTCCCGAGTCGATAATCCAGTCTGATGATTTAAGGGAAGAGATAGACGCAAGGACAAATGATTCGTCAGTACCTTCTGATGGATGGACATACATGGCAGCGTTGCCCCTAACAAAGAATGAGGTGGACGCCTCCTCTGTTCTACTCCTCATGTCTCCCAGTGCCTGGTCCTCCACAGTAAAGGTGCCATCAGCTTCTCCGTTCCCTTCTGATATCAGGAGGTTCGCCCGATAACCTCCTCGACCACGACCACGTCCTCCATTATATCCTCGTCCGCTGAACGATCCTCGTCCACCACCTGAATCTCCCTCCCTAGGTGGTTTGGTACAAGCATACCGATGATGACCAATCTTCCCACAGTTGTTGTAGTGCCCCGCTCCGCGTAGGCACTATGTACAAGTGAGATCGCCTTGCTTGCTCGAACGGAAGTCTTCTCGGAGAGTTCCCGACCGATTAATCAATGTGAGTGGGCAGAACTGCATTCTCTAATTCCCGCATGCCTTAATAATGAATCTGAGTTTTGAATGCTTGTTGCTTAATAAGATTGTTTTATAAGAAGAATGCTAGAACCGACTCAGTATGCTAATAAGAGAACTAGAAATGCTTGTCTTAAATGAGATAGAACCTTGCCATGCTAATAATAAGAGTAAAGGATTGCTTGCACTTATTCTCGATATCGTATGCTAGACTGGAATACTTGAATGCTTGTCCAAAGAGATAGAATTTGCATGCTAGATTTATAGAACTGTTCTTGCGTGTTACTTGTGTAAATGAGTTAGCTTGCTTGAACATGCTTCATTGGTTGCTTGTCATGAGATGGAATTTGGTGAATGGCGTGAGCTGGTGAATCTAGACTAATAGTCCACCCTGAGGCTTAACACACCTTACTTACGGGAGGTGTGGCTATTAGGCAATGTGTACTGAGAGTGTGAGCTTCGGCTATCTAGACTTGATAGATGTGTTTGCTTGCTTGTTCTAGATCATATGCATAATCTTGTATTGATAGGAGCTTGCATTCTCGCATTTGGTCAGGACAACTTGTGCACAAGGTTTATCTCTCGAGCGGTCCCTGGGGCACTGGGGATCGTTTGGCCCGGAAAGAGATCTGGAACTAGATACCTAAGGCTTGTACGTCCTTTTGGTAGACCGTCTATTAGTGAGATGGGCTTGTACGTCCCAACTGCTAATCCCGTCGAGGGGACCATCATGTAGTTAGGGCGCATGCTAGGCTAGCCTTCTTGCATACCTAACTGTTTGATGCAGGGACGAACAGGAAACTAGAGAACTGTATGCTTTATGTTATGCAAATTGTTGCTAACTTGTGTGTCTGCTGCAGGGATAACCGTTCAGCCGTTGGGTAAGAAATATTATGAGTTTATCAATAGCCTGCTAAATTATTCTGTCTGCATCGTGAGTTATCGGATAGCGCTTCATGCATTCGCATCGGTTGGACAATGGCTATTAGTGCAAAGCTGAACCTTGGTCACCGCTGCTAATAATACCAGTATGTGAGTCATTGGATAGCTGGATTACCGCTGCCAATCCTGAGTTTCTCGGGAACCGAAATCATATAGATGTGTTGCCTTATTGCTTGAGTGCATGATAGCCCACTAGATATGCTTGCCTCGATTTAAGATTTGCCCCAAGAGTTAGTTTGTGTTGCACAATACATGCTGCGCACTACACGATGAGAACACTTCCCCTTATAGTTGCTGGAATGCTTGAGTATCGAATATGCAAAACTGGTTTCTAACTCGTGTTTTCAAAAGATATAATCTGACTAGTTCTGAGCTGCATGAAATGAACCTAAGTAAAACTAGCAAGATCACTAGTAATGCAATGTTTTGCCACAAGTCTACTTAGTGTGGGTTTCAGGGGGTGTAGCTTCTGTTCAGTTGTTTATACTCACCAGTACTTGTATAAAGTGCTGACCCACCAACAGTTTGCTTGTTCTCAGGTGCTCGTTCGTCCAGGAAGCGATAGCCGTGCCTCATCCCAAGGAACCGGAAATCTGGAGTCGATGCCTCGAGCCGCATCGAGATTGTGCCTGCTTTGAGCTGCTTTTGTATAGAGGGACATAATGCATGGAACGGTATCATTGTAATCGAGAGATAGAGTGCTTGAGCGAACTGTAACCTCGGCCATGAGCCGCTTGTAACACTTTCGATATCAATAAAAGAGCTTGTTTATCATGTGCCATTGTGTTATTTACTTTTCTGCAATATGTGCCGCTGCTTCAGTATTGAATAGCTTACTTGCCCTTGTTCAAAGCTTTGGCCTTGTGCAAGCGCACTTTAGGCTTGCACGGCATCATGTCCCGATGAGAACGATTGTCCCGCGGGAGAGCTGTAAGTTGGTGATTCACGTTCAGCGGGGACAATTGGGCTTGCGGGAGATTGGGGCGTGACAGTTGTAGCACTGCCGGTTATGCTGCCAGGGCTCTCCCTTAGATCCTGTGTTACCTGAGCTGGTGATCGCTAGTGCTGACTTTGCTTCGGGGGGACCACCTGTCCCGGCTTGCAGCCTGATGCGTGTCTCCTCCTGGATCATGGCTGAGATAGCCTCCTCAAGGCTAGGGATCTTTGGTTGGGCTAGAAGTAGGGCCGTCCTCTGTGCGAAAGCTGCAGTCAGCCCTTTGAGGAACTTTATCGTCCTCTCCTGCAGACACACCTGTCTCTCCTTACACTTAGGGTCCCCGCAGCTTGCCCGATCTGAGGAGTGATCATAATCCAACCACAGACGTTCCAACTCCGTGGCATACTCCTGCACCGTCTTCTCTCCCTGTACGGTGTCATCAATCTCCCCCTTTATCTGGAAGACCCGTAAGTTGTTCCCCATACCATCATAGGTCCTTCTCAACTTCTCCCACACATCTTTCACCATCTCAATACCGTCTACTGTGGCGGCAATAGACTGGACTAAGGAGTTGAGAAGCCAGATGTAGATCACCATATGAGTGGACTTCCACTCATCGCGTCCTGTCGAGCCCTCGTCCGGCTCTGTCGTCTCGCTCGTCAGGAACCCCTCCATGTTTTTTCCTGCGAGGGTTCTTCTCACCCGCCGTGACCAACTCAGATAGGTGGCTGGTCCATCTAATTTCAGATCGATGGAGGGAAGCTTCAACTCCGGCGACGTTCGTGTCGTGTTCTCACCAGCCGACATCGTCAACAACTTCATCTACGTCGCCACTTCTGCAGAATCTAGCTTCTTGATGATCTCCTCCATCGATGCGTCGTCTATCCAATCACGTCACGTCCGCTCCAAGACTCACGCTCGTCCTCGTCGTCCGCTCCTAGATCCGAACATGTCCCCCATTTTTTCAGATCTAGGCATCCCTATTAGGCGCTGTCTCGTGCTGGTGCGGAGGAGGCGGCAGCACGCATGTCACAGCCGCCGTCGCAGCAGCAGCAGCCGCAGCAGCAGTAGTAGCCGCAGCAGTAGCGGGATGGGGCAGCAACAGCGAAGGGCGGCCTGCGAAGGGCGGAGAAGGGAAGAAGGGGAGAGGGGGGCGTGGAAGATTTCGGTGGAGGAGATCTAGGAAATCCTCCTGTGGGTTTGTGGAAGCTTAGTGACGGCTAAGGTTTGTAGAAACTTGGCTCTGATACCATGTTGTAATTAGTTGATAATCTTATTGATTGTCTCATTGACATTATATAGCCTTACAGTCATTAATACAATGATCTCAATCATTATGACAATAATCTCATAATGGAATATCCTGTGACATATTCTGGCATCCCAAATATGTCCTTAGGATATTCCCATGTGCTTATACTATACTTAAATATGACACCCAACATACCATATCAATATGGGCCAACTCCGATTCGGATCACACCACGTTCCCAATACCCTATTCATTCATGAGGTATTGCTTGCAGTGCGGAGAGCTTAACTTTACTTTTTTGAGCATATTTTATGTTGGTGCATCAATTGGTCTCCTATGTACATGTCTATGTTATTGATAAATTTGTTTCTAACATCCTCAATCGAAATTTGTTGCTTTCTAAGCAAGAGTTGTTAGACACCTGACTTGACTGGTTTTCTGTATCAGCCAAATGAAATCAGTTGAGCCCAAAGCATAAGTTAGAAAAAAATGAATGGAGCATGAATAAATTCGAATTTTAATGCTTAATGCTTAATGCTTAAAGCTTAAATTGTGTTGGGCAAGTCTCATTAAATCTTTGCATGAACCTAGTATATTTAACCTTTGGTCCTTAGATAAGGTGATGAACACTTTACCTTGGATTATAAATATGAACTACTATTATAATTCCTTTAAAGTTTAAACATTACATGAATTACTTCCATTGAGTTGTGTGTTACATAGCTTCTTTTACCTTAATGTTAGCAGTTTTATTTTTAATGTTGTTGTCAGCATGAGGTATGGAGGAGGACAGCATGTAACCTTAGGTTTGGAGAAAAGAACATCTCAATAGGGAAAAAATCCACCATATCTCATCTATTGGGTGCCGTTATTGTTTGTCAGGATGGAAGAGTACAAGTGCAAAGACAATAATATATCCCATAAATCCGAGAAATCTATTCATGAATTTGTCGAGAATACTTCTGGCCGACTATATCAAAATTCCTATTATTTGTATAATAATTCCAATCAGATTTTCATCTCCAAACTTGGAGGCATCACCTGGTCGGAATTCCAACCTGTTCTGAATGGACTAAAATCCAACAAGAAGTATTCATATTTCTGTGGTCCTGGATTTAAAATAAACAAAAATAAAGCCTTCACCCAAAATTTTGGGTTGGGTATTTGAATCATTTTCTTCCATTTAGCTCAATTAGAGCCCATGTCCTTGGAACATTATAAACAACAACATCTCCTCTGTTACGACCTCAATCCAACGTTGAGGCCTTTCCCTAGTCTAGCTGCTCCTTTGAATAATATCTTATCCCTCCTGTGGGTTGCATCTAGTCGTCTATGTTGCACGTGTCCATACACCTGAGGCATTTTTTTTTTCCATCCATGCATTCTCATTTCAGCTACGCCACAACACATTTTCTGGACATTTTTCTTATTTTTCAAACACTCTGATCCATAAATAATGGCTTGTTTAGCTGTCTTATAGAGTTTTCTTTCAACGTCATCTTACAATCACAAAGCACTCCACATTCACACTTCCACATAATCATAATTCTATGAGCAAAATTATATCTAGTGAATGCATGATTTCTAGTAATTAATTGTCCAAATATTTGTCTTAGTTCTCACCTTCTCTATAATGACAAAGAAAGTTATTCAAAACAGGAAGTGAAAAAAACAAATACCTTTCTAGAATTTATATACAAATTGTAAATTGAAATAGATTAATAAACACTATATTTTGTATACTTCCATATTCTTGGGGTTCAGACTTATAATAGATTAATAAACACTATATTTTGTATACTTCCATATTCTTGGGGTTAAGACTTATATAACATGATTGTTTTTGCAACTAACTAATTATTTTTGAATTCTCCCTCCCTTTATCCAGGCTTGGTGTTCCTTGGGCTAAAGTGCTTAAAATTCTGTCTTTCGACTTGAGGTGGAATTTCGATTGAAGAAAGAGCTTTATATGAGTCTGTTCTTATCAAGAAAGCTATCCACATTGATTTATAGAAATGATGCAGGACTCTGAAAAAAATTCACTTAATGTCAGTTTTGGCTATAAGTGCAACTCCTACCAAAATAGTTCTGAACCTTGTAGTGGAATTCAAGACTCCAAGTTCACATACAGAAGCAACTCTTTTTCTTGCCTATCGGGGGCAGCTCTTAGTGCAAATGCCACTCTGGCAAACACAAATATGTGTAATGGTATAATTGGAGAGGAAATTCTACCTGGTTTGGATTCACCTAAGTCATTCAGAAGGATGGCATCTTCCCCCTCTTTTTCAAGATTGGATTTGTTGTCTTCTTCTCAAAGTAGCATATCTACATTGGGGAGTAGTATATCAAATGATTATGATATGCTTGATGGTAGTGGAAACCTGTGGAAATCTTTGAGTGCTCCGACACAAGTAGAGTCTTCGAGCTTTCTTAATGCTATGGATGTCCAAATGGCTGGTGGAGCAGCTGGGGAAGACCGAGTCCAAGCTGTATGTTCTGAAGAGAGTGGATGGCTATTTTGTGGGATATATGATGGATTTAATGGGCGGGATGCAGCTGACTTTTTGGCTGGGACTCTATACGAGACTATTGGATTACACTTGAATATGTTGCAGTGGCCTGGTAAGAAGGAACGTGAAAGTTGTGATTTGTTTGAAAAAGGTTCTCTTCAATATTCACCAAAGAATGGTGCCATCAACAGTGGGTTATCTTTGGATATGAGTACTTTGAATATCCGAGACAAGCAAGACATGTTTCCTACTTCTTTGGATTCAGAGTTGTCATCTGAATCTTTTTGTCTTGATGTACTGAATTGTCTTTCCCGTGTTCTTGCTCAAGCAGAGAATGATTTTATGTACATGGTTGAACAAGCAATGGAAGACCGCCCAGATTTAGTGTCTGTAGGTTCTTGTGTCCTCACAGTTCTTCTTCACGGGATGGACATGTATGTTTTGAATCTTGGCGACAGCAGAGCAGTGCTAGCTTCATATTGCGAAAATGGTTCATTACTAGCCATGGAATTGACGGAGACCCATTCGGTCGACAACAAGAAAGAGTACGAGAAACTGTTGTCTGATCATCCTGATGATCCTTCTCCCATCATTGGTGGAAGGGTGAAAGGAAAGCTGAGACTAACCCGAGCATTTGGTGTTGGCTATCTAAAAAAGGTATTTGATAATTTAGTTTTCGTTCTTTTAATTGATGTCGGCAAGATTTATAATTTTATTTCGCTACTCTTCTTTCTTATATAGTAGTTTATAATTGCAGAGCAAATTGAATGATGCGCTTATGGGCATTCTTCGTGTTAGCAACTTATGCAGTCCTCCATATATCTACACTCATCCATTCACCATGAGCCATAGGATATCGGAAAATGACTTGTTCGTTGTGTTAGGGAGCGATGGACTGTTCGACTTTTTCCAGAATGAAGAAGTTGTACACCTGGTCCACCAATTTATTATGAACTATCCATTTGGTGATCCTGCAAAGCATTTAATTGAGGTTTTTGTACGTAGAGCAGCTGAAAGTGCAGGTATATTTCTACAAATTGTTTTCTCATGTATACCCTCTAAATATTAATTATTGTATGTATATTTTACTTCTTCATAAGACTCTTTACAATCTGGCGGAACTTGGAGGGGGGCTCCTTGGTTGCTGGAGCTTAAACTGCATAGCCAAAAAGTAGGTCAACCTACATACCAACCGGCTGTCTATGGTTTTATGGCATGGTCATCTCATACTGATAGCTACCTGGGTAGGAATTTGGCACCAACATGAAGGATTAACAAAATGTCAACACTGTCATAAAAAATGTGTCAATTTTTTTTATGGAGCATTCTTATGCTCCATTGCCGAGCCTATTCTGAGATATAATATGTTAAGCAAATTTTCGTCATCAGTTTCCAGGATCTAGCAGATAAACGAAAACCGTGTCAATTATCTTATGGAGCATTTTTATGCTCCATCGTCGAGCCTATTCTGGGATATAATATGTTAAGCATAGTTTAAAGTATCGGCCGATACCGATCCGATACGGCCGATACCGATGCAGTTTGGTATGTCCCGATCCGATACCGACCGATATCCGATACTGACCGATACCGACATTAGAGGTCTCTTTTCCGGTCAATTCGGCAAAAAATATTGAATTAAAAAACCAATTAGCAAGGGTGTAAAAGCATAGTAAGGTTGTAAAAACATATAAAAGAGAAAATTTTATCTATATCAATCGACAAGGATGACTACTATTTCATTCAATATCAAAAATACTAAGAAACAATACTGGAAATACTTTAAATTATGCATAAATGTATAAAATATATTCTCTAAAATGTTAATAATTTACTAATAGTTGTTTGCTTTCCGATACCAAAAAATCCGATACTCCGATCCGAAACCGCCGATACTACCGATACCGCCGATCCCGATACTCATAGGAATGGTCCGATACCGATTCCGATACCGATACTTTGAACCTTGTTGTTAAGCAAATTTTTGTCATAAGTTTGGAGGGTCTAGTAGATAAGAAAGCATTAGTCGTCCAGTACTGGATTGTAGACCAGATTCAGGTAAGATTTGTCTATCCACCACTTTCTCGAGATTAATTCAGTTTTCCCAATTCGCTTGGTTATATATATATATATATATATATATATATATATATATATATATATATATGGGGTAAACGGGATATGAGCCATAGTGCTCATGTTCCTACATGAAGCATGCATATGTGGACCAATAGGAATAGAGTGTATTAGTGCACATGAGTGCACATGGGATGTAAGAGTTTATTCCTATTGAAAAATTAATATGCTTCCCCCGTTGCTCGAACCAGCAACCTCTTGGGGGGATATGCCTCACTATAACCACTTGCACTAGAGGTCCTTGGCACATATATATATATATATATATATATATATATATATATATATATATATGGTCCGGAAAGGAGCCCCGTTTCTGGAGTCCCGCGCCCCTCAGCCGTTGGATCGTGCGGCATCGCGCGATCCGATGGTGCGGCGGATTGGGGGTGGGGTCTCCGCGGACGGAATCTTTGATCCGGACATATATATATATATATATATATATATATATGTATATATATATACCCAGATTTTAATTATCATCTTCATTTAGAGTTTTCCTTGTTATTATGTACATTTTGCATTTGTTTCGCATGTTGAATTGCATATACAAGTGTTAAATTGCTTTTGCTAAATGATTTAAGTACTATTGTTATTTTTATTTTATTTTTCAGCTCGAACTAACTCGTGAACTTAAGGTTGGTTTGATATATATGTTGAATCTTGAGGCTCTACAAATGTTAATATGATTCTGCTGAAAGGTTGATTCCCAGCTAACTTGATGTATATCATATACTTATTGGATAGGTTTTAGTACTGAAGAACTGATGAGAGTTCCTGCTGGAAGAAGGAGAAAATATCATGATGACGTGACGATCATAGTAATCATCCTTGGTAATAGGCAAAGGACTTCAACAGCAGCGACTTCAATGTAAGGGGGGTCCGTCTTCATTCCCACTTGGGATGCATCCAAAGTACCACTGGACTGCTACTTCAGTATTTTGCAATAGTTAATTAGCTTGGTGTGCAAACAATGGATGCAAAATTGTATGATTTAATACAGTGAAAGACATAGATCCTTGTGTTCTTGTTGAATATAATTCATGTAATGATTGGAATTTTCATGGCATTATATGGATGTATTATTAGTTTTTGATCGACTTTCTTTAATGCAATAGTTATGAATACGATTGGATCAGTCCCCAACTTGAGGGAATGATTTCTAGTTTTGTTTCTGTTGTTCTATAGCAATGCTGCAATGTGGATTTACTACTTGGTACATGGAATTTTTTTTAATTTCCGAAAAAATTTAGGATATGAAATCTATTCCCATGTTGGGAGTTGTGAATACTGGTTAAACAATTTGCCTATATGGAATCCTATCTCTGAAGAATAAGTGGGTTTTTTTTTCCTGATAATTATTTTTGGTATTTTCCATCTTTTAATTTTTTTTCTTGTTTTCTTTATTTTTTTTGTTCTCTTTTTTAAGAATTGTTTTTGTTTTTTTTGTTTTCATTTTTTTTGAGAATGACTTATTTTTGTTTTTTTTCTAAGTTTTTCATCATTTCACTTTTAATGAATTTTTTTTTCCAAATTTTTTTAATCTTTTTTCAATTTTATTTCTATTTTTCAAAATTTTAAAGAATTTTTGTTTTGTTTTGTTTTAGTATTTTTTTCGTCTTTTTCAAGCTTTAAAGAATTTTCTTTGTTATTTTAAAGTTTTTTTTTAATCGTATTTATGTTTTTTTTCCAATCTTGTTTATCTTTTTTCAGTTTTGCAAGAATATTTATATATTCACCAAATATAAAAATACAGTGTTCCAGAGTATATAATTCTAAAATAATTTATTTTTAAAAATATAAAATTTTGACTATATCTATTTTGCATACCAAACATCCCCTAATAGATACTTTGGTGCAAGTTAAACATCCCCTAACAGATACTTCGGTGCTAGTTATTATGGAAATGAAGTTATCCTTGTGACACGTCCCCTTCCAAACATTTTTTTTTTGTTCCACCAAAGAAAAATTTTCATTTATGAAATTGCAGAACATATGTTAGCCAAATAATGGTTGATTTGAGCCAATATACAGGGCGGTATTTCATCATACAAATAATGCACAGAATGTTGACTAGCACCCAGGGAATACGATGCTAAGGAGTGCGCATGCAACCATATTGACATTTCCAGGAACATAAGCAAACGACAATCCTTGAATGGACTTGAGGGCTTCACGACCTTCTACAACAGCATGGCGAGCTCGCCATAGAATATCAGATTCTTTGTGAAGGATGGCATCCAAAATAAGTTTGCAGTCTCCTTCAATATTGACATTGGTCATTCTTCTCCTCCTACAGAGTTCGATAGCCATAGTCTAAGTGCTATTATACCTTAAGCTTCTAAAGGAGAGCCTCTCGTTTGGTAGGGTAGATATTGCACTAATAAAACCTCCCTCGTTATCCCTTAAGACAGCAGCAGCCCCTCCCATGTTGTCTTCATAAAAGGGTTCCATCAAAGTTAATTTTTCAAGAATTAAGTGGTGGTGGTTGCCAAACTAAGTCCTTTGGATATGCCGTGTATAAAGACACTACGAAAAACACTCGAAATTGGTCTAAATTTTTTTTTCTAAATTTTTCACTCAAAAATTTATTCAGAACTGACTTAAATATTTATTAAAACTATCAAAATTTTGACAGTTCTTCTAATAGATTGGACTGTTAAAATTTTGACAATCATTTTAATATATTGGACTGTCAAAATTTTGACAGTTATAATAAATATTTGGACTAGTCTTGAATAAATTTTTAAGTAAAAAATTTATAAAAAAATTAGACTAGCTTCGAATCTTTTTTGTACTGGGCCTATGGATACGAGGCTGAGTAGTGTTGCATGTTTATTGGCGGTTGATACATCATACTTCTCTTTCTTTCTATTTGCTGACTTGATGACATGTTATCTGCACAAAGGCTGCATTGACCACATTACTAATAAGACACTAATAATACACATATATTCCGCACCTGTCAAGAAACAGAAAATTTACTGTAGTGATAGTAAATTTATATTAATTAAATATCTAGTTTGACAAATTTGAAAATTACGATAGGAATCGCAAGTTGAGTTGGCGAAAATTCGGAGAACTTGATTTTTGCCAATCCAGTTGGCAAAAATTCGAACAAAAATCCGACGTGGCAAAAAAAAAAAAAAAAAAAATCCCAAAAACATATTTTCGCCAACTGAGTTGGCGAAAAATCGGTATTTTTTTTTTTTTTAGTTTTGGTTTTTTTTTTTTTGATTTTTTGTTTAGGGGTTTATTTGGTTTGGTTTCTTTTGATTTTTTTTGTGTTATTTTTTCTTTGTAATTTTTTTTTTTTTTTGTAGGTTTATTTTATAGGTATGTGCTCGCACTATCCTACTGAGTAGTGCTCGCACCGGCCGTCGCCTGAGATGACATCGGTGCTGATGGAGTTATCAAGATATTCGAATAGGTGGTAACGCCGGGGCTCCCAAAATTTTGCCAACTCAGTTGGCGAAAATCAAGTTCTCCAAAATTTCGATATGTATCATAATTTAAAAATTTCTCAAATTTCTATCATTATATTTAATTAATATAAATTTATTATCGGTACAGTAAATTATCTGTAAACAAATAAAATATAAAATTACAAAAAGTAAAAATTGGATGTCGAAACATCGTTTTTTTGCGATTCTAAAATTTTGGAAAGTCCGTCAAACTGTGAAACGGTTTATCCCGAAGTACTTTTTCATACGGTCATTTTGGCACAAACTGGACCTTGTTTCGATCTCACAGTCAAAAGTTATGATACTTTAAAGTTTTATATTTTATATTTTTTCCTGTCATATGTACGTCTTACTTCGGATGGAAATTCTCTCTAAACGAATTGTGTTACTCTTGTCGAAAACATAAAAATCGACCTATTGTTTGACGAAAAACGATTTCAAAACAAATAGTTATGGTCGTTCAAAATCTACTCGACGGCAGACGTAATATTCTTACGGTAGATTTTTTTTTTTTTGAGTTCAATGATAACATATTTTATTTTGGATGTTAAATTTTATTTTTTCTAATTTATTTAAAAAAAATTTTACAATTTTTTTTTTAAATAGAACTAAATATAAATAAAACTAAACACAAAAAAACCTAAAAAACAAATCAAAAAAACCAAACCAAAACAAAAAAACTGAAGAAAAAAACAAAATTAAAAAATCAAAAAAAAAAATCCAGGACCCAATTTTTGCCAACTGAGAATCCAAATTTTTGCCAACTCGGTTGGCGAAAATATGGTTTTTTGGATTTTTTTTTTGTCACGTCGAAATTTTGTTCGAATTTTCGTCAACTGGGTCGGCAAAAATCAAGTTCTCTGAATTTTTGCCAACCCAACTCGCGATTCCTATCGTAATTTTAAAAATTGTCAAACTTCTATCGTTGTATTTAATTAATATAAATTTATTATCTTGACAAAAATTAAGTTTTCTAAATTTTTGCCAACCAAACTCGCTATTTCTATTATAATTTTAAAAATTGCTAAATTTCTATCGGTATATTTAATTAATATAAATTTATTATCGATAAATTTTCTGGTCAAGAAATCCGACGCGGCAATAGATTGTGACAGGCACACCCAACCCTCTTGTTTGTGTCTCCACGCTAAAAGTGGATAATAACAAGGTCTACTTCGGTACGAAACAAAAGAGCGTACGCCACCTTACCATCTGTGATCCATTCCTTGCCATTTCCGATTCTATGCCTATGGTATTGTTGCTTTCTTAGCGCATCATTAGTAGATGATGCTGAAAATTTTATCTTCAGTTCAAACATTTAAATAAAAAAGATAAATATAAAATAAATTAGATTTGTATAAAAATAGCAGAAAATGATAAAATAATCTTTAATCATAAAGATTGTGTGATCAAAAATTAATGTGAAAATAATAATAATATAAATATAGAATTGGATTCTAAATTGGAACCTAAAAATCTAAAAATTTACGATGGTTCTTATTATTCTACAAATTGAACTCCTACATTCTGAATCTAAAATCTAGAAATTGGTATGGACCTTACTGATGATGCTCTTACACACTCTAATAAGCATTCACAGCTGACAAGAGGTTGGTGACAGAAAATGACGAAGAGGACCATAGGAGATGCAGTTTGTTATATGGAGATTAGAGTGGATTCCATTCATACATATATTATATATATACCACCGAGCATCTTCCTCTGTTCAGTTCAATATCACCAGAATTGGAAGTGAGCAATATGGACATCTATATTGCTGAAGAATATGTCAACAAACGCCAGGAGATGAAGAAGAAGCTGCAGCAGCAGCAGCAGAAAAAGCTCGTGATCCAGACGGAGAGTAGGCATGATGAGCCAGCCGAAACCCCGCGGCGAAACCTCAGTGCTAGTTTCTCTCCTTCTACTCCTTCCCCTGCCGCTGCTGCTGCTGCTGCTGCTGCATCAGCAGCAGAAGGAAAAAGATCTTCTGATCTGTTTGACAAAATCTTCGAGTGTTACTAGCTAGCAGCAACTCTTTTAACTGCTTTCCTGATGAAGAATAATACTCCACAGTACTACTGGGTGTATCTGTATCTTTAGATACAAGCACTGCCATGGAGTTCTTGACATATGCGAGGCTTGTTTCTGAACTTGTTCCTTTTTTTTTTTTTTAATAAGAATTAGCTTAGTATGTATTTATCCTTTATGATTCGAAGACGTGCGAAGCAAATACTTTGAACGACGACCACCACTACAAAGACACAAACAAGATCCTCTAATGAGAACCAAGATATATCATACAAGTATATATATGAGATTACTTCGTCATCCAGACAAATTCCTATCTTTTATATACTAATAACAAAATTGAATACAAGTATATACCGATTCTTTTGTCAGTTCCAAGATTCGGTCCCTTACATTTTCTAAAGAAGGAGAAATATAATTTCAATTAGATCGCAATAACTAGAATTCCGTACATAGTAGCGGTCACATCCCACCATACGACAATAACGATCTCCTTGACGGAGTTGACCAAACACCGAACAGAACTCTCATCCTATCATGAGGAGTAAGAACCTACGAGTGAGCACAAACTCCTGGTAGAATTTAGAGGCTCATCCTAGAATCTCCTTAGGAGCATACTCGAAGCAATTCCCTTATACTCCATTAAATAGGGCTAAGAATTCATAATTTAGGTTTTGGAAAACACTCGTTAGCCCAAAAAAACCTGAGCCATCAACCCACGACTGACCGGAATTCACAATTCCGGTCTGCTTGCACTGCTGCTCACAGAAAGACCCAAATTTTTTACAGAATTTCGGGGCCTGACATGAATTCAAGTCACTGGCTTTAGTTAGTTTTGACCCCAATCTTGCTTTGACCTTACCGCCATTTCGCGCGACCTTCTGTTGTTGTTGCACAACGTTTTATATCACCTCTTTTGGTCTCTAGATTCCCAACAAACTCTTCCTCCGGTCTAATGAGAGGGTGCTGACCCCATGGCTTCTCAATCAAACTCCATGCATGTCGTCCCGCGAGATAGTTTCGACTCCCCGCTGTCAGATTTCAAATCCCTCATGGTGCTCTTCATCTTCTTCCATTTCTAGCAGCTCGAACACTATGTCAACACTCACGTCTATGAATAGCATCTCTCCAGTAATTGGGATCTCCTTGAGATCAATAACTCGACCAAGATCGAAGTCCCTTACTACTAGCCTTTCTGTGGGTCTTTGTTGCATGTATTTGACTTTTGCCTTCCACCGAAACGTGCTCCCATTCCGATGATGCGCCAACCAAGTGAGCAATATAGTTCCCGCGAGATTCAAGCTCATGAACCTTCCCACCTCTCACGTTTCACTTCTACTTTTTGGGATACGAGACCTCCCACTTCTCATGCCAAGCTATCAAGACTAACACATTATGTAATCTTTCTTTAATTTGAGTCCTTAGGGTTTATTTGTAACTAATAGAGAAAGACAAATGATAGCTAAAACAAAAAATCAGCAAAAAATCTAAATAGTTTGAAAATGGGTATAAGACCGGTATACCGATGGTATACTATGGTATATCACTTATTATCACAACAAGTTTGCTTGTGTAAAATAACATACCTGCGATATACCGCAGTATACCGGCGGTATACCGTTCATACTGATTTGGCGCATTTAATGCACTTCAATGACTATAAACCAAGCCATTTATGCATGTTGCTATGCATAACGGTATACCGACGATATACTATGGTATAATATGGTATACCAATAGTATACTGACGATATACCGCTTGCATAACATTTTTGGGTTATTTTCTCCTTGCTATTTGAACCCAAGTACATTAATTTGTTTCTCACTTCTTCTACTTCTTGGAGCCTTCATTGTCTATCCTTTAGAAGATAAACCTCTCCGCATAAAATAGCTATCACTTGCCAAATCATATTGAGATAGATTTATATTAGGTTGTAATGTTCGATCTTTAAAATATTATGAGAAGATAAAAATTCTTTCTTGTAAGAGGTTGAAGTCCACAAGTCTTCGTAACAAAGCTTGTGTAGAAGTCGGCGAACCTTTAGATCGAAGCTCGTTTGTAAGTAGTTGGCTAGACTTCGGATTAAAGCTTGTGTGTAATTACTTGTGATAATAGTTGATTAAAGCCGGAAAGGGTTCCGAAACATGATTGCCTCACAGAGGATACCAGGATGCATCGGGTGTCAATATTCTTGCCTCTCTTTCTAGCACTTATTTTAAATTGTCTATTAGCAATCATTTTTGTACTTAATTATTTAGTTAGATTATATTCACCCCCCTCTAGGGTTCTTTCAATCTCCTCATTTCAAAAGGCTGATATTGATTGACTCCATCGTGACAACTCCAAACGGCATGAGTTGCTCACCAATACCACCAAAATATTTCAACTTTCCAGCACAGAACTTAGAAGGCCTAATTAAAGGTCATCCTCAATCACTACCTTTATCGTAAACAATTGATTGATGATGCTTTGAACCTTGTTCAAATGTTGGGACATTGTGGTATCTTTTGTCTACTTCGAGTTGACCAGTTAGCGAATAAAAAATGACTTTTTCCTAGTCGTCTTTCATTCCTACGATGAATGTAGATTCTTCTACAATGCTTTTATAGAACTCTCCATGAAGACATGGTAAAACATCAGATCATCCAACAATTAGCAGATTAATCTAATGGTCTTCCAATTAGCTAGTTGTCAGTCATCGATAGATTTTTATGCTGGCTTGGCATTGTCTCCCTCTAACGGACCATGAAAATCATTACACTAGAGTAGATCCTCTACTATTGGCTTCCACATCGCCTAGTTCCCTCTTGTACAGTAATCATATACGACTTGATCCTTTTCATAGCTATGGTCGTATTTGTTGGTATTTTTGCCTTTGGACTAGTGAAAGATAGTCCCACATTGGCTACAACACCAAGTTGATATCTTAATATAATGCTTTGCTTGTGTTGAGGTGTGCACATGGGGTGTGGTGGGGCACATGGGTGCCATGTGGGAGTGTTTTCCTAGGAGAAAAAAATAATTAACTCCTCATGAAAGAATTTATGCTTATTGTCATGCTCTTGGAATTATTTCTATTGGAGCTAAGCCCAAAGGGGCTGGGCGACTCATATTCGGACTAGGACTCGAAATCGGACTCAGGATCAAGGGTGCAAAGTGGCGCTTTATTGGCGCACTTTGCACTTAGCACGTCAGCATCAGCTCATGACGCTTGTGCGCATTAGTTGTGCTCGTTTTATACGCGAGTTGCATGCACTATTGCTAGAGTGGTTACATGCGCGAGCGCATGAGCAGGGTGCAGAGCGGGCGATGCGCTGCTGCACTGCTGCGCGCATGCATCGCTGAGCCGATGTGCTTCTGGTCCGCTGGGCCGCTGCGCTGCTGGCAGGAGCTGTTCTGATTCGGTTATGAAAAGATTGAGTCTTTAATTCAGATCCGATTTTGTGGCATTTGAATTAAATTTGTCATTATCTTTTTGTATCCGACTAGGGTGGCCCTGCTCCTCTATAAATACTCTCTTCTTAGCCCTCATAAAAATAAGAATTTTAAGAGAGATAGAGAGTTGAAGAGAGGCTATTGCACCGCCATGAGGAGTCCAGGATATTGTGCGAGACATGAAGGGAGGTGACACGAGCGTTCTAGAAGTTTTTTGAGAAATTGTTGGTTCCTGGGAGAAGATCGTATGGGACGAATCTTGCTTTGAGCATCGGTGATCTTCATCACCCCAGCAAGCTATAATCCTTCTTCTTTCTCTTCTACTTCTCCTCTATTTGTAACTCGTTCTGTCCGTCTGCAACTGCGATTGCAAGGAAGAACATAGATTATTTTTCTAATTTTTGTATTCTTATAAGCAAGTTGTAATTAGAAATATTTTATATAGTGATTCATTGGTATCGATATCTCGGAAGAAAAACTTATTTGCTGAAGCTTCTGGGTTTCGACTACAACATCAGGATCAAACAGAGGGTATACTGAAAAGTTTATCGGTAGCTCTGTCCCTGATCGTGTTCAAACCATCTTTCGATTAAGCCTCAAGAATAACAATCTCAAATCAAGATCCGAAGAAAAGATGGAGAACACCAATACAAAACTTGTCGATACAAGTTTTAACAAACTTGAGAAGATTGACGGGCTACACTTCAATCATTTGGATGAGGAATAAGTCCTCTGTCAAATGTTGGATGTGTGTAGACAGATCTAGTGTCATGCTCCGATCTTCCGTAGGAATCTGCCATCCCCGCTATGCGCGAATCACCGTACCAGCGCTCCCGCAGGACGATCTTTTCCATCTGGACGTGATGTCGTACGAGCACAAGCTGCGCCCGTGTAAGGCCATGATCCGAACATACGGTAAAATTTCTAAGCCACTGAGTCGCACAGATAGTCTAAATGCTGCAGAAAAGAAACTAACAGGCGATTGGTAACAAGTTCACAGAGTCTTCAATAGCGAAAGAATTGAATAACACAAGTATAAAAGTAAAACATGATCTTTATTGATATTGAACAAGTATTACAAGCGGCGCTAGGTCGAGATTACAAGTCGCTCAAGTCTCTCTCTCTTTGAAACGATAAAAGCGTACCAAGTGGCTACATTTGTAGAATGATACATAGGCGATGTTCTAACATTATGTATTGTATATATGCTTCAGTTCCGGAAGCAACGTTCCAAGGCTCCAGAGCGAACTCTACGCCTTAGCTCACACGAAGGGGTTCTCTGCACCGAACGAGCTTCCCACGCACCATACTAGCAATCTGGTGGGTTATCAGTACATGAATACACTAGTGGGGAGGCTTCTCGCTCGCTCGACAAATTCAAACATGTTATATAGGTTCCGTGCACCATCTATTAAGTTATCCTTCTAATCTTGCCTTAGGATCAGTTTAATGGCATAATAAAAAACCTAACTCATGTGGCAATGCGCCGTGCGATATAAGAAGGTACACGGCGAGACTTACCAACTTACCATTCGTCCTTCCCTGTCCAAAAAAAACTAAGTTAAACCAAGCACGGGTATATATAATAAAATCCAGGGGTAATTGCATAAGCAAACATAAGTGTCATGAGCGAGGTTCTGTTTCAGGTGCATGAGTTACACAGATACTTGAGTGTGTTGCAGAAGATGTTCAAGTGTTCAAATATGTACAAGTATCTTTCATAATCGTTCAGGTATTTCAGATTACTGGATGCGATGGAATGACTCGAACGCGGATTGCCGCTAAGCGATGATGACTTATCTATATGAATATGAGGTCACTACATGACGCCATAGAGGATGGTGTAGTCTCAGGGCATAATAGTGTACAAGCAGGAACATGAGGCATTGTACATATCCTGTCTGACGCATGAGACTATAGTTAGGAGGTTCCGACCGGTCGGATCGGTCCCGGTGCCCCGGAGACCATCCTCGGAACGAGATTCGAAGATCTCCCTTGTGCACCAAGTTGTCCGTGACCATGCAAGCCTCTAATATTTTAGGCCTCTTGTCAGGTACAGGTACAAGAATAAGTCAGGATATATCATATACAAGTTCGAATCAGGATCTTGTCAGGTACAGGTTCAAGTTCAAGGCATGATTGTTCACAAATATAAATATCGACTCCCCGAGCCATTTAATTCAGTACGGAACGAGTATTGCTCCACGAGTTGTGATTCTTGGATTATTAACATGGTACAAATCCCCTAGTTCGGGAACTGCCTTGGTGACCTAACGGTCCCGAATACTTTCAGGTTCATACATGCACGGAATGACTATTCAATAGTCTTCCTGAGAACTTAGATGAATGCAAGACAAGTTAGTGTTACCGGGGTCATGGCATGAATTATGTGACAAGCATTGAAATGAGACAACGAGTACAAGTTAAATGTAAGCAGGCAAGCATGCAATTATATTTGAAACATAAGCATTTACGTTAACACAGGTCTAAGGGGTAGTACGAGGAGTGAAACCGTAAAGGGACATATCGAGCGATATAATCTATGGGACGAGCAGTGTAAACAAGTTAAACAGTGCACTACGAATAGTATATAATGATCTACTCGAGGCATAGCGGGGTCTACTTGTACGAAGCAAAGGTAGCATGCGAGGGTCCAAGTTATAAGTCAACTTTTATTTCTATGTTCTAACACAAGCAATACAAGATGAGATTATTTTCTTAGCTAGGTGCGTTGTATTCTTTATTAGCATGCAAGGGGTGATTCACCTAGCGACTAGCATGTATCGTCCATATTTTAAGTGTGCTGGATAAGCAAAGACAAGTTCATCGTAGCCATCCAACCTTAGCGATGATTTATCTCGGTCGAGTGATACTTCGAGTGAGCCTTTGAAAGTCTAATTCTGAACTCCTGAAGGGCCAAGTCTGAAATCTTTTGCTTCAAACAAGTTTTCTCGCTGAGCAAAGTGGGTCGGGTCGTTGCACTTGTGCCATTTGAATCGGCTATCCGTTTGAACGGAACGGGTCATTACATCATGGATCTACCATTTCTGCGGATGGAGGTAAACTTCATCTGGCGTCGCTGGAGACGCACATTCTAAGAGAAAGAAAGATGACATCTGATGCAAGTTGGCGCATGGAGATGTTTGATGCAAGTTGCTGCATGGAGAAGTCTACTACAGTTGCCGAAAAGAGACTGACACTATACGTGAGCTGCAACTGCGCATGCTAACAGTTGGCACATGGTAGAACTCGGTGCAGTATAGTCACTGCGCATGATACCCTTTTGGAGTAAGGTAGGCGCATGGAAGCACCCTTTAAGCCGACTCTGAACCAGGATATGTGCATAAGGCTATGCGCACCTTGGCGCACATCTCTTCAAGTATGAAGGATCATGAGAACGAGGATTGCAGATCCAATTTCAAACCAAAATAGCAAGGTAAAAGCTTAACTTGGTTACTTTGATTACTTAACTTGGTTGCTATGAGTGCGCAGGTTAAGTCATTCGGCGTGGTTGTTGACTGGTGAATGGACACTAGTGCATCTAGCCACGAGAGCTCTTGGAAGAGTAGTTCACAAGAGTTCAAGCCTATCACTGAAGAAGGTTGAATGTCTCGATAGCGAACAAGGATCAAACAGAGGATCTGTGGATTGGGACAATGGTTCTGGACTTCGGGAAGTTACAGTCAAAGGAGCGCGTGCAACTAAGTACTAGTAATTACCAAGGACCTGATCTCAGGAAGTCTGCTGCAGACTTGAAGAGTGAACATCCATGGTGGCCAGATGGTAATATCTTGGCTAGAGGCACACTTTGAAGCAAGGCTTTCAGTATCAAATAGATGTTCGAGCTTCTGCTTGAGAGTAGAGTCTCATTATATAAGTTGTGAGACACTACACTAGGACATGTACTCCGTACCACAAGCTGTCGAGTCTAGGGCTTATCTCAAAATATGGGGGTAAGGAGGTGGAGAAGTGTGAGGTCTGTGCGTAGAAAAAGATCACAAGAAAATCGTTCAAACGGGTAACCGGAGTACAAATCTTCTAGAGTTGGTAAACTTAGATATCTGTGATTTCAAGCAGTTCTCCATAAAATGCCAAGATAAAGTTTTTTTTATCGACGACTACTCGAAGTACGCATTCATCTATCTGCTCAAGATAAAATACGAACCATTCGAGAAGTTCAAGGAGTTCAGGGTTGAGGCTGAATGTCAAACAGGGCAAACAACTCAAGAGACTCAGAAGTGATCAAGGTGGAGAGTATAGGTCTATTGAAGAATATAAAATTGGAAGACTGCTCCATAATCTCCTAAATTAAATGGAGTAGCAGAAAGAAAGAATAAGATGTTGACAGAAATGATGGAATCAATGTTGTTGACTGCGGGTCTTCCAAACTGCTTCTGGGGAGAAGCTGCACTGACGACTACGTTCATCCTGAACAGAGTGCTGTACGCGACTTTCGATGTCACTCATGAACTCTGGTTCAAGGTCAGACTCAACTTGAATGTCATTTCGAGTGTGGGGGTGTCTGGCATATGTGAAGCTTCCGAACTTGAAGATTCAGAAGTTGGGGACAAGGACTACGAAAGCTATATTCTTAGAATATGCTAAAAAGAGTGATGCTTGAAGATTCCTTGATATTGAGTCTAACTATTTCATTGAATCTCGCGATGCAGAATTCTTCGAAGACAAATTTGCAAGGCACAAGAACGTTGTTATCACGGACATTCCGGAGAATAATGTGAGTGCACAAGAGGTTAACGCTTCCAATGAAGATGTAGTCCAAGAAGAAGTTGTCATTATAGAGACAATTTTTTAACCATAACTCACAGAACCGAGAACTAAGCGGGTGAGGACTGTCACTACCACATTTTCTAGAAAAGGATATTTTGGTCATATCATAATTATTTATTTATTGTGTATGTTGTAAATATTATTTAATTATTGTTAGATGTTAGTATTTGATTTTGGACTTGTGTTAATGGACCTAACTAGTTTAGATTAGATCCATGGACAAATATTTCATCCTAGTTAGATTTGAGCCCAATAGTAAGCCCATTCATTAGGAGGATGAATTAATTAGTTAAACCAATTGGATTAGAACTTTTTCTTCTTAATTAATTTTTTTATGACAAACCCCAAGGGGTATGTGGACATTTCATATTAGCTTGAGAGAGGGGGCAAGGTCGGCCACTACATAAGGGGGTGGAGACTTTATCTCTTTTCATTTTTATTCCAAATCTAGATCTAGAATTTTTCTCTTCCAAATTCCTTCATTCCTACGCCAATTCCTATCCAAATTTCTTTCCAATTCCTTCTATACTCATCATTGGAGGCTATTAGAACAAGGAGGAATCAAATATCTACAAGGAAGAGTAAGGATCTATAAGGAGGAAGCAAGGATCTACAAGTTGAAGGCTCTTGACACTCAATTTGGAATTTTATTGGGAATCCATCTTCTAATAAGTACAATTTAGTTTTTCCCCTATAATTAGACTCTAAATCTAAAATTTAATCATTATGAACCCTCACATGTACTAAGGCTGCCCATAGGAATTGGAATTAGGTTCATAGGAGGCCTATGGAGAAAGTTATGTGGTATTTTATCTCAATTTTGGGGGAATTCCGAGATTGGCACATAATGTGTTTGTTAATAGGTCAATTAGAAAAAATTAACATGTGTTTGGTTGTGTGAGACTAGTGTCGTGTCCATAATTGGATACGTGTAGGCCGTATCCCGATAATTTGGCAATACGGGTTGATTTGGGGATTTTTCTCCGACACGGGGGTTTGAGCATGTCACATTTTGATACGGGCACATAGTTGAGTAGCTAGCTCTTCGTGTTGTTCATAATTATGATTCTAGACTTGTTCGTGTCCTTTGGGGTACGTTTTGTGTTGTGGTGGACTCGTATCGCAAGCGTATCATAGATCTAGTGTGATACGGGTGCGGTGCACTCCACGTGTTTGTTTTCTTGCATTTCAATTCAATTTACCTAGGTTATAAATATTAAAATATTATAATTATATATATATATATATTATGTGTATGTTTTATATATTTTTGTGATGTGTTGGTGGTCATTGGAGAGTAGGAGAGTTCATGTGCATCATTAGTGCGGGTATGTGGTAGCATATATATATATATATATATATATATATATATATATATATATATATATATATATATATATATATATATATATATATGCTACCACATACCCGCACTAATGATGCACATGAACTCTCCTACTCTCCAATGACCAATGTTCTAAAATTTTTGTTGATGTGTTGGTGATCATGGAAGAGTAGGAGTTCATGTGCATCTCTAGTATGGTTATAAGTATATATATGTATAGTGATATTGTGGTTATATATATATATATATATATATATATATATATATATATAGTGTTATAGATATATGTATATGTAGATATATATATATATATGTGTGTGTGTGTGTGTGTGTGTGTGTGAGTAGATATGTGTATATGTGTATATATGTATGTGAGCTAGAGGGGAGAAGAAAACAGTGAAAAAACAGTGAAGAAAGCAGTAAAAAACAGCAAGAAATAAGCAGCAACAGCAGCAGCAAAAAGCAGCAAAAGCAGCAGCGAAAAGCAGTGAAGCAGCAGCAGCCATAAGCAGCAGAAGCAGCAAGCGAAAGCAGAATGAAGCAGCAGATAAGCAGCAGCAGAAGCAATGATAAGCTATAGTAAGCTGCAGTAAGCTACAATAAGTTGCAGTAATCAGTGCTTAATGTTATATATATTGATAAGTTAATATATATATTGATAGGTTAGTGTATATATTGATAGGTTAGTTATATATATTGATAAGTTAGTGTATATTTGATAAGTTAGTTATATATATTGATAAGTTAGTAAGTTATATATATATATATATATATATATATATATATATATATATATATATATATATATATATATATATATATAGTAAGTTAAGTGTATATATATGAGATATATATATACATAAGCAATAGTTAGCATTTGTTAGTATTATTTCTAGATTACCTTGTGACACCAAGGTAATGAGAGTTGAGGTATCTTGGGTATGGGTATTGAATATCCGAAGGGGTATGCTAGTGTGTTAGTATTATATAAGTTAGTTAGTTAATTGGTGTATATATATATATATATATATATATATATATATATATATATATATATATATATATATATATATATATATATACGTTAGTTGGTATAGTATAGTTATGAGTTTAAATGCATGTTAGTGTATATATAGTTATATCTAATGACTAGATATATGACCAATGTATTGGGTATTACCTTGAGATTTTAGTCAAGGTAAATATGGTATCTCGAGGTAACGGGTAAACATAGTATCTTAGTATATTTAATGTCACGCCCCGGTCCCGCAGGGCCGTTCGACCTCGCTTTGGTCCCTACGGAACCTATCGTCCTCGCACGGACGTGATGCCGTGCAAGCCTAAAATGTGCTTGCACAAGGCCAAAGATTTGATACAAGGGCAAGTAAGCTATTCAATACTGAAGCAGCGGCACATAACACTGCAGAAAAGTAAAGAACACAATGGCATAAGAAACACAGGCTCTTTTTATTGATATTCACAAGTGTTACAAGCGGCGCATGGCCGAGGTTACAATTCGCTCAAGCACTCTATCTCTCGATTACAATGACACCGTTCCATATATTATGTCCCTGTATACAAAAGCAACTCAAAGCAGGCACAATCTCGATGTGGCTCAAGGCATCGACTCCAGATTTCCGATTTCTTGGGATGAGGCACGGCTATCGTTTCCTCGGACGAACGAGCATCTGAGAATAAGCAAACTGTTGATGGGTCAGCACTTTTATAAGTACTGGTGAGTATAAACAACTGAACAAAAGCTACATCCCCTGAAACCCATACTTAGTAATCATGTGGCAAAACATTGCATTACTATTGATCTTGCTACCTTTACCTAAGTTTATTTCATACAGCTCAGAACTATAGTCAGATTACATCTTTTGAAAACATAACTTTGAAACAGTTTTGCATATTCAAACTATAAACATACGAATCGGGACAGTGCTCTATCATGCAGTGCGCAGCATGTATTGTGCAACATAATCTAACTCATTTGGGGCAAAGCTTATCTAGCAGACTGATCATATCGAATCAAGGCAAACATATCAAGTGGACTATCATTCATTCAAGAATTTAAGGCAATACATCGATATGATTTTGTTTCCCGAGAAACTCAGGATCGGTAGCGGTAATCCAGCTAACTAATGACTCACATTCTGATACTATTAGCAGCTGTGACCGAGATTTAGCTCTGCACTAATAGTCATTGTCTGACCGATGCGAATGTATGAAGCACTAAAGAATATACTATACGATGCAGACAGAATGAACAAGCAGGCTTATGTATAAACTCATATTTCTTACCCCATATCCGAACGGTTATCCTGCAGCAGACACACAAGTTAGCCACAATTTGCATATTTATAACTTATGTATCAATCTTTTGGTGTCATCAATCGATAGGTATGCAAGAAGGTAAACCTAGCATGCGCCCTATCTATATGACGGTCCATGAGTTATCCCATTAATGGACAACAACACCCCCTAGATCCTTTTGGAATGGAACATCAGGGTGCTCTCACAATCTCTTCCGGACCGACCGATTCCCAGTGCCCCAGGAATCGATCGAGAGACTATTACGTTGTGCATAAGTTATCCGAGACCAATGCATGACAAGCAACATTCAATCAATATGCATTCACATTCACATTCACATTCATATTCACAAGCATTTAACAATCTAATGGCCACACCCCCCTAGAACCCGAAGGAACGAAACATTAGGGCAGATTATTAGACTCTTCACTTTATTCTTTCAAGCAAACACATCCTTTCACATATCTAATAGCACACCCCCCTGGAACCCGAAGGAACGGAACATCAGGTTGCACTTTTAGTCTATGCACTCACACCTTTTCACTTATAGCAATTCGATATAGCAAACAGACAAGCGAACCATATAAAGGCAAGCACGGTTGATTTTATTTCTAACATGCAATAACTATCTCTTTCTTAGCAAATTCAAAGAAATATTATTCCAGCAATTCATTTACTTATCTTTCTTAGCATAACAAAGGTTCGTTTGATAGTTGTGTCGGTATTTTTAAGCATGCAACATTTCTTATACTCTTAGCATGGCAATGGTTCTATCTCATTCTGATACGCATTTCCAGTTCTCTAGTTAGGCAAGCAAACAGATTTATTTCAATGACAAGCTATGTGAGTTCTCTTATTAGCATGCTGAGTCGGTTTTATCATTCTTTCTTATGAAACAATCTTCTTATCAAACAACCATTCAAAAACTCAGATTTATTATTAAGTCGTGCAAGAATCAGAGAATGCATTTCTGCCCACTAATATTGATCAATCGGTCGGGAACTCTCCGACAAGACTTCCGTTCGAGTAAGCAAGACGATATCACTTGTACATAGCGTCAATGCGGAGCAAGGCGCTACATACTTACCCAACAACAAAGAGTTTCATCCTCGAAATTCAAGGAGAAACTCACGAAAACATAGAGCAGCGATAGTCCTCATCCCTCACCTTCCTTAATCAAAACTCAGCAATCCAGAAATCACAAATCACATCTCAAGCAATAAAAACAAATCCAGAAAACTTTTACGTGCATCTTTGAGAATATATATGGTCTTATTGTATGGAACGTTCATTGCAACACAATCACAAATCAGAGTCGGAGGCAACGGAATGGGCAAAGAATTGAGTTGCTCTTATACCACTATGTCACGCCCCGGTCCCACAGGACCGTTCGTCCTCGCTTTGGTCCCTACGGAGCCGATCATCCTCGTACGGGCGTGATGTCGTGCAAGCCTAAAATGCGCTTGCACAAGGCCAAAGCTTTGATACAAGGACAAGTAAGCTATTCAATACTGAAGCAGCGGCACATAACACTGCAGAAAAGTAAAGAACACAATGGCATAAGAAAACGGGCTCTTTTTATTGATATTCATAATATTACAAGCGGCGTATGGCCGATGTTACAATTCGCTCAAGCACTCTATCTCTCGATTACAATGACACCGTTCCATACATTATGTCCCTCTATATAAAAGCAACTCAAAGCAGGCATAATCTCGATGCGGCTCAAGGCATCGACTCCAGATTTCTGGTTCCTTGGGATGAGGCACGGCTATCGCTTCCTTGGACGAACGAGCACCTGAGAACAAGCAAACTGTTGATAGGTCAGCACTTTTATAAGTACTGGTGAGTATAAACAACTGAACAGAAGCTACACCCCCTGAAATCCATACTAAGTAATCATGTGGCAAAATATTGTATTACTAGTGATCTTGCTACTTTTGCCTAAGTTTATTTCATGCAGCTCAGAACTATAGTCAGATTACATCTTTTGAAAACATAACTTTGAAATAGTTTTGCATATTCAAACTATAAGCATACGAATCGAGACAGTGCTCTATCGTGCAGTGCGCAGCTTGTATTGTGCAACATAATCTAACACGTTTGGGGCAAAGCTTATCTAGCAGACTGATCATATCGAATCAAGGCAAACATATCAAGTGGACTATCATTCATTCAATAATTTAAGGCAACACATAACTCAGGATCGGTAGCGGTAATCCAGCTAACCAATAACTCACATTCTGATACTATTTGCAGTTGTGATCGAGGTTCAGCTCTGCACTAATAGTCATTGTCTGACCGATGCGAATGCATGAAGCACTAACAGATATACTCTATGATGCAGACAGAATGAACAAGCAAGCTTATGTATAAACTCATATTTCTTACCCCATAGCCGAACGGTTATCCTGCAGCAGACACACAAGTTAGCCACAATTTGCATATTCATAACTTATGTATCAATCTTTTGGTGTCATCAATCGATAGGTATGCAAGAAGGTAAACCTAGCATGCGCCCTATCTATATGACGGTCCATGAGTTGCCCCATTAATGGACAACAACACCCCCCTAGATCCTTTCGGAACGGAATATCAGGGTGCTCTCATAATTCCTTCCGGACCGACCGATTCCCAGTGCCCCAGGAATCGATCAAGAGACTATTACCTTGTGCACAAGTTGTCCGAGATCAATGCATGACAAGCAACATTCAATCAATATGCATTCACATTCACATTCACAAGCATTTAACAATCTAATGGCTACACCCCCTAGAACCCGAAGGAACGAAACATCAGGACGGACTATTAGACTCTTCACTTTTATTCTTTCAAGCAAACACATCCTTTCACATATCTAATAGCATACCCCCTGGAACCCGAAGGAACGGAACATCAGGGTGCACTATTAGTCTATGCACTCACACATTTTCACTTATAGCAATTCGATATAGCAAACAGACAAGCGAAACATATAAAGGCAAGCACGGTTGATTTTATTTCTAACATACAATAACTATCTCTTTCTTAGCAAATTCAAAGAAATATTATTCCAGCAATTCATTTACTTATCTTTCTTAGCATAGCAAAGGTTCATTTGATAGCTGTGTCGGTGTTTCTAAGCATGCAACATTTCTTATACTCTTAGCATGATAATGGTTCTATCTTATTCTGACAAGCATTTCCAGTTCTCTAGTTAGGCAAGCAAACAGATTTGTTTCAATGACAAGCTATGTGAGTTCTCTTATTAGCATGCTGAGTCAGTTTTATCATTCTTTCTTATGAAACAATCTTCTTAGCAAACAAGCATTCAAAAACTAAGATTCATTATTAAGTCGGGCAAGAATCAGAGAATGCATTTCTGCCCACTCACATTGATCAATCGGTCGGGAACTCTCCGAGAAGACTTCCATTCGAGCAAGTAAGGCGATATCACTTGTACATAGCGTCGACGCAGAGCGGGGCGCTACATTTAATAGCTAGTATTGTTATAAGTTATGAGTTTAATTGCATATTAGTGTAGTGAAGTATGCATGGTTTGTTAATTAATGTTAAATATTGGATTACCTTGTGATATCAAGGTAATATCAAAGTATTGGTTTATACTTAAGGTATTGAGTTTGTATATCAAGATGGGTGTCTAGGTGGTGAGATACCGCTTTTGGTTCAAAGCCAAGGTATCCACTTAGCATTAGTTTAGCTAGGAGTACTATATATTTTGTCTTGTATATATATTATTGTATTTTCATAGCTAATAATTTACGTATCTTATGATACGGTATTGTGTTGGTATCCTAGTATCCTAACATAGCTAGTATGGCCTAGATACATAATGTATGGACCCAATATCCTAGAGATGGACTCATACCACCTAGAAATAGCTAGTTTGAGCAAGTTTGACCTAGAGTTGACCTAGTTTGACTATTTTGACTTAGAAATGGCTTTATTACATAGAATTTGACTAGTTTAACTTATTATTATTCCAAAATCTTGTATTAATACAATATTCCATATTTAGGTCAGTGTGACACCAGTTCGAACATCGATTTGCATTATTTTCTCTGGACAACAAGCGAGTACATTCTTTTATAGTTTTTATTATTTGATTACTACTATAATTCAAGTATTTAGAAATGTTACTTATGATTCTTGACATGATGGTTGTAAGCACCATGATTTTCTAGAATTTAATTTTTTAAATTTATTTATATAGGTATTCAAAAATTATTGTGATTAAGGGAAATTTTTTATTTATTTTTAGTTAATTATAATATATAATATTCATGAATTTATAATTATGTGTATTTAATTAATTATTAATATTATGCAAAAAATATATTTTTGGGTGTACAACTATTATTAGTGTATTGTATAATTTTTTTGGAATTTATTGAGGTCTAAAACTATTTTTAATGTCCATACACACACATATATATAGAGAAAAAAAAAACCTAAATATTAAACCCGAAACCCATACCCATTAAACCAAACCCAAACCTAAACTACCCGTGCACAAGAAGTTTTCTTCCCCCCCCCCAACGTTGTATATATGTATATATAGCTTATAACATAAAACCCTAACCCTAAACCACACCACCACCACCTCCGGGAACCTCCTCAGTGCCGACCTCCCGACGCCGACGACCGCTGCCGTAGCAGTTGCGGGCCGCCCGCACGCGGACGTGTGTGCACAACCGTGACCCGACACCCTTACTTCGCGGTAATGTATCTCTCTCATCTCTCATTCTTTTTGTGAGAGGTTTGTCCGTATACGTTCACAACCTAACCCTCTAGGATTTTCTCCAAGCGGGATGAGTTTTTGTGCCTTGGATTGGTCAAAAAATTGACCGAAAGTCGGCCGAAAAACTGACCAAGAACAGTCCAGAATTTTAATCCAAACCCCCATGTTAATGCCCAATTTTCTACCAACTCGTTAATTATTTTCAAAATATAATTGAAAGGACTTATTCACAATATAACCAAGATTTTTAATGTTCTTTTAGTTTTTATTAGTTTGCTTTAATGGTAAAATTATTCTTATTCCAAAATGACCAAAAAATTATTTTTAAAACACCAAAAATCTTGTGATACAGGATGCGTCCCGCCAAACGAGGTGACTTCGTCGTGTGTGAGTTGCATCAAAAGGCGCGTAACATAAAAGTGGACGTGTGGGCTTTCACGAAACTTAATTTGGATGTGCGTGCACACCAAAATCAACGCGTATCCGTCGAAAAGTACCGTATCGACCTGTTCTAAGACTCGTCATAACTTCGTGTGCACTCATCAATTTGTAATAAAACTTGTGCCATTAGTTTCGCAGTATTACGCTGGTCATGTGATCCAAGTTTGGTTCGATTCTGAGAACGTTGACGAAATATTATTTTGTGGGCTCCACGGTTCTACATAACGGACGATTTTCTGATCGGCTCATCGAAATCCAGTTATGGACATTCTGTTGGATTAGTATCGTCGTTCTGGACTCGTAGACCCTAAGTTTGATGAATTTGGAGAACTTTATCTTTGGCAAGTTTTACGGTACGAAGTGGCCCATATGTTGACCCCGTTTTGACCCAAAACTGTCAATTTTGCCCTTGTGTCCAAATTGGACTTATGGGTAGTCAATCCTAGCAATTTCAAGTATTATGAGAATATTGGTGATATTTTTTCAGCATCCAGAGGTGTACGTGCAGATTTCACTTTCCCAGGAGTAGTTGACGGAGTGCAGAACCCAAGTAAGTGTACCTTGCCATGATGTATCACAGTTCCTTGCCTTTATCTTATTAGTTATTATAGTTATTTGATATGTGTAATATGTGTGTTTAACCTAGGATCGTAAGACGTTGCTTAGCGTCCGAACAAGATTCGGGTGTCGACGCCGTACGCGGAGTCAAGTAACGTCACTTAGAGAGTTGATTCCACGATCCTATTTTTACGTGTTTGCTTTACCAAGTACGCCATACCCTAGGACATTTGATACTATTTCATGGGACATAATCTTTCTTGAGTTATTCATGGTGATTCTGTATAGGCTTACATGATTCATGATATGAGACTTGCATATTATATGGATATTATTATGACTCATTGCACTAGCTAGAGGTCATGAACTTGCGTGTTATGGGCATGAGACGTTGTGGACATGAGATGTGAGGTTATATTGGATGGGGAGACACACACCATACTACAGGCTGATTATTGATATATATACTATACTTCTAGAGGTGCTGTTGCACATATACTGGAGTTGTGATACTACTAGAGGTGCCTTGGACTCTGTCTCAGATCTTTGGCACCTATACTGGAGTCTTGATACTACTTGCTGCTATGGGCTCCCCGACATAGAGCCTGTAGTTGTTTCAGCCTGAGTACGAGTGATGCTCTCACGTACATATCATATAGATGGTTATAGTACTTTACCCATGAGTATGTGGCATTATACTGTTTTACTTTTGGCATGTTATTTCTTGTACCCTGTTACGTCCCTTTGAGGACCTGATCTCCTGTCGATTTTTGCAGCATAGACGGTTACGGAGCCTTTGGAGTTGCTGATGGAGTTGCTTGTCTTGCAGGCATTAGTACCATGTACTTATATCATTTCTACCAGAGTTATGGTTATTTATTTATATTGTTTATTATCTGCTGATGTAGGCTAGTTTTATAGACTCATATTTCTTTCTCGAGTCTATTAGAGTTTGTGTGTTACTGGACGGCCGACTTTAGCACATGTAGCTCATTCTTGTGTATTCTGTCCATTGTGGATTGAGGCATAGATATTTATATTTACTTGATTATTTAGATAGTGACAATTATAATACAACTTATACGTATTCGAGTCGGACCAGAGTCTGGTCGAATGCGTAGCTGGCATGTTACGTATTCCTAGTCCTACGTATTTTGGGACTGGAGCGTGGCATATTTTTGTGGTGGCCCATGCAAGTCCTGATTAGATTATTTTGGTTACTTTCCGGTACCGAGCGAGCCTGTAATCAGGATTAGCAGTATTAGTATCTCAATCACAACTGATTTGAAAATTCCTTAGCAATTGATTATCACCCTTGGACTTCATAATTGTAATCATTTATTCCCCTCGACATTCTTATTATTGTTTATCATATTTTCCTATTTCAGAGAGATGGACGTACATGCGCGGTGTTTCCTCTAGAAGCAGATCCTTGTCAAGGCGGAAGAAGACATGCTGGATATAAAGTTTTGAGAAGATGGTTACCCTTAGTAGGGTAGATAGGTTATTCCTATATACTAGATCTAGTGTAGATTGTTAGCATGAGAATTAAATATAGTATTGAGTTTAAGAATTAGTTGTATTACCCCCTCGACTGCATTCCTATCCTTCCTATCAAATTCTTATCTTGTGTTGCATATATGGCTCGTGCTTTTGCAACAACGATATTTCTAATTATAACAATGAGTAGATCCTTCCTCTTTCCCTAGTTGTGCCTTAGTTACAAAATCAATACCTTAGTTGGTACCACTCCTTGTGTTAATATCTATATCACCATAGGTATCAGTTCTTTTCTACTCTAATCTCCTTGATCTAGTCACTATGACTCGATTCTCCAAATATCTGTCTAATCGTGCCTTATTCAACCATTTAGACTTATCAGAAATTCTTCTTGTCATGGACTGAATTTTGATCTCGTCGTCATCAATGCCAATTAATGATCGAAGCCTCTCTACCACCTTGCCTTAGTTAGATCTGACTCAGTCATTTCTTCTGCCTTGTAGAAGCTTGTCCTATACAAGAGCAGTAATGGATGGGTAATAATTTCTCTTATAAAGTTGTTGATCAATAACACCCTGATAGTTTCTAGGTTCCTTTAGAAAATCCTTGATTACGGCCAGTAAATCCTAGAATTCTTGTAACCTTATTTAGAAAATAGATAGAAAATAGGTCCTTCCAAAAATCTTGTTAGCAAGACCATAACCTTAGTTTTGGATACCAACTTAATTTTATAAGTTGGGTAGATCGTAGCCCCTGGTTTTAGTGTAGGGTTATTTCTTAAAATTCAGGATAAATTTGAATTTATTTTGGTGTTAATCTCTAACGGATTAAATTACCTATTTAATTTTTGTATCCTTGATACCCTTTGTTGTGGCTCGGATATTTGGAGCACAACACTATCCTTTCCTTTTCAACAACTTCCATCCTTATGACCTAGACTGGTCACTCTACACCTATGACATGACTATCACTCACAAACTGACCTTTCCATATTTTGTTTTAGTCGTACGACATTTGCGACGTAATTGTACATACAAATAACACATAGATATCCTTTTTATGTTGCGGTCGATTTTAATACTCAATACCGACTCAATTCTTTCGGCCACCTTGACATTTATGAGCCTAACTGGAACCTACTCACTGATGACACAACTATTACTTCCAAATATACATGCCCATGCTCCATATAGACCCCCCAACATTCGTGGCATATCTTCTTCTAAACCCTATATCCAACTCCGTTGCAATTAAAATAAATTATACATAGGCAACCCAAATATCCCAACCACTGATATACTCATATCCCATTCATGCCAACCTACGTCTATGACACTTGTGCTACATTAAATTGAACCCCTTATACTCTTTACTAAATACTAAACACTTTGATGAGTTATATCACCTTTTGACGCTTATTGTTGAACCATTCATCGGCATCCATGATAAACAATGAACAACTTCTCGGTACCATCTCACCCAAGTTGTATTTGGTTATGGTAATTCCTATTGTCTTATAGACTCATGAACTAATTAGAAGAAAAGAGAAATGGTAAAACTTTCTTTATAGAGTTATTGACTCAGTAACGCCATGGTAGTACATAGATTTTCTTTGATAGGCTGTGACAACGGTCACAAAATTCTTACCATCTCGAATTCCTCCTTGAAGTTAGACTTTTTAAAAATGCTTAGAAATATGATCGTTACTATAGTTCCTGCGGCCAACTTTATTCTTATAAGTTGGGTAGAGCTTTGAGTAAGCGTACCCTTATTCTTAGAATGCGACGTCAAACTAGGACTCCATTTTGTAACTGCGTCCCCATCTTTAGTGCAACATTCTTAACTAAAATCTTTCTACTATGCTTATTTTTAATTTCGAGGACAAAATTTTTATAAGTTTGGTAGATTGTAAGCAGCCTAATTTTCTAGAATTTAATTTTTTTAAATTTATTAATATAGGTATTATGAAATTATTGTGATTAAAAAAATTTATTTATTTATTTTTAGCTAATTATAATATATAATATTCATGAATTTATAATTACTTGTATTTAATTAATTATTAATATTATGAAAAAAAATATTTTTTTTTGGGTGTACAACTATTATTAGTGTATTTTATAATTTTTCTGGAATTTATTGAGGTCTAAAACTATTTTTAATGGCCACACACACACACACACACACACACACACACACACATATATATATATATATATATATATATATATATATATATATATATATATATATATATATATATAAAGAGAGAGAGAGAGAGAGAGATAGAGAGAGAGAGAGAGAGAAAACAAAAAAAACAAAATCTAAATACTAAACCTGAAACCCATACCCATTAACCCAAACCTAAACTACCCGTGCACAGGAAGCTTTCTCCCCCCAAACGTTGTATATATGTATATATAGCTTATAACATAAAACCCTAACCCTAAACCACACCACCACCACCTCCGTCAGAGCGCCAACGACCACCGCCGTGACCCCCCTCAGTGCCGACCTCCCGACGCCGGCGACCGCCGGCGCACCAGCCGCGGGCCACCCACGCACGGACGCGTGTGCACAACTGCGACTCGACAGCCCTACTTCGCGGTAATGTATCTCTCTCATCTCTCATTCTTTTTGCGAGAGATTTGTCCGTATACGTTCACAACCTAACCCTCTAGGATTTTCTCCAAGCAGGACGAGTTTTCGTGCCATGGATTGGTCTAAAAATCGACCGAAACTCGGCCAAAAAACTGACCAAGAACAGTCCAGAATTTTGATCCAAACCCCCATGTTCATGCCTAATTTTCTACCAACTCGTTAATTATTTTCAAAATATAATTGAAAGAACTTTTTCATAATATAACCAAGATTTTTACTGTTCTTTTAGTTTTTATTAGTTTGATTTAATGGTAAAATTATTCTTGTTCCAAAACGACCAAAAACTTATTTTTAAAACACCCAAAATCTAGCGATACGGGATGCATTCCGCCAAATGAGGAAACTTCGTCGTGTGCGAGTTGCATAGAGAGGCATATAACATAAACGTGAAAGTGTCGGCTTTCGCGGAACTTGATTTGGATGTGCGTGCACACCGGAATCAACGCGTATCCGTTAAAATGTACCATATTGATCTGTTTTGACACTCGTCATAACTTCGTGTGAACTCATCGATTCATAACAAAACTTGTGCCATTGGATTTGTAGTGTTACGCTGGTCCTGTGACGCAAGTTTGGTTCGATTATGAGAACATTGATAAAATATCATTTTGTGGGCCCCATGGTTCCACATAATGGGTGATTTTATGATCGGCTCATCCGAATTCAGTTATGGACGTTCCGTTGGGTTCGTATTTTTTTCTGGACTTGTAGATACTAAGTTTGACGAATTTGCAGAACTTTGTCTCGACATGTTTTACGGTGCGAAGTGGCCCACATGTGGACCCCGTTTTGATCCAAAACTGTCAATTTTGCCCCTGTGTCCAAATTAGATTTATGGGTAGTCAATCCTAGCTATATCAAGTATTATGAGAATATTGGTGATGTTTGTTTCAGCATCCGGAGGTGTACGTGCAGATTCTACTTTCCAGGAGCAGTTGACAGAGTTCAGAACCCAAGCAAGTGTACCTTGCCATGATGTATCACAGTTCCTTGCCTTTATCTTATTTAGTTATTATAGTTATTTGATATGTGTGTGTTTATCCTAGGACCGTAAGACGTTGCTTAGCGTCCGAACAAGATTCGGGTGTCGACGCCGTACGCGGAGTCGAGTAACGTCACTTAGAGAGTTGATTCCATGATCCTATTTTTACGTGCTTGCTTTACCAAGTACACCATACCCTAGGATATTTGATACTATTTTATATGAAAGAATCTTTCTTGATTTATTCATGGTAATTCTGTATAGGCTTACATGATTCGTGATATGAGACTTGCATATTATATGGATATTATTATGACTCGTTGCACTAGCTAGAGGTCATGATCTTGTGTATTATGGACATGAGACGTTGTGGACATGAGGCATGAGATTACATTGGGTGGGGAGAGATACCCCATACTATAGGATGATTATTGATATATATATACTATACTTCTAGAGGTGTTGTGGCACATATACTGGAGTCATAATACTACTAGAGGTGCCTTGGACTCTGTCTCGGATCTTTGGCACCTATAATGGAGTCTTGATACTACTTGCTGCTATGGGCTCCCCGACACAGAGCCTGTAGTGGTTTCGGCCTGAGTACGTGTGATGCTCTCACGTGCATATAACATAGATGGTTACAGTAGTTTACCCTTGAGTATGTGGCATTATAATGTTTTACTTTTGGCATGTTGTTTCTTGTGCCTTGTTATATCCCTCTGAGGACCTGGTCCCCTGCCAGTTTTTGCAGCATAGACGGTTACGGAGCCTTTGGAGTTGCTGATGGAGTTGCTTGTCTTGCAGGCATTGGTACCAGGTACTTATATTATTTCTACCAGAGTTATGGTTATTTATTCATATTGTTTATTTATCTGCTGATCTAGCCTAGTTTTATAGACTCATATTTCTTTCTCGAGTCTATTCGAGTTTGTGTGTTACTGGGCGGCCGACTTTAGCACATGTAGCTCATTCTTGTGTATTATGTGCATTATGGATTGAGGCATAGATATTTATATTTACTTGATTATTTAGATAGTGACCATTATAATATGGCTTATACGTATTCGAGTCAGACCAGAGTCTGGTCGAATGCGTAGCTGGCATGTTACGTATTTTTAGTCCTACGTATTTTGGGACTGAGATGTGACAATGGTACACGGATTGGTATTATTATTGGATCGTCAGTCATAAGATATTACCTTAATTATTAAGATGGTATCGAATACTTCTCCTTATTGGTATTATATAACTATAAGCAAGATCGAAAAGATATCAAATCTTATCAGCTTAAGAATGATCAACTTATTTGCTTACTTAAGGAAGCTAGAGAAAACTCCTCTTCTGATGAATCTATTGAAATCTCCAAACTTAAGCTTCACTTACAAGAAGCTCTTGACTGTTATGATGAAAGCAATCAAGAAAATGCTAAACTTAAGGAGGACTTAAAACAGAAAAAGGAGAAGTACTCTAATGCCTCACTTAAGATAGACGCTCTTACTGCTAAATATGATGATTTATATACCACCTCTAAAAAGTTAGACATTAGATTAGAAAAGTAGGTTGTACAACCTACTACTCATTCTAACACGAGACACATGGATAAACAAAAGAGCACTCACAACATGACATCAGCAAGCAAACCAAATGCTCCACACTATCAAGCATCTAGAACACAACATACTTCACATAATCATGCATTCTATTACAAATATCCACGCAAGGCACGTCACACCACTCCACATACTCATCCCTCTATGCCCAACACAAATTCCTATGTTATATGTCATTATTGTGGTTTAAAAGAACACATTACACATCAGTGTAAGGCTAGAAAATTGGTTGATATGAATATGTATAAGTGGATTCCTAAAGCTAACAAATATGGATCCAAATCCTGAATACCAAAGTCTTGTTTTAATCATATATGTGGAACGATTTACGGAAAGACGTAATAGTAAAGAAAAAAAATGGTGATTGCAAAAAGCTAAATGAATATTCTCATGGCAATTGCACCAACACAAAACATGACTATTAAGTCATTATGGTAACACAATTTTCATATTTATAGTAGTATACTGTACTCATTCAATCTATTGAAATATGATAGCTCAATTATTCTTAAACTGTGTATGAAGAAACTTTTGTTAAATAATTCTTCAATATTATGCTCTAAAGGTATAAAAATTATTGTTAAAAATCCTAAAGGGTCCTTCTGTCAACAAGGTATAAATAGCCTTAAGCGACACAGTACTTAAGTGTCTTCGGACCACCTCTAGCTGGGAACCGGCCCCCACAGCTAATTAATAATAACAAAAATATCTCACTGAGTAATAATATACAAAGAGATATGTATAAAATGTTTCCTAAATACAATTATCATTCATTCAGTAATTGACTGTATTTAAATTCTTTTAAAATGACTTGTCTAAAAGTAATGACTGATAATAGCCTGTCTTATTTATAAACCTGATATACCTTTATACTTGTATGAGTTCTCTTATATGTTTTTCATATAACTTTTATAGCATACTATAATTTTTTTTAAAAAATCCTGAGCTATCAGAACTCGGACAGAGTTTGGTCTGAACTCGGTCCGAATTCGGTTCAAGTGTTTTTATATAACAACAGCAGCCTCAGTTTTGATCTCATTACTCCATATTCCCAAACCCTTCTTCTCCAAACCGAGAATAAACCCTTTCCTCCAAAACCCTAGTTTTTGATCTCCTTCCACAAAGGCTTTTTTCTCTCAACTTGAGATCTAAGGCTCTTGGTGAGATTCTCCTTCATCCCCTTCAATCTTTTCAAGATAAAATCTTCACTTTCTCAAACCCTTATTTATGGCTCCTAAATTTGGAAAAAAGAAGAGAAAAGCAAATGAAGCTTCCTCTTATCAACCCTCTAGTGATGATGTTCTCTATTCCTTATTTTCTCCAAATATTCCAAACCCAGGTGAATATGATGACTTTATTTTTACTTCTATTTATGCTTCAAATCTATGGTTCATTGATTTTGTGCAAAGAAATATTTGCGAGGGCAATCCTATTAATTTTACTACCTTTCATGTCCAAAAACCTAAACTTGTAGAATTCCATCTTCATCGTCTAGTCAAAACTAGAAAACCCATTTATTTGAATGCCATTCGCATATTTTATTGTAATCTATCTCATGATCAATGGTCTATCTCTTCGAGAGTGGGTGGGATCAATATTGAATTTGACGATACAACGTTGGGTGAAATTCTTGAAATCCCTAACGAGGGAGATGCCCTAGTTGAGATCAACAAACTCAATCTCAGAGACGACATCTCTCTTGATTCTTGCAGGAACATACTTTGTGCTCCTCATCCTTGTCCTGACGAAAAGTTTTGTGCTCCTTATTTCAACCAATAATTTTATGAACTTCACCGTATCATATATTCTGCTATCATTTTCAAGCAAACCTCCAAAGATGATGTGACTTATAGGAAGATGTCTGCTTTATATCACTTCTACACATCCACTCCTTTAGCCTTCCTAAGACCATGATTCGGCAGATAATTAACTGTTGTAAACACAAACATCAACTTCCTTATGCCATGTATCTATCACTCATCTTTGAGAACTTCCACATTCCTATGGAAGAACCCACTTATCTATCTGAGCCAGATTTCTTGACCAAAGCCTGCAGGATTCAGCCTACTTCTCTCGTTCCAAATGAGGATGACTCATCCAGATCTTGATTCTGATGCACCAACTGATGCAGCCCCAGCTGCAACCCCAGCTCCTACTCCTACTCCTTCATCCTCTACACCGCCTGCTACCTTGGACTCGATCCAAGAGATGTTCTACGAGCAATTCAGGTTGCAAAATGAGATGATAGCTGCTCAACACTAGGAACAAAACACTATGATTATCACTCGGCTTTGTGACCAGTTTTATCGGACCACTATTCAGGCCCATACTTTAGCCAACTTCCTAGCAGATCTTCATTATCATCTAGCCCATCATCCTACTGCATCTCACCCAGTGGCTCATGATCCTTCCAGCTCAGGCTACATGATCGATGATCCATTTGTTCAGTAGTAATTTGACCCTCCCAGAGCATATTTTGATGATCATCCGCCTGCTGATGCTGCTGATGATGATTTGTGATAATTTATTGTGGCTATGTGGATGTTTTAGCTTTTTTTCCAGTGTACTAGAAACATTTGTTAAAATGTTCGTAAATTTTTTATGCTATTTTGGTTATTTGCATCTAAATATTTGCCAGTTTTGTTACTTATTCTGATTAAAACATTGCATGTTCTGGTTAATTTATCTTTTTCTTCTAATTTGTCATAAATTATGGGAGAGTTTTTATTTTCCACTATGATATATTGACAAAGGGGGAGAAATGACAAAATATGATAACAAAATGTGACGATTATTTTTGATGTATGGTTGATGACATATAACTGTGATATATTTGTATCGATTTTGTTGATATACCTGCACCTAATCTTGCTATAAAGAAATGTCAAGTTACAGGTCATTCAAGTACTCCAGTTCAAAGAAAAGATCTAGTTACGGGGGAGCTTTTTCTAAAAAGCTAGTTTTTAACGGAAAGATCTACGTTCAAAGAAACTTCATCTACGTTTCAACTATGTACATCAAAAGGCTACATCAGACTCACCATATGTGTATTTTGGTATAGTTTATTAATTACCATAATGGGGGAGATTGTGAACATAAAGTGGTCACAGTCAACCCGAGTCTGATAATCGTCAAACATCATATCTAAAATATAGATGAAGCAGATACTCGATGCAAAGCATATCAACTCCGTCGGTTCTATAGTCAGACTCTGCAACAACTATTGGTTTCTTATTCAAATGTAATCTTTATTTGTTTGAGTCTAGGATTGATGTAAGCTGAGTTGCACTAGAAAATCTCAGTACCTATACCCAGATACCTAGTCCACTAAAATAAACCAAAGAACCTATCCACCAAATTAGGCCACATTTATTAACAAAGTCTACCATATGTAGAAATCAAACACAGGCCGAACTCGTGCCAAACTCAGACCGAACTCGGTTACCCTTTTGGTATAAAATCAACCAGTTCAATAAGCTCATGATTTTATGGCCCAACGGTTGGAAATTTAAATTAAACCCCATCCAAATTCTGGCCGAATTTTGTTTGCCTACACACTATAGATAAGATTGAAATTCTCATTCCTACCAACTCAACCATTCTTCAATCTTCTATCCTATTATGAGAAAACCTCTAAGCCTTAACCTTCCCATTTAAAAGAGCAACTCCCTATCCTTCCTAGCACCAAGTGCGATCTCGGTCTAGAAGTCTTCTGAGTTGTAAAGAGCTTTGTTCTATCGGTTACTCTCTTTATCAAGTTGTGAAGTTGTGAGGCTTCGGATCAAACCTCATGGTGTAAAAAAGTGGCAAGCCTTCGATTCAAAGCTTGTGATTCACTATTGGTGATTATAGTGGAGAAACTCCGAGCTTGAGTTCTCGGGGCTGGACTAGTCCTCTCAGAGGGGAACCAATATACATCTTTGTGTTTGCGTTTGCATTTTTGTTTGCTTTCTCTCACTCTATTACATATATTCATAACACTGCTAGTAGTATCAATTATACATGAGATATATTTTAACTGCTAGTAGTTGATCACCATTGCATGCCATTAAAATATATTTTAACAGGTAATTTTATTCCGCTGTATACATACACTCTATTCACCCCCCACTAGAGTTGCCATACACGGTCCTACATTAACTAGGTATTACCTTGGTTTTAGATCCATTACTAGCTTCTAGGTTGATCACTAGTCCATACTAGTAGTTATTAGGTGATGCTAGGTCATATCTAGTTTTTTAGACTCATAACTTGTAGGTATTAGCTAACTACTAGATAACTTACATCTAACTTTTACATATATAACTTATCTATTATAGTTGGTCATACTTCCACAATCACTATTACCCTAGTATATACACTATACCTATATTATGGCTATAAGTAATTACCTTAGTATCTAAACTAATTACCCACACATGTAACTAATACCTTAGTATTCTATACTCTAATACTATGACACTTACTATAATCTTAAAATTTAACTTAAATCTAAGGTCACTGATACATACCCACATCAGTGGATATACCCACTATTACCCATATTACTCCAGATAAAAAAAACTCTAACCCAACTGACATCAGTTAGTACTGTCATCCCCATTCTCACACTAAGACATACCCTTCACTACACTAAAAAATCAGATACTTAATTCACCCTCACCTACACTTGATATCTACTACCTTAACCATAGCTCTAAATAACTAACACCAATACGAATACACCGTCCTGCCCCTTCCAACCTTCACTCCGCTCTAACTCACTAGCATACTTAAAGCCTCAACTTATACTCATCATTCCCTCCCCAGTATACTGTAATGCTTTGCTTACAACGCCTAACTGTCACTCTAGCCTATAGCAGATTGCACTTGAAGTGCAAGTGTGCACAACACACTGCTGCAGGGGTGTGCTCCACTCTACTGCACACAGGTGCACAAGCACCACTCTCAGTCACTCTCCATAGCCAGCACACCACCCAATTCTATCTTGCTATGCACTGGTTTACACTAAGACTAATAGGCCTACTGCTACTACTGATACATGATTGGTGTATCAGTATCAGCATTTTTATCCCCTTCCAATTTAAATCTGAGCATACTTCAACTGACATCAACCTACCCGACTGTACCCTATTCCCCCATACTGTTGATACAACTGCTACCCCAATTTCCCCTTTATACCTGATACCCCAACTGCCATTGCACTGCTCTTCTCACTTTGAGATATACTGATATCTCTTACTAACACTTCATATATTACCTCAACTCGCCTCAACTCAATTGCAATCAGTGTTGCTCTTTGAGGACTGATACATATCAAGTATCACACAGACCCCCCATAGTTTGCTTTGGCCACTGCTACTCCTCTGATCAAACACCAACACCACAACATCTTATCGAGCATCACAGTACTGCCAACATCAACCTACTGCCTGTAATTGATCACCAACTGAACCTAGTGCTCACACACAACTGAGCACACCACAACAGAGTACACCACAACAACAAATACTACAACACTACCACACAATACTGTCATATGTGCACCCAGGTTTTCTCTTCACCTGAAACACACACACAGGTATAGTGCACAACTAATCTCTCACTCACAGTCCACAAGAGTACTTATAAGTACATCCAGGTACCTGCCTCTACTGAACACATACCACTATGCCACAGTCACAGTGATCAATTGGTGCCTCTACCTCTAATTACAGCAACACTACTAATAACTACAACAACAACTACTAACACAACAACACAATACATACATATATATATATATATATATATATATATATATATATATATATATATATATATATATATTTATATTTATATATTTATATTTATATTTATATTTATATATTTATATGTACATATACTTATGCGAATCAAGATTATATATATATATATATATATATATATATATATATATAACACTAGAGATATTAAGCCAAACACTTGGCATGCAATCTATGATACTCTATGAACGTATCCAAATAGAATGCCAAAACCCTCAATTCACCATAATTATCATATATACACCTTAATTACATATAATAATAACTAATATAACTAGTTACAATATGAATTGAAAAGAATTAACACAAATCACCCAAATGAGCCCCATATCACAAAGTAGCACACCGTATCATGATACGGCGTACTCGTATCCAATTATGGACACATAGCTAGACTCACAACACTAAAACAAACCTATTTAGACTATCTAACCTAATGACAAATACTTGGTGTGAAAATATCTGATTTTTCCTAAAATTTACACCAAACACTATGTAAAAGTCTCCAAATAGGTCAAATTTTTACGACCCGATTCCGTAGAATCACTGAGGCGTCCCCCAAATTGTGACCGCCATGCGGGCCTGGAGTTGCGCCCGCACAAGGCTTAAATGATTTGCATAGCAAGCACATATTCAGAGTACGCAGATAAATTGAAACACATATTTGAAATACATATTTGAAACATGAAAAGTTCTCTTTATTGATAATGAACATCTATTACAAACTCCTGAACGAGTCAGCTAATATGTCGTACGAGCTTACAAAAGTATTGACTCAAAATGAGATAGCAGTCCTGTACATTACATCCCCTTATAAACTTCAAAATGATAAGGACCTCCAGGCTGGAGGACGGCTTTGCCACGAAGCTGCATTTGTGTATGAAGAGTTGCAAGCTTCTGCCTTCAAAATGCTTCAAGGGGCGCGGTGAAGATGCACCAACAGTTGGACTGGATCGGGAAGACGACTTCGGCTCCTCGTTCGGTTCGCCTTAGTGCGGAGAACCTGTTTCAACGAGGGTCAGCATGTCGAAATATACTGGTGAAGGCGAGCTAACCGAACTATACCAATCAATACGTTGTTTTAATGAAGCATGCATATTTGTGGGTTTCTATCTTGCCTTAGTTCATTTACAAGTAAGCAGCATATAGAATTTACTGAAATGAACGTGCCACCGTTCGGTGGATTTTACCTGCCCGTCTGAATTACCTGCACAATACTTACCATGCCTTCCCTGTCACGAAGACACAAGTTAGTTTACAACAGGTTTAAATATACACGATGATCACTGGCGTGGTGCCATAACGGACATAGTCAAGGACAGGGATAGCATGCAACGAGAACACGACAAGCACACGATGCGTTGCAAGCCATCCCCTCCAGCTCACGATGAATACACACGAGTTCCGCCCAGACCGGAACGGTGCCAGTGCCCCAGCGACCGTCCGCAGAACTATACCCTTGTGCACAAGTTGTCCATGATCGAACAATATGTTTTCTTAATAATCAGTTTACGCCTTCGAGGCAACACGAGTACAAGACATATCAATAATTGTTAAACATTCATGCACTTCAGGCAACACGAGTACAAGACATGTATTTGCACGAGATAAGCAACAGTTCATGATTTATTTTCTAAATGAACAAGCATGCAATTTAGTATCCGTTCATGAAGTTATTGACAAGCATAATGAACCAAGTCTATTCTCTTTTATCTTGGTTTCTTTTATTATTACTTGGTATCGTTTGATCGGGGCAAAGAAGAATGCAAGATTTAGGGTGTGAAGTTGGAAGCAGGGCTAGCTAATCGGGTTTGTAGCCACTCACTTAGATTGTTGGAAGGGAGAAGGAAAGAGGCGCTTCACAACTCCGCTCGCAAGCCGCCTACTGCTCGTTCACCTGTATTACGAACAACTCGATCAATACCTCTTCCACTTTTCCAATCTCGGAATTGAAGTGCAGTTCAATGAACGAAAACAATGAAAACCATCGAAACCGTTCAAGGAAAACAAGCAAATCCCAAAACCAACTCAAAGCACGAAAGCAACAAGCGACATCGAAAACCGAGGCAATAAAAGATAGCAGCGGAGAGGTCCCTCCTGACTCTGCCGCTAAGTCGATCCCGGGGGCACGGTCCACTGAATATGGAAATCAATTCCGAAGAAACAAATCCATAACGAGGACGAGTTCTTAATTCAATCTATCCCGATCGAACGATACCGCCTTGTGTTTCTTAGCCGCGCTCTCCGCACCGGAAGAACGGGGTACTACATCCTACCCAACTAATTGGAAGTTTCATCCCGAAACTTAGGGTAGAACCTACCGTTAGGGATTATTCTGTTCGGGACGACGACCATGAAGGTTCAGACAGGAACTAATAGCATGGCCTGGATTGCTACAAGCGAGGCATAACCCAAGTCTTTTGCGGCAATACTTCTTAATATGCCCACGCCTTTTGCAGAAGTGACAAGTTTTGCTCAAATTCTCGTTCTGCTGCCCAGCATTATTCGGGCGCTTTGTAGCGGTATTTCCTCCCTCGTTGCTTTGGCGTTTATGACTGGATGTATGCACAGCGCCGGCAACAACATGAGGATACTGTGGTTCAAGCGACAGGGCGTGATTCATGACTTCACGCATTGTACGATACTGCTGAACGACTATGTGCGCATTGATGGCAGGGCGTAGTCCACCTTCAAACCTTCTAGCTCGACTCGCTATATCAGGTAAATAGGCCCTAGCGAATTTGAAGAGTCGGTTGAATTCGACGGAGTACTCTTTAACTGTCATACTGCCTTGCCTTAGTTGTACGAACTCGTTCTCCATCTGACGTTGTACTGGAGGGGGTACAAACTCCTCTTTGAATGTGGCACAAAAAGTCGTCCACGAGATCGCCTCCTCTCCGTGATCAAATTGGAGAGATCGTCGATGCACGTCCCACCAATCGTGCGCGTTGAGGCGGAGCTGTAGTTGCGCGCAGGCGACGCGTTTTTCTTCGGGGACCTCTAGCAGAGCGAAGTGATCTTCAAGTTCAGCCAACCAATCTAGAGCTACGACTGGGTCCTCAGTCCCGTTGAATGGGGTATTGCAGACTTTCTTGAAGTGGCCAAAGTCGAAGGCAGTCACGTCCCTCGGCCTTGGAATTTGCGACATCTCTACTTCAAGTGCGGGCTGTTCCACCGGAGTCGGCGCTCTTGCCATGGAATGGTTGGAAGCCAAAGTCTGAACGATCTGTTGTAGGGCATCTACCTGCTTCTGTTGGACTGAGAATCGAGCTTCTATATTGTCTTGAAACTTGAGCTGACTCTTCTCCGCCCGCTTCTCGGCCCGTTCATAGCGAGCCTCGTCCCTTTGTTGGTTTGCCTCCAACATCCGCAATATTTGCTGGATGGGATCGATGCTTGGCACGGCTCGCTGGCTCTCTGAACTTCCCGAAGTGCCCGAACTACTTCCTTGGCCTTGTATTTCGTCCGGTGTTTGTGCTGTAGATTGCGCTGGAGCCATTCCTTCAAAAGAAGATAAATTACATTAGGATCATAATGTATTATGGACTTATTGCATGAACGTATCTCATTTTGGCCTAGCGAGTTCAAGAGTTCGCACAGGAATTTGATCGTTAAAGGAACTTTTCCAGCATGAAGTCTAAGGAACTTGAATCTGTGCTCTGATGTCATTATGTCACGACCCGATTCCGTAGAATCACTGAGGCGTCCCCCGAATCGTGACCGCCGTGCGGGCCTGGAGTTGCGCCCGCACAAGGCTTAAATGATTTGCATAGCAAGCACATATTCAGAGTACGCAGATAAATTGAAACACAGATTTGAAACATGGAAAAGTTCTCTTTATTGATAATGAACATCTATTACAAACTCCTGAACGAGTCAGCTAATATGCTGCACGGGCTTACAAAAGTGTTGACTCAAAATGAGATAGCAGTCCTGTACATTACATCCCCTTATAAACTTCAAATGATAAGGACCTCCAGGCTGGAGGACGGCTTTGCCACAAAGCTGTATTTGTGTATGAAGAGTTGCAAGCTTCTGCCTTCAAAATGCTTCAAGGGACGCGGTGAAGATGCGCCAACAGCTGGACTGGATCGGGAAGACGACTTTGGCTCCTCGCTCGGTTCGCCTTAGTGCGGAGAACCTGTTTCAACGAGGGTCATCATGTCGAAACATACTAGTGAAGGCGAGCTAACCGAACTATACCAATCAACACATTATTTTAATGAAGCATGAATATTTGTGGGTTTCTATCTTGCCTTAGTTCATTTACAAGTAAGCAGCATATAGAATTTACTGAAATGAACGTGCCACCGTTCGGTGGATTTTACCTGCCCGTCTGAATTACCTGCACAATACTTACCATGCCTTCCCTGCCACGAAGACACAAGTTAGTTTGCAACAGGTTTAAATATACACAATGATCACTGGCGTGGTGCCATAACGGACATAGTCAAGGACAGGGATAGCATGCAACGAGAACACGACAAGCACACGATGCGTTGCAAGCCATCCCCTCCAGCACACGATGACTACACACGAGTTTCGCCCGGACCAGAATGGTACCAGTGCCCCAGCGACCGTCCGCAGAACTATACCCTTGTGCACAAGTTGTCCATGATCGAACAATACGTTTTCTTAACAATCGGTTTACGCCTTCGAGGCAACACGAGTACAAGACATATCAATAATTGTTAAACATTCATGCACTTCAGGCAACACGAGTACAAGACATATATTTGCACGAGACAAGCAACAGTTCATGATTTATTTTCCAAACGAACAAGCATGCAGTTTAGTATCCGTTCATGAAGTTATTGACAAGCATAATGAACCAAGTCTATTCTCTTTTATCTTGGTTTCTTTTATTATTACTTGGTTTCGTTTGATCGGGGCAAAGAAGAATGCAAGATTTAGGGTGTGAAGTTGGAAGTAGGGCTAGCTAATCGGGTTGGTAGACACTCACTTAGATTGTTGGAAGGGAGAAGGAAAGAGGCGCTTCACGACTCCGCTCGCAAGCTGCCTACTGCTCGTTCACCTGCATTACGAACAGCTCGATCAATACCTCTTCCACTTTTCCAATCTCGGAATTGAAGTGCAGTTCAATGAACGAAAACAATGAAAACCATCGAAACCGTTCAAGGAAAACAAGCAAATCCCAAAACCAACTCAAAGCACGAAAGCAACAAGCGACATCGAAAATCGAGGCAATAAAAGATAGCAGCGGAGAGGTCCCTCCTGACTCTGCCGCTAAGTCGATCCCGGGGGCACGGTCCACTGAATATGGAAATCGATTCCGAAGAAACAAATCCATAACGAGGACGAGTTCTTAATTCAATCTATCCCGATCGAACGATACCGCCTTGTGTTTCTTAGCCGCGCTCTCCGCACCGGGAGAACGGGGCGCTACACAAATGAGACCCAAGCTTCTCCCCATGGATAGACCTAATGCATGGGTGTATTCTAAATGACTAATTACACTATTTAGATATAAATATAAAGGCTAATCTCAGATTTTACCTATTGTGAGTGAATTTCCAATGAAATACAAAATGGACACATTCCAGATACGATCTCCTTGCCATAAGCTCCTCTTTCAAGTGCTCCTTGCAACTCCAAGATCCTATGCTTTTGTAATTTATGGAAATAAGAGGGAATGAAGGAATTTAGGGTAAATTTGGTGGAGGAATGAAGTGAATTAGGGAAGAACTAATTTTGGGATCTAATGGAATGACAAATGGAGAGGAGAAAGTGTTCCCCTCCTTTATGTGGCTGACCCTAGTAACCCCTTCCCCAAGCAATTTTCAAGGTCCAATGTACCCCCACTTGTCGTCAAGTAGGTGTTTGATTAGGGAGGGGTAGTTTATGAAGCTTCAATTCTAATGAAGGTTTAATTAAATCATCTAATTAATCGAGAGGGATGAGTCTAATGGGCCTAGTCAAATGTTGGGATCTATGTGTCATGACAATTCTAATTGGGCTCACTAGTGTTAAGTCTAAATAATAAGCTAGTCCACTAACTGATAAATAAATAGCACAAGCACAAGATTAATTATTAGCACAATAAATAAATTTTAATAACTAAAATAAAATATAGGTAAAAATAATAAAATACCCTAATCTAAAAATATGAGGGTGACATTACTACTACGACCCGCAGGACTGAGAGCCAGCTGAGGTAGATCCTTTAGTCCAGGATGATCCGATTCCAGCTGTTGAGGAGACTCACCTAGCTATAGCATATCGGTAATTAGTACATTTTATTTGTATTAGATATGTTTCCAACTTAGACCTTGGCATGTTATTTATATTGATACCCTTTGTGTTATTTGCTAAAATCTAGACTTGGACATTGTGATGACTTGTTATTTCCCTTCTTTTATGACATTGTGCCATTATCTATCTCTAGTTGGTTTGATTGAGTATTGATGTTATATATATTCATAATGTCCTCCTTTTGGAGTGTGTTACCATTGATAAGATATACATATATCATTGCATGGGTTATTAGATGGTATTGTGGACCTTTACAGCATTCTACCATCGATACTGCGGTGTAGGCTGGACGTACCCACGACTCATGCCCAATTTTTAGGTACGGGTCGTGACAAATATGAGAATAATCCTATATGCCCATGTGTCTTCATAAAGAAATCTAAGGAGAGTTTCGCTATAGTTGCAATATATATCGATGACATAAACTTAATTGGGACAAGACATTAAATCAATGAGAATGCAAACTATTTGAAAAAGGAGTTCGAGACAAAAGATCTCGGAGACACGAAATATTGTTTCGGATTACAAATTAAGCATTGCACTAATAAAATTTTAGTGCATCAATCCAAATACAAAAAAAAAAATCTATTGAAATAGTTCAATATGGATAAAGCTCATCCCCTTAGCACTCCAATGGTTGTTCGATCTTTAGATATCAATAAAGATCCATATCATCCTAAGGACGCCAATAAAATAATGCTAGGACCCGAAGTACCGTACCTTAGTGTCATTAGGGCATTAATGTATCTATCACAATGTACAAGGCCAGACATATCATTCCCTATCAATCTGTTCGTTAGATATAGCTCAGCGCCAACTCGCAGACATTGGAATGGTATTAAACATGTGATGAGATATCTTCGTATGACTACCGATATGGAATTATTTTATACTTGTGGTTTATCTGACATCACGAATCTAGTTGGCTTTGTAGATTCAGATTATTTATTTGATCCCCATAAAGGTCATTCACAAACTGGATATGTGTTTCTTAATAGAAATGTAGCTATTTTTTGACATTCAATAAAACAAACAATGGTTGATACCTCCTCAAATCACTTAAAAATATTGGCTTTCCATGAAGCAAGTAGAGAATGTATCTGGCTGAGATTGTTGATTTAACACATTCGTAGCTCATGTCATATTTCCCCTACCATAGATACTCCAACTGTTATTCATGAGGATAATGTAGTATGTATTGGACAAATTCAAGGTGGATTCATTAAAGAAGACCGGACCAAGCACATCTAACCGAAGTTTTTCTATACTCATGAGCTTCAGAAGAACTTTGATATTGACGTCCAACAAGTTCGCTCAAGTGATAATCTTCCAGACTTGTTTACCAAATCGTTGCCAAAGTCAACTTTTCATAAACTAGTTCTTGGAATTTGAATGCGACGTCTTCATCAGCTGATTGTTCAGAATCAACATCATCCGAGGGAGTGATTGTTTTTAGGGGGAGATATATTTTGTATGGACTATAACGCGTTGTAATCTTTTTTCTTAGTCATGGATTTTTTTTTCCATTGAGTTTTTCCTGACAAGGTTTTAATGAGGCAACATTAAGCATGTCCAACACCTATCTAAGTCATCCTAAAGATTGTACTCTTTTTTTCGTACATGTTTTGTCCTAATAGATTTTTCTGGCAAAGTTTTAACAAGGCAATAGGCTTAGAGATGATGGTCATCCAAAGGGGGAGTGTTATAACGTGGGTTACTAAATGGTTGGATTTTCACTTTATATTTTAGTCCCACATTGGTTAGAGATTAGTATTACACCTTCATTGGGTTGTATAAATAAGGCATTTGCCTTCCACTATGGGATTACACTAAAAAGATATTTTCTCTCCTATTTTCTTCTTCCTTCTTCTACGTTTATTCTAACAATATATTAAAAATGATACATTTTGAGAAATAATACAAGATAACTAGATATCCATACACATTTTTAGATGCCTATGTAGATTCCTTGTACCACATTTATGGTCCCATTTAGTCATTTCCTACAATGTAAGCATTCAACAAGAAATCTATTCGAGTATCTTCTTTCCGTATAGCGTTCATTGTAAACTCGCTAAAATGATGCCATATTTTTGATTCAAAGTCTTGTAAAGTTGCGGGTTGAGATTGCGGTGCAAGTTGAGGTTGCTGATCTTGCAGTTGCACTGGTGGTTGATCATTTTCCATAATATTAAATAGCCTATTCATACTATATTGCTTCAAAATTTTGTAAGAGAGAATTTTTTTTTGCTGTGGTTAATTTTCATGAATTATTGTCTATTTATAAAAAAAATTGGATGCAAAATGACTCCCATTCCCCTAAATAAAGTTGTTATAAGAATATTTTGGTCATTAAAAGAAAATAAGCAAAATACCCCTAAAACTGCCACAAAACGACCATCAAAATGGGAGTATTTTTATCAAAATACCCCCAACGAATATATGGACGACAAAAAAATTATTGGGTCAGGCCAGGCCTGGATCGAGCCTCTATCGGGTCGGTCTAGCTAGTCTGTTCCGGATCAAGAGCCCTGCGGGAGACCCCCCCCACCCCCTCTCTTGCGTTGGATCGGGGGGACCGTGCGGGGACCGTGTGTCCACTCGCTCGATCCAACGAAAGATGGTGCGCGAGACTTCGACGGGACTCTCGATTTGGACCCTACACACACACACACACACACACAAATTAATTCTTGTTTGTGCAGCGATGGATGGTCATGGATAAGAATAATTGTATAAGTGATGTTTTCTATTTCTTTTGTTCCTTATTTTGAATTTTCACTAAGAAAGAAATTGTACAGGTTGATTGCTACTATATGAATAAACATGGTTTAGAAAATATCTTACATGTGTTAAGTTAGAAAGAAATGAATATTGTGCATGATATGTCTCTACTGATTGAATAAATGATTGAATAAATATGACTTTTGATTAAGTATTCAAAATGGAATATGACTCTTGAATTGTATTGGCATGAAATAGAAGTTGGTAAAAGATAGAAAGACTATAATTAAAAGCAATATTTTTTCACATGATAACTTAATGACTGCTTTCAGTGAGTGTAGCTTTTGCCTGTCACTAGTACCCGGTAATGTACTGACCTAGCACTCCCATAAATACTAGATTTCTGATGGACCTTCCGAGGCGGTAGAAGACTCTCATCCTTTGGAAACTGAAGATCTGAAGGCAATATTGTATTTTTTGTATAAAGGATGTATGAAACGAAGTCATTGAAATTCTTTTCAGTTCAAAAATTGTAAGCCACGATTGGCCTGTTCAAATGCCTACTGAAAGTCTTTGTAATCGTTACAAGTTATGAATAAAAGAGATTATGTTCTTGTTTCATTGTTATTATTTAGTTTTCTGCATTAAAGTTTCATTGTTTTATTCTGAATTCAGTCTATTTTGTTATTGTGCATGATCGCGTCTTGTACAATAACAACTTAGACTTGTACGATACCATGTTCGGTAAGGACTTATTAATCCTACGGGATCAGGACTTACATTATTGATTCTAAAGTCTGAAAGAGAAACTTTACGTGGAAAGTAGTATAATATATTCCATATTATTCTCTTTTGAATGGAACTTTGTCAGGGCTCCCTCCTCTGGATAAGTAGAAATCATCCATACAAATACTAGTAATACAGTACTAATACATCAATTTGATATTTGCTAGATATTTCAAGATATTAACCTTTGCAATGGATTTACATTGGGAACATTTTAATTAGGCAAATATCTTCTTCTTTGTATATTCTCTTTTTTTTTTCTTTTCATCTTTCATGTGAAGAAGAGTCCAAATCATTGACAAAGATACATGCATATGTTTCTCAAATCACCAATCTTCTAAAAAAAAACAAGAACTCAACCTCTCCATATTTAATTTTAAGAAAGTCAAGAAAAACTCAATTAGGTTTCCCAACAACCAGCTTCAAATTAAACATTTAATTAAATCCCAAATAGCTGGTTACAGGCTTTACTAATTTCCTATATCCACAAAAAAAAAAAAAATGATGACGTATGAGAGAAAATTAATTCTTAGTGGGGTCTAAGTTTACTAATTGAAGCCAGAGATCCATTAGGAAAGGAATAGGCAAAAGTGAGTCCAAAATGACAAATACTAATTCCATCACATTGACAAATCTGACTCACTTCACACCACAGTGATATATAGTTGTTGTAGTAACAACTAACAACAATAATATTAGGTTGAACAATCTAAAGAAAGTGATGAAAAGTAGTACATTAATGATGTTGATGACCAAACAAAACATTTGTTCAGTAACAAAGCAAGCAATAACCTAAAATAGTTGTCTCCCCCAAAAATATCTAGGCGGGGCTGCATGCATGAATGTGTCATGTGAAAATACATCATATGTATATAGATGTAGGTGCTCAAATGTGTCAATTAGGTGCCTCTAGAAAGCATTTCTTGATATTGTTCCTCCTGGTACTGAAGCAGTCCAATCTGTCCCTGAGCATGCAGCTGCTGGTAGAACCTCTTGATGAACTCCTCAGCCCGGTTGTCCACCTCGTCTCCGACTCCGTCCCCTTCCTCCGCCAGCGAATAGTTCGCACCCTCACCGAGAACGGGGACGGGATCCGGGTGCACCTCTCTTCCCCGGGGGTGAGGTCGCCGCCCGCAGAGGCCAATGCAGCAGTACCACTACGGCTCCTGGGCGAGTATTCGATCCTCGGGAGCACGGTCACGGGCCCCGGGGACTTGTCGGGCAGCTCGTTGGCCGCACTGCCCCCCATGCAGGGGAAATAACTGTGCTTTCTCATGGAATTCGCGCGGAAGTGGATAGGGTTTGGGCTGGTGTTGCAGGAGAACTCGTACTCGTGCAGGCCGAAGCTCCGCATGGAACTGCCGGACGTGCGAGGATGGAACGCGAGGTTCTTGCCGAGGCTCTTCCCTAGCACCTTCCCCCTCTGCATCATCAGGTTCATGTCCATGATCAGCTTCCGCTTCGACATGAAGCCCTTCCTCATCATGAAGAAGGCCACCCTCAAGATGTTCCATAGCTTCTTGCTAGCAGTAGGACTTGATTGCAACTCCATATCTATATAACTAAGGACTGGATATGAAATCAACAGTTTATATATATATATATATATATATATATATATATATATATATATATAAAAGTGTAATACTTCAATAAACCTTGGGTACAACTTGGAGATGCAGAGGAGGGATATATATATATATATATATATATATATATATATATATATATATAGATAAGGTGGAGAACAAGAGCGCTGCTCAAACTTGAAAAAGAATGCTTAGTGGAGAAGAGAAGGGGAGGGTTGGTAGACAATGCCACCACCCTTTAATCTTGTTGTTACATATGAATTGTAACACTAATATATATTATACACCTGCTACTAATAAGTCTAGTCAAGGCTACACGAACAATGAGTGCATGAGTATATTGACTCATTGTATTGATGGAAACTAATTGGACATGCAATAATATGGGGATTGGATGTGGATTAGGAGCTTATAGTTCAGGACAGCTAATGGAGTACAGTACATTAGTGGATTAGGACATCTACAGCTTTCAGAAATGATGAATTGGAAATAATGATGCACACGAGCTGCCTTTTTGTCTTGGAACAAGGATTATTCAATTTAACAACCAGTATTATTGTGTTCTGCTGATTTTAGTTTAGTGGTGAATAGTGGATAAACTTCACCATGCTGTGATTGTTGGTTGATGTCCATCTAATGCAAGTATAATGTGCGTTTTATAATTGAAGAATAAAATTGGAACACTGTTCTGGCTTAATATATTTTCAACTGCTGCATGATTTTGCAAAGCCTTTTCGAATATATATATATATATATATATATATATATATATATATATATATATATATATATATATATATATATCATCAAAATTATTCAAATGCTCTAATGTTTTTATTCCGAAACTTGTTGCAAAACTAATAGCTTTGGATCTGATATATATATATATATATATATATATATATATATATATATATATATATATATATATATATATATATATATATATATATATATATATATATTGTTGGTGTTTTTGTCTTTGGACAAGTGAAAGATAGTCTCACACTGGCTACACACTACTAGAATAAGCGGTATTAGCGACGTATTTTAGCGACGTCTAGTTAAAACGTCGCTAAATTAGCGACTCTGTAAAAAGCGTCGCTAGGCGTCGCTAAATGGCGACATTTAGCGACGTTTAGCGACTTTTATTAAGATTTTAAAAGAATAGTCGCTATAAGTTCAATTAAGGTCGCTAAACGTCGCTAATATATCTGATTTAGCGACGTTTAGCGTCGTAATTAGCGACGTATATATCAAAAAAATTTAGCAACGTAGTTAGCGACTTCATTTGCGTCGCTAATTTTAATTTTAGCGACGTTTTTATGTGACGTCGCTAAACGTCGCTAATTTTTGTTTAATTAGGGCTCGGTTTTCTTTTCTCCGTCTGTCGAAAATTTCGTCGAAAATTTCGAAACTTTTCGATTTCCCCCGCCCCCCCCTCCTCTCCGGCGACCGGGTTTCCACGGCTGCGTCTACTCCGGCTTCCCCCTCCTCCTCCTCGAGCTCTAGGTAATCTCTCTCTCTCTCTCTCTCTCCCTCTCATGTGACACTGACACAAGACACACTTGACAGACACGACACACGCACACAGACACGACACACGCACACAGACACACACGACACACACACACAGACGCACACACACACACACGACACACATACACGAGACACACACACAAACACACACACAAACACGACACACACACGACACACACACACAGACGCAGGGGTTAGGTTTAGGGTTAGGGTTAGGGTTAGGGTTAGGTTTTTTGACCTGGGGTTAGGATTAGGGTTAGGGTTTGCTTTGCTTGTAAGTGTTTTTTTAGGTTACTTTTTGTTGTTGATTTTTAAGGGGCTCTATACATAAATCAATTTTGAAGGAGGGGGCAAATCAGACTCTCAATTGATAGCTTACGCCCACTTGACTTTTTAAGGGTTCTTCTTGTTTTGTATTGTCTCAAAAGAAACGAGAGAGAGAGAGAGAGAGAGAGAGAGAGAGAGAGTAACCTAATCTAATGGTAGAGTGAAAATGTTCCTCTCATGGAAGTAACCTAATCTAATGGTAGAGTGAAAATGTTCTTGTAGAGAGTATTAAACATATTACAACCCCTTGCATTCTAATGATCAGCTAAGCAATAAGGGTTGCGTGGTGTGTTAGGTGGAGTTATTGTTAACATGCATCATATGTAACAGGGACACATATCTATGAATAATTAAGAATAGTCAATTTGATCTTGACACTTTTTTTTTTGTAAGCTTTAGAATGATTATTAAAATTTGATTTCATATTATTGGTTTGGCTATAATCTACTTGAGAAGTATCAGTAGCTTTGAGTGAGTGCAAGTGTCCATGTATTTTAGGGTAGATGTAAGCTTTAGAATGATCTATACTGCTACATAATCATATAATTCTTCCGTTCCGGTCCAATAGCTAATTCTTTGCTAATTTTTTATTTTCATCTATCTTACCAGATGGCACCCAAGAGAGCGACACCTCCTACTGTTAAGGAGGAAGTTATGCCTCCTACTGTTAAGGAGGAAGTGATGCCGACTACTGTTAAGGAGGAAGAGATACCACCTGCGGGGAGTTTCAGTCACCCAGCACCTATCGCGGCTGTATCTCAGACGGGGAGTTCCAGTCACCCAGCACCCATAGCGGAGCTTGATAACATAAACGCTGCTTATGCGCAGTATTTGAGGGACTGATATCTGCCCCATTTTGGAAATCCTCAAGATTGATACTATAATGTTTCATTTACTTATATATTATGCATTTTGTGTTACTGTGATACTCTGATACTTATATATTATGTGATGCTGTTTATGTCCATTTTGTGTGAGTGTGATGCTATTTATGCCTATTTTGTGTTACTGTGATGTTGTTTATGCCCATTTTGTGCGACTGTGATACTTTTATTGTCTGTCTATAATATTTGTGTGTATTAATTGTATGACTGTGATACTTTTATTCATATTCAATATTGTTAATCCGGTGTTGAGTGTTCCACCGAAGGGGTCGACGAACCCATAGAATTCAACGGAGGGTTGCTCCAGGTATATTTTTAATTAGAAATTTATAAATTGCAGGAATAATAGTTTGGAACAATTCAGGTTTTTTTTTAATTTTTTTGTAACTTTAGCGACGTATTTAGCGACGTTTAGCGACGTCTAGCGACGTTACTATAAGTCGCTAAAAAAGTCGCTAATTAGCGACGTGTAATTAGCCGTCGCTAAATATGTCGCTATACGTCGCAAATTGCTGACATGGCAGTACTGCCAGGTCATTAAAGACGTCGCTGTTACGTCGCTATATAAGTCGCTAAGCGACGTTTAGCGACTTTAATAAACGTTGCTATTTAGTGACTCGGAGTCGCTAAACGTCGCTAAATTTAGCGACACAATAAAGTCGCTAAAATACGTCGGCATAGCGACGTTTAGCGACGTTTTTCCTTTCAGCGACTTGGTTTTTTCCGACTGCGTTAAAACGTCGCTAATTACGTCGCTAAAAGTTTTTAGCGACGTTTTTTTGTTATTTAGCGACGTTTTTGGGCGTCGCTAATTTGACTTATTCTGGTAGTGACACCACCAAATGAGTATCTCAATATAATGCTTTGTTTTGCCTTTGGACTAGTGAAAGATAGTCACACACTGGCTACACCACCAAATGAGTATCTCAATATAATGCTTTGATTGTGTTGAGTTGTGCACATGGGGTGCCAAGTGAGAGTATTTTTCTAGGAGAAAAAAATGATTAACTCCTCAAGAAAGCATTTATGCTTTTTGTTATGCTCTTGAAATTATTTCCATAGGAGCTAAGCGACATGGGCTTAAGGACGCAAATTGGCGCTTTGTTGGCGCACTTTGCACGTCAGAATCGGCGCATGACGCTTGTGCGCTCGTTTTATATGCGAGTTGCATGCGATGTTGCTAGCGTGGGCGCATGAGTAGGGTGTTGCGCTGGCGTATGCGCAGGCCATGCGTGGCCATGTGCGTTTTCTCGTATGTGCGCATGGGCCGTTGCACCACTACGCTGCCGCGATGAAGGCAGTGGCAAGTCGGTTGGGCTGTTATGGAAATATTTGAATGATTAATTCAGATCTGATTTTTATGGGATTTGAATTTAATTCATTCATTTCTTTACTTAACTGATGATGGACGGCCAGACTCCTCTATAAATATTCTCTTCGTAGCCCCTTTGAGAACTTACTTCGAAGAGAGAGAGAGAGACGAAGAGAGACTTTGCTGCGCGCCCCATTGGAGTCCAGTGAGTTCGCGAGTCCAGTAAGGAGGTGACAGGAGCGTTCCAGAAATTCTTCAAGAACTTGCTAGTTCCTAGGAGCAGATCGTGTTGGGCGAATCTTGTTTTGAGCAACGGTGATCTTTATCACCCCAGCAAGCATAGATTTTTCTTCTCATTTCTCTTTTCTTCTAATCATAACTTGTTCTGTCCGTCTGCAACTGCGATTGCAAGAAAAAAAAGAGATTGTTGGAGCCTTTATGTTTCGAGTACAACTTCAAGGTCAAACAGAGAGTAGACTATAAAGTTTGTCTGAAACTCTGTTTGTGGCATGTTCCTTTATCTTTTGATTAAGCCCCGAGAATAACAATCTCAAAGCAAGATTTGAATAAAAGATAGAGAACCGCTCAAACCTTCTCGACACAAATTTTAACAAACTGGAGAAATTTGACGGGAAGAATTACGATATTTGGAAGAGAAAGGTTAGCCTGAATCTTCAACTCGTAAACATGCACTACCAAAATATGATAAAATAGAGACATTTTAAGTGACATCGTCATAAAACATCGCTAATGCTAAAGATTTTAGCGACTCCAAAAATAAACGTCGCTATACGTCGCTGTTGGCGACGCAAAGCGACGTTTAGCGACTGTACTTAGGTTTTTTAAAGAATATTTGCTATAATCTTCTTTAACGTCGCTAAACGTCATTGAATTTTTTGATTTAGCGACATTTTTACCGACGTTGCTTATTTTTTAATTAGCGATATTTTTAGCGACGTCGCTAACGTCGCAAACTTTTCAATTAGCGACATTTTGTATTCAAGTCGCAGTATATTAATATATTAGCGACGTCTATTTTAGACGTCGCTAAATTATTTCATATAGGGTTCAGGATTTTATTTCCCCCATTTGTTTGATGATAAACAAAAAAATGAAACTAGGTTTATACGAAACCATTTCTTTGTTTACAAACAAGAAAAAGAGTACAATTAATCCTATACGAGGATGTTATACAATAAAAAAATAATTCTGGAAAAAAATTGCTATAGGAGTCTGATCTGCGGTCGATCACTTTGTCCCTTGGACCACACGATGATGAAGAAGTGCTATAGAAGAAGAAGAAGAAGAAGAAGAAGAAGAAGAAGAAGAAGAAGAAGAAGAAGAAGAAGAAGAAGAAGAAGAAGAAGCTTCAAAGATTGCAGGTGGGATTGAACTCTTGTTGCCAAAGTTGTCAATCAACACTCTTTGTCTGTGCTCTCTGTCTCTGATCTCTTGATCCTCTCTCCTTTGATCATGTGACAAGGGGTCTCTATTTATAGAGATCCGTCACCATAACTGTCCAGTTGGCGTAGAAGCCAAACTGTGAAGAAAGTTGCATCTTTTACGCGGCGGTTATAATAACTGCTACCCACGTTCAAATGATCTTCTGAATCTGCATATGACACGTGCCTCATTATAAGGTAACGCGTATAACTGCTTCTCGAAGATCATGGTATGCAAGCCACGTAGGTAACTGCCACTCGCGTAAAGATGGTTGGCGTAGAAGCCAAATAACTGTCTTGTTGGCGTAAAAGCCAAATAACTGTCTTGTTGGCGTAAAAGCTAAATAACTGTCTTGTTGGCTTAAAAGCCAAATAGTTGTCTTGTTGGCGTAAAAGCATGTTGTCTTGTTGGCGTAAAAGCCAAGCTCTGCGTAAAACTTGAGGATTCATGGATAATAGACAACCAGCATAAAATAGCCAATTGTCTGTCACGATTGAGGTCTGTCACCATTGCAAATATAGCCGAGTTGGCGTATTTTGAGGAGATAGCATACGGCGTACTCCTATAGTTAAAAATAGCCTGGTTGGCGTAAAATGCAAGGATGGTGATATGAGCGTATTAGTCATAGTTTTAGCTTTCCCAGTCATTTAAAGCTAGAACAAAATCTCGTGCATTAAATGCAGAGATCTGCCCCCATTTTGTGCATTAAATGCAGAGATATGTCTCGAGCTCTGTACGAGAAACAGATTTTGACGTGGTGTCTGCTTTCGTCTTATCTTGAGCGTAAAGACTCATTTCTGCCCATGTAGAATAGGCAGCGTATTCTTTGAATGCGTAAAAATGACTTGTATTAAGAATATGTCACTAAACGACAGTTTGGGTCTCTGTGCAAAATCATCATCACAGCCGTCCTCTCGATCATCATGCAGTACTTTTGTTAGGAGTCAGGTTCACTGTTTTGTCTGACAGATTCATCCGAGAAATACTAAGAGTTCCTCGTACAACTTTATGTTGCATTAAAAACAAACGTACTTTACGCCGAAGGGTATAGTAACCTTTTACGCCAAAACAGCCTTAAAGCGCTGCTTTACGCGGGTCGTTCTGAAGCTCTATTTTACGTCAAATAGCGCTGAAGCTCTGTTTTACGCTGACTTCATGTATGTTGGGGGTTTTGACTGTATAATACGCGTATAATTCTCCAGCGTATTTTATGATTCTACAAGACCCCCTTCAAAGTTTTCAAATTCCTTGTAATTTGAAATACTTTGAATGAAGCATGAAATGGTCAAATTTGACTCGTTCTTCGAGGCTAATTTTCCGGCGATATTTAAGGAGATGTTGGGATTCTGTGTATTCTCTTCTGCCTATATAAGGGCAAGCAAGTGAACTTGTTTTTCCATACTCCCTTCACTACAAAGATGGCTGCTGAGATTCATTGGACTGATCTGAGGAAGAAGAAGATTATGCTCTTCCAGCATGTAAGGAGCCGTAAAAAAAGATGCCTTCGAGCAAAGAGTCTCTGCAATGATGGACCATGGAAGGATATCATAGCTTCCTTTGCTCGAGATAATCAGCGATTTTATATAGCGATTCGTCAAAGAGAGAGGAAGGGTCGCATTAGACCACACAGCTTGCTAGCTGAATTTTCCCCTATTATGAAGCAGGACCCTGGTGGGCAGCTTGGCCGTGTCTTCCAGTATTGTGTTGGGTCTGAATCCCTAACACAAATCTAAGCATGGCCACCGATGACGTATGGGGGGTGGGCTTGAATAATTTAAACAGACCCAGTTATGTATTCTCCCGCCATTCACCATTTTCTTGGCCTCCCGGCCGAAGAAGTGCTGTAGAAGAAGCAATGAAGATCTCCATCAGACGAGAACCTAGCGTAATAGATTCCCATCATATGTAATCATGACCTTGAATATTAATGAAAAATCCTTTGTAAAATGGGTTTCCATCATATGTAATCATGATTAATAAACTTATCTTCTTTTACGCACTATTGATTTGCCATATTGCTGTGAGAAAGTCTGGTAATGCGCAGCTTCAACATGCTTGAGTAACTTTTACGCTGACTCTAACAAATATGTCTCCAGTCATGTCCCATCTTTTACGCGTAAAGGAAGATGCGTAAAAAGCTCTTTTAGCATTAAGTTGTCTTGAAGATCCAACTGTCATGCTGTTTTTGACGATGAGTCACATAGAATTATGAACTGTCATTTCTCCTAAATGTGGAGAACATATGTTCAGAATATCATCTTCAAAAGAATGGCTTCTCGAAAGATTCTCGAGACGAGGCAAGAAATGTCCGCCGAACAGGCCATCCCTGAACTAGATGTAAAAATTCTAGCCAAACTTCGAATGAACTATCAATGGCCAAGGAAGAAAAGTCATTTTCCAGTGAAGAAGACACTTTCAGGAAACTCCTTGGCCCTTCGTCTGATAAAGTCCTTTCGATTGAGGAAGAAGAATATTTTCTGCGTAAACTCTTGTAACTAGCTTTTTCAAGCGTGAAATCCAAATTATCAAGATATACGCGTATTCTGCTAGCTGATTTGTCCTGCGTAATTTAAGATACGCGTAGCATAGATTCACAGCTTCTGAGCATAAAATCATAGATCTGTAGCTTTGGAGCGTAAAAGTTTCCGAGCGTAAAATCGTAGATCTGTAGCTTCTAAGCGTAAAATTGTAGATCTGTAGCTTCTGAGCGTAAAAGCTTCTGAGCATAAAATCGTAGATCTGTAGCTTTTGAGCGTAAAAGCTTTCGAGCGTAAAATCGTAGATCTGTAGATTTTGAGCGTAAAATCGTAGATCTGTAGCTTCTGAGCATAAAAGCTTCTGAGCGTAAAATCGTAGATCTGTACTCTACGCGTAAAATCTGAGCGTAAAATCAGGGATCCGTTACGCAGCATGACCATCTGTCTTCCTTTTCAAATGATCGGCTGACGTGGTCCCAAATCATAACCGACTATAAAAAATTGGATTTGGTTAAGGATTCGGAGAGTCACTTGAACTCTATAAATAGGCCTAGGTCATGAGAGAGAAAAACCCTTCATCTGTCTCTGCAAAACCCTTCGTATCTTTCTGAAGACTCTTCGTCTCTTTCCGAAAACTCTCAGATTTGCCATGGCACCAAAACAGGCTTCCGTCGCTAAGGGAAAGAAAATCGCTTCATCATCTTGCTGCACTGCTCAAGCATGAGCGACCCCTACTAGGCTAAGTGAGCCTCGTTCTGAACGAAGTGCTTCGCCGTCTAGCTGTGCACCGGGTATAACAGGTAAAGACTTCGAGAGGAATTAAACCCTTCGCACACGTTCTACGTGTATGCGCAAATATGCCCACATTCTTAATGTCTCAGCGTACAACTCCATATTTTTACAGTCTGGCATAAAAACTCAAACTGTCGAATTTTGGCGTATACTGTAAACCTTGTGTTTTATGCACTGGATGTAAATTCCAGCGTAAAACTCAATTTTTGCAGTCTGGCATAAAAACTCAGACTGTAAGGTTTTGGCGTATACTGTGAACTTTGAGTTTTACGCACTGGATGTAAATTCCAGCGTAAAACTCAAATTTTTGCAGTCTGGAGTAAAACTCAGCCTGTCAAGTTTTGGCGTATACGGCAAGAGTTTAGCATCTTATGTTTTATGCCAGTGGCAGTGTACCAAGAGCTGATGAGCCACTATCTTGCATATACCACCTTCTACAGAGAGCCCTCTGATTTAGCCCATATTAACAAATGGGTATCCTACCTCTTCTTCCATCAGGCTAGAGATGCCAAGCAGGACAAGGTTGTAGATAGCAACGACAAGCCTTTGAACCTCTTGAGCATTCTTAATGCCAACACAATCGACGATCTTATTGAAGATGCGGGGGCTTAAGATTGTGTTCTCAATAAAGAGATAGGGGGTTATCCTGCAGGAACCAAAGCCTACAGTTATATGAGGCATTGCCGAAAGCCTCTGTCAAGAGAAGCTCAACTGGCTGGCTTCCTTTCTATCTGGCTACGCCGATGGGTGGTTCCTGGCATCGCGTCTGCGGATCACATTTATCGCAACACCTTATGGCCCGCAGTACGTTTGGTGTTTATAGCAAGATTGGGCCTGCTCCCTGCCATGGTATGCAGGATTCAAGTTGGCCTGAGGGCCATTACTGAGGGACTGCTCGCTGATGATACACAGCGTGAAGGATATCCCAGAGTGGAATTGTCATTCTTATATCTGATGGGATAGTTAATCCTTCACAACACCAAAGTGATGTCTCCCGGATCGGCCAGTGGTTCAGGCAATAATTTTTTGTTGAATTACAGGAATTCTTCTTGGAATGTGACTAGCATCATAGATTGTCGGCTAGCACTAAATTTTGCCCATAGTTGGAAGTTCTTCTGCATCGTCCCCCCCGTACATATCAATCAACAGGGAACTAAACTTCAGGATGCGGGTCAGGGGAAGACTATTCTTTTTCCTGAAGCCTTTTACTGGTTGGTCTATATTAGACATTCCCATCTGCTGTACAGAAGTGAGGACCACTGCTACTTGGAGCCTTATCTGCCTAGCCGTTTCGACAGGCAATTTGGATATGACCAGTTGCACGTGGGAAATCCTATTACCAGCTTCAAATTCAAAGGTGGACTTATTGATGGAGCTAGAGGATGGCGGTATTTCATCATGGGTTATACTGGAGCAACCTTTGCTGTGCCCGCAAATTCTTTCTCCACGGAGTTGCACATTCTTCATTCGTACGTGCAGTTTTATGCGTCCATCAATACCTTCCATCATAATTTTGATGTTCATGGGAGTTTCAGAATGCCCTCCCATAAGTCCACTGGAAGAGAGGAGATACCATATGTCTCCTCTGATGAAGGTGATGAAACCACCGATGTAGATGATTATTTGTTGATTTTACAGAGAGGCGTAATAGCTCCGCCAGCAGAGCCTCTCATTATTTCCCATAAACGAAAGGCTTCCACTCTGAAAGAGCCTTCCTCCCGCAAGAAGAAGCAGTCTGCCAGAGGTCCGAAAAAGACTTCCACCAAGGGGGCCTCTTCCAGGAGTGAGCCTATTGTTTCCCCTATTGGGGATGATTCTTTGATCAGGGGTCCTTCGCCTTTTAGAGAGGGAACCTCCACAGTTCCAGCTGACAGTGTTGGAGATTCTTTGCCTGCGACTGCCGCTGCTACCACCGTTACTGGTAGTGCTTCTAGATCGCCTTCGAGGCCGAGCGTAATAAGAATCAGCATACCTTTACCAAGACAAATAATGGGACTAGCCCCTCCATCTGTAAGTATTTCAAGCGAGATTCCACCCGATGAATCTCGAGTAGATCTGGGTAATGACTGGGATGAATACCTTTAAGCGTCATTTGGTGTACCCTCATCTCCAGGTATGACAGCTTGTTTAGCATCATTAAGAAATGATTTAGCTATACAGGCTGCAAACGCCATATACATACCATCGGTCATGGGTAAATGTTGTCTTTACGCTTTCTTCAAGAAAATTTAACATCAAATTGATATTAACTTTCTCTTATCTTAGTTTCAGGCGAAGACATTTCTGGGGAGGGCGGAGCTGAAATAACCTATGATTTTGTTGTGGATCCAGCTAATGTAACGGCGGTGACCACCGTTGAAGAAGCATATCTTGAAGCCGTTCATCTTTCATCCGCAGCATTCTCAGACATAATCCTGCCAGTAGCAGTTCAAATAATATCAGAGGTGGATGAACCCACCATCTCGACTGTGCCTCCTTCGTCGAGCATGCCAGCAACTTCAACTGTTGTTGGTGTCTCTTCATTTGTTGCGCCATCTGTTGAAGCAACGACTGTGGCAACATCCTCTGCAGTCATTCCAGAAAGGAGATTTACCGATATTGCGGCCACTCCCAGCGTACATTCGATCTTTGCTATGCTAGTTGAACAATACACTAGCATATTCTACCTCACTTTGAAAGAATTGATATTCATGGTGTTGGAGAAGAATCTAGGCTTTGATGCTCTGAAGATGTCCTCCAAGCTCACTATAGCGCCGATTAGAAATTTTAATGACGTTGAAAGAGCTGATGTGTTAGAGCAAAGGGTTAATGGTTTAGAACAATCCATTAACGAATATTTACAACTATCCCGAGGCAGCATCATTGACTTGGTTCAGGCTGAGTATGACTCCCTAACTACTGAACTTGCTCAGAAGACAGAATCTTTAAACAAATCCATCCAGGAACATCAACAAGAGATGGAGAAAGAGTAAGCAGTATTGGTGGAGAGTATTCCTCAGCTGGCTCAGTGCCGTACAGAATGTGAGGGATATGAAGTGAGGGTTCAAGAATTGGAAGTTGAACTTGCTCAGACAAGGGAGAGGCTTCTCAAAGCATCGCTAGTTCGCAATGTATTGGAGGGCAAAGTAAATACAGCTCGGCAGAACTTGACACATGTGGGTGTCATCCACGCAAGCTTTATTGATACTCTGTCCAAACTATCTCTCTTGATCAATGACGAGGCAAGGCTGGAACGGGCTCGCACTAACATTTTAAACTCCAGGAATGAGAGGATGGCTGCTTTGGCGCAACAGATCCGGGATTTAACTGCTCCTCCCCAATGATGTACTTTTTTTCTCCTTTTGTAATTTACTATTCCCAGAGATAATAAAGATATATTTTCTGACTTTGTGGACCCATCACTTTAGAATATAAATAATAGGTTAAGATGAAAGTGATATCAGAGGTAATATGGACATGATATACTTTTCGGTAAGGTTTAGCTGAATATATCAATTCAGAGGTAATATGGACATGATAGAATATGATCCAACTAAATTTGTATACAAAACACTATCAGAGGTAATATGGACGTGATAGGTTTTGAAGTTTCAAATTAGTTAAACATATCTTCAGAGGTCATAAGAACATGATAGAATATGATCCAACTAATCTTTGTACGTAGTCTCGTCAGAATAAGATCTTCATCATACCCTGTTAAGGAAGGGAGATCAAGCATAGTACTTCTTCAGGAATTTGCCATTAATAGGAGCCATTATCAAATCTCCATTAGGCTTGGCTAATCTGTAAGCGTCATTTGAAAATGTAGTTTCAATCACATAAGGGCCGTCCCATTTGGGTTGGAACTTGCCCTTACTTTTGTGCGTAATGATCATTGGCCTCTTTACAGCTAAAACTAGCTCACCAACTTTGAACACTCTTTCCTTCACTTTTTGATTAAAAGCTCTGGAGATGCGTGCCTGGTAGAACTCAATGCGCTGTTGAGCTTGAAGGCGTTTCTCGTCTAATCCTTATAGCTCTTGAAGTCTTAAACGATCATTATTTTCCTGAGTCAGCTCATTAGCCACTGCTATTCTGAGTGATGGAATTTGCACTTCAGTGGGGAGAACTGCTTCACACCCGTAAACTAATAAAAATATGGTACAACTCGTTGGCGTTCGTACCATTGTACGGTATGCCCAGAGACATTCCCCTAATTTCTCGTTCCAATCTCTTTTGTTCGAAGAAATAAACTTCTTCAAGAGTTTGATGATGGTTTTGTTGAAGGCTTCCGCCAAACCATTAGCAGCAGGATTATATGCCGTTAAGGCCATATTTTGTATCCGATTCTTATCGCAAAATTGGTGAAACGCTTGACTGATGAATTGAGGCCCATTATTATGAATTATCCTTCGGGGTATCCCAAAGCGATAAATTACATGGTGCTTGATAAAGCTGATCACGTTGGATGTCTTTACCTCAGCAAGAGGGATCGCCTTCGCCCATTTGGAGAAATAATCCGTGATAGCCAATATGAACCGTTGTCCTCTAGAAGACGAAGGATGAATAGGACCAATGATATCCATACCCCATGCTTCAAAGGGCTATGATGCAATAGTAGGATGTAAATACTCAGAAGGCTGATGTATAAAATCCGTATGAACCTGACAGGCTTTGCATTGTCTTGCATATTTTACGGCATCTGCAATTATTGTAGGCCAGTAGTAGCCCATCCTCCTGATACGATCATGTAACTTAGGACCGGGTTGATGTGCTCCATATACTCTATCATGAGATTCTCGGATAACCTGCTTTGCATCATCATCAGAGAGATGTCGTAACAAGAGTACATCATATGTTCGGCGATATAGACTTTGTGAAAAAGCATCAAAATAGAAACGTAATGATCGTCTTTTGATAGATACTGCTTCTTTAGGATCCTCTGATAAGATTCCATATGACACGAAGTCTATAAAGGGACTTCTCCAATCTCTCTGAGGAGGAACCGTGTTTATATCATAGCTGTGTTCTATGTGAAAATTATTTTTCACACAAAACAAATCTCTGTTAAGAAGGATCACCGAATTATGCCTTCTTATAGGAATATCTAGATCTGCAGCTAGACTGGCCAGAGCATCAGCTTCCAAATTTTGAGATCGAGGAACATGCTCTAAGAAGAATCCTTTAAAAGATATTGCTATCTCGATCGTTGTTTGGTGATAAGGAATGAGATCTGGATTGCGGACTTTATATATTCCTCTGACCTGATTGACGATCAGCTGAGAATCACCAAAAGCTTCCAAATATTCAACATCCAATTCTTTAGTGACTTGAAGCCCGATTAGTAGAGCATTATACTCTGCCACATTATTAGAGCAGGGTTCGCTAAGAGAATATGCTCGATAAATGACGAGTTTATCAGGAGTCACCAGAACAATTCCTACTCCTGAAACCATGTTTCCCTTGGGACCAGTCCTGGAAGCACCATCAAAGAATAGCTGCCATGTAATACCTTTCATTGTCGAATTTTATTCTGCAACTTCGTCGGGAATATCCTCATATAATTTGGAGGTTTCCAAAATTGGATGGGCAGCTAGGAAATCAGCCAAGGCTTGACCTTTCATGGACTTCTGAGGGACGTACACCATATCATACAGTGTCAGTAGCATTGCCCAAGTCGCGAGTCGGGAATTAAGAACACTTGGCTTATTCATCAAAATCCGAAGTGGGTTGATTCTGGAGATGATATGAATAGTTTGACCGGTTACGTAATGTCGCATCTTCTGAATGGCAAATATTTGGGCCAAGCATTCTTTTTCCACTGGGTTATACATGTGTTCAGCTCCGACCATCATCCTGCTTAGATAGTAGATAGCCTGTTCATGACCCTCCTTATTCTTCTGTGCGAGAAGAGCCCCTAAAGAATGATCCATTGCTCGAATATACAGCAAAAATGGTCTTCCTATGACGGGAGGCACCAAAACTGGAGGATTAGTAAAATAGCGTTTGATGTCATTAAACGCTTGCTGACAGGCATCGTCCCATATGAATGACACACCTTTCTTTATTAGACGAGAAAAAGGTTGACATCTCCCAGAGATGTTGGATATGAATCTCCTGATATAAGATAGACGACCTTGAAATTTCCTAAGTTCCCTCAAATTACGGGGCGGTCGCATTTCTAGGATAGCTTTTACTTTATCAGGGTCAACTTGAATGCCTTTAGCAGTAATGACAAATCCCAGAAATTTGCCACTGGATATACCAAGAAAGGACTTTGTAGGGTTCATTTTGAGTTGATGTTGGCGCATCAAATCAAATATTATCTTCAAGTCTTGGATGTGATTACCTTTGAGGCAGCTTTTGACAGCAATATCGTCTACGTAATATTCTACCATTTTGCATAAATGCTCATGGAATATGTTACTCATAGCTCGTTGATATGTAGCCCCGGCATTCTTCAATCCTAAAGGCATGACTGTATAGCAATATACCCCCAATGGTGTACGGAAGGCAGTATGCTTCTCATCTTCATGATTCATCTTAATTTGATATATCTTGAAAATTCGTCCATGAAAGACATATGCTCAAAACCACATGTATTATCGATCATGACATCTGTAATGGGAAGAGGGAACTCATCTTTAGGGCATACCGCATTTAGATCTCGGAAGTCGATGCAAATACGAACTTTTCTATTTTTCTTCATAACCGGGACAACATTAGCGACCCAATCAGGATATTGTTCTTCCCGGATGAACCCACAGGCTATTAGTTTCTTGATTTCAGCTTCAATGGCATCCATCATATCTGGGCGGAACCGACGTTGGTGTTGCTTTACAGGCTTTTAATTGGACAATATGTTGAGTTTATCGGTAGCCACTTTTGGATCAAGTCCTAGTATATCCTCATAATTCCAAGCAAAGACATCGATATATTCTCTTATCAGCTGGATCATTTCTTCTCTTTCTTCTTCAGAAAGATTGTTACTAATAAATATCGGCTTTAGTAAAAATTCATCCCCAACATTGACTTGGATCACCTTATCTTCAGTGGGTGGTTCTTTTTGTTCGAACAGGAGTTCCCATTGTGTATCCATTTGTTGTACCCAGGATTCATTCTCAAATGGTTCAGATTCTTGTTCCTCTGTTTCGAGGGAATCTGTCAATATCATATTTACTGATAATGCCCGTTCGAGTTCATCATCTGAATCGGAGGATGACAAATCATCTTGAGAAGAGGAAATGGTCCCCTTACTTGACTCAGAGTTGTTTGAAGTTGCCGGAGATGTGGTATACCCTAACCCGAAATGAGTTCGTTGACAGTAAGGATCATCATGCAACGACATTCGTCTGTCTTTTCCATAGTTGAGGCCTGGCTCCAACTTTAAATCATAACCCATGCTTTGCATAATCTTCAAAGCATGTGGGATATATCTGTGGATTTATATTTTCCCAACATCAGACTCGTGAGAATCTTCTTGTACAATCGGTCTATTCCGTATTCGATCGAAGACTATTGGATGCTGATCGTTGCGAGTGGGTGGAACAATAAAGATAGAATCTTCATGCGGCCCATATGTCGTGACGACATTAGATGTTGACGCCACTTCCCACACATATGGATGATAGAAGTCTATAGCTTCCAAAAAAATTTGTGCTATGGGTTTTATATCTTTATGAGGAGAAGATTCCTGATTAGGAGATTGGGCGTCAGTATACTGGAAGAGAGAATCTTTATTATCATCAGAAACCACATTTTCGGTTATATTTACATCAGCCGACTGCTTGTTGCGCCTAAGGTCAATGACCAAAGGTGGAGGATTCTTGTTCAGACTGATCACTAGAGGATCATTTCCTCCTCCCGATTTTGTTTTGCCCAAGTGAATAGTCATAGGTTCCATGGCTTTCGGACGGGTAGTCTGCACTTTCACCTGGATTGACAAAGGTTGCTCAACAGATAGTTCTCCTGGCTCTCGGTGGGATTCCTCCTCCATCTTGCCTGACACCTCCTTCATGTAGTCTTGGGTGTATAACATGGCATCAGAATAATATGACTCAACTCTTTTGAATGGGTTGAGATCAACGAATTATGTCTTCACTGTTCCTTGAGTGTCTACATATTTGAAGCATTGATGTAGAGTTGAAGGAACAATATTGTGATCGTGGATCCTTGGTCTGCCCAACAAAATATTGTAAGACACCTCCGAATCAATGACGTAGCATATAGCCACTAATCTAAGGTCACCAATCTGGATTCTCAAATGAATCTTCCCCAACGGTATGCTTTTCCTGGCATTGAAGCCTACTATTATAGTAGTAGTGTAAGCCAGTTCACTTGTAGGAATTCTCAATGGTTTTAGCAGACTAGGAGGGATAATGCTGATCGACGATCCCGGATCTATGTGAATCAGGTCTACCTCAATGGAGCCGATGTATCCGGTGTAATAAAGAGGCCTGTCGTGTTTGTTATGTTTCAACAACATGTCCTCTTGAGTGAAAGTGATGTTAGGGACCACTTCCATCACACTATGGCATTGAGGACATGCAACAGGCTCTTTATCAAGGGATTTGAGCTGAGTCAAGCATATAGCTGCCTGCATTAATATTTTACTCAAGGCTTGACGAGTGTCTTTGGATAGCTTAAGTAGCTCAAAAATGGATAGTCTGGCCAGAGTATTAGCCAACTGAGCCAAGATGTCGAAGTTATATGGCTTCTCTAAACCTTTGTTTTGAATATTCTTTAAAGGTTTATCGAAACGAACTTCTTTTTGCTTGCCTTTGTCCACCGAAGTTGGTTTAGAAGGACCTGCCTCTGGCATAACAGGTTCAGGCTCTGGAGGTTTGGCAGCTGAAGTGTCTGCCGTTGCTTCCTCCTGTTTCCCTCCATAGTCTTTAAGGTAGGTTTTTCCTGACCGGGTTCCGGTTGCCAAAGCCTCTTCTTCCGATGTCGGGGATATTGCAACCATATGGCATGGTTTACATCTTGAGTTCTTTTTAGACTTAGCTTTAGCAGCTTGAGTCTCTTCCTCAATTTCTGATACAAGATCAGGGTGAACCCACACGATCTCCCCACGCTTGGTAGTTAGGGGCACTAAGTCATGATTTTGACCCCTGGTCGGAGGGAGATTAACAATGTTCATTATTGCCCGTGGAATAGGTACCACACCATCCGGGACTTCTTGAGGGGGCAGATTGCCAAATTGGAGTGAGGTCATGTTGGCAGTGACCGTCTTCTCGCTATTACGCAGAGTAATGGCCTTGGCGTCGATCAACTCCTAGATTTTTTTCCAGTACATAGCATGTCTTTGTGGGGTGATGTATGTACCTGTGGAAAATGCAGTACTTAGGATTATTTGTACTGCCGACTTCATTTGGACACTTTATTTTGGGGAGAGTAAGCTTGCCACTTTTGACTAGACAATCGAATATGCTCGGAATATCATCGTCGTCAAAAGAATATTCTTCTTTAGGCCTGGAAGTCCCAGGATTCGTCTGCGTAGTTACTGGAGTATGTTGCCTGGATGTGTTGATTGCCAGAGCTTCCTTTGAACTACGAGTATGGTCATTATTGGAGGATGACCGCTTCCCTCTATCAGAGGTAGATATTATGATTCCGTTGTCACGAGCCTTCCGACTGTTATCTTCAGCGGCTACCGCTGATATGATAAATGAGGGCCAATCATGGAACTGATATGGTCCTATGAACACTGAGATCAATGGGAGAAGGTTCTTCCTGCAAATGTCCACCAAGGCTAAATTTGGAACTCCAGGAGGCATCTGCAAAGTAGCCTGACGAAAATATTCAATAAAAGTGCGAACGTTTTCTTTTTCCTTCTGCTTTACTTCGATGAGCGATGACACAGACATGTCCATTCCTCCCTCGTAGAATCGAGCAAAGAATAGAGTCTTGAAATCTTCAAAAGAAGTAATGCAGTTGTCCGATAGACTCCGATACCATTGGTAAGCTACTCCGGACAGACAGCCTTTAAACACTCGAGTGAGAAGGGCGTCATTTCCCTGCAACAACACCGTCATCATGCTGAAGTAGTTCATATACTGGCTTGGTGACGTCTTTCCCTCAAACAAAACTATAGCCTATGGTTTGTATTTTTGTGGGAAAGGGATCTCATCCCAGACAGCTGGGTATGGCTGGTTGATTCCCAACTTCTTGAACTGATCCTTATGCTTCAAGGCATCAAATTGGGCCTTTAATTCCCGAACTGCCTGTATCGGATCTTTAGTTGGAAAAGGGACAGCAGAGAGGTGAGAGATCGGTTGTATTGCAACTCCAACAGGAGGTAATACATTCTCCGGATTGAGAGGTTGAGGAGCAGCTGATTCTTGATTTTGAACGGGCTCCTGACTTGCATTGGATGGTGGTATGTCTACCCCCACACATAGTTGAGTCAGAGGAACAGGTGTTTGAGCTATTGCAGCTGCATGTTGAGTCACCATTATTTGGCGCATACTCTCCATCATGGTATGCATCTCTTTAAGCGATGCTTCCAATACAGCGATGCGTTGTTCGATACTTCCTGATGGGGAAGCTTCTTCATGTTCATCTCCAACAGCATAAACTCCCATTTCTCTGGATGCCACTGAGGGATTAGTATAGATCTCTGTAGAGATTGAGTCTATACTTTCAGCATCAAATTCAGAGAACTGGCGACCTCCAGTGTCGAAATCAGAAAAATATGAAACCGATTATCGTGACTTCGAGCGGGTGTTTCGAAAAACACCTGCTTCAATATTCTCAAGGAGTCTGTCAAATCTCCTTTGGCTTGGAGTTCTAGAGGGATGACATCTTGAAATTGACCTTCCTCTAGAAATATGCGAAGCCATATTTACGGACGCAAATGTCGGTTCTTCTTCCTATAAGTACAAAGAGTAGTTCAACCGGTCGAAAAATGACCGTTTTGCTTTAGAACAGCAGTAGTTAATTACAACCTTATAACTATTACAACAATGCTCCCTAGGGGGTGTAATAGACATATTAGGAGATCCTATGTCTTTGCGTTTCTGGATCAAGAAATCACGCAAATCAGGGGGATTAACAGAAGAAGAAGAAGGCTTATTCTGCCCTTTTACATCAGTAGGAACGTGGAGATTGGGAACCATAACCTTTTCTCTACCATAAGAATACAACAGTTCACCCATGTGAGTAGCATATGATCCATCATCCGTCTGAGGAGCGTATTTTCCCGTGAAATGGGCCTTCTTTACGTGGGCAGACTTATTCTGGCGTAATTTGGAGTTTTGCACAGGTTCGTGTAAAATAGAGAAAGTCCTCAAACGGCCTCCAGTGTCGCGCGTAATCTGAAGAGTGGGCAATTTCTTCTCTTGGGGGTGTACAAGCCTAGAGGTTGGGGGATTCGCCACTCGTTTTTCCTTGATGTGATCAAAGAGTCCATCTGCCTCATCATAGATGGGAGATGTATTTTTACGCGCGGGCCGCGTTTGAAATTTTCGAATTGGCACTGAGGTCTTGCCAGAAATTTTGTCTGCCATATCACAGACGGGAGACAAAGTTTTATGCGCAGGGCGCGTCTTAGACTTTTGGATTGGCACTGGGACATTGTCAGAAGTTTTGTCTGCCACGTCACAGACGGGAGACAAATTTTTACGCACATGGCATATAGGCTGTGTTGTCACAACCTTGTTGATCAGAGAAGTAGAGCTTGCAGGAAGGGTAGAGGACGTCTTAGGCATCCACACTTTACGCAGTTTCCTGTTGTTCTGGACAGAAGGGGAATGAGAGCTACCCCCTGCACGAAGCATGTCTTCATAAGAAGATTGGTCAAACTGGACGACCAAAGTCTTCTTTGTCGATCCGATGGATACATCATCGTGTTGAGCAATTGCTTTCTCATCAGATGAGAAAGTCGTCCCCAGCAGAGTCGTCATCTTGTGTTTGATGATAAACAAAAAAATGAAACTATATTTATACGAAACCCATTCTTTGTTTACAAACAAGAAAAAGAGTACAATTAATCCTATACGAGGATGTCAAGTACAATAAAAAAATAATTCTGGGAAAAAATTGCTATAGGAGTCTGATCTGCAGCCGATTACTTTGTCCCTTGGACCACACGATGATGAAGAAGTGCTGTAGAAGAAGAAGAAGAAGAAGCTTCAAAGATTGCAGGTGGGATTGAACTCTTGTTGCCAAAGTTGTCAATCAACACTCTCTGTCTGTGCTCTCTGTCTAGGATCTCTTGATCCTCTCTCCTTTGATCATGTGACCAGGGGTCTCTATTTATAGAGATCCGTCACCATAACTGTCCAGTTGGCGTAGAAGCCAAACTGTAAAGAAAGTTGTATCTTTTACGCGGCGGTTATAATAACTGCTACCCACGTTCAAATAATCTTCTGAATCTGCATATGACACGTGTCCCATTATAAGGTAACGCGTATAACTGCTTCTCGAAGATCATGGCATGCAAGCCACGTAGGTAACTGTCCCTCGCGTAAAGATGGTTGGCGTAGAAGCCAAATAACTGTCTTATTGGCGTAAAAGCCAAACAACTGTCTTATTGGCGTAAAAGCCAAATAACTGTCTTGTTGGCTTAAAAGCCAAATAGCTGTCTTGTTGGCGTAAAAGCCAAGATGTCTTGTTGGCGTAAAAGCCAAGCTCTGCGTAAAACTTGAGGATTCATGGATAATAGTGTGTATATATGTATATATGTTTGGGTATATATATATATATATATATATATATATATATATATATATATATATATATATATATATATATATATATATATATGTATCAGTGTGTGTGTGCTTCTGTGTCATGGTGTGTGTGTTTGAGAGGGAGGTAGTGAGCTAGAGTGTGATGAGTGAGAGGCAGTAGGGAGGATGCAGCTGCACCAACAGCGCAGCGTGGTAGCAGCGTATGCAGCAGCTGCTAGCAGCAGGATGTAGCCGCAGCTGCAGCAACAACGCAGCGTGGTAGCAGCGCATCAACACTCGCGGCAGCAGCAGCGGCAGCGCATTCAGCGCAGCAGCGCGCGCTCTACCCCCCTCCCCCTTCTTATATATATATAGTTTTAGACTTGCTTTTATATATATATATATATATATATATATATATATATATACGTGCTGGTATATATTTTAGAGGGTATAGTCGAGGCGTATAGCATAGGTTGAGGTATCGGATACCGAGGGTATCCCGGTATCTCAAGGAGAGATAGATATCTATATACCTATACTTATATATATATATATAGATATCTTGGTAGGTAATATATATTTATGCGTAGGGTAAGGTAAATGGGTATTTATGTATATGTGTGTGGATATATATGTATATAGGTAGATACCTACTTAGAAATATATATATATATATGATAGATATATATATTTCCTAGCCTAGATTAATAACTAGGTGCATAATTAATAGCTAGGTAGCTAGTTAGAGGGTTTTAGAGCGAAACCTCAATACCTTGAGATACCGAGGTATCTCGATACCTTGAGATATTCAAGGTATTGAGTTTCGAGCGGGGTATTTGAGCATTAGCCTAGGAAATGCTTGGGAATGATTTTTATATGTTTATATATATATAATTACGCGTGCTAGCATAGGTTTTAGCGGGTTTAGGCGGGGTGCATGGCCTAGGGCGAGGTATCGGATACCGAGGGTATCCCGGTATCTCGATTAGGCGAGTTTGTGAGTTTAGTAGCTTTATGAGCTCGGTTTGACCTAGAATTTCAGGGGCACCCTAGTTTGACCTAGCTTTGACCATAATTGTCCCCGTTGACCGTAAAAGTCAACGTTTGACCTAGTTTTGACTTTTTGGACCCCGGGTTGACTTTTTGACCCGAATTTCACCGGTTTGACCCGTTCGACCTAGAATAGCCCTAGAAGCCTGTTTTTAATTATTTTATATCAGTTTAAATGCTTAGAACCCTGTTTAATTCTGCTTTTCGCATTAGGTCCCTGCGATACCGGTCCGGACCTCGATCCTCATCAGTTGCTCAGGACATCAGGCGAGTACCTACCTCTGATAGTTTCCATTTCATGATAGCGTTTATATCACCTGTTCTAGAACTGTAATACTTGATTCTGACACTTTATTACACGAGCTGGTACTAGTGGATCCCGTCATGAGGTGCTATCCCCCTTACCGTGTTCAGCGGGTACTCTATCACGTGTATTTCATCATGTGCTTCGGGTATTGATTATCATGTGCTATCATGTGCTTCTTGCGCTCTCGCCTTCGTGTGCGCGAGCTATTATCATGTACGTAGCGTGTTGTGGTTGGATCCAATGGTATTAGTGGGGAAGGGGAGTAGTGAGTTGGTTATATGATCAAAGCCAAACAGTATTCATGTGTATGTCGGTTATGCAACTCACGCATAACGGAGTTATCGTAGTGTTCTTCATGTGCAACCTAATCCGATCATATAACGAACTTGTGCTCAAGGCACTTAGCTAGTATTCATGTTTCTCACCTGCAGTTACTTTTCCACTACTTATATTGTTCTCCAGTTTACATTGCAGCTACTTATTGTGCTCCAGCATATATTTATTTCCTGTGCATCTTGATTACTTTTCTATTGCTCGTCATATACACCTTACCATGCATTTGGAGTTGCTTTCAGAGTTATGTACTTCGCTCCAGTCCTGACTGGGCATATTTTTTCCAGAGGATCCTGAGGACTATTGCCCTACGTTCTACGGGCCTGGTATTGACGACTGTTGTGACCCCGAGGAGGAGTGCGCCGAGGAGACGCCGATAGCACCCTAGTTAGCTAGGTGGGTTTCCTGGGTTTTCCTTGTGGTTTGTATTTTGGATGACTGTACTTATTCTTTTGATGCTGTGATGTTGTAGCTATTTTTGGCTTGGACTATATTATTTTGGATTGCCTTGCTCTCTTGGTTCTGTTTCTTGTTTATATCATATCGTGCTTATATTCTTCCTCTAGTTTTGTGATTGAGATTATTGTCATATATATATTGCGTGGTTGCCCTCCTGTTGGAGAGAATTTTATTCACATATATATATTGCGTGGTTTTGCCCTCCTTTTGGAGAGGTCATGCCGGATTTTTCAGTGAGTTATAGATAGATATGGTTGACCTAGAATGGACCTTTACAGCGTTCTACCGCCGATTCTGCGGCGTAGGCTGGACGTACCCACGGCTCATGCCCGATTTTCGGGTGCGGGTCGTGACACGTTTTTGGTGGTGGCCCATGCAGGTCTAGTTTTTAGGTTACCTGCTGTAAACTCCCTCGACCAAATTTCAATAATTTAGGATTAATTTTGACTAATTAGAATTAGTGCAACTTTTTAAAATTTTATTTATTATATATTATATTGATTGTGCACCTGTTCATTACACAATTGACTAGGGCATCACACTAGCTGTTAACCCTAAACAAATTTCACATTCCTGCTCTAGACTAGTCAGACTACTTTTTCTGTATTTTGTGCAACTTCCAGAAACCTCGTTTGATGCTTCGTTTTAGTCGCACAAATATCGTTACAAACGTATGTATTTATTTCATATTTAATTTTCTGCTCTTTACCCATCTCTGTACCCTTAGAGATTTGAGGACCAGTAGGCACCTGATTGCCCAACCAAAAATACGATAATATTCTACACTAATTATACTTCAATTATCGTATTGACACCGTAGAAAGATTATGACTCTAATAGCCTCTAAATAATTAGTGAACACCGTGCGCAGTATTTATTAAATAATAAATACGATGACTGTATCACCTGCAATATCAGACCCTGCACCTGCCCAGAATCACCCCACACTGTCCAAACCATTTTTCCCCAGCTAATTCCCTCATTTTTGTATAATTTAGAATTTTGGGAAATCAGTATTTAAAATCAGGTAAATTGCAAAATTACGCAAAATACAATTTTTATGCAATTATGCAATATTTGAAAAGTTAGGGGTTTATATGCAAATTGCATGCTAGGTGGCCAAATCCTATTGGCTAGACCATAGGTGGGTAGGACCCACCATAACATCCAGAAATTTCTGCTGGAAAATATCCTAAAAATATCAAAATACCAAAATACCCCTGAACTTCTAAATATTTACAACATTGCCATTAGGCAAAATCCTATATAAACCCTAACCCTTCTATTCAAAATTCCTACAACCCTTCCCTCCGGCCACCTCCGACCACCGCATCCGGCCAAACTCGGCCCAGCCCTTCGCCACCCTCCCCTCTCCCCTCCGGCCAAGCACCACCGCCGGCGCCGCCCTGCTCCGGCTGCTACAGCGCCCGCAACTCCCTCCTCTCCTCACTGTCCACAGCACCACCTCCACCCGAACCACCTTCCCCCGCCGCCTACGGCCGTCGCCGACCACCGCCACCCTACCCAAACCCTTCGCCCCGACCTCCCCTACCTACCACCACCACCTCAGCCCTCCACGTCACCGCCTCCGGCCGCCCTAGCCCCCGCAGCAGCCACCCTCCCCTAACCCTAGCTGCTGCTGCTGCTCTCTCCGACGCCTCTAGCCGCCACCAGCACCACCGTAGACCCCCGCCACCACCGCCAACCTCACCGCCGTCCTCCCCTCTACCGAACCCTCCGCCTGCCCGGCCACCTCCGCCGCTCCTCCGCCGGCCAGCGCCCCCGCAAGCTGCAACTGCTGCTGCTGCTGCCAGTGGCCACTGCCACTGCTGCTGCTCCTCCGGCCGCCTCCGGCCAGCTCCGCCGCCGTCCTCCCGCCGGCAGCACCGCGTGGGACCCCCCTTGCCATCTGTAAAGGTATATATACCTATACTATACGTAAATACATAAATAATCTCTAATACATGAGTATATGTATATAATATATGTATATATATGTATATATATGTATATATATATGTATATATATATGTATAAATACTATGTATATATATATATATCTATATATATATTATGTTATAATATATATACTATTATTATACAGTATATATTATATAATATATATTATACTTTATATACTTATGTATATATATATTATATACTATACATATATAATTATATATGTATATATGAATATATATATATATATGTATATATGAATATATTATAACATAATTACTATTATGTATATATTTAATTCTGTTAAAATATATAAATATATGTGTATACATATATTTATATAATTGGTATATAACATATATATTATTCTATGCATTTTTTCCATTTATTTATTTTCTGCATTTAATTTCTTGCACCTATATTATATTATATATATATATATATATCTATATATATATATATATTATCTATATATATATTAAATATGCTGGATAATACAGCTTAATTATTTATATTCTTGCAAATGTCATTTCAATTTATAGTAAATATATTGTACTGGATAATACAGTACCTATACTTATGTATTTTAATTCCTGCATTGTCTTTTATTTTATATTTATATTTATATACATATTAAATTCTTGCACTGTCAATTTCTTTTATTATCTATATATATACTATACTATATACTATAATACATATATTATATATATGTATTTAATTACTGTCCTGTCATTTCAATTTGCCTATATATATATATATATCAATCAGTGGATATACCCTGAGTATATATGTATTTTAATTCTGCCCTGTCATTTCAATTTATCTATAATATTATATATCAGAGGATACACCCTGATAATATTATAATACTATATTATCGCAGTGGATATACACTGCTACTATATATTATTGCCTGCATTTATCTATTCTATATATATATACTATTATATATATATTATATCTATGCCAACTAAATATATATATATCTATACTATATATATGTATATATATATATATATGTTTTATATTACAGCCTGGATATTCACGAAACCTATCTGTTTTAACAGAAACCAACTTCAGCACAGCTAGTGACCCCCTGTCACCAGCACCTTCACAACTGACTGTAAAATCAGGGTTTCAACACTATCAGGGAGTAGGCAAGTATACCTTGCCAAGTTAAATGTTTAAATTCTCAAATATTGTTATATGCTTCTTGCTTCTGAAATTCATATACCATGACCACCTGAGACTGCCTTGGGTACAGTCAACTGTTATGTTGACATGATATTACAGACTCACCAACAGCTGAGAGAATATCCTAATATATTCTCCTAAACCCTATCACGGAAACACGCAACATGGTTGCATTTACATATATGGATGTGAGCTGCGTATTTGGTTAGCTACCAGTACGTGTGACCCGCATCACGGATTAGAATAACTTAGAAAATGTACGATTTGACATTTAGATTCATTGGGATGGGAAAGATAACTAGTTGACGTATGGGACACCCCCTCCAATAATGTTTTATACCTTCGTACCAATGATGGTCGATTGCAGAGTTCCCTGAGTCGGGGGCATACGACACCTATACTAGCCAGTCGCCACGATTGGTGAATTACGTCAGCGTATGTCTAGCCACACATTCCCATGCGTACTACTGGATCTTTACTTGCATTTTCACTTAGTATGGTTAGTACCCTGTATTTATTTTATTTCTTTATTCAGTATTTTTACATTACATGGCATGTCATTTTTCTGTATCTTGTTACGTCCCACTGAGGACCTGGTTCCTTGCCAGATCTATATGAGGCTTTCTACCCCCACAGTGTACGGGCCTGATCAGGAGGCCAGATGTGCTACTGAGGAGGAGCTCGAGGAGACACCCTCAGAGTAGGCTTGACCCTAGATGCTGCTACCTAGAGATGGAGATGTTTTGATCTGATAGACACTGCTTAGTCTATTTGATTTTTCTGCGCTATTATCATTTTTGTAGTAGGCTTGTAATCTCACCAGTTGTGTACTGTATCAGACTCAGTTATATATATATTTTAGCATTTGTTTTCTGACATTTTGTTGTGGATGAGATAGCTTTACCTGTTCTATACTTGTAGTATTTTAGGACAGCGTAGCACGTCCCTTTGGGTCCATCAAAGTGGATTAAGCCCTTAGTGACGTGTCAGCTGGCCAGTGACACGTGGCCTAGTTCCTGACATTTTGGGACTGGGGCGTGACATGGTTTTAGTGGTGGCCCATGCAGGTCCAGTTTTATTTGCTAGTAGGTATGATGACATGCCCAGCAAAGCCTGCAATAGGATAGAAATAATAGGTCTCATCCACACTGACACCATCTTTACAAATTCTATTATTGCATCTTGCTTGATTATCATTATTTATCTCTTTTGTGTTCTAATTATCCTATTTTCCTCAGAAATATGGACATACCCGGGAAACTTGCGAATAATGGGGCTGACCAAGCAACAGACCCTTCGCCAAGTGCCCAAGGAACTCCGTCCAATCACCAGAATTCTAGCCAGGAGACGACACCAACTCCACGTGCAGAAACACCTTTGTCTCCACCTCCAGCCTTGCCTATCCAGATGCCACAACTTGAGGGTCAACCTCAAATGTTGCAGTTTCTCCAGACTATGTTGCAGAACCAGTGGCAACAAACTGAGGCCCTGAGACAGTCTCAGTGGCAGCAAACTGAAGCTCTGCGACAGACGTTGATGACGGCTTTGGAGAGAACTACTACTCCGACACCCGTACCTGTCCTACCAGCGGGCACAGTTCGAGGCTTCCGTCAAATGAGCCCGAGGGATTTCAAAGGCAACGAGACTCCTGAAGAGATCTCCGATTGGATCTCCAACACCGAAATGCTGCTAGAAGGATCGCAACTCACTCCCGACCTATGGATGACCGCTGTGAGGGGCCAACTTCTTGGCAACGTCCATCACTGGTGGGAATCCATAGAGCGCAGCGTCGGCAAAGACCAAACTTGGCAACAATTCCTGGAGCATTTCAACGCCAAGTACTTTCCAGAGACAGTCCAGAATGCCCTATACTCCCAGTTCCTGCACCTGGAGCAAGGAAACATGACGGTAGATGCCTACGACGCGGAGTTTAGCAGACTAAGTCATTTCGGTACTGATCTGATCCCGAACGAGCTGAAGAAGGCTAAAAGATTCCACCATGGCCTTAACCAAGAGCTTCAGAGGCACACAACAACGCAGTCGAGAATCTCCTACAACGAGGTTCTTACTGAAGCCAGGGAGCAAGAAGCCATTGGCCGAGGAGCCAGACGCTCAAATCCAACCTTCCCGGCCAAGAATCAGCACGGAGCAGGAGGACCTATACGTCGTCCCCAATATCAGACGCAACAGACGACGGGACCTTACCAGAAGAGGGAGCTCCCGATTTGTCACTTTTGTGGCAAGAAGGGGCATTTTGCCAATGACTGTAGAAAGAAGTTGGGATTATGCCTGCTATGTGGAGCTAGAAATCATATGGCCAAAGACTGCCCACAACGTAGAGATGCAGCACCTCAGCAAGGGCAGAAGCCAGGAGCTCAAACTCAGAAGATGCTTCCCTCCACATCAGGAGGATATCAGCGAGGAGCACCCTTGCCTACTCAGGAGGCCCAGTTCAAGGCCAGACCACAAGTCGGAGGACAAAGGCAGGGACAAGCCTTTGCGTTAGCTGCCGTTGCAGAAGAACCTGAAGGGGAAACTATAACAGATACCATTTTAGTTGCATCATTACCTGCAACTGTATTATTCGATTCTGGGGCTACTTTGTCTTTCATATCCAGTAGATTCGTAGCCATGCACAAACTATCTACTTTGCCGCTACCCAAGTGTTGGAAAATACTTACTGGAGGAGGTATTGTTCCAGTTAACAACATTATCAAAACCTGCCCAGTAGTTGTTTGTAGTAGAGGACTAAGAGCACGATTTTTGGTACTTTCAATGCCAAATTTCGATGTTGTCTTAGGCATGGACTGGCTAAGCCAGAATAATGCTGTCCTAGACTGCCGAAAGGGTAGTGTTATCTTTAGACCCCCAGATCACCCAGAGTTCGAATATGTCCGTGGAACCATCGAGCAAGGAGTAGGCCAGACTCCTAGAGCTTACATGGCGATGGAGACAGCACTTCCCTCAATTGTAGCAGAGTTCGAGGACGTATTTCCAGAAGAATTGCCAGGCCTACCGCCTGACAGAGAAGTGGAGTTCATTATTGAGCTGATACCCGGAGCTGCACCAGTATCCTCCAATGTATACCGACTGGCGAAGAAGGAGCTTGACGAGCTGAAGCTTCAACTGGAGGAACTACAGATCAAAGGATTTGTTCGTCCTAGTGCATCACCCTGGGGAGCACCAGTGTTGTTTGTACCAAAGAAGGACGGAACATATCGCATGTGCATTGATTACAGAGCCCTCAACGCTCTGACAATCAAAAACAAGTACCCCTTGCCGAGAATTGACGACCTGTTCGATCAACTAACAGGAGCCGTAGTATTCTCGAAGATAGACTTGAGATCAGGCTACCATCAAGTCAAGGTACGAAGAAAAGACATTCCAAAGACAGCATTCAGAACTCGTTATGGTCATTACGAATTTCTGGTGATGCCGTTTGGATTGACTAATGCACCTGCTGTATTCATGAACCTGATGAACCGAGTCTTCCACCAATATCTGGGCCAGTTCGTGGTAGTCTTCATCGACGACATTCTGGTGTATTCAAAAAGCCACGAGGAGCATGAAGAGCACTTAAGGTTGGTATTAGAGACGCTGAGACGGGAGAGCCTTTATGCTAAGATGAGCAAGTGTGAATTCTTCCTGGACCGTGTCGCATTTCTTGGACACGTTATCACAGGAGAAGGCATCTCGGTAGACCCAGCAAAGATCTCATCTGTTGAGACGTGGCCAACCCCGACCAACGTCTCAGAGGTGAGAAGCTTTCTAGGACTTGCCGGATATTACCGGAGGTTCATAGAAAACTTTGCAAGAATCGCGGAGCCGATTACCCGTCTTACTCGCAAGGAGCAGGAGTTCATATGGACTGAAGATTGCCAGACAGCTTTTGATGACTTGAAGAAGCGTCTGACTACAGCTCCCATTTTGACTATACCATCTGGATCCGGAGGTTTCGTCATATATAGCGATGCATCCGGAAAAGGATTTGGTTGTGTCTTAATGCAACATGGAAAAGTTGTAGCTTATGCCTCAAGACAGTTGAGGACTCATGAGAAGAATTACCCCACTCACGATCTGGAGCTTGCCGCAGTCATCTTCGCCCTGAAGCTATGGAGACACTATCTATATGGCGAAAGAGTGGAGATATTCACCGATCATAAAAGTTTGAAGTACGTCTACACCCAGAAGGACCTAAATCTGAGACAAAGACGATGGCTCGAAGTGATGGCGGATTTCGAAATTGATCTACAGTACCATCCAGGGAAAGCTAATATGGTAGCAGATGCTCTAAGCAGAAAACCCTCGGCATTCTTTATGATCACCCAACCAGATCTGCTGAGAGATCTAGCAAAGTTGGGAATAGAGATCATTGTGCCAGGAATTGATGGTCACTTATCAAACTACCAGCTGCAATCAACCTTGGTGGAAAGAATCAAAGCTGCTCTACCAGCAGATGCAAGATTTCAGAGGCTTCGACAGAGAACAGAAGCTGGACTCCAGACCGGTTGTCGCATACACGAAGATGGGACTCTAAGATGTGGAAATCGTCTTTATGTTCCAAATGGAGAACTTCGTAATGAGCTGATGTCAGAAGCTCATAGCTCAGTATACTCTATACATCCAGGAGGCACAAAGATGTACAGAGATCTGCGGCAATATTACTGGTGGCATGGAATGAAGCAGGAGATAGCACGCTTTGTGGCCAAATGTCTGGTGTGTCAGCAAGTCAAGGCTGAGCATCAGAGATCTGCCGGTCTACTTCAACCCCTCCCAATACCCGAGTGGAAATGGGAACACATTACGATGGACTTTGTTACGGGCTTCCCAAGAAGTCCTAGTGGACGTAATGCTGTCTGGGTAATTGTAGACAGACTCACTAAGGCTGCTCATTTTCTACCTTTTAGAGTCGGGCAATCCACAGAAGTCTTGGCGGACATGTACATGAAGGAGATAGTGCATCTGCATGGAGTGCCAGTCAGCATAGTATCTGACAGAGATACGAGATTTACATCTTACTTTTGGCGAAGTATGCAAGAAAGTCTTGGTACCCGCCTCAAGTTCAGCACCTCGTATCACCCACAAACAGATGGCCAATCAGAACGCACCATCCAGACACTTGAAGATATGCTGAGAGCCTGCATGCTTGATTTCAGCGGATCATGGGAAGATCATCTACACCTGGTGGAATTTTCCTACAACAACAGCTATCAAGCGAGCATTCAAATGGCTCCCTTTGAAGCTTTGTATGGAAGGAAATGTCGTTCCCCAGTATGCTGGAGCGATGTTGGCGAGAGACAGATCTTGGGACCAGAACTGATTATTCGTACGGTGGAGAAAGTAAAGAAGATCCAGGGACACCTACGAGCTGCACAAGACAGGCAGAAGCACTGGGCCAACATTCACCGACGACCTCTAGAGTTCCAAGTAGGGGAGCATGTGTTCTTAAAGATCTCACCTACTAGAGGAACTATCAGATTTGGAGGAAGAGGGAAGCTAAGTCCAAGGTACATTGGACCCTTCGATGTGCTAGATCGCGTCGGAGAAGTTGCTTACAGACTAGCTCTACCTCAGACTTTGGAGGGAGTACATGACGTCTTCCACGTATCTCAGCTGAGGAGGTACATTCCAGACCCGAGTCATGTGCTAGACTACTCAGAGATCACCATTGGGCCAAGCTTATCTTATCAGGAGGAGCCTGTAGAGATTCTGGACCGTAGCGAGAAAGTGTTGCGAGGCCAGACTATTCCTCTCGTTCGTGTTGCATGGAGACATCATGCACCAGGTGAATCCACCTGGGAACGAGAAGAGGATATTCGTCAGCGTTATCCCCACCTATTTCCAAACCAGGGTATGTCCAATATTTCAAATTCAATCTTTCTTAATCATCATATGTCCTTTTTCATTCTCATTATATGGTTGTTTTTATTTCGAGGACGAAATATTCTAAGGAGGGTAGATTGTAAACTCCCTCGACCAAATTTCAATAATTTAGGATTAATTTTGACTAATTAGAATTAGTGCAACTTTTTAAAATTTTATTTATTATATATTATATTGATTGTGCACCTGTTCATTACACAATTGACTAGGGCATCACACTAGCTGTTAACCCTAAACAAATTTCACATTCCTGCTCTAGACTAGTCAGACTACTTTTTCTGTATTTTGTGCAACTTCCAGAAACCTCGTTTGATGCTTCGTTTTAGTCGCACAAATATCGTTACAAACGTATGTATTTATTTCCTATTTAATTTTCTGCTCTTTACCCATCTCTGTACCCTTAGAGATTTGAGGACCAGTAGGCACCTGATTGCCCAACCAAAAATACGATAATATTCTACACTAATTATACTTCAATTATCGTATTGACACCGTAGAAAGATTATGACTCTAATAGCCTCTAAATAATTAGTGAACACCGTGCGCAGTATTTATTAAATAATAAATACGATGACTGTATCACCTGCAATATCAGACCCTGCACCTGCCCAGAATCACCCCACACTGTCCAAACCATTTTTCCCCAGCTAATTCCCTCATTTTTGTACAATTTAGAATTTCGGGAAATCAGTATTTAAAATCAGGTAAATTGCGAAATTACGCAAAATATAATTTTTATGCAATTATGCAATATTTGAAAAGTTAGGGGTTTATATGCAAATTGCATGCTAGGTGGCCAAATCCTATTGGCTAGACCATAGGTGGGTAGGACCCACCATAACATCCAAAAATTTCTGCTGGAAAATATCCTAAAAATATCAAAATACCAAAATACCCCTGAACTTCTAAATATTTACAACATTGCCATTAAGCAAAATCCTATATAAACCCTAACCCTTCTATTCAAAATTCCTACAACCCTTCCCTCCGGCCACCTCCGACCACCGCATCCGGCCAAACTCGGCCCAGCCCTTCGCCACCCTCCCCTCTCCCCTCCGGCCAAGCACCACCGCCGGCGCCGCCCTGCTCCGGCTGCTACAGCGCCCGCAACTCCCTCCTCTCCTCACTGTCCACAGCACCACCTCCACCCGAACCACCTTCCCCCGCCGCCTACGGCCGTCGCCGACCACCGCCACCCTACCCAAACCCTTCGCCCCGACCTCCCCTACCTACCACCACCACCTCAGCCCTCCACGTCACCGCCTCCGGCCGCCCTAGCCCCCGCAGCAGCCACCCTCCCCTAACCCTAGCTGCTGCTGCTGCTCTCTCCGACGCCTCTAGCCGCCACCAGCACCACCGTAGACCCCCGCCACCACCGCCAACCTCACCGCCGTCCTCCCCTCTACCGAACCCTCCGCCTGCCCGGCCACCTCCGCCGCTCCTCCGCCGGCCAGCGCCCCCGCAAGCTGCAACTGCTGCTGCTGCTGCCAGTGGCCACTGCCACTGCTGCTGCTCCTCCGGCCGCCTCCGGCCAGCTCCGCCGCCGTCCTCCCGCCGGCAGCACCGCGTGGGACCCCCCTTGCCATCTGTAAAGGTATATATACCTATACTATACGTAAATACATAAATAATCTCTAATACATGAGTATATGTATATAATATATGTATATATATGTATATATATGTATATATATATATGTATATATATATGTATAAATACTATGTATATATATATATATCTATATATATATTATGTTATAATATATATACTATTATTATACAGTATATATTATATAATATATATTATACTTTATATACTTATGTATATATATATTATATACTATACATATATAATTATATATGTATATATGAATATATATATATATGTATATATGAATATATTATAACATAATTACTATTATGTATATATTTAATTCTGTTAAAATATATAAATATATGTGTATACATATATTTATATAATTGGTATATAACATATATATTATTCTATGCATTTTTTCCATTTATTTATTTTCTGCATTTAATTTCCTGCACCTATATTATATTATATATATATATATCTATATATATATATATTATCTATATATATATATTAAATATGCTGGATAATACAGCTTAATTATTTATATTCTTGCAAATGTCATTTCAATTTATAGTAAATATATTGTACTGGATAATACAGTACCTATACTTATGTATTTTAATTCCTGCATTGTCTTTTATTTTATATTTATATTTATATACATATTAAATTCTTGCACTGTCAATTTCTTTTATTATCTATATATATATACTATACTATATACTATAATACATATATTATATATATGTATTTAATTACTGTCCTGTCATTTCAATTTGCCTATATATATATATATCAATCAGTGGATATACCCTGAGTATATATGTATTTTAATTCTGCCCTGTCATTTCAATTTATCTATAATATTATATATCAGAGGATACACCCTGATAATATTATAATACTATATTATCGCAGTGGATATACACTGCTACTATATATTATTGCCTGCATTTATCTATTCTATATATATATACTATTATATATATATTATATCTATGCCTACTAAATATATATATATCTATACTATATATATGTATATATATATATATATGTTTTATATTACAGCCTGGATATTCACGAAACCTATCTGTTTTAACAGAAACCAACTTCAGCACAGCTAGTGACCCCCTGTCACCAGCACCTTCACAACTGACTGTAAAATCAGGGTTTCAACACTATCAGGGAGTAGGCAAGTATACCTTGCCAAGTTAAATGTTTAAATTCTCAAATATTGTTATATGCTTCTTGCTTCTGAAATTCATATACCATGACCACCTGAGACTGCCTTGGGTACAGTCAACTGTTATGTTGACATGATATTACAGACTCACCAACAGCTGAGAGAATATCCTAATATATTCTCCTAAACCCTATCACGGAAACACGCAACATGGTTGCATTTACATATATGGATGTGAGCTGCGTATTTGGTTAGCTACCAGTACGTGTGACCCGCATCACGGATTAGAATAACTTAGGAAATGTACGATTTGACATTTAGATTCATTGGGATGGGAAAGATAACTAGTTGACGTATGGGACACCCCCTCCAATAATATTTTATACCTTCGTACCAATGATGGTCGATTGCAGAGTTCCCTGAGTCGGGGGCATACGACACCTATACTAGCCAGTCGCCACGATTGGTGAATTACGTCAGCGTATGTCTAGCCACACATTCCCATGCGTACTACTGGATCTTTACTTGCATTTTCACTTAGTATGGTTAGTACCCTGTATTTATTTTATTTCTTTATTCAGTATTTTTACATTACATGGCATGTCATTTTTCTGTATCTTGTTACGTCCCACTGAGGACCTGGTTCCTTGCCAGATCTAGATGAGGCTTTCTACCCCACAGTGTACGGGCCTGATCAGGAGGCCAGATGTGCTACTGAGGAGGAGCTCGAGGAGACACCCTCAGAGTAGGCTTGACCCTAGATGCTGCTACCTAGAGATGGAGATATTTTGATCAGATAGACACTGCTTAGTCTATTTGATTTTTCTGCGGTATTATCAGTTTTTGTAGTAGGCTTGTAATCGCACCAGTTGTGTACTGTATCAGACTCAGTTATATATATATTTTAGCATTTGTTTTCTGACATTTTGTTGTGGATGAGATAGCTTTACCTGTTCTATACTTGTAGTATTTTAGGACAGCGTAGCACGTCCCTTTGGGTCCATCAAAGTGGATTAAGCCCTTAGTGACGTGTCAGCTGGCCAGTGACACGTGGCCTAGTTCCTGACATTTTGGGACTGGGGCGTGACACCTGCAGTAGGATATAGGAGAGGCTGAGAGAGAGTGTGCTCAATCACAACTAGGACCCCTCCTACTTCCTTTTGCTATCTTTAATTTTTTCGAAATTGTTTTCTTTTGCAATATTATTGTCCTTCATTGATGTTATCGTTTCTTGCACTATATTGACTTCTTTTGATCTGTGTTCAGGATGCCTCCGAAGACCAGATCTCAGCGTACCGCCCCAGCAGCTGCCACCGAGAGGTCTGCCACCTCTCGACCTGCTCGACTTCCGGCAGCCGCTACCGCTCCACTCGCCACTCCTGCGGTTGAGGGAGCGTCAGTTTCTCTCGGAGATCCCCTTACTCCCATTGATCCGAGAGCCACCCCAGTTGTCCTGGTGGTACCTCCTCCACCACCGCCTGCGCCAGTAGATGCTACGCAGTTGTTCGCATTCTTCCGAGAGATGATGGATGCGCAGCACCGCCAGGCAGATGTTATGAGGATGGGCATTGAGAATGCTCATCAGGTGGCTATGACAGCGGTCGACAGAGTGGCTCAGATCCAACCACAGCCAGAGCAGGCTCAGTATCCTAGGCCGGGTACTATCATCGATTTTCAGAGGATGCGGCCTAAGGAGTTCTGCGGCACAGAGGGGATCCTGTACGCCGATGACTGGATCGAGCATATAGAGGGCATCTTTCGGCTGGCGATGATCCCAGCCAGCATGCAGATAGAGGCAACGGGCAGCCAGATGTTCGACCTTGCCCTCACTTGGTTCCGCACGGATACGCGGATAGCAGCTCCGGGATTGACTTGGGAGGCTTTCAAGAAGCTTTTCAAGGAGAAGTTCTTCCCGGACGTGGCTCTCAGTGCCTTAGAGAGTCAGTTCGAGGCGCTCGTCCAGGGGAGTATGCTAGTGGATGAGTATGCAGCGGAGTTCTGCCGTCTGGGCAGATTTGTTGAGGGGTTGTCAGAGGCAGCAAAGGCGCGGAAGTTCCGTAAGGGCTTGGTCATGGTGGTCAAGTCCTTGACTAGGAGCGACCGCGAGGCGACCTTCGAGCAGATTGTCAGCGACGCTCAGAGGGCTGAGGATGATTTGGAGCTGAAGACGAAGAGGGGCAGAGACACTTCCGGAGCAGGCAGCAGTGCAGGCCCGGCCAAGAGGCCATTCCAGCAGACCCAGCAGCACCAGGGTCAGGGTCGGGCGCCCTTCCGGCAGGCGCCCCAGCAGCAGAGGCAGGGTCAGCAGCAGGGCCAGAGGCAGCCCATCGTTTGCCCTTTCTGTAGGAAGCCAGGGCACGGATGGGACATATGCAGAAAGAGGCTGGGCAGATTTTTATTGTGTGGCGCCGCAGACCACCAGCTGAAGGATTGTCCTTCAGCGCTTGCCCGTACAGCTCAGGGCGGAGGAGCCGCTCAGAGGGCACCAGTCAGAGCACCTGCAGCGCAGCCGAGAGGTCAGCCTTTGCAGACTCAGCAGCAGAGGTTTGCCCAGCACCAGCAGCAGCACCGAGGAGGACAGCAGGGGCGAGCTTTTGCCCTGACAGTGGATGAGGCCGAGCCAGTTGGTGACGTTATCTCAGGTTCTGTTCTCCTTGATTCCATTGCAGCACTTACTTTATTTGATTCCGGTGCTTCCCATAGCTTTGTGTCTGTATCTTTTGCTGTTAGACACCATCTTGTTGCTGAACCTTTAGCTAGACTCTGCAAGATCATGACCGGGGGTGGCATCATCCTAGTCCGTGATGTTTGCAGAGACCGGAGAGTTACCTTGGGAGGCCGGGAGTTGAGTGTGTGCCTACTCGTAATGCCACTTCCGAGTTACGATATTGTACTCGGGATGGATTGGTTGAGTACGCATTGTGCTAGTATAGATTATCGTGGAGGCAGAGTTTTGTTTAGTCCACCAGGTGAGCCAGAGTTTCAGTTTGCCAGAGGAGCAGCGGAGCAGACCGAGGGAGTCTTCTGCGGAGCCCTGGTGGTAGAGCCGAGGTCGCTACATCCACTGATAGAGGAGTATATGGATGTCTTTCCGGAGGAGTTGCCAGGGTTACCTCCGGACAGAGACGTGGAGTTCTCTATAGACTTGGTGCCAGGCGCGGAGCCGATATCCCAGCACGTCTATAGTGTCACGCCCCGATCCCGAAAGGGTCGGTCGTCCTCGCTTGATCCTTTACGGAACCGATTCGTCCTCGCTTGGGGCGTGATGCCGTACGAGCCTGGAGTTGCGCTCGTACAAGGCAAGGACTTGCAGTTATAGGAACCCATTTTGAAACACAATTTATAAAATACATTCACAGAGATTTGAACACAGTGCAGGAAGAAACATACTTTTTCATTGATAATTCAGAGTAATTTACATAGAGTTTACATTGATGCGCCTCTCGGCTACTTGATTTGTATTACAAAAGATAAACTCAAAAGGCAGGGCGCGCTCCATCAGATAGTCCACGTCGTTCATACATTACGCCCTTGTATAGGTTGAAAGTCCAAGCCTCCAAAATGATCTGACTCCAACTATACTTCAAAATAGAGGTGCTCCTAACGCCTCCTCGTCTATCCACTAGCGTTGTACCGTCTGAGTGCCTGAAATAGTTGCCCACAACGTGGGTCAGTACTCAACTTGTACTGGTGAGCGGGATGAACCCACTCGACTAAATCGACACTAGCTTATTAGGGGCGAGCATGCATTAAGATGACTTCTATAAAGAGGTAAGTGAATTCAATTCATATCAGTTGCATGTTTTGATAGGAATAAAAAATAATAGCGAATCCAACCAGTGCATCGATTGCTTACTCAACCGATGCACGCCTTCCCTGCAACGAAACACAAGTATACTTACCATCTGCACAAGACAATAGATTAGCATGTGTTCTAGTCTATGCGGTCATTGGTGTGATCGACACCTTAGGGACATATTCAAGCATTAGCGGCGCGCCCTATCAGCCCGGGTAGCAAGCCCTGCTGGAGGTCCCGCAATGCATCGTGACGAGCACGAATCAAATATTTCCCTCCGGATCGATACGGTTCCAGTGCCCCGGAAAGCCGTTTCGAGGAAATGATAAACCTTGTGCACAAGTTGTCCCAGACCATGCAAATGCATGAACAATTCATATATCATACAATGCATCGATTGAAACAAAAAGAAGTTAAGCAGCAATATATATCTCATGCAACAGTTCATATTTTCTCAACGCGGTGTTCCGATTTTGATATCCCATAGGTCCAAACTCCGTCCGAGGCACTAGGCCACCACCAACAACCAATCCCCATTATAAACAAACTCAGTTATAAGGTGCAAGCATATAGAAATATTAGTCTACAAAAATCCCCTGTTCCTTTCTTAGTGGCTGGCATGCATTGTGGCAAGGATTTCCTAGGCGTCCAACCGGGCATCATCGAGTGAACGTTTGAAACATTAAAGATGTTGGCGTGAAGAAGTAGGAAAGAAGGGTCCAAACCACTCACTGGTTAAGGAAAAGGTAGCTGAAACAAAGATTCCCGCCTAGCGACGATCAAACGTCAGTTACGCGGACCTGCACAGCACGAGCACCAATTAGAATCTTGCCTATCCTTCCTTGCCGAACTCCCCAAGAATCAAAGCTCCAAACGATAAAACCAGCAGCGAAAACCAAGCAAATCAAAAGCAACACCAAATCAAATCCCAAAGCGGCAATCAAGAAAACCAAGCAACCAAACACGAAAACTATTGGACTCGTTTCAATAGAGGCCTTTCCATGAGTTGGAAAGGATCATCGCATTTCGTCCGTGGCAAGAAGATGCCGAAGTTCTAAGTTAAGACTCAAACGGACTAGCCACAAGCCCAATTACGTAGTGCACATCCCGGTCGGATCGGGATTTGAGGCACTACATAATATACCACTAAGAAAAAGTTTCGACCCGAAACTTAAGAACAAGGCCGACCAGAAACGTAAGAACAAGGCCCTACCTCCGACTGAATGAACAATGAAGGGTACTTCTCCTTCATCTCCGATTCCATTTCCCAGGTTGATTCCCCAGCTGAATGGTTCCGCCACAGCACGCGAACCAAGGACATCGTACGGTTGCGAAGTACTTTTTCCTTACGATCCAGGATCTGCACCGGTTCTTTTGAGTATGACAAGTCCGCGCGCAGTTCCAACTGTACAAAACTAACCACATGACTTGGGTCATGCACATACTTCCGTAGTTGGGAAACATGGAATACGTCATGCACTTCTGCCAAGGCGGGAGGTAGTGCTATCCTGTACGCCACAGCTGCAACTCGTTCCAGTATCTCAAAGGGGCCGATAAACCGGGGACTCAGTTTGCCCTTCACGCCGAAATGCATCACACCTCGCATCGGCGTCACTTTCAAGAAGACATGATCCCCTACCAAGAATTCCAAGGGTCTTCTATGTGCATCAGCATAACTTTTCTGTCGGCTCTGCGCTGTGCGGAGTCTTTCCCGAATCAAGCGAACTTTTTCAACTGCCTGCTCTACCAGCTCTGGCCCGAGTACCTGCCGCTCGCCGACTTCGTCCCAACAGATTGGAGATCGACACTTACGCCCATATAGTGCTTCGTACGGTGCCATCTGGATGCTCGATTGGTAATTGTTGTTGTAAGCAAACTCCGCCAAAGGTAGATGCGTGTCCCAACTAGTCTTTAAATCGATCGCACACAGCCGTAACATATCTTCAAGTATCTGATTTGTCCTCTCTGTCTGTCCATCAGTCTGCGGGTGGTATGCGGTACTGAACTGTAGCTTGGTTCCCAAAGCAGCTTGTAGACTAGTCCAGAAACGAGATAAGAAGCGTCCGTCACGGTCAGAGACGATTGAGGCAGGTACTCCGTGTAATCGGACGATCTCATCTATGTAAATTTGTGCTAACCGATCGACGCTCCAAGTAACTTTTATGGGAAGAAAGTGGGCTGATTTGGTCAAACGATCAACTATGACCCAAATCGCATCGTGCCCCCGTGGCGTCTTCGGAAATCCCACAATAAAATCCATAGTGATGTTGTCCCATTTCCACTCGGGAATAGCGAGGTTCTGCAGTTCCCCGCCGGGCCTCTGATGCTCAGCTTTCACCTGTTGACAGGCCATGCACTGTGACACAAAGGTTGCCACATCCCGCTTCATACCGTGCCACCAGAAGGTCCCGCGCAAGTCCTTGTACATCTTAGTGCTCCCCGGATGTAAAGAATACTTCGCGTAGTGTGCTTTCGCCATAATTTCCCTTCGGAGTTCTGGGTCGTTAGGAACACATAGCCTCCCCTTCATCTGTAAGGCCCCATCTTCGCCTGCCCCAAAGTCAGACGTCTTCCCCGCCGAGATCAATCCGCGCACCTTTGCTAAGAACTGATCGCCCTCCTGAGCTGATTTGATTCTACCACGTAAACCCAGTTCAAGATGGAGTGGTGCCAGCTGCACTCCTGGATGCCGAACTCGAAACTCGATGCCCATCGCCTCTAGATCTCGAAGTAAACGATTGTCTATAGATAACGAGCCCACGTGCTTCCGACTCAGAGCATCAGCAACGACGTTTCCCTTGCCCGGAGTATACGCGATCGTTAGGTCATAGTCCTTAATAAGTTCTAGCCAACGTCGCTGCCGGAGGTTCAATTCCCGCTGGGTAAAAAGATACTTGAGGCTCTTGTGATCTGTGAAGATTTTGCAAGCAACACCATAAAGATAATGCCTCCACAACTTCAATGCAAATACAATCGCCGCCAATTCCAAGTCATGCGTCGGGTAGTTCTTCTCGTGCGGCTTCAGTTGCCTGGAGGCGTACGATATTACCTTGTCCCTCTGCATGAGCACACACCCTAAGCCGAGTCCTGAAGCGTCGCTGTATATCTGAAACTCTTCTACCCCATCTGGAAGTGCAAGGATCGGAGCTGAAACAAGACGCCGCTTAAGTTCCCGAAAGCTGGCTTCGCAGTCATCACCCCATTCGTATGCAATCCCTTTTTGAGTAAGGCGAGTCATAGGCGAGGCCAGTTTAGAGAAATCCTTCACGAACCTACGGTAGTATCCCGCAAGGCCCAGAAAGCTTCGAACTTCGCTGGCTGACGTAGGTTGCTTCCAGTCCACCACCGCTTCTATTTTCTTCGGGTCTACGGTGACGCCTTCGGCCGAGATGACATGACCAAGGAACGCCACGCTGTTCAACCAGAATTCACACTTGCTGAGCTTAGCGAATAACTGATGGTCTCGTAATGTCTGCAGCACGATCTTCAGGTGTTCCTTGTGCTCCGCCTCGTTCTTGGAATAGATTAGTATGTCGTCTATGAACACGACTACAAACTTATCCACAAACGGCCGAAATACGCGGTTCATCAGATCCATGAAAGCTGCAGGGGCATTCGTCAAACCGAACGACATCACGAGGAACTCATAGTGTCCGTAACGGGTTCTGAAAGCAGATTTTTGAATATCCTCTGATTTGATTTTCAACTGGTGATACCCTGACCTGAGATCAACTTTAGAGAAAACTCTTGCACCTTGCAACTGATCAAACAAGTCATCTATTCTTGGCAAAGGGTACTGATTCCGCACGGTCGCTTTATTCAGTTCTCGGTAGTCAATGCACAGCCGCATGGATCCATCTTTCTTTTTCACGAACAGCACCGGAGCGCCCCACGGGGAAACGCTTGGACGAATGTATCCTCGGTCCAATAGATCTTGCAACTGAACTTTAAGTTCCTTAAGCTCTGCTGGGGCCATGCGATAAGGTGCCTTTGATATCGGTCGCGAATCCGGAAAAGTGTCAATGCTGAATTCGATCTCACGATCAGGAGGCATTCCAGGCAGCTCGTCTAGGAACACGTCGAGAAAATCTGCAATGACTTCAGCCTGAGCTGCATCTGCACATTCCCGCCGGGTGTCTCGAACAGAAGCTAAGTACCCTTCACAGCCCGAATGCAACATACGCCTAGCCGAAATTGCTGATATCACCATTGCCGTCTTCGGTGCAGCGCTGCACGAATAGTAGAAGTCTGCCTCGCCGGGTAGACGGAATACGACTCGCTTCTCCGCGCACTCGATTGTTGCATGGCAAGCACCCAACCAGTCCATACCGAGAATAATATCATAATCCTTGATGTCTAGTACAATGACATCTAAGGAAAGCTTCCTACCTCTGATGCAAATGTAACCATCCCTACAGATCGCATGGGCGGGCATATCGACTCCCGAAGGGGTACTTACGCAAAGGTTCATATTTAAAGCAGTAGAAGCTAATTTATGCTCAACAGTAAAATCAGCAGATATGAAACTATGCGTAGCACCTGAATCGAATAAGACCCTAGCGGGTAATTCTCGGTATAGTAGAGTACCTGTTACAACAGTGTCGGATACAGATGCCTCATCCCGAGTCAATGCATAGACTCGGCCCTGAGCACCCTGGCGTTGTGGATTTACTGGCACAGCATTTGCATCACTTGCTGGAGGCCCTTTGTTTTGATTTCCATTATTCTGATTCGGCTTGCCCTCTCTGCAGTTAAACTGTTTGTGACCCAGGCGACCACATTTGAAACATCCTTGAACCCGACAATCATTCACTTTATGCCCTGATTTGCCGCACCGGCTGCAGTTCAGTGATTGGGATTGGCCCCTATTATCAGACGTGTGCGAGCACTTGTGTGCTCCAGACCCTCCCGTTTCATGAGGACGTTTATTATTATTGGCACGGGAGGTTTGCACCTCGGTCTTTGGGAGAGGGCGCCCAAAGATCCGCTCGCTGTTCAGAGCCGCTTCATAACATTCCCTATATGTTTGGCATCTTTGGTTGATGACGTCCCTACGCAAATCATCATTCAAACCTTTCTGAAATCGGTAGCACCACGCCTACTGATTAGGCAAGAATTGCCCAGCAAACTTTGCTAGCTTAGCGAATACTGAATCATAATCATCCACAGACAGACTTCCTTGGACCAGATTATTGAAGTCGTCTTCCTTTTGCTGCCGGACTGCTCGGGGAATATACTGTTCAATGAATGCAGATTTGAACATTTCCCAAGTAATCTTGCAGTTGGGATTGGCATCGTAAATTCCTTGCTTCGTTGCCTCCCACCAATCATGCGCACGCAGTTCCAGCTGAACCGATGCACAGGCAACTCGCTTGGATCCCCGGATGCCAACCAGGTTGAAGAGTCCCTCCAGCTTAGCAATCCACCCCAATACTACGTCCGGCTCCGCTCGTCCGTTGAACGTAGGGGGATGCATTTTTGTAAACTCAGCTGCTCGGCAGGAGTTCTTCGCTGAAGGCTGTGTCTCTTCTGACTCGTCTTCTACCGCCACGGCTGGCGGCGTGACAGGCGTCGCTGCGGATGTCCCGTTGCTCGGTACCAGGGATGCAATCAGTTGCATCATTGTATCCATTTGCTTCTGTTGAGAAACAAACTGCGCTTGTATGTTAGCTTGTTGGGTAACAGCTTGTTGTTGCTGCGCCTCCATGAGGTGCATAAGCCGTTCCGCCATTCCGGTTGAACCCGCTCCTCCGGATTCTCCAGAGCTTGCTGGATCGCTCTGAATGGGTTGAGCACTGCTGGCAGTTGCAGTGTTCTTCTTAGCCATGGCTACAAAAGAGAGTAACTTGTTAACACTCCAAAAACGATAGATTTATATCTATGGGCTCATTGTATAAGCGACTCTTCCCATGCAGCGGACGCCGAACGCAACTCAATTGAGAGGCGCATCAAACTCCTTTATAATCTTTTTGAAATCCCGTGGAAGTAAAGCCTAGGCTCTGATACCAATATGTCACGCCCCGATCCCGAAAGGGTCGGTCGTCCTCGCTTGATCCTTTACGGAACCGATTCGTCCTCGCTTGGGGCGTGATGCCGTACGAGCCTGGAGTTGCGCTCGTACAAGGCAAGGACTTGCAGTTATAGGAACCCATTTTGAAACACAATTTATAAAACACATTCACAGAGATTTGAACACAGTACAGGAAGAAACATGCTTTTTCATTGATAATTCAGAGTAATTTACATAGAGTTTACATTGATGCGCCTCTCGGCTACTTGATTTGCATTACAAAAGATAAACTCAAAAGGCAGGGCGCGCTCCATCAGATAGTCCACGTCGTTCATACATTACGCCCTTGTATAGGTTGAAAGTCCAAGCCTCCAAAATGATCTGACTCCAACTATACTTTAAAATAGAGGTGCTCCTAACGCCTCCTCGTCTATCCACTAGCGTTGCACCGTCTGAGTGCCTGAAATAGTTGCCCACAACGTGGGTCAGTACTCAACTTGTACTGGTGAGCGGGATGAACCCACTCGACTAAATCGACACTAGCTTATTAGGGGCGAGCATGCATTAAGATGACTTCTATAAAGAGGTAAGTGAATTCAATTCATATCAGTTGCATATTTTGATAGGAATGAAAAATAATAGCGAATCCAACCAGTGCATCGATTGCTTACTCAACCGATGCACGCCTTCCCTGCAACGAAACACAAGTATACTTACCATCTGTACAAGACAATAGATTAGCATGTGTTCTAGTCTATGCGGTCATTGGTGTGATCGACACCTTAGGGACATATTCAAGCATTATCGGCGCGCCCTATCAGCCCGGGTAGCAAGCCCTGCTGGAGGTCCCGCAATGCATCGTGACGAGCACGAATCAAATATTTCCCTCCGGATCGATACGGTTCCAGTGCCCCGGAAAGCCGTTTCGAGGAAATGATAAACCTTGTGCACAAGTTGTCCCAGACCATGCAAATGCATGAACAATTCATATATCATACAATGCATCGATTGAAACAAAAAGAAGTTAAGCAGCAATATATATCTCATGCAACAGTTCATATTTTCTCAACGCGGTGTTCCGATTTTGATATCCCATAGGTCCAAACTCCGTCCGAGGCACTAGGCCACCACCAACAACCAATCCCCATTATAAACAAACTCAGTTATAAGGTGCAAGCATATAGAAATATTAGTCTACAAAAATCCCCTGTTCCTTTCTTAGTGGCTGGCATGCATTGTGGCAAGGATTTCCTAGGCGTCCAACCGGGCATCATCGAGTGAACGTTTGAAACATTAAAGATGTTGGCGTGAAGAAGTAGGAAAGAAGGGTCCAAACCACTCACTGGTTAAGGAAAAGGTAGCTGAAACAAAGATTCCCGCCTAGCGACGATCAAACGTCAGTTACGCGGACCTGCACAGCACGAGCACCAATTAGAATCTTGCCTATCCTTCCTTGCCGAACTCCCCAAGAATCAAAGCTCCAAACGATAAAACCAGCAGCGAAAACCAAGCAAATCAAAAGCAACACCAAATCAAATCCCAAAGCGGCAATCAAGAAAACCAAGCAACCAAACACGAAAACTATTGGACTCGTTTCAATAGAGGCCTTTCCATGAGTTGGAAAGGATCATCGCATTTCGTCCGTGGCAAGAAGATGCCGAAGTTCTAAGTTAAGACTCAAACGGACTAGCCACAAGCCCAATTACGTAGTGCACATCCCGGTCGGATCGGGATTTGAGGCACTACATAATATACCACTAAGAAAAAGTTTCGACCCGAAACTTAAGAACAAGGCCGACCCGAAACGTAAGAACAAGGCCCTACCTCCGACTGAATGAACAATGAAGGGTACTTCTCCTTCATCTCCGATTCCATTTCCCAGGTTGATTCCCCAGCTGAATGGTTCCGCCACAGCACGCGAACCAAGGACATCGTACGGTTGCGAAGTACTTTTTCCTTACGATCCAGGATCTGCACCGGTTCTTCTGAGTATGACAAGTCCGCGCGCAGTTCCAACTGTACAAAACTAACCACATGACTTGGGTCATGCACATACTTCCGTAGTTGGGAAACATGGAATACGTCATGCACTTCTGCCAAGGCGGGAGGTAGTGCTATCCTGTACGCCACAGCTGCAACTCGTTCCAGTATCTCAAAGGGGCCGATAAACCGGGGACTCAGTTTGCCCTTCACGCCGAAACGCATCACACCTCGCATCGGCGTCACTTTCAAGAAGACATGATCCCCTACCAAGAATTCCAAGGGTCTTCTATGTGCATCAGCATAACTTTTCTGTCGGCTCTGCGCTGTGCGGAGTCTTTCCCGAATCAAGCGAACTTATTATCTATCTCACTATCTATTTATCTTATCTACCTAATTATCTATCTATTGATATATCTATCTATCTAACTTATTATCTATCCACCTATCACATATATATATACCAATCTCTCACTCTCCCTCACTAGCTCTCGCTACTAGCCGCTGCTACTGCTCCTTGCTTCGCATTTGCTGCTGCTACTGCTCTATGCTACTGCTGCTGCTGATCTATGCTGCTGCTGCTGCTGATTCTGCTGCTGCTGCACTTGCTACTGCTGCTGCTGCTGGTTCTGCTGCTGCTGCAGCTGCTGGTTCCCCCCCCCTTCTAACACACAAGCACACACACATACATACCCATACATATATATATATATATATATATCACTCTCTATATATATATATATATCTACATATATATCTATATATATAACTACTAGATAGATATATATATACACACTCTAAACACTCTCTAACACACACACCTACACTCTCACAAACACACTAATACACACACTCACACACTAATACACACACACACATAAATATATATATACATAGCTACATATATATATATATATATATACACTCAATATATATATATATATCTACACACACTCTCAACTATATATATATACATACACCTATATATATATATATACACATACACACACACAAGCACACTTACACATATACATATATATATATACACATAGACATATACATATACAAGTACATAAATATAAATACACACATATATATATAAATATATATACATATATATATATATATATATATATATATAAGCACATATACACTAACACAACACAACACACAACGACACACAAACCACACGTCCCACTCACGCCCAACGACCCCGACACTCACCAATACCCTAAAATATATATAATATAGCCCGAAAACTCTAGCACACACTCCCCGATACTAACATAACGCGCGCACAAAGCCGAAACGAGGAAACCAAGTCGAAATGGCCGTTCGGTCATTTCGACGAACACGTGGTGCGCGGCTCGGAAAACCTCCTGAAACGCACACCAAACAAACTCGGAATCGGCCCAAAATTTACCCACGCGCTCTACACGATGTCTAGATCCTAGAAAATGCGCTCCCACGTCGATTCTAGGCCCGTGGCAGAAACGCACACGCACTTAGAATCGGCGACGATGAAAAGCCCCAATTTTGCCCGAAACGCCCGTTTCTCCGCGACGCGGCTTCCCGTGTCCGAACGGAGTCACGCACTCACCCTCTAGACACCCGACAACGTCTACCTAGGTCCATCTAACCTAGGGCATCACCCAAATTGGGCCAAATTCGGATTCCACCCGAATTCGACACAAAACCTAATGTCAAAGTCTCTAAACTCACCCAAACTAGTTCCAACTTCCTCCTACGGGTAGGGTTAGGGTCTAGGAGGGTTCTACAACACTTATTACACTACACAAAAATAATTTGGAAGGAGAAAGTTAGGTTTTATCTCTTGGGAGTTGGAATCCCAAGGCCAAGGTCTCCGATCTCCTAGAAATCACCTCCCTCAAGCTCCAAGCCACCAAATCTAGCTCTCACACTAGATCTAAGCTCCTCACACCTAGGTTAGAGAAAATGCAAGGTGAGGGTTAGCTTAAGGAAGAAGGAATGAAAGAAAGAAAGAAGAAAAGTGGAAGAAACTTACTTTGGAGGAAGAAGGAGAAGAAAGAAGAAGTGGAGAAGAAGAAGAAGTGGAAGAAGTGGAATGCAAGGAGGGAGAGGGCTGCTGTGCTCACGGTTTGGGGGGGGTAGGTAGGGGCCGGCCTTGGCAAATAAATGGGTGCATAAGTCACCTAATTCCCAAAATGCCCCTACTCACTTAGTTTTGGGTTCCGGGTTCCAAAAGCACTCAAACTAGTTCCAAATCTCTCCAACTAACCTCCTAAAAATAAAATAATAATTCTAAGCCCCAAAATAATTCTTACAAGGGTATGGGCTGGGTCGGACATGGGTCCACTAGGGTCTGACATGGGTCCAGGCTAGCCAAAATCCTAAAACAATCAAAATAAAAATAATAAAAATAATGCAATCACTATTTAAATATAAATATAATTATTTAAATACAATCCACTATTTACCAAATAAAAAAAAAAATAACCCTATTTTCTAGAATTGGGTAGTGACACAAAGTCAACCTTTGACCTACTTTTGACCTAGAGTTGACTTTTTGGACCCCGAGTTGACTTTTTGACCCAAATTTCACCGGTTTGACCTAGAACAATCCTAGAAGCTTGTTTTTAGCTATTTTATATCTGTTTAACTCTTTAGTAACCTGTTTAACCATAATTTTAGCAATAGGTCCTTGCGATACCAGTTCGGATCACCAGTTGCTCAGGACGTCAGGCGAGTACATTCTCTGATAGTTTTTATTATCTGATGATTATTATGATTCAGCTTCTAGTATAGTATTCTCTAATTTTTCTAGCACGACACGGACTAGTATTCCTGGATTTATTTACTTGCGACACGTATATTTCATGTTTCTGGCCTCTATTCTGGAATCACCTACTGGCATCACATCGTGACTTACTACAGGCATCACTCATGTTTCTGGCTGGACTCATACTTGATTTACGTGTCGGGTCTTGGATTCATTTGTACTAGTCGGGGCGGGAAAAAACTCGAGTAGACATGTAAATATTCTCAACTGGAATCACCCCCTCGTGTCTAATCTGGAATGATAGCAGCCGCACACCCAGTGTGCGGTGAGCCATACTTACCCCTAGCCGTTTACATGTCGAAACAGGTATTTCAAAGACATGAGTTCATTCTTTCTAGTCTGGACTCACTTGCATTCTTGACTGGTCTCACTTATAGTTTCTGGACTTGACTCATTACATGTACTCTTACTAGACTCACTACACGTTCTTGTGCACATACTTGCTCTTAGTTTAGATTTCTTATATCTAGCAGTCATTACTGTCACGACCTAATTCCGTAGAATCAAATGAGGCGTCCTCCGAATCGTGACCGCCGTGCGGGCCTGGAGTTGCGCCCGCACAAGGCTTTAATGATTTGCATAGCAAGCACATATTCAGAGTACGCAGATAAATTAAAACACAGATTTGAAACATAGAAAAGTTCTCTTTATTGATAATGAACATCTATTACAAACTCCTGAACGAGTCAGCTAATATGCCGAACGGCTTACAAAAGGGTTGACTCAAAATGAGATAGCAGTCCTGTACATTACATCCTTTTATAAACTCAAAATGATAAAGACCTCCTGGCTGGAGGATAGCTTTGCCACGGAGCTGCATTTGTGTATGAAGAGTTGCAGCTCCTGTCTTCAAATGCTTCAGGGGGCGCGGTGAAGATGCGCCAACAGTTGGACTGGATCGGGTAGACGACTTCGGCTCCTCGCTCGGTTCACCTTGGTGCGGAGAACCTGTTTCAACGAGGGTCAGCATATCGAAACATGCTAGTGAAGGCGAGCTAGCCTGACTATACCAATCAACACGTTGTTTAGTGAAGCATGCATATTTTGTAGGTTTCTATCTTGCCTTAGTTCATTTACAAGTAAGCAGCATATAGAATTTACTGAAATGAACGTGCCACCGTTAGGTGGATTTTACCTGACCGTCTGAATTACCTGCACAATACTTACCATGCCTTCCCTGCCACGAAGACACAAGTTAGTATGCAACAGGTTTAAATATACACGATGATCACTGGCGTGGTGCCATAACGGACATAGTCAAGGACAGGGATAGCATGCAACGAGAACATGACAAGCACACGACAAGCACACGATGCGTTGCAAGCTATCCCCTCCAGCACACGATGACTACACACGAGTTCCGCCCGGACCGGAACGGTGCCAGTGCCCCAGCGACCGTCCACAGAACTTACCCTTGTGCACAAGTTGTCCATGATCGAACAATACGTTACTTAAACAATCAGTTACGCCTTCGAGGCAACACGAGCACACGACATATCCATAATTGTTAAGCATTCATGCACTTCAGGCAACACGAGTATGAAATATGTATTTGCACAAGACAAGCAACAGTTTATGATTATTTTCAAGCGAACAAGCATGCAGTTAAGTATCCGTTCGTGCGATTTATTGACAAGCATAACATACCAAGTCTACTCTCTTTTTATCTTGGTTTCTTTTATTATTACTTGGTATCGTTTGATCGGGGCAAAGAAGAGTGAAGCTTGGAAGCAGGGCTAGCTAATCGGGTTGGTAGCCACTCACTTAGATTTTGGAAGGAGAAGGAAAGAGGCGCTTCACGACTCCGCTCGCAAGCCGCCTACTGTTCGTTCACCTGTACACGAACAGCTCGATTAATACTTCTTCCTCTCTCTCCATTCTCGGAATAGAAGTGCAGTTCAATGAACGAAAACAATGAAACCATCGAAACCGTTCAAGGAAAACAAGCAAATCCCAAAACCAACTCAAAGCACGAAAGCAACAAGCGACATCGAAAACTGAGGCAATAAAAGATAGCAGCGGAGAGGTCCCTCCTGACTCTGCCGCTAAGCCGATCCTTGGGGCGTAGTCCACTGAGTATGGGAATCAATTCCGAAGAAACAAATCCATAACGAGGACGAGTTCTTAATTCAATCTATCCCGATCGAACGATACCGTCTTATGTTTCTTAGCCGCGATCTCCGCACCGGGAGAACGGGGCGCTACAATTACTATCTTGCTCCTGATATTCATGCATCTTTATCTTTATGCACCAGTGATATGTATATATTTCTTGTTCATACCTTATTTCCTTCACCTTGCTACTTGCTACAACTGCTTTATAGTTTTTATCATTTAACTGGAACTGCTGTTAGAGGTGTACTTGTTCCAATCCTGACTGGATATATTTTTCAGAGAATCCGGAGGATTAGTGTCCGACGTTTTATGGACCTCAGCTTGTCGATGGTGCAGACAGGGACCCCCTAGTTTAGGAGTAATTTTCGGGTTGGTAGCCGGGATCACTAGGACCTCAGTTGTTATTTTTATTAGCTTTTGGTACCGAATTTATCCCCGGGTTTGGATTGAGACTTTGTATTATATTTGATTCAGGATGTTGTATTATTATTATTACTGATATTGTTGTTATTTTAGTAGCAGTTGTTTAGACTTTATAGTTGTTAGATTTTTTTTTGTTATCTTATCGTGCTTAAATTCGTGATTGAGTACTTATTTTATCATTATGATATTGCTCCTCCGTTTGGAGTTGAGATCTTGACAGGTATATATATTGATTGCGTGAGATTGTTAGCTAGATAGTAGACCTAGACAGCGTTCTACCGCCGATGCTGCGGCGTAGGCTGGACGTACCCACGACTCATGCCCAATTTTTTGGATGCGGGTCGTGACAGATAGTGTACTGCATATTGCTTTGCTCCCGAACTAAACACCTTATACACTGTGTTCAACCCCAGTTGCTGCTAAAAGCAGCTATAACTTAACACACTAATCAACTGTTGTGGTGTGCATTCAGAGCAACATTTACCCCGTGCACATGAACTGCTCCAAGCACTGTTGTGCTTGATCCCTCACTGCATCAGCACATCCCTACCACACTATGAACAACACAACTCAACCTCTGATTCCTACTGCCCCTATCTATTTGCTCATCACTCCACTCTAATCACTGATCACAAACTCACCCAAAGCCACAGTACACACACACACAGGTCTGTATAAAAACTAACACCCCAAGTATCACTCCTCCATACTGACTGAACACACACACACACACACACACACACACACACACACACCTAACTATTTGATATTAAGCATCAACATGACAGTCATACTCACCAACATACCCATATGCACCCTCCTTACACTCTCAAACACATAAACACAAGCACAAATACTAACACAATACTAACCTCTATGTATTACATAGTAGCTCTCTCTCTCTCTCTCTCTCTCTCTCTCTCTCTCTATATATATATATATATATATATATATATATATATATATATATATATATATATATATATATATATATATTCTCCCTAAGTATATATACATACAACACAATTTCCTATAGATAGATACACATATATATGTTAATCACTAAATACACTAATATATACATGCATACATATATATAAATACCATCTATATATATAATTACACATGCACGTATAGCAAAGGGGCAAAACAACAAACATATGGAGTGCATCGCACCCGTATCACACTTTCTCTATGATACGCTTGCGATACGGCTCCAACACACAATCAAACGCATCCCGGAGGACACGAGCAAGTCTAAAACACCAATTATAAATAATACGTATAGTAATTAGAGTGTCTACGTGTCCGTGTCATAATATGATATGCACAAAGCCCCGTGTCGGAGGAAAACCCCCCAAATTAATCTGTTTCGTCAAATTGACGAGATACGACCTACGCGTATCCAATTGTGGATACAATACTAGTCATAAACAAACAATCATATGTCAATTTGGTCTAATTAACCAATTGACAAACACAACATGTGCCAATCTCGAAATTTCTTCAAAATTAGCACCAAAATGCACGTAACTTCCACCGTAGGTCTCCGATTATCCCAAAACCAAATCCTATGGGAAGACTATGCATGTGGGTTAATTTTTCATGGTAAAATATCAGATCTAGAGTCTAATAGAAGGGAGAAAACCAAATTATACCTATTGGGAGATGGATTCCCAATAAAAAGTCTCCAAATGCAAAGTAGCTCATCTCCTTGTAGATCTTGGCCTCCTCTTACTTGCTTCTTGCTTCCTTCTTCTAGATCCTTGGTGTAGAAGCCTCAATGATAAATTTAGAAAGAGATTTATGAAGAATTGGTGGAGAATTGATGGAGGAATGGAAGAAAATTGGAAGAGGGAAAAGTAGATATAGAAATTTGGGAAAGAAATAAAATAAAAGCACTCTCTCTCCTCCTAATTATGGCTGGTCATAAACCCCTCTCCAAGCAATGTATAATGTACCAAATACCCCTTGGGGCCTCTCATGAAGAAATTAATTAAGGAGGAAGGTTCTAGTCTAATGGTTTCACTAATTAATCCAACCTCCTAATCCATGGGTCTAATTCTTGGGCTCAAACTAAACTCATCCAAAGGTTGGGTTCATGCATCTAATAAAATAGGTTAGGTCCACTACACAAGTCTAAAATAAATACTACGTCTAATCAAACACTAAACAATACAACAATAATTAATTACTCATGCACAATATTAATTACAACCCTCCTTAAAAAAAATTCGTATCAATTATCAAACTACCCCTGATTGAAAAAATGAGGGTGACATGTATGATCTTCCAGTGGTTGCTGTACAGATTTCAACGGTACCGATATACTTCAAAAACTAGGCGACTGCAGTGGTAGCATCAAATAATCTCTTCAATGGTAAGAACAGGACTGCACGGCTTGCGCATAGAGCACTGGGTGAGGGCATCAAGAATAGCATCATTATAGTAGTTGATGTTCGGAGCCAGGTGATTCTGGTGGATTCGTTCACAGAAGACACTACATTGAATAAGCGCATCGAGGATGGCATCATTACAGTGTTTGATGATCGAAGCCAGGAGGGTTTGGCAGATCCATTCATTTGAGGCCTCAAGCGCCAGCTGATCATAATAACTATAAAGGAGCGTATTACTCCGTGCTACCGTAGGGTGACACCAAATGAGGTACCTCGACAGGGTAAAGCCTCAGCTTTGGGCCATATCACAGTAGCAATGGCATCACATATAATCAAGTACACATCATATATGGGCTTGGAGGACTTCTGATATTGTGTCTTTGTAATCTTACCATTTAGTTTTATGCTATTAGTTCAAAGAGAAATCTAGTAGGCATCTAGCTATTGGTTCAAGGGAGGATCATTGACTGGAAGAATATCAGGAATAGTGGTTAGTCCTTTGAGACATTGAGGAGTTACGGACCCAAAACCAATGTTGTTTACTATTTTGTTCTTTGTGTAGAACAAATCCTGTAAAAATATGGCTTAGACGCCTTAATGAGTTCTCAGACATTTTGAATGTCTGGTGTACTTTACAGGAAGCACGGTAGCGCAGTAATACAAAGGAGCGTAAGGACTCCATGTTATATTGGGTGACACCACGATGAGGTTCCTCGATAGGGTAATGCCTCGGCTTCGTGAGTTATATCACAGCGGCGTCGCACGCACATAGGCAGGTAGCTTAATGTTGTAGAATGAAGAGTGGTAGGCAGCACTACAAATAGGCCGGTGACCTCATGTTATAGTGGTGTGACACCACCAAGAGGTAAAAGATATAAATCCTCGGCTATGCGAGCCATGTCACAGCGCGTAACACCGCAAGGGAGCGCAAGACTTCATGCTGGGTAGTTTGGCACTACAAAGAGGCTGGGAACTCATGCTACAGTTAATGACACCACGATGAGGCCCGAGCCTCAACTTTAGGCCATGTCATAGTGGCATAGCACCGCAAGGAAGCGCAATGCTTCATGCCATGACTCTTTAAAAGAACTTACCTAGTATGTATGGAAAGAGATATGGGCCATCTCTTGAGGGTAATCTTGTAGACGCCCAATATACATACACCGAAACTATGCGTACACAAGGCCTTTAATGTCCAACCGGAAGCACAACTGATGTCATTATGTGAGTGAAAAAATTACAACTTTGGTGCAAAATTCAAGGCTTAGTCCATTCTTGTATCATACTATTATTTGACCCGTGCGAAAAGATTCAAGTCGAAGCGACATCTATCATAATGCATGATGGACAGTCACTGTGGGGACACTCAACCCATATATTGAGATATGTGGAGGATTATTGGTGTTGTTGCCTTTGGACTAAAAAATATAGTCCCACATTGGCTACACCATCAAGTGAGTATCTCAATATAATATTTTGCTTGTGTTGAGATGTCCACATGGGGTACGGTGGGGCACATAGGTGTCATGTGGGAGTATTTTCTTAGGAAAAAAAAGGATTAACTCCTAAATGAAAGCATTTATGCTTTTTGTCATTCTCTTGTAAAAAATTTCTTAGGAGCTAAGCGACTCGGACTTGGTCTCAGACTCGGACTCGGGCTCAAGGGCGCATAGTGGCACTTTATTGGCACACTTTGCACTTAGCGCGTCAGCATCGGCGTTGTTGCTAGTGTGGTTGCATGCGCGGGTGCATGAGCAGGGTGCTGAGCGGGCGCTACGCAGACGCATGCGCGGGTGTATGTGCAGGTTATGAGCTGCCATGCACGGCCCAGCGCCGTTGTGCACTGGGCCGCTGCGCTGCTGCGCAAACAACAAGTTGCGAGATATAATTTGTTATAGAAAGATTAAGTCTATAATTCATATCCGTTTTTTGTGAAATTTGAATTAAATTCGTTCCTATCTTTCCAATAACAGTGGGCGGCCAGGTTTCTCTATAAATACTCTCTTCATAGCCCCTTTGAAAATTTACTTCAAAAAGGAGAGAGACGAAGAGAGGTTCGGTTGTTGTCGCCATTGGAGTTCAGGAGTTCGTACGAGTTCAATAAGAGGTGACGTGAGCGTTCCAGAAATTCTTCGAGAACTTGCTGGTTGCTGGGAGCAGATCGTGTGGGACGAATCTTGCTTTGAGCAACGATGGTCTTCATCACCCCAGCAAGCAGAGATCCATCTTCTCCTTTCTCTTCTCTTCTAGTTGTATCTTGTTTTGTCCGTCTACAACTACGATTGTAAGAAAGAACAAAGATTATTTTGTAGTTATTGTATTCTTTTGCAAGTTGTAATCAGAAATATTGTTATTAAGTGATTCGTTGTAATTGAATTCTTCAGAGGATAAATTTGTTTGCTGAAGTCTCTGTATCTCTACTACAACTTCAGAATCAAACAGTAGACAAAATGTAAAATTTGTTTGAAGTTCTAATTTTGGTATATCTTTTTATTTTTTGATTAAGTTCGGAGACTAACAATTATCGGCTTGGTGTATGATGTCCAAACGTGTCTATCTACTTCATCTTCGTTGAGTAGATAAGTGTTCATATTAAGATGTCACCGTCTTTTGACAGTTTGTTGCATTATGTGCCTTCCCTTAGCAAATATTGGATGATGTCTGTAGCTGTCATTGCTTAGTTGTGCTTCAAAACATTCCATTCAAAAAAAAATTGTAATGTTCACTGCCCCAAAATTCAACAAAAAAAAAAAGGTTCTTTCCAGAATGCGCTAGACTTTAACTTGATACCTATGCAGGCTGATGGATGAAGGCCAATATCAAACTTGAAAGGAAAAGGCCGAAGGGGCTGTTTGGTTCGATAAAGTTTTTATTTATTACTTGCACTACATCTTCTGAGAGACTTATTTGATTCGACAAAGTAAAAAAATCTAAAAATTTATATTTAATGTACGTATTACGATAAAGTAGAATGAAGGAAAAAAAAATATTTGTATATTTTGAAAATTTTGAGATTAGAAATAAAAAATTATAAAGTTTGGTATTTGATTAGTTATAGAAGTGAGTGAGAAAGTATAATTTTTTGTTGAAATAAGTAAAAAAAATGTAAATTTTTACTGAAATGATATGAATAGTAAACTTTTTTTTGTTAAAGTAGAGAGGAGTGGTCCAACAACCAAACGTGCAAAGTGAAAATGATGATTTCCTACTTTCGTCCTTTACATCGGAGGAAAAATTCCGATGTCAAAACTCCGATTTCGTGTGAGACAATTTATTGTTCATATCAAATGATAATAAATATTGCCTGCAAATCCTTCAACCAAACACGTAAAGTGGTTAAAAAATTCGAATTTTGATCATGTTTGTGTTCCAAATCCACGAACCAAACAGTCCTTAACTCTGTGTTTGGAAACTTTTTTCGAGAGGAAAATAAAATTTTGAAGGAAAAGAAAATGGAGGGGAGTAAAATGAAAGTAAAATTAATTTTTCATTCTCTTATTTGGATAAAAAAAAGGTAGGAGAAGAAAAAGTTTAAAAATAATTTTTTTTTTCATGGATAAAGATATAATTACTATGTAGTCCTTGAAATTTTTAAATCATAATTTATACTTACCTTTTTGGAGGTAATGGGTAAAATTTTTCAAAAAAAAAATTCTCTCTTCATTTTTCTCCTACTTTTGAAAGTAAAAATTGTTAGTGGGACCAACATAATTTTTCTCCTCAAATCCTTCTCCCCTATTTTCACTCTCCCGTTTACAAACACCATCAATTTTAATTATTCACTTAATTTTCTCTCAACATTTTTTCTTAATCCCATTTTTCTCCACTCCCAAATAGTATCTAAGAGTTCTAAAAGTGAGTGAACTTTAGCCTAGATTATTGTATCTCTTTTCTAAGGTTTCTAAAGTTTATAAAAATAAAATATTATAATTATGGACTTTAGGATTTGAAAATTCATAGGCCATTACAATATGAACCAAAATCCATTACTCAACACACTCAACTAATGAATTTGATAACCTTGACTGGTCTATCTTCCAAGATAATCTCTACTCTTATAATGAGGGTTGAAAAAACGGTTCAAAATTGAACCGTTTAAGTTATTTATAAATTTTCTATCATTTAATAAAAAAATTAAAAAAAAAATCTTTCGCACAAATATATATTTCATTAAATTTTAAAATTAAATTTAAAACTGTTTAAAAACTAAATTTAAAAATTAATTAGAAAGAAAAAATATTATCAATATTTAAACTATTTAATATATCTTAATTTAAATATATTTAAATATTTGAACTATTTTTAACAATATTATAAAAAAATTACTTTATGTGCAATGTAAGTGAATTTACTCAGTATAATTTAAGCCTTCAGGGGAACTTGTAAGTCGCTGCAAAATTTAAGTTGATATATTGGGCCGAACCGTTCGGTCCAATATATCATTCGGCCCAATGTACTCGTCACACAAATAATAAATTAAATTTCTCAGTTTGTTGCAACCCGTTCCACCTATATCAAACCAAACAACTGCCACGGAACCTTGCAGTACATCTGTCCGACGTGGCCGAACACCATTGGTTGCCGCCACGTCTTTTTCGTCATCATTGGCCCCTGCCACATCATCACCGTGCTTTTTATTACTCCCATTTCTCTCGTCCCACTCTCAGAGTCGAGAAGTAATAGGACAGAGATCTCGATAGAAAATTTAGGGTTAGGGTTTTGGGAATCCTTTCCTCGCTATGGCGACGGGGAAGAAGAAGTCCGCTTCGAATTTCCTCCTGGTGGTTCTGATCGTCGCTTGCTCTGCTCTTCAGATATGGGCTTCCGATCCGGTGATTTAATTACTCCTCTGTTAATTTTCCCTTCATTTGGATGTTTGCTGATCTAGAGATCTTCGAATTTCAGCTATTCTATGAGTCCTTCGATGAATCGTTCGAGGGACGGTGGATCGCTTCGGAGAAAGAAGAATATCAAGGTATTGTTTGAATCCGGATCCCTTGTTTTTTTTGGTTAATCTGTAGTTGTTAAGTTGATGGATCTAGTATTTTGTCGGAAAAATTTTGAGCTTTACTTTCGATACTTTTTTTCGGGTTGCGAGTCTTGCAAACTCAGTAGAAACATGGAAACAAAGAATCTTGATTATATATCTCCAGCAACTAAACATGAGTCTAGTTTTATAAGCTTTCGGAATCATTAGATTTTGCATTCAAGTATTATAAGCTTTCGGCATGTGACGATGAACTAGTTAATTCTTACTTTCCTTGAGATCCAGCGATTTGCATAGTATAAACTGTCACATTACATGATGAGAAAGGTGGGTCTTCCTCCCAGCTAGGTAGGTTGAGGTTTTTTTTTGTGGCTAGATCACACCTACGTTTGCTATTGAAGACTTAAGCAAATTTCTTTTATAAGCTACAACATTGAACTGTGGCCCACTGCTAACCGTACTTATGGTTTGACATGAGCTTCATTAACACCAAGCTCCCAGAGTCAACAAGGGTATGGGTGCTGCTTGATTTAGATACAATACTAGTAAGATCTCACTTTGAACTCGTGGGATCTCGCCCACAATGTTGTAAAACATGTTCGTATCTATTGCGTGAATTTTGGTCCCTGACGAAATGGGTAACCAAGATCCCACTCGAGCTATCAGTCTCCATCCTTGAATAGGATGGTTGTCTTCTTCATTCTTTGTTTGGTGGTGGCTGTGATAGTTTAATGTTCTTTGATCATGATATAACAAATAGTTGTACCTTCTTTTGCCTAGAATCTAGATTGAGGGCCACAAGTTTATGGAGACTATGTAGGTTTATTACCCATACAGTGCAATTCGTGAATGCATGTCTAGGTTTCACAGCCGCACTTTGTGAATGCATATCTAGGTTGCATAGACATGGTTTCCGATATAGACACAGAGGTAGGATTCCAAATATACCATTTAAAAAAAAGAATTGGAGTACGATACGTTGTCAATACAATTATAATTGCACATAAAACATATTTGTGTATATATTTTACACATTATCTTAATAATGTCTACATTAAAGCATGTTTGTGTACTAGGTTACAATTTCTACAAAGGATTCACAGAAAGGAATGTTATTTTCTCATCTCAGTAAGGTTCTAAATTATGGTTGGCATGATGGCACCTTCAACTATTTTTTGGATGCCTTCCTAGCGAGCTAGGAACTCGTGTCCAATACAGTACACTTGGACAAGGACACAATCTAGAAAGGAGTATCCGTGCAACATAGATGGAGAACAAGTTTTGTAAAGTACAAACTGTAGATGGCAAAAGTTAAGGAAAATTCGATACAAATGAAAATGATTTTCTAGAATGCATTAGTATGTAATTAAGATTTGGACTCTCATCTATTTTCGAGTCCTGAAATATGTAATTATTATAGTTGATGTGTGTTGAATGTCACCGACTCCGAATAAAAGAAAAGAAAGGTTTTGACATAGTATATTTGTGAGACTACTGATATTGTATTAATAGCCTTGTGTAGTAGGCCTGGACCTATATATCTAGGGAAAGTAAAACTATTGTAGGAGTCTTAACTTGGTTGATTAGGGAATAAATCTAGTAAAGTGAGAGTGCTTTCAAACCCATTGAAAAGCAGGTATCAAAGAACTTGAAAGAGTGTTTTCTTGGGTTTCAGTTATAGGAATTGTAGGTTGTATATATGAGGTACTCTATAGAAAACTGAAAGCCCCTCTTAACCATTGAAAAGCAGGGAAATAGTAGGTGTTTGGTGGTTTCAGGGGTTTATGTTACATCACATAGGAAGGAATGATTTTTTTTTTTTTTTTTTTTGTGAAGTAGTTTCGATTGATACCCGGTGCCTGTGACAACCTATTTCCAATGCCCAATTTTGTCCCTCTAAGCATAACAAAATTAGTTCCAAAGCAGATTCTATATAAGTTTAGTTGGTTCCATCTCTAAAGTCTAAACCACCCTGCTACCTACATTACAAGTCCATTTTTTGTTATTCTTTAGAATAAGATGTTTTTTGTTGTTATATATAAGTTAGTAGGTTTTTGATGGTTTCAGGTGTTTATGTTACATCACGTAGGAAGGAATTATTTTTTTTCTTTTGAATGGTTTTGATTGATACCTGGTGCCTGTGACAACATTTTTTCAATGCCCAATTTTGTCCCTCTAAGCATAACAAAATTAGTTCCAAACACCAGCAGATTCTATATAAGTTTAGTTGGTTCCATCTCTAAACCACCCTGCTACCTACATTACATATCCATTTTTTGTTATTCTTTAGAATAAGATGTTTTTTGTTGTTATATATGTTCTTTTAAGTTGGATATTCTTATAGAATATGCATACATTATAGACGTTAGAATCATCCTTCACGTCATTTCTATTTTTTGGTATACTTTGTCTTATTATCTGGATTGTATTTATTTTGGATCCATATCCCCTGCTACCAAAACATAGTGCTGCCCCTTGTAAATAGGGGGGTCGCATGATATTTTGCTCGAAAATATTGCTCAACCCCTCCTCGTTTACAATGGGATCCCCAGCTGCACCGAGCAGCACGATTTTCTTTTTGGCTGCAGGGGATCCAATTTCATATATTTTAGATAATGTGGATGCTTGATTTTGTTGATTGATGAACCCCTGATTCCTGTTTCAGGTACATGGAAACATTCAAAGAGTGAGGGGCATGAAGACTTTGGCCTCCTTGTTAGTGAGAAGGCTAGGAAGTATGCCATAGTCAAAGAACTCGATGGACCTGTTAACTTGAAGGATGGGACTGTTGTTCTACAATTTGAAACTCGACTCCAGAATGGGCTTGAATGTGGAGGGGCATATCTCAAATTCCTGCGACCTCAAGAGGTTGGATGGATTCCCAAGGAGTTTGATAATGAGTCTCCTTATTCCATCATGTTTGGACCTGACAAATGTGGGTCCACAAATAAGGTGCATTTCATTCTTAAGCACAGGAACCCAAAGACTGGGAAGTTTGTTGAGCATCACCTCAAGTTCCCACCATCCGTCCCATCTGATAAGCTCTCTCATGTCTACACTGCTATTCTGAAACCTGACAATGAGTTGCTTATTTTGATCGACGGTGAGGAGAAGAAGAAAGCAAATTTCTTGTCTACTGATGATTTTGAGCCGGCTCTCATTCCGTCCAAAACCATTCCTGATCCCGATGATAAGAAGCCTGAGGATTGGGACGAAAGGGCCAAAATTCCAGACCCCAGCGCAGTGAAGCCTGATGATTGGGATGAGGATGCTCCAATGGAAATTGAGGATGCGGATGCTGTTAAGCCAGAAGGGTGGCTCGATGATGAGCCTGAGGAAATTGATGATCCTGAGGCTAAGAAACCAGAAGATTGGGATGATGAAGAGGATGGAGAATGGGAGGCACCTAAGATAGACAACCCTAAGTGTGAAGAGGCTCCTGGTTGTGGGGAGTGGAAGAGGCCAAACAAGAGAAATCCAGCATACAAGGGGAAGTGGCATTCTCCTTTGATTGATAACCCCAGCTACAAGGGTATCTGGAAACCACAGGAGATACCTAATCCTGAGTACTTTGAGCTTGACAGGCCCGAGTTTGAGCCTATTGCTGCTATTGGGATTGAGATTTGGACAATGCAGGATGGCATTTTGTTTGACAATATTTTGATCGCGAGTGATGAGAAGGTCGCTGAGTCATATAGGGAGAAGAATTGGAAGCCAAAGTATGATGTTGAGAAAGCAAAGCAGAAGGAAGAAGAGGATGCTTCTACTAGTCCGGATGGACTATCGCGTGTGCAGGTGAGGTTACTGTTCTTTTTATTTTGTTTGATGTATAACATGTTGGTCCTTATTACTTAAGCCTTTTCTTTAATTGTCTTATGATATTGGGTTATTGCAGAAGCAAGTATTTGATGTCCTTTACAAGGTTGCAGACATTCCATTCCTTGGAGCATACAAGAAGCAGATTATTGTAAGCATCTATTATCGATTTCCATTTTCCCATAGTGTACTATTCTTGAACGTGCTTATGAAAAGTTTTTACAGAACTAAAACTGAAACGTAATGCTACAGTGACATGCTCATACAATGTTTATTGTACAAAGTCTATTTGGTAAGTTTTTAGTTGAAGCATGCGCACAATCACCAAACTCTTAAACAGGTGAATGTTTGCCACCTTGACTTTGTATCAGTGTGGTTAAGATCTGATTACTCAGTTGAGTAGTCGCTTGAGTAATTGTAATGCTCCAGGTGGGAGTAGGAATTCATAGATCCAGGTACTTGGGGTAATTGATCGGTAGGGTGATTACTAGCCAATAACGATTGATTGGTCCTGTTTTTGTTACTTGGCCTTAATAAGTTAGATGGTTGGATTTTGAGTTGGGTTTGTTAAAAGCACAGAAAACATGCTCTACTAAAACACTCGAATAGCCATCCTCTTCACCACTTTTTACCTACTCGATCGAATAAGACAAGTGTTGTAGAATTATTCTCCTCTGCCGTTGGTTCTTTATTGTCATTAAGCTTTTTATGTCAATGTTAGTTGCAGTTCTTTCAATATTGTTGAATCTTTAGACTTTTTTTGTCCTTTTCTTTTTTAATTTAAGCTCTTTTTATCATTGTTAATGCCTTGTGCACTTTTCGTTTTTAAGCTCTTTGTATCATTGTTAATGCTTTGTGCGCACTTTTCATTTTTATTGTTAAATAGAGCTATAAGCCTATACCATAAATTTTATCTTTATTTTCCTAATCTTTTTTTTTTCTCAATTGGTAAGAATTATTCATTTCTTACTGAAAACTGTAACTGTATTGAGTAATCTGATTTACTCATTCCAGGGTCCTGGATGGAATGGGCAATGAAACTGAGTAATTCAACCTTCCTTTCTGTGACAATATCTCTGTATAAGTTTGACTATAGTGTTGCTTAGCACTGAATCAAGCCTTAAAAGGCTTCCATATATATATATATATATATATATATATATATATATATATATGGAAAACAGGATATGAGCCATTGGCTCATATTCCTATATGAGCCATGTGCATGTGGACCAATAGAAATTAAGTGTACTAGTGCACATGACATGTAGGAGTCCATTCCTATTGGTCCACATGTGCATGGCTCATTTAAGGAATATGAGCACTATGACTCTTATCCCTTTTACCCATATATATATATATATATATATATATATATATATATATATATTAAGCCCACATTTTTGTTGTTGGAGTGAGCAACGTCTGCCACAAAACTCATGGGGGAACTTGCTCTTCTTGTTCTTCACATCACTGCCAGTCTATTATTATAGATATATGGGCATCCATTACTTCGACTTGTGCCTCTTGTCTTCGAATATCATGCTAGGGAAGTGTTGAATATGATTTACATGCATTTTAGGACGTATCAAAATTCTAGCATACAGCAGATGCACTATAACGTGTTTCTCGAATCTGATTGTAATCAACTAAACTGACACCTAACCCAGCTGGAAGTAAATGCATTAAGATCTGTTTTTTTAACTCCATTGTTGTATGGTTGCAGGATCTCATTGAGAAGGGAGAGAAGCAGCCTAACTTGACTATTGGAATACTAGTATCAGTTGCTGTGGTTTTCTCTACCATTATTTTCAGGATTCTTTTTGGAGGGAAGAAACCTGTGGTATGTTTTTGGCCTTTGATGCATCTTAATCTTCTTAAACTAAGATTTCAGTTCTAATATTGGTAAACCGTCTTTTATGCAGGAGGGTCCTGCAGAACCTGTTCCTGAAACCAAGAGTGCTGCTGAAAGTGAGAAGCCGGAGAGCAGTGCCGAGAAAGAAGAGGAGAAAGAAGATGCTTCTGCACCTCGTCCTCGAAGGTCTAGGAGGGAGACCTAAGGTGGCAGACAGTATGTCTTTATAATTTTGAGACTTCTATATCTTGCTTTTGTACTTCTAGTTCATAGGGTTGAGTATACAAGAGAGGATTTTCTGTTTATGTTAATGCGCAATCTTAATTTACAAACTTTCCCCATGCATCTTGCTCTATGTAATCCAAACCTCTTTCTAATTCTCTGCATTTGCTTGTTGAATTATGATCTTTGTTGCAATGATCTTTTCCCTTTTATTGGGAAGTAATATGCACGGCAGTCAAAATCTGTTGCATATTTCACTCTTTTGTTGGTATGTAGATTGCTAACTTCTTATCACGATATTTGTATTTCCTTCTTCTCTCTGTTTGGAGGAGTGCTTATTTATAATGAAGTTCATAATATTATATTCTTTTTTATTATTCTTGGTCCGTGGTATGCATGTATGAATCGCCTTGATTATAAGGAAATTTCAGGGTTTTGATTTCAAATGTCAACTTTACCAAAATTTGTTCTAAATGGCAGAGCTATAGAGTAGACCAAATTTTGGTTGCTTGATTTGTTGCATATCATGAGACCAATAAAACATGGTATGAATAATTTTATTTCGAACTTGTGTAGCTTAAGGAGCTTGTTGATGTCGATCGTGTTAGTGCCCATTGAGTGACTGCGTGTAGACGCGGTTCTGTACGGCCTCGTAGAGTTAGATCGATGGCAGCTGCATGGATCTATATTTTTTTTACTTCATCCATACTTTGACCGGCTTCTTCCCTACTGAGACGAATCTTGCATTCATTTTTCTTCCTAAAAGACGAAAGGGCCCTTCCCTCTTTGAAGAGAGAGAGATGATCTTTTGTGTAACTCCATATGCTGAAAGAGCAACTAGTTGGCTTAGTTTTGTAATGCTAAAGCTAAATCAAGAAAGGAATATCAAATCGATCATTTCTATTGAAAATGCTCTCTTATTATATAATATTATATCTTTTATCTTTTTATAACAATGTGACGGATATTGTTACAATAATGCTAAGTTTACTAACAAATGCTTATAACTTTCTTACAACCCTCTCAAACTCTCCTGCTATGTGGGTCATCTCTGGTTCTATCTTTCTTCCAATAAACGACCGTCACGTGACTATCGGATTTTACCTCTTTTCCTTTCTCCAATGGACGGCCGTCATTTGGTGGTTATAAAAAGGTTGTAAGCATTTGGTTGTAGGCATAGCATTGCCCATATTGTTATCATTGTAACCGTCCCCCTCCTTTAATCCTTCCATTACCCTCTTACTCCATAACTCCCATTGACAAATATACATTCATCACCCGGAATGTTATGGCAACAGATTTCGAATAGTAAGTAGTAAGTAAAAAACTTTAACAATTTTGGGTGTGCATATAATAAGTATATACTTATGCTTGTAATCAGATATACAGCCACTTATGCCCGTTCGGTTTATCGTAATTTAATTTAATTTAATCGTAATTGTAATGAAATTGAGTTTGTAATATAATTGGATTTGTAATGTAATGGAATTACAATTACATTACCATGTTTGGTTGGAACATATAAACAAATTATGCAATGTAATGTCAATTGCATTCATATGTTTTGTCTACAATGTAATGTAATTGAGTTTTAAGGTAATAATATTTTAAAAAAATACAACATAAAATTTAAAAGTAAATCAATAAAAAAAATTGAAAATGAAATACAAGAAAAAATAATACTAAATTTTGTATTGAAGGAATTTCCTCATCTATGGAAAAAGACGATAAAAACGACCAAAAACGAAAAAAGACCAAAAGTTCAAAAATGGCAAGAAGAAAAATAACCATCAAAAATGAAAAAAAAAAAACGATCAAAAACGAAAAAACGACCAAAAATGAATAATAAAAAAACTAAAAACGAAAAAAACGAAAAAGGTTCAAAATTGACCTAAAATAAAAAAAAAAGACCAAAAACGAAAAATACGACAAAACGAAATTAGATAAAAACGACCAAAAATGAAAAAGACCAAAACGTAAAATAAGACAAAAAACGACCAAAAATGGAGAGAGAAAAAAACTAAAAATGAAAAAAATGATCAAAAACGATAAAAAGCGACGAAAACGACAAAAAAGACAAAACAAAAAGTTCAAAAACGACCAAAAATAAAATAAAAATGACTAAGAACGAAAAATTGATAAAAAAGACCAAAAATGAAAAAAAAAAAGAAAGATCAAAAGCGACAAAAAACGACAAAAATTTAAAAAAGTCTAAAAACGATCAAAAATGAAAAAAAAAACCGACTAAGAACGAAAAATTGATTAAAACGACCAAAAATGAAAAAAAGGACTAAAAAGTGAAAAAAAGATTAAAATGATCAAAAAGGAAAAAAGGAAAAAAAAAAAGAGAGGATCAAAAGCGACGAAAAACGACAAAAAACTAAAAATGTTCAAAAACGAAAAAAAAATGAAAAGAAAAGAAAAATGACTAAGAACGAAAAATTGATAAAAATGATCAAAAACGAAAAAGTTCAAAAACAACCAAAAATGAAATCGAACAAAAGGGACAAAAGCAATCAAAAACGAAAAAAAAAAGATAAAAACGACAAAAAAAATCATCGACAACAAAAATTAAAAAACAAAAAAAAGACAAAAACCATATGAAAAAGCAAACACAACAACAAATATCAAAAAAGGACCAAAAAAATGACAAAATTTTGAAGCAAAACAAAAAATGATCAAAAACGACGAAATAACAAAAAAGACAAAAAAACGATAAAAGGGACAAAAAACGACAAAAAATGGTAAAAACGAGCAAAAAACGATAAAGAAAAAGATAAAAATGTGCAAAAACGATAAAAAACGACAAAAAGACAAAAAACGTGAAAAAACGATCAAAAATGACAAAACGAGCAAAACATATCAAAACCAACAAAAAAATGTGCAAAAACCATCAAAAACGACAAAAAAATAATAAAAACAATTAAAATGACAAAAATTGTTCAAAAATGACAAAACATGCAAAAAAAAATCAACAAACGACAAAAAATGAACAAGAACGACCAAAAACGCTAAAGACGACCAAAAACGACAAGAAACGAACAAAACCGACTAAAAAAAGAAAAAAAAAATACCGTATATCAAACATTCCCTTAAGTTGTAATGTAATCGTGATTACATAGGTTTTATGACGTAATTGATTTTAGAAGAAGCTGATGTAATGTAATCAAACTTGTAATCGCGATTACATTACTTCTAATTTTTTATTGTCCAACCAAACATCGAATTAGAATTACAACGTAATCGTCATTATGATTGCGATTATATTACGGTGAACCAAACGGACATTTAGTATGAATACTTGAATGAGATTTTTCATATGTTATGTAATGGTTGAAAATGATTGTTTGCAAATTTTTATAATGTCTGAAAATATTTATCAGTATCAGTCTGAGTCGATCCAATTCGTTCTTATCTATAGATAACGCAAGAGAGAACTTATGATCTCGCAGATGGAGAGGGATTCGAACCCCCGGTATTCCTATCAATACTTCGGTTTTCAAGACCGACTCGTTCTTCTAAATGTTTAGCAATGTAAGTAAATGTTTATCAGTGTTCATAAATGTATCATTTTTGTAAATCTCTATCAGTGTTTCTAAATGTTTAACAATGTTACTAAATATTTATCAATAGTATAAATTGTTTATAATGTCTGTAAATGTTTATTAGTCTTTGTAAATTATCAATATTTGTCATCGTTTATCAATGTATATAAATATTGTTAATCGTGGTTAATGTTTATAAATGTTTGTATAATGTAGTATCACGTTCATGGCAGTGCGCTGTGTGACTAGAGACTAGACCGAGCCAATCAAAATACAATTATTCTTGGAAAAATCTTTCCGGTATCAATTAATCGGAACTTGTCAATTGAGACCATTTTTAATTCATGGATTAACGTTTGATTGCTTTGAGTCCCAAAATATAATAAATTGTGCTTCGCGAAGAACCTCTATATAAGAGTTTTTTTTTTCCATCCTTTTATTATTGTTTTGTTAGACGATTTTACTGTTTGGTTTTGATGAATCTATTTCCGTTGTCATTTTCGATTAATGGTTTCATTATTCGCTTACATCAATTATTTTGTTCATTTCGAATCTTGAGAGAAAGAGGAAAAAAACAACAACAACAAAAAGTATATTAATCGATTGTTGGTACAATTTCAGGTGGACACATAGACAAGCAATTGACCCCAATATTTGAAGCAAAGATTTTGTACGGCTCCATATAATTATTTAAAATTTTGGATGTCTTCATACATTTTTTAATAATTTATAATAAAAAATAAAATATTACTTATGCAGTAATTTTTATTCACGATCGACTATTCATTCAGACAACAAGCAAAGAAAAGAAGTATTTTTTGTCAACAATCGAGACATATGATCGTTTGCATAAAATATTACTTACACAGTAAAGAAGTATATAGTTTACGATAATAACTTATTAATTGTTGTAACAATTTACAATTTTGGGGAAGACTGAAATTATGTAACTTGTTGCAAAATAGTCTTTACTGCGTCTAAATAATAACGGAGGAGTACAAGTTAAGGGAGAGTTAAGTGCACAGGCAGGCGAGCAATCAGTATACCCATGTATTATACTAATATATTTATGCATCACTACATTGTTACTTGTGCATGAAAATAATAGTAATAAGAAGAAGAATAGTGTTGATAAATGATGTTGGAACATGACACGTGAAGGGTTTGGAAAACAAAGTGCAGGGCCGAGATTGAGATTGGAATCGAATGGCTACGAAGTGGGCTCAGGACCCGTACACTTTGGAGGTGTTTGTTTGAATGAAGTCACTTGACTCTTATTTTGTCTCTTTCTTCGTATATATATATCCATCCAATGAGTGATCACCTAAAAGCTTACTTCCTTTTATTTAGAAACACGGTAGGAACCACTTCCTTTGACTATAATAAAAAAATTCACGTATAATCAGAAAGTTTGATTAGGAACAAATATTGATGAACCAAAAACTAATAGGGATCAATTGGTAAGATGATAACGAGGAATGTGTTGGTGTTTTCTACTTGGTTTTGTGAGTTTTAGTCTCACATTAGACTACCACCAATGTATATATCTCAATATATAATTATGTTTATTATTGATATATGCACATGGGGTGGAGGTCCATGTGGGTTGACTTTTCCTAAAGGGTTTAAGTGTGAACTCCATTATGACAATTTTTGTTTTGTCACCACTTTTGGAAAAAAATTCTTAGGAGGTAAGTTGCGACTCGGACGAACTCGGACTCGTGCTCAAGGGCGCAACGTGGCACTTTGTGTGGTGCCTCGTTTTTTCCTATTCGGGGAGCGCGGCTAAGAAATACAAAGACGGTATCGTGCGATCGGGATAGATTGAAACAAGAACCCATCCTCGTTATGGATTTGCTTCTTCGGAATCGATTCTCATATTCAGCGGACCGTGCCCCCAGAATCGACTTAGCGGTAGAGTCAGGAGGGACCTCTCCGCTGCATCTTTTGTTGCCTTAGTTTTCGCTGTCGTTTTTTGCCTTCGTGCCTTGAGTTGGTTTTCGGATTTGCTTGCGTTTTCTTGAACGGTTTCGATGGATTTTATTGTTTTCGTTCGTTGAACTGCACTTCAATTTCGATATTGGAAATAGTGGAAGAGGTATTGATAAGCTGTTCGTGGCAATGCAGGTGAACGAGCAGTAAACGATGCGTGAGCGGAGTCCTGAAGCACCTATTTCCTTCCTTTCCCCCAACAAATTTGTGAGTGGCTTATATTCGATTCAGTTGACCCTTCTTCCAAGTCTTCACATCTAAAATCTTGTATTCTTGTTTGCCCCGATCAAACGATACCAAGTAATAATTAAAAGATGTCAAGATAAAAAGGAATAGACTTGGATTATTATGCTTGTCAATCAACTTGTGAACGGTTACCTCATTTCATGCTAGTTCGTTTAGAATGTTCATTGCATGCTTCAATTAGAGTTAGAATGTATACATCTTCACTAAATTGTGCTATGCATATAGAACACCCTTTGTTATGCGATATATTGATAAGAAAGACTATGAAAAATCATTTATGCTATGGAACTTGTATCGTGCTAGTATTTCCTTGAATTCAAATGAATGTTGTTTGATCACGGACAACTTGTGCACAAGGTGTTATGGTTTTCGCGGACGGTCACCGGGGCACTGGGACCGATCCGATCTGGACGGAACATTATGTATAGTCGTATGTTATGGGACAAGGTGTTATGTAGCGGGGCTCGCCACCTGCGTTGCATATCATCTTTGTCTTGAGACTATAACCCGTCCCTTCGTGGCATTAAGCCAGTGATCCTTTCGTATATTTAAACCCGTTGCAAGCTAACTTGTGTCTTCGTGGCAGGGAAGGACATGGTAAGTATTGTGTAGATGGTTCAGACGAGAAGGTAAAAGTCACCGAACGGTGGCAAGTTTATTTCAGTAAATTCTATATACTGCTTGCTTGTAAAATAAACTAATTAAGGCAAGATAGAAAGACCACAAAAATATGCATGCTTCATATAAACAATGTGTTGATTGGTATAGTTGGGTTAGCTTTCCTTCACCAGTATGTTTTGATGTACTGACCCTCGTTGAAACAGGTTTCCCGCACTAAGGAGAGCCGAGCGAGGAGCAAAAGTCAATCCCCGATCCAGTCCAGCTGTAGGCGCGTCTTGATCGTGCCATCTTTTGAAGCATTTTGAAGCAAGGAGCTAACAACTTAAATACAATGCAGCTCAGAGGAAAGGCCGTCGTTCCACCAGGAGGTCTTATATTTTTGAAGTTTAGTAAAGGGATGTAATGTACAGGACAACTATCTTATTTTGTGTCAACACTTTTGTAAGCCCGTGCGGCAACCCTTATGACTCGTTCAAGAGTTTGTAATAGATGTCCATTATCAATAAAGAGAACTTTTTCATGTTTCAACCTTGTGTTTCAATTTTTCTGCGTACTATGAATATGCGCTCGTTATGCAAAATATCGTTAGACTTGTGCGGTGCGCAACCTAGGCCCGCACGGCGTCACGTCCGGTGGACGACTAATGATTCCATGAAATCGGGACGTGACATATTGGTATCAGAGCACAGGTTCAAGTTCCTTTGACCTCGTGCTGGAAAAGTTCCTTTAACGATCAAATTCCTATGCGAACTCTTGAACTTGTTAGGCCAAAATGAGATACGTTCATACAATGAGTCCATAATACATTATGATCCTAATGTAATTTACCTTCTTTTGAAGGAATGGCACCAGCGTAATCCTCAGCGCTAGCACCGGACGAGACACAAGCCCAAAAAAGTAGTTCGGACACTTCGGGAAGTTCAAGGAGCCAGCGAGCCATGTCTCGCGTCGATCCCATCCTACAAATGATGCGGATGTTGGAGGCAAATCAACAAAGGGACGAGGCTCGCTATGAACGGGCCGAGAAGCGAGCGAAGGAGAGGCAACTCAAGTTTCAAGACAATATAGAAGCCCGATTCTCAGTCCAACAAAAGCAGGTAGATACCCTGCAGCAGATTGTGCAGACTTTGGCTCCAACCAGTCCGTGGCAACAGTAATGACACCGGAGGAGCAACCCGCATTTGAAGTCGAGACACCTCAAACTCCAAGAAAGAGGAAAGTGACTGCCTTTGACTTTCGCGACTTCAAGAAAGTCTGCAGCACACCATTTCAAGGGACTGAGGACCCAATCGTGGCTCTAGATTGGTTGGCCGAACTTGAAGACCATTTCTCCCTGCTAGAGGTCCCTGAAGAGAAGCGCATCGCATGCGCTCAACTGTTGCTCTGTCTTAACGTGCACGATTGGTGGGACGTGCATCGACGATCTCTTCAAGTTGACCATGGAGAGGAGGCGATCACGTGGGTTACTTTTTGTGCCGTGTTCGAAGAGGAGTTCATACCCCCACCCGTGCGTCGTCAGAAAGAGAACGAGTTCGTACAACTGCGGCAAGGCAGCATGACAGTGAAACAGTATTCCGCCGAATTCAACCGACTCCCCAAATTCGCAAGTTCCTATTTACCTGATGCAGCGAGTTGAGCTAGAAGGTTTAAAGGCTGTCTATGTCCTGCTATCCACGTGCACGTAGTCGTTCCACAGTATCAGACAATGCAGAAAGTCATGAATCATGCCCTATCTCTTGAACTACAGTATCCTCATGTTGCTGCCGGCGCTGTGCATACCTCCAATCACAAATGCCATAGCAACGAGAAAGAAAACAACGCTGCAAAGCGTCAAAACAACGATGGTCATCAGAAAGGGAACCAGAGACCATATTATGATTTTTGCAAGAGATTTGGGCACACCATCGACAAATGTTACAGCAAGAAAGGGATGTGCTTCAACTGTGGCGGACAAGGCCACATAGCTCAGGATTGTCCGCTCCCCTCTAAGCTTTCACCTCAACGTAATATTTCCTAGCGGTAGGTTTTATTCCTAAATTTTATGGATGAAACTTCCAATTAGTTGGGTAGGATGTGGTGCCCCGTTTTCCCCTATTCGGGAAGAGCGGCTAAGAAATACAAAGACGGTATCGTACGATCGGGATAGATTGAAACAAGAACCTATCCTCGTTATGGATTTGCTTCTTCAGAATCGATTTCCATATTCAGTAGACCGTGCCCCCATGATCGACTTAGCGGCAGAGTCAGGAGGGACCTCTCCGCTGCATCTTTTGTTGCCTCATTTTTTGCTGTCGCTTGTTGCCTTCGTGCCTTGAGTTGGTTTTCGGATTTGCTTGCATTTTCTTGAACGGTTTTGATAGATTTCATTATTTTCGTTCGTTGAACTGTACTTTCATTCCGATATTGGAAAGAGCGGAAAAGGTATTAATAAGCTGTTCGTGGCAATGCAGGTGAACGAGCAGTAGATGACGCACGGGCGGAGTCCTGAAGCACCTCTTTCCTTCCTTTCCCCTAAAAAATTTGTGAGTAGCTTATATTCGATTCAGTTGATCCTTCTTCCAAGTCTTCACATCTAAAATATTGTATTCTTGTTTGCCCCGATCAAACGATACCAAGTAATAATTAAAAGATGTCAAGATAAAAGGAATAGACTTGGATTATTATGCTTGTCAATCAACTTGTGAACGGTTACCTCATTTCATGCTAGTTCGTTTAGAATATTCATTACATGCTTCAATTAGAGTTAGAATGTATACATCTTCACTAAATTGTGTTATGCATATAGAACACCCTTTGCTATACGATATATTGATCAGAAAGACTATGCAAAATCGTTTATGCTATGGAACTTGTACGTGCTAGTATTTCCTTGAATTCAAATGAATGTTGTTTGATCACGGACAACTTGTACACAAGGTGTTATGTAGAGGGGCACTGAGACCGATCCGATCCGGACGAAACATTATGTATAGTCGTATGTTATGGGACAAGGTGTTATGTAGAGGGGCTCGCCACCTGCGTTGCATATCATCTTTGTCTTGAGACTATAACCCATCCCTTCGTGGCATTAAGCCAGTGATCCTTTCGTATATTTAAACCTGTTGCAAGCTAACTTGTGTCTTCGTGGCAGGGAAGGGCATGATAAGTATTGTGCAGGTGGTTCAGACAAGCAGGTAAAAGTCATCGAACGGTGGCAAGTTTATTTCAGTAAATTCTATATACTGCTTGCTTGTAAAATAAACTAAGACAAGATAGAAAGACCACAAAAATATGCATGCTTCACATAAACAACGTATTGATTGGTATAGTTGGGTTAGCTTGCCTTCACCAGTACGTTCCGATGTACTGACCCTCGTTGAAACAGGTTTCCCGCACTAAGGAGAGCTGAGCGAGGAGCAAAAGTCAATCCCTGATCCAGTCCAGCTGTAGGCGCGTCTTGATCGTGCCATCTTTTGAAGCATTTTAAAGCAAGGAGCTAGCAACTTAAATACAATGCAGCTCAGAGGAAAGGCCGTCATTCCACCAGGAGGTCTTATATTTTGAAGTTTAGTAAAGGGATGTAATGTACAAGACAACTATCTCATTTTGTGTCAACACTTTTGTAAGCTCGTGCGGCAACCCTTATGACTCGTTCAAGAGTTTGTAATAGATGTTCATTATCAATAAAGAGAACTTTTCCATCTTTCAACCTTGTGTTTCAATTTTTCTGCATACTCTGAATATGTGCTTGCTATGCAAAATATCGTTAGCCTTGTGCGGTGCGCAACCCAGGCCCACACGGCATCACGCCCGGGGGACGAGTAACGATTCTACTGAATCGGGGCGTGACACTTTGTTGGCGCACTTTGTACTTTTATGCGCAAGTTACATGCACGGTTGCTTGATCTGGCGCATGCTTCGTGGAGCATACGGCCTGGAGAGCATGCGGCCAGGGGCCATGCGGTCAGGTGCCCATGCGGCTCGGTGCGTATGCGGCTCGGTACCCATGCGGCCGGTTGCCATGCGGTCGGTTGCCATGCGGCCAGGTGCGCATGCGGCTCGGTGCCCATGCTGCCTGTATAGGGTCTGATGTGGAGGGGACAGGGCCTGCTTTCGGCTTTTGTCGGTGTTGTCTGCCTCATACAATACATCGTATCTGGCGGCACGAGCGGCTGCTTTCGGTATTTGGCGACGATGTCTGCCTCGTGTAGTGCAACGTGACTTGCGACGCCAACGGCTCTTATACCCGAATTTGGGGGATCTGGTCGGTCAACACTTATGTGGTCTGGAGTTTTCTCAGGCCGCATAGGTGTTGTTTTCTTCTATATATAGAGGACCTCCTCTTTCATTTGAAGAGAGAGAATACAGATAAAAACCGAGAACACAAGATCATATGTGGCCTATAGTGTCTCCTTCTCACATGGTATTTCCGAGTGTTTTCAAAGGTGACTTTGAGCGTTCCAGAAGTTCTTTTGTGAACTTGCTGGTTTCTGAGGGCAGATCGCATGTACCACGAATCTTGCTTTGAGCAACGGTGGATTTGACCACCCCAGTAAGGAGCTTCTCTTCAGTTTTTTCGTTGCTTCGTTCTTTCTCATTGTAGCGTCTGTGAACGTAAAGAGAAGAATATTTTACTTGTTGCTTGTTGTAATCTTCATTTTCTTCGGAGCCAGTTTGTAACATGTTCTTGGTTCATGCTTCGTTGGAATCGAGTTATATCAGATGATGAACTTTTGTGTGAATCTCTGATCTTGACGACAACTTTGGTTCCAGTAGAGAGCGGACATTCGGGTCTTGCTAGCAGCTCTGCTATGGCCCGCGTTCTACAATTTTTGATCCGTCTCGGGACCAACAATCTCAAAGCAAGATTCGCCGTAAGATGTAGAACATCCGATCAAATCTTCTCGGCAACAAGTTTTCACAAACTTGAGAAGATTGACGGAATACACTTTGAACATTTGGATGAGGGAATGAGTCATTTGTCAAATATTGAATGTGAGTTGTCAGAACCTACCATTTCCCAGAATGGAGGAGTTAGCGTTTGAAGGACGCGCATTCCAGTTGAAAGAAAGATTACAAGTTGACCAAAGATTGCAGAGTATGCGCATAACGAGACTTAGCGCATGATAGTTCTTGGCGGTTGGCAAGACTTGGCTGCATAGAAGTCTCTTACCGCATGAAGACTCAAGTCGCATAAAAGACTCTTAGAAAATGGCATATTCTTGGCACATTGAAGGTCCTGCCGCTTGACAGAGGTGGCCGCATAGTATCATGGACGCATACAGAATGCATTGAGGCTTATGCGCATGCAGGACGCATAGAGGCTTTGTGCATGAAGGTCACTTCTCTGGCAGGACTTGACACATGGCTGGAATTGGAGCTTGAAAGTAGAACCAATTCGATCCAATATAGCAAGGTATAGCTAAAACTTGGTTCCTTTGATTACTTAACTTGGTTGCTATGATTGCATAGGTTGAGTTATCAAGCGTGGCTACTGACTGGTGGATGGACACTGGTGCATTCGACCATGCATGCTCTGTGAAAGAGCTGTTCACCAATAAAGATCACTATCTAAGAAGGAGTTCTCTATGGCGAACAAGTGTCAAGTAGAAGATCTAGGAATCAGGATTATGATTCTGGACTTTCGGCTTGAGAAAGAGATTGCTCTTATTGAGTTGTGTCGCATCTGACTAAGATATGTCCTTTTCAAAGATGTCTAAGTTCAGAAATATCTCCAAGATATGGGGGTAAGGAGGTGGAGACACGTGATGGCTATATTCAGACATAGGTAGTCAGGAAGCCGTTTAGACGGATGACTACAAGTACAGATCCTATGGAGCTGGTGCGCTCAGATATCTGTGACGATTTCTCCAAAAAGGGCCAGGATAAAGTTTATCACTTCTTTCTATGACGATTTCTCGAAAAAGATGTTCGCGTATCCTTTCATAATCGAAGGATAAAGCGTTCGAGAACCTTAGGGGCTTCAAGTTTGGAGCTGAGCGTCATATCGGTCTACAACTCAATAGACTCATAAGTTTTCTTTACGAAGAGCATTGATCTTTGGATTCACATCGTTCAGTTTAGAACATGGAATTGACTATGGAACATGTATTGTTCTTTGGATTCACATCGTTCAGCTTAGAACATGGAATTGACTATGGAACATGCATTGTTCTTTAGATTCACATCGTTCAGCTTAATATATAGAATTGACTATGGAACATGCATTATTCTTTGGATTCATATCATTCAGCTTAGAACATGGAATTGACTATGGAATATGCATCATTTTTTGGATTCGCATCATTCAGCTTAGAACATAGAATTGACTATGGAACATGCATCGTTCTTTGGATTCACATCGTTCAGCTTAAAACATGGAATTGACTATGAAACGACATATTCATACTCTCCCAGTCCTTTGAAGGTGCAGATAGGAAGGACGATCAGTTAACAGTAATGATGACTTCTATATTGTTGGTCAAAGGGCCTTCTAGATTGTCTATGGGAGAACGGTTATGTCCCTAGTACCATTCATCACTTCTGATATAATTCTGGTTCAGAGTCAGATCCACATGAATATCATTCGATTGTGGAAGTTTTCCGGAGGACCGTATCAGTCAGAGTTGTTGGCACTTCTATAAAAGAAGACGTAGTCCAGGAAGGAGTTGTCTTTTGAAAGACAATATTTGAACTAAAACTCGAATGGCGGTCAACTAAAAGAGTTAGGAGGTCGAAGGACTAAAGATGATATTATCACCTATCATATGGAGGTCATACTACTTACCAATGATGAGGCGATGAAGACCAGCGACTTGGTCTGCTGGGAGAAGGCAGTCTATGAAGAGATTGACCCCATAACAACACTTGGGATGTTGATCAATCTGCCTGAAGGAGCTAAACCTATCAGATGCTTATATATCTTCAGTAGAAGAAACTGGAAGCAGCCAGAACAGTTGAGTTCAAGAATAGGGTTGTCGCCTAGGGCTTTTCTCAGATAACAGGGGATTGAGTTCTTAGGCTCCTCATTGAGGGTGTCATATATCAGGATGATGATTGTCGCAGCTGTTATTCATAAGCTAATTTTTTATCAGATGAAGGAAGACAGTCATGAGAGATTCATGGACAATAGGCAACATTATTGTCATTCAGGTTTGAAGACAGTCTGCGGGATGGTGATATCTCAAAACGGCCTGAAGCAAATTTCAGGATGTGGCAGCAGAAATTTGACTAGTCATCTAGTTAAAGTTGTCGCAGGATCAGCAAGACAGACTAGTGTATGTACACAAAGTTCGCTAATAAGTAAAGATTTATCTTTTGTATCTATGTGGATGACTTGCTAAATACCACATGTGGATATAGAAGTGTCACTAGAACAAATATGTCCTTTTGTCCAGTTTTAGGGCATGGGATTGCGGAGGTCATCCTAAGGATATAAGTCAATCCGGATGCCAGGTGGGCTTGCTCAGACACAAGCTCTCTGCAGAAGATAATTAGTCACACGCTTTGGGTATCAGGGTCGATACTCCTCAGGTGTAACATTAAGAATCCTAATCCAAGGGAAAGCATCAGACGGTTGTTGTACTCGAGCATCATCAGGTGCATGATTCAAGCTGCAAGTACCACCAAGCCTGATATAGCTCTCGCTGTAGGGATGCTGAGTCAGTTCACGAGCAGTATGTGTGTTGTTGAACACTGGAAGCTGTAAAGAGAGTCATAAGAATTCTCAAGTGGACTTAGTAGTATATCCTACACTACAACAGTTATTTAGATATGATGGAAGGCTTCAGTGATGTCATTTGGTGCTTAGGAAAGAAGAGTGAAAGATCCATAGGAGGACGTGACTTCTCCAAGAGTGGTACTGCTATATCGTGAAAGTCGAAGAAACAATCTTTACTCTCGGAATCTTATATACTTTCAGCTGCAGCATATTAAGCATGATAGCTCTAAAAGCTCTCAGATAATTTTTCTATGGTTAGTAGACAGATTCAGGTTATACAGACGTACTTGAAAACCAGGAAGCTGCATCAGTGACATATATTCATCTCTTCAAAAGTCTGAAGAGAATAGTGTGGATAAAAAGCAGAACACTGAATGAGCACAGCTAGTGTGGATTATTACAGTATTTAATGTTCGAAGCCAGGTGATTCTGGCGGATTCGTTCATAACAGGCCAGTACAGAATACTAAATGAGCGCAACTAACATGGATCATTACAGTGGTTAATATTCGGAACCAGGTGATTCTGGCAGATCCGTTCATAAAAGGCCAGTACAGAATACTGAATGAGCGCATCTAGCGTGGATTATTACAATGGTTAATGTTCGAAGCCAGGTGATTCTAACGGATCCGTTCATAACAGGCCAGTACAGAATATTAAATGAGCACTGCTAGCGTGGATCATTACAATGATTAAAGATCGGAGTCCTAAAAATCTGGTAGATTCGTTCATTATTGGCCTCAAGCGCTAGATGATTGTAAGAACTACAAAGGAGCATATTACTCCATGCTACTGTGGGGTGACACCACCATAAGGTACCTCGACAGGGTAAAGTCTCGGCTTCGGGCCATGTCACAGCGGCAGTAGCACCGCATATAGTCAAAGTCAAGCACTATAAAAGGAGCATATAGTACTCCATGTTACTGTGGGGTGACACCACTATGAGGTACCTCGATAGGGTAAAGCCTCGGCTGCATGCCATGTCACAGCGGCAGTAACACCGTACATAGTCAAGGACACAGCAGATATGGACTTGGAGGACCTCTGGTATTGCGTCTCTGCAATCCTACCATTTAGTTTATGCTATTGGTTCAAAGAAAAATCTACCAGGCATCTAGCTATTGGTTCAAGGGAGGACCATTGACCAGGAAAATATCAGGAATAGTGGGTAGTCCTCTGGGACATTGTGGGATACGTACCCGAGACCACTGTGGTCTACTATTTGTTCTTGATCAGAATATTTCTTATGAGAGGATGGCTTTGACGCCTTAATGAGTTCTCAGATTGAGTGAATGTCTGGCGTGTGTTACAGGAAGCATGAGTAGTTTTAGCACTACAAGAGACTTATATCTCATGCTACAATGGCGTGACACTATACGAGGGAGTGAACCTCGGCTTCAGGCCATGTCACAGCGGCAGTAACACCGCACATAGGCAGGTAGCCTAATGCTGAAAGAAAATAGAGGGTGGTAGTAAAGCACTACAAAGAGGCCTGTGACCTCATGCTACAGTGGGTGACACCACATGAGAGAGTGAACCTTGGCTTCGAGCCATGACACAACGACGTAGCACTGCACAGAAGCGCAAAACTTCATGTTGGGAGGTAGTACAATACTACTAAGAAGCCCGTGTCCTCATGCTACAGTGGGTGACACCACATGAGGGAGTGAACCTCGGCTTTAAGCCATATCACAGTAGCGTAGCACCGCACAGAAGCGCAAGGCTCCATGTTGTTTGTAGTAACGACACTACTAAGAGGCTTGTGTCCTCATGCTACAGTAGTATAACACCATAAGAGGGGGATCCTCGGCCTTGGGCGACCATGTCATGAGGCGTAGCACCGCACATAAGTGAAATGCGTTATGCCGGATAATAAACTCTCTATAGTGAAAGAACTCACCTAAGTTTATGAATAGAGATATAGGCCGTCTCTTGAGGAAAAGCTTATAGATGCCCAAGATACATACACTAAGACCATGTCAGCACATGGCTTTCAACGTGCGACTGGATGGCATAACTTAGGTCATTGTGTGAGTGGGGAGAATAACAGCTATGGTACAAAATTCAAGGCCTAGTTAATTCTTGTATCGTACTGTTGTTTGACCTATGCAGAAAGATTTAAGTCATCGGCGACATTTATCCTAATGCATGATGGAAGTCACTGTGAGGAACGTTCAACCAAATATTGTAATACATGTGAGGGATTGTTGGTATTTTTCACTTGGCTTTGGGAGTTTTAGTCCCACATTAAAAAACCACCAATGTGTATATCTCAATATATAGCTATGTTTAGTATTGGTATATGAACATGGGGGGAGGCCCATGTGGGTTAACTTTTCCTAGAGGGTTTAAGTGTGAACTCCATTATGACAATCTTTATTTTGTTACCACCTTTGGAAAGTTTTTCTTAGGAGCTAAGCCCCGCAAGGGTTTAGCGACTCGGACTCGGGCTCGTGCTCAAGGGCGCCAAGTGGTGCTTTGTTGGTTCACTTTGCACTTAACACGTCAGCATCGTCGCATGGCGCTCGTACGCTTCTTTTATGTGCGAGTTACATGCAAGGTTGCTTGCTCGGGCGCATGCTTCGTGGAGCATGAGGCCTGGAGCGCATGTGGCCTGGAGCGCATGTGGTCAGGGGCCATGCGGTCAGGTGCGCATGCAGCTAGGGGCCATGCGGTCAGGTGCCCATGTGTCCAGGTGTGCATGTAACTCGGTGCATATGCGGCCAGGTAGGTATGCGACTCTGTGCCCATGCGGCCAGGAGCGCATGCGGCTCGGTGCCCATGCAGCTTGTAGAGAGTCTGACTTGGAGGGGACAGGGCCTGCTTTCGGCGTTTGGCGGCGATGTCTGCCTCGTACAGTACAACGTGTCAGGAGGAGCGAGCGGCTGCTTTCAGCATTTTGCGATATTGTCTGCCTCGTGCCGCGTAACGTGACTTACGACGCCGACGGCTCTGACACCCGAATTTTGGAGATTTGGTCGGTCAGCGCTTATGCGGCCTGTAATTTCCTCAGGCCGCGTAGGTGCTATTTTCTTCTATATATATAGAGGACCTCCTCTTTCATTTGAAGATAGAGAATACAGATGAAAAATTAAGAATACCAGATCATATGCAGCCCAGAGTGTCTCCCTCTCAAGTGGTATTTTCGAGTATTGTTGAAGGTGACTTTGAGCGTTCCAGAAGTTCTTTTGTGAACTTGATGGTTCCTGGGGGCAGATCGTCTGTACGGCGAATCTTGCTTTGAGCAACGGTGGTTTTGACCACCCCAACAAGGAGCTTATCGTTAGTTTTTTTTCTTTGTTCTTTCTCATTGTAGCATCTGCGAACGTAAAGTGAAGAACGTTTTACTTGTTTCTTGTTATAATCTTTATTTTCTTTGGAGCCAGTTTTAACCTGTTCTTGGTTCGTGCTTCGTTGGAATCGAGTTATATCATATGAGAAACTCTTGTGTGAATCTCTGATCTCGACGACAACTTGGATTCCAGTAGAGAGCGGACCTTCGGGTCTCGCTAGCAGCTCTGCTATGGCCCGTGTTCTACCATCTTTGATCCGTCTCAGGACCAACAGTATGTAGCTACTATATCCCGAGGGGTGCAGGTACGTCTTTTCATATTTGGTGTTTTTTCTAATATAATTTTTTGAAATTTTGAATTGTTTTATTTATATAGATTGTATGCACATATATTTGAACACAGAAAGTAATAATTGACTTAACAAAAAAAGAACAATTAGGCAGCTTGAAGGCTTTTTCTAACTTCAAAGTATTAGACAATGCCATCAGCAAACATGTTGATTATTGAAGAAATAAAAATCATTGATAGTATGGTTCCTGCAAAGTTCGGCATCGTGGTTAGAAAAACCAACATAGCAGTTGTATTTTTTAGAAATATTACAGGTTTTTAATTTAGGTTTTTCTTCTTCTCAATCTTCCAATTTTTGTACCTTAGTATAAATTGATGTCACATGGTCAAGATTGCCCAATTTTATTATATCAAATAATTGCACTTTTTTATTTAGAGCAACACATTTAGGTATATCGTGCTCCTATGAGATTTATAATTTCTATAACATGTTCGTAACTTAAATTCATACTGGACCTGAATGTAAAAGAGGATCCATCCTCAATATTCATTTTTTTTCTCCTCTAGCCACATGAGAATCTTTGTGAAAGAAAGCAATTGAAGTGAATGTCATTGTCTAGATGTCATATGAGCCAATTCAATTTTGACCCAGCTGGTATTCGAGATGTGTATATAATACAAACATTCTCATATGTTCTGTCTTAAACCTTGAAATCTCAAACTAGTATATGTAACTTTGAGATGTGTAAAAAGTCATATTCAAACACAAATAGGCCCATTGTAACTCTTATTATAATTTATTGTAGTAGCAATACATTTATTACTTGGATCCAACCCAATAAATGGATCACTTAACCTAAATTGATAGACGAATCATAATGTTCCTATATATTAATACTTGGATTGGTATTTTATACTGTTCCTATTCGTATTAATTCATTAATAGTTTATAAATTTTGGTATTAATATATGGAAATTATAAATGTGTTTATTATAATTTATTATTTTAGATAGTAAGCATAACATCTCCTAGATAAAAAAATTGGCTACACCACTGGGTGTGTGTGTGTGTGTGTGTATAATTTTATTAAGGGACAAGATATACAAGGTATATAAATATATGAACAAGATCTATACAAAACCCCATACAACGAGCCAATCTACACTAGAACAAGTATACTAATATTTGTCTCTATATTGTGCAATAGACACTGCTTCGAAGATTCGTATATTCCTTTCTCTCCACACGTGTTAAACCGGTGACTGTAACCGAAGACGAGCAATATGAAACCACTCGGCACCACGCCCAAATACTGAATAAGCTCCTCCATAATTCCAACAAACCCGCCTCTGCCATAACCTCATAGACCCAGCCTCACCCTCTGTTTTCCCCCAAACGTGCCCCGACATTTAACAGTAGAAAAATAGATGATCCATTATTTATGGCTCCTGATGACAGAGCACACATAAGACCGATAGTAGTGCCACGCAAAATCCAGTCATTCTACCCAGCATGAGAAGGCATCCCATAACTACTTTGTGCATACAAAGCTGAGTCTTCACCACAGCCCCTTTGTGCCATATAAATTCCAACCAGGCTAACAATGGAAATCGAGTGCGGAGTTGCTCTTATACTGCACGGAACTGAAAGTCTCATGTGCACGAAGTATCCTATTTCCAGTAGTCTGTGTTGTAACATCACGCTCCTAGCGGGGGCATTATATATTTATGGATGTCAGTTTGTTGGCTCAAGTAAGAAGAGGCCTTTAGTAAGAGCTCTCTTGTTGGGACAGGAAGATGTTTCATCATAAGTGAGTAGGCTAAACTTCAGTTTCTGATTCTTTCACGTTTAATAAAGAACCCATAAAGAATGGATGCATGCTTGTTGCTAAAAAATAAAGTCCATAATCACTATAATGATAAGTGCATGAACTATGTATGCCTTAATAAGAGAATTTTATTCTTGTGTTATAGATTGTGAATACAAATAAAAGAACTATTGCTATTTTTGTTTAAATAAAATGCATAATGATTGCATGCTAAAGTTAAACTATTATTGTATTAAGAGAAATGTTGCCATACTTGTTAAGAAAGAAAGAGAATTGCTTGTATCTCCCTTTCTTGTATATGATATAAAGGATAATAATGTCATGATTAAGTTATAGAATGTTTGGTAGAACTATTGTTATGCTTGTAAAAAAAGAATAATTTCTTATTCGCCTATCATATGATGGAAGATAGAATTATGTAGAAAGAAATTGCACTGCCTGTAAGAAATAATATGAAAGAAAGAAAGGAAGAACATGGCATGGCCATATGGAAGAAAGAAAGGAAGAACAGATCTACAGCTCTATGGTTGGAAAAAGAAAAGAAAAGATAGAAATGTTTACTTGTTAGTTAGCTAGTTGCTGTATTGTAATATTTTATCTGATAGAAGAATTATTCATGCATTGGTCTTGGACAACTTGTGCACAAGGTATAGTTTCTCGATCGATCTCTAGAGCACCAGAATCGTATTGATTTAGGAAGAAATATGGCATTATAAGGCTTATACGTCATCGCGATCATGGGGTGTCATATCTATTAGAGAGATAAACTTGTGCATCCCAACTTCTACTTATAGAGAGTCTTCCATGGGCCATCATGTAGTTAGGCCTTATGTTAGGGATAACATTATGGCAAGCCTAACAGTTTGATGTAGAGACGGACAATAAATTATATATATGCAAACTGTTCTAATACTTGTTTGTTGTAAGGATGGATAGCTGACCGTGGGTAAGAATCACTATATAAGTGATGTTTTATGTTGCTTATGTTTCATTTATAAATTGCTTCGAAGAAAGAATTGGTATAAAGTGAATTATTGTTTTCATGTTAATAAGAAAGAATTGTACTCAACAAAATGCTGCTAACATGCCCATAAAAATGTATATAGTTTAAGAAATATGCTACATGTATTAAAGTTAGAAAAAGAATGGATATCGTGCATAAATTGTCCCTACTACTTGAATGAATGAAAGAAGAAATATGGCTTTTGATTAAGTTTACAAAATAGAACATGACCCTTGAATTGTATTGGCATGAAATGGAAGTAAGTGAAATATAGAAAGACCATCGATAAAAGCAATATTTTCTCATAAGATTACTTAGTGTCTGCTTTCAACGAGTATAAATTTTGTCCCTCACCAGTGCATTTTTCTGCGTACTGACACCCCCCCTACACACACACACACACACACATATACTGGATGTTCTAATGAACCTTCCGATAAGACCATCATCCTTTAAAAGCTGGATATTTGAAGATGTGTTAATATTTTTTGTATAAAGGGACGTAATGTATGAAACGAAATCATCGTAAATTTTTTTAATTTTAAAAGTCGTAAGTCAAGATTGGCATATTCAGTTGCCTATTCAAAGCCTTTGTAATCGTCTCAAGTTTTGAATAAAAGAGATTGTGTTCTTATTTCATTATCATTATTTGGTTTTTTATATTAAAGTTATGCTACTTCACTCTAAATTTAGTCTATTTTGTTATTCTGCAAGTTCGTGCCTTGTACAAGCACAACTTAGGCTTGTAAGTCATCACGTCTACTGGCGATTTATCGATCCTTCGAGATCATGGCATGACATAATGGCATCAGAGCTAGGTATATTTCCTTTTAGCCTACATTTTCATTTTCATTCGAAGATTTCTCCTTGATCACAAATTCCTTGGCCTTCTTGATATTATTGATAAGATAAAAGTTCCATACAATAAGTCCATAAATATTTTTATTATTCTAACATATTTTTATTGATTATGAGTTTTATTGATCGCTGATGGCGCTGGAATAGGACCATCGATGCTTGGGATATTGGTAAGTTTATTCTCTAAGTTTTGAGGCCAAAAAATTTCTTAGTAGGGTATTATGTAATGCCTCGCTCTACAGTGGCATTATATATCTATGAATATCGGTTTGTTGGCTCAAGTAAGAAGAAGCCTTCTGTAAGAGCTCTCTTGTTGGGACAAAAAGAAGTTTCGTCATGGGTAAGTGGGAAAGACTTCACTTTCTGATTCTTTCACGATTAATAAAGAACCTATAAAGAATGGATGCATGCTTGTTGCTAAGGAATAAAGTATGTAATTAATAGAATGATAAGTGCATAAAATTTGTGTACCTTAATAAGAGAAATTTATGCTTACGTTATAGATTATGAATATAAATAAAAGATATCTTGCTATACTTGATTAAAGAAAATATAGAATGGTTGCATGCTAAAGTTAGACTATTATTGTATTGAGAGAAATGTTGCCATGCTTGTTAAGAAAGAGAATTGCTTGTTTGTCCTTTTCTCGTATTCTATTAAAAAGATTATATAATGTTATGCATAAGTTATAGAATGTTTGGTGGAACTGTTGCTATGCTTGTAAAGAAAGAATATTTCGTGTTCCTTTACCATATGCTGTAAAGATAAAATTGTATAGAAAGAACTTGCATTGCTTGTAAGAAATAATACGAAAGAAAGAAATGAAGAACAAGACATGGTTGTATGGAAGAAAGGAAGGAAGAACATAACTATAGCTCTATGATTGGAAAGAAAGAAAAGATATAAATGTGCACTTGTTAGTTAGTTAATACATTGTAATATTTTATCTAATAAAATTTTTATTCATGCATTGATCTTGGACAACTTGTGCACATGGTGTAGTCTCTTGATCGATCGTAGTGGAACCGGGATCGTATCGGTCTAGAAGGGGATGGGGGCACCATGAGGCTTATATGTCCTCACGATCAGGGTGTGTCATGTCCATTAGAGAGATGTGCTTGTAGTTCTCAAATTATAATTGTGAAAAGTCATCCATGAACCATCACGTAGTTAGGTCGCACGCTAGAGATAACATTATGGAAAACTAGCCTAACAGTTTGATGTAGAGACAGAAAAATTATATATAAGCAGAATATTCTAATCCTTGTTTGTTAGCTGGTCATGGGTAAGAGTCACTGTATAAGTGATATTTTCTATTGCTTATGTTTATTTTATAAATTGCTCCTAAAAAAGAATTGGTATAAAGTGAATTATTGCTATCGTGTTAATAAAAAAATTGTATTCAATGAAATATTGCTAACATGGCCCTAAGAAATGTATATGGTTTAAGGAATATGATGTGTGTGTTAAAGTTAGAAAGAAATGTATATCATACATAAACTGTCCTTGGTGCTTGAATGAATGAAAGAAGAAAATATGGATTTTGATTAAGTTTTCAAAATGGAATATGACTTTGATTGTATTGGCATAAAATGGAAGTAAGTAAAAGATAAAAAGACCACCGATAAAAGAAATATTTTTTCACATATTTACTTAGTGACTGCTTTCAATTGAGTGTAGCTTTTGTCCCTCACAAGTACATTCCTAGTATACTGCCCCCCCCTCCCCCACCCACCCACCCGCCCGCCCAATAGATGTTGGATGTTCTGATGGACCTTCCAAGGCGGTAGAAGATTACCCTCATACTTTGGAAGCTGGATATCTGAAGGCACATTGATATTTTTGTATAAATGGATGTAATGTATGAATTGGTTTTTGGTACCGGCATGCAAATGTTCGACTCCCCGCTTCCAAAAATATATCTTACTTTAGCCGAAGTCATTGTGACTCTTTTTAGTTTCAAAAGTTACAAGCTAAGATTAGCATGTTCAATTGCCTATTGAAAGACTTTGTAATCATTGTAAGTTATGAATAAAAGAGATTGCGTTCATGTTTTATTGTCATTACTTGGTTTTCTGTATTAAAGTTATGTTGCTTCACTCTTATTTTAATATGTTTTGTTATTGTGTAAGTATGTGCCTTGTACAAGCACAAATTAGACTTATACGATATCACAACCAGTGGCGACTTATCGATCCTTCGAGATCGGGACGTGACTTGTGTCCCCAGCCTACTCAATGAGCAGCTGCTTTATTTCCTCCACGAGATGTCGGATAATCCCTGAGGAAGCCACTCGCCAATGCCTAAGCCATATAATATGACTCAGAGGATCCCGACGACCAAACAACTAAAGACCTATTGCGCAATCTTCTCTTGCAGACTATGATGATTTAACCATGGACCAGACTTTAAGCTAGTGTTAGCCCATGAACAAATAACCCTGGATATAGAATCTTTTAGCCGAGATCGTTGGCTCAGTATGGGTATGAAAGTGACATAGATATTTGGATCAAATCGTGGCTCCCAAAAAAGAACAATCCCCCAAGTACCTGCTCTTGGTCCATACTTCCCACAACGACCTCCCTTGAAGAAATCTCCAAACCAGCTTCAACGTTGCTACTTCCTGCAGGGTCTCCAAAGAACGAAGACCCATCCCTTCCCCCTTAGGGTGTTAAAGATCCCACCAAGCGATAGCCTGCAACCCACCCTATCCAGACAAACGCAGCATACAACCTCTCTGTGTTGTATGATACGCGCATAAAAGATGATCGCTTGTATCTAGGGGTGAGCATTATTCGGTTTTGGACCGAAAATTGAATCAAACCGAACCGAATAAGAGATTTGGTTCTGCTTAAAAAAATTTGGTTTGGTTTCGATTTTGAAAATACTAAAATTTCTTATTCAGTTTTGGTTTCGATTTCGGTTTTGGATTTTGATTTCGGTCCAAAATCGAAAACCAAATAAGATTTATGCAATTATGTAAATATTCTCATTCTATGCATATTGTGTGATTAAAAATGTGTATATTTTAAAAAACAACGATTCTATGTATATATTTTGAAGTCCAACTTTGGGCACAATTTTAAAATACAATAAATGCGTGTATAAAATTATAATTTGTAATACAATTTATCCACAATCTCAACTTTGGATCCAATCTATTAAACAATAGCAATTGTCCAACAGAATAAACCGAATAGCTTTTTTGGTTCGATTTTAATTTTGGCTAATTTCGGTTCGGTTTCTATTTTGGATTTTTAGAATTTTGGTTTATTCAGTTTTGACTATTTCGATTCAGTTGAAACCGAATAAACCGAATGCTCACCCCTACTTGTATCTAATACATTTGCCACCGCATTTGATGATTGAACGAACTAACTCCAGCCTTCGGCCAAAATGTAAGCTTCTACCAGCCCTTTAACCGACGTTGTACATAAGCTACAACACTCGAACAGTCTATAGCCCGGGTAAAGTTCACCGACAGTGGCAGACCCAAATATTTCACTGATAGGATGCCTCTGTCCATTTGAAGGCGAGCTTGTCATTCATCCTGACCCGGACAATATCGACTGAAATGTACCTTGCTCTTCTCTTTATTAAAGCGCAAACCATATATGTCACCAAACTATTGCAACAGATCCATAAGAGCATTTATTCTCCTGAGGGATGGCACAAGAAAGACCAATAGATCATCAGCATGAGAGATGAGGCACCACCAGATCGATACGCTTGTGAAGGAGAACAATGGATTTTCGATGCACTGTTAGGTTCAACAGGCACGTAAAGTATTACATCACCAACATGAAGAGATAAGGTGAGATAAGATTCTCTTGACGAAGTGATCATGTACTAAAACTGAGAAAGACAGAGTCGTTATACATTCCCTAATCTGATCCACCCACCAAACATCGAAACCCATTTCAAGCAACAACAGGCAGAGGAAATCCCTATTAACAGGGTCATAGGCTCTCCGAAAGTCCATCTTAATACACACTTTGCACCCCACTTTCTTGTTAAAACTTCGCACCATCTCGTGTGCAAGGAGACAATAATAATTATACTGTTTGGTGTATATGTTCGAACTTGATACATCTTTCTCAACTTGATCCCGAAGCTCCACTCAGATAATCGGACCCCAATGGTCCACAACTCGGGCCCAGTGGCCAATAACTCGGCCCATAGACCCTCATCTCCAACCCCCACCACAGCCCGAAAAGCCTGCACCGATGCCGTCTAGAAGGCCTACAACCCACTCCTACCTCGAAGCCATACAACTGGGAAAAATCCATTCAATCTTAATCACTTGAGCTTAAGTACATATCACGGAGGTTATGTCAATGTATAGGACAAGTTAATTCTAATAATGAGAAAATCGACTTTAGTGATATACTAGTAGTAATTAGTTGGGTTAGGTGTGACTATATGTGTGCGAGGATGTCATTAATTATGTCTCTTGGTCATAATAGTATTGTTAATGAAGCATAGACCACCAAACGGTAGCTGGAAATTGTGCAATCCTGTTAATCACTTTAATATATCACTTCTGCTGCATCTCGTTTTAATAATCCCCACAATTGAGATATAATTCTTATTTATTATTCCATTAACTGTCATCCCAAATGCGTGCGTTGTGTTTAAAGTTTATGCCACCGTACTAAAATTCTAGATGGAAAATTAAATATTTCTTTCTTTCTAATATTTTTATACAGACAATTCATTCCATTTAAAATGTATGTCAGAAAATTTAAGCAGATATTTTGATACCAATTCAAGTCCCTGATATAGTGAAACAAAACTTCACAGTCGTGCGATGGAGAAGTATTAAATAGTTTTATATTATTTTTTCAACATATTGTGTCTCGTTGTTATTTTTAAACAGAATTTGAACCTTTTTTTGGAGGAATCGTGTTGGTCCGAACCCACGTGACGACCAGCCATTGGCTCCTTCCATCCGGATGGATCCGTGCTAGTATGGGAGCTGGATACGGACCAGCGTGGTCTCCGTCCACCCCTCTCTCCCTCTTAGGACGGTCAAGATAACTTTTTCTATTTTTAAAATTATGTGATTTAAATAATTATCAAAATAACCTTATGTAGGGTTCTAGAATGTGACTACACATTTGGAGGAACATTTTTTTTTTTTTTTCTAATTTTTTTTTTATTGCCAACACACTAAAATCGACCTATCAAGTTTATACAATTTGATTCAATGTGGTTTTCCAAATCCGCACTTAACAGCAACCGTGCTGAATTGGACCGTATAGTTTGAACAATTCAATTAATCTGGTCAAATTTTAAAAGAAACTACTAAAAATTAAGTCGAAAACATAGTAAAGTCCAATTTGAATTCCGAAACAAATTTGCCAATTTGAATTACTAAATAAAAAACTACTTTCTTAAGAAAAATAAAAAAATTAAAAAACTACTTTATATTACAGAGAGTTGGACAAAATATAAAAATATTTTGCAAGTTTTACATTTTTAGTAAAAAAAAAAAAAAAAATCAATAGATTTTTTGATCAATTAAATCCTCTATATTTTGGGTATTTTGATGAAATCATCCCTTCCGTCCACCAGTTGTTAATATTTGAACGTTATTTTCAAATTTTATTTAAAAAATATATGAAATACTTATGCACGTGACCATTAAAGATTGCAATGATCTTACCATCTTTCTGTATAAAGGTTTAAAATATTCTCTATATTACCATTTTTTTTTTCATTTTTCTTTCATGCTTCTCTCTGTTTCCGCGACATTTCAAATTTGTATATTATTAGTTTTTTTTTGCGTAAATAATTCAAATAAGTCTTGTTGACGGTAAATTGGTTGTTTGGTGACGTCGTCATTCAATTAAGGTAAAAATTGCATCAAATTAAAAATTAAATTTTTTTATATTAAATATGCATCTTCTTCTTTTTGTAGAAAGTGTAAATCTAGCGAGATTTTTTTTGCACTTTATCCTTACAGAATCCTATATGAAACTTAACTGCAATATAGGCTAAGACTACTAAAGAGGTGTCAAGACCGGTTGGTTAAACCGGTAAACCCGTGAATCAATAACTTTTGAACTGGTTTAATATGGACATATATTTTTTTTTCTTTTCAAGAGTTTGGTGAATCCGGCCGTTCAGACCATCGAATAGTCTGATCCAGTTGAATTTTCAATCGATTTGATCCTGGCTTTTAATTTTCATTTTAAACTTTACATGCAATTAAAATTAATATGTTTGAATTCTAATATATATATATATATATATATATATATATATTAGAATTTTTTAAGCATTGATCTAAAGTAACCAAGGAAATAAGATTGTGATGATCTAAAGTAACCAAGGAAATATGGAAATAAGATTTGGAGAGGGAGTTTAGTTCTCATTAATATTTTACATGCACAAAACCGAAAGAAGAAGAAGAAGAAGAAGAAGAAGAAGGAGGAAAAAAGAAAAAGTATGTATGATTTCCCTTTACATGAAGTAATTACAAAGAAGAAGATTAGGAAAGAATTAAGGTGCGGAGTGGATTAACTCCCTCTTAATCTTAAGCTGCTTCTTCTTCCTCTTCCTCCTCCCGAGCAGCGACCAGTTCCTCCTACTGATCTTCTCTTCCCGCTGTGAGTGTGAGCTGTGCTCCTCCTCCGTTATGGTGTCGAGCCTAGACTTCCATTCCCTCCTCCTCCCCACCACCACCAGCTGCCTGTACTCCTTCTCCAGCTCCTCGCTGCTACAAACCCTCCAGAACGAATGAGCAGCTGCAGCAGCTGCTGCTGCTTCATCATTCTTGATCATCATCCCCATGAGCACTTCCTCCGAGATCCTGATCTGCAGCATCCCCTTCTCCGTCTTCCTGATGTCGAACGGGGGGGGCCTCGTCTTCATCTTATTCTTATGATCGGCCGGCTTCGTCGCGATGAAGACCAGGGACGAGGCGACGGTGACGAAGGAGAGGACGGAGTGGAAGAAGGAGGCCGGCAGGAGGAAGTAGCTCTGCCCCAGCTGCAGCTGCTCCTCCGCCGACAGCGCCGGGACCTTCTGCCCTATCAGGAACGACTCGGAGTGGCACACGAGGTGCCGGGGGAACTCCCTCATCAGCTCCGACGCCGCCACGGCCCGCTCGTACACCTGGACGCGCCCGTCGGGACCCACCACACGGACGCTCCGGATCGAACATTTCGGGACCTCGACGCTGCCGCTGCCGCTAGGATTAACGATGCCGCCGGCGTCCACGTCTTCCTGGTGCTGCTGCTGGTGGAGCATGTGGAAGCACCACGGGAGCATTTGGAGGCTGAGAAGTCTCATAGTGAGAGAGAGAGAGAGAGAGAGAGAGAGAAGCGCTGATGAAGATTGGGGGAGCATGAGCATGCTGCTTATATATATTATCACTAACAAGAGGAGCAGCGCAGCTAGGGGTGCTCACTGGTCAGCATTGCCACGGCCTATTTTGTAAGCTTTTTCTTTAATATTCATTTCGCTGTGAACCGCTTCAAGTTTGCCATTTTGCATATTGTCCTCTCCTTTGACTACTTTGATACTATTCATGTAGTTTCAATATATATATATATATATAAAGGTAAATATTATTCTGATTCAGAGGTCTACAATTCAGTCAAAAGGCTTACAAACACAGCTCGAATGCTACATTTCGGCCCGAAGGTCCCATACCAGCACCGCAACCAAACTCGCACGAAACAACAAGAGATGAAACAAAAGCCTATAATCTATAAGACAAGTATATATATATTCTCAAGAATTTAAGAGTTTTGAATCCTCATTTTCTTTCTTACTTTCGTTCACTGGCGTTCATCTCACTTCGCTCGCGTTCATTATCTTAGCCATGCTTCTTGCCCTCTGTCACTACCACTTTTTCAGAGAGGGGTATGTTTGTCTTTTCCCGTGATTGGTAATAATGTTGATATTGGTATTTCAAAATTATTATTTTGAGTGATATTTTATTTTTCAATAACTACTATTGATATTTTTGGATATATTTATTCCAATATTGGTATGGTTATATATCTTATATATATTGTATATAGTTAATGGTTAGTTGTTAGCCTTTAGTTAGACTAGTTGTTAGTGGACCTAATTGGACCCAACTAGACTTGAGCCATGGACTAATATTAAGTTAGACTAGACTTGAGCCAAATAATTAGTCTATTTCATTAAGTTAGTAATTTAATTAGTCAAACCATTAGGAGTAGAAGCTTTCTCTCTAATCATTTTCTTCATGAGAAGCCCCAAAGGGCATTTTAGACACTTTACATTTCTTGAGAGCCAAGGAATAGGGGCCGGCCTATTAGAGGGGGTGGAGACTCTCTCTCTCCTCTCTTTTTTCTTTATTCCAAATTTAGATCTAGAAGTTTTTCTTCCCAAATTTATTCTTCCCTATACCAAATAACTACCAATTCCCTTCCCAATACCTCTCTACTTCACCATTGGAGACTTTAGAAGCAAGGAGGAGGCAATGATCTACAATTTGGGAAATGAGCACAAGTTGAAGGCTATTGACATCCATTTGAAGGCTTGTATTGGAAATCTATCTCCCAATAGGTACAATTCAGTTTTTTTCCTTCTAATTAGACTCTAAATCTGTAGTTTAATCATTAGAAACCCACATTTAGACTAGGGCTACCTGTAGGAGGAAGAATTGACTACTAGGGACCCCTATTGTGAATGTTATGGTGTGATTTTGTGTCCAATTTGGGAGAAATTCGAGATTGGTGCACCATGTGTTTGTCAATTGGACTAACTTGTTACTAGATTGGTTGTGTAATTCTAGTTATGTGTCTACCATTGGATATGAGTAGGTCGTATCATGATATTTTATGATACAGAATAATTTTGGGGGAATTTTTCCTTCGACACTTGTGATACACATGTCTATTTCTTCACATCACTTTGTATTAGCTATTATTTGAGTTAATTAGAATCTAATATATATATTAGATATGTTCATAATAAATTTATTGTGTTTGGGATTGATTTGAGTGAGTAACTTGAGTGTATCACATTGGTATTATAGAGTAGTGTGATGCACCGCTTGTGTTTGATGAAATGCCATGTTGCATGTATTCTAGGTATCCTAATATATTCATGATACTAAATGAGATACTACTTGTATTATATATATATATATATATATATATATATATATATATATATATATATATATATATATATATATATATATATATATATATATTGTATTTTGGAGAGTGGCATGTTGATGAGGTTGGAAGAACAACAATACCAGGTTGCAGCAGCAATTAGGACTAGAGTGGTATGTGTGTGTGTTGCTTGGAAGATTATGTGACTGATACTCATGTATCAGTATAGGGTCAGTCCAGACCATAAAGCAATGGAAGCAGTGTGAGGACCAATTGATGGGGGGTTGGGCTATGAGCAACATGAGCAGCTGCAATATCAGTTCATTGTTGTGAACTAGGAGCAGTGCACTGTATTGTATCGGGTTTGAGTGCAGGCTGGAATGGCGATGTAGGCAGCAATGTGAGAAATGTTCAGAGTGGTAGCATCAGCTGTTGTGGATACTCAGTGTGCAGTGCACGTGGGGGATAAGTCTGAGGGGTCTGTATGGTATGAAGAGCTTAGTGTGGGTGTTAAGAGGATGGGAGTATATCCAGAATGTGATCGGGTGCTCAGTGTAGGGTATGTAATAACCTGGAAGGTTGGGGGTATTGGCAACTGCATATTAGAGTTTTTGTGTACCACAGTGTACATGGAGGGTGACTGGGGGTTGTGTGATGTTAAGTGTATCAGGACTGACATAGGTTGTTATCCTTGACTGTTAGTCCAGTTTTGGATTGGAGGGTGAGTTATTCAATGTTAGATACTAAGGGGTGTATGTGAGGTATGCGAGTGACTGATACTTAGGTGCAACAGTAACTTAGATAAGTGAGATTTTAGGTTTGAATGTCATGTAGGTCCAGGTATTGATTTAATATCAAATTGATGTTTTAAAAGTAGGCATTAAGTTAAGGTATTAGATACACAATAAGTTATATATTAGGGGTACTAGATAACTAGATCTTTGGTAGAAATTATCAAAACATAGATATGGAGTTGGTATTGGTGAGTAAGCTAAGGTATCAACTTATGGGTGTTGATACTAGGTAGTATATATATATATTACTAGTGTTATTTTACTAGTGTAAGGTCTAGAGGTATATACTACCTAGTATTATTAACTAGTATATATATATATATATATATATATATATATATATATATATATATATATATATATATATATATATATATATATATATATATATAAAAGTTAAATGTTGATATATATGTATTAACTAGTTATGTATATAAGTTATAGAGATTGATATTGGTATATAAAGTATCATAGTACCTAGTTTTAGCTAGTATAGTTTTTATCATCAAGATACCAACCTAGAAACTTAGATATAGACTAACACAACCTAGATACATCTAGTTTGACCAAGTTTGACTAGTTGACCTAGTTTGACTGTTTTGACTTAAAATTGGCCTAACGACCTAGAAATTGACTAGTTTAACTTGTTATTATTTCAAACCTTGTATTGATATAATATTCTATATTTAGGTCTTCGAGGCACCATTCCGGATACGGGTTGATACTTCATCTCGAATTCCAGGCAAGTACATTCTCTGACAGTTTCTTGTTTTTGATATCCTCTATGTTTCTTATATTTAGTGTAGATATCCTTGTTTTTTTGACACTTGGTTACACAGATTGGTATTCTTGGATCCCGTCATGAGATATTATTTCTGGTAGTTTCTGGCGTATTTCTTGTGCGAGCCTCGTTGTTCTTGTACATGTATGGATACTGATTCATGAGAAGATCAATGTCCTTCATATGGAATCCCGTGTCATAGCGTGCCATGGTTGGATCCATTATACCAGTCGGGGACGGAAAGTATTTAGTATAGATATGTGATCATACCCCCGCAGTTCTTGGTTTTCTGACTAGTGTTAATCATACACGACACGTATGATTAACCAGGCTCGTGGTTCTTGAGCAGTACCCAAGCCGATCACATGTTGTCACTAGTACTCACTCACTTAGATGCATTTCTTTATTTCCATATATGATGTTCGTACCTCTTGTATGTATTTTTCGTATTTTCTTATTTCTGTATATTCCTGTCATGCTCTATTTATCTTGTATATGCTCTTTATTTACTGGTACATATTCTTTATCATTTATTGGAACTACTGTTAGAGATGTGCTTCGCTTCAATCCTGACTGGATATATTTCTTTAGTGATTGTTTTGCTCTCCATTCTGGACCTTGGAGTGATGTTATAGATTGGACTGCTTTTACCCTGTGGACTTGAGGTGACTATTGTAGAGATTAGTTAGTGTTCCTTTTCATATCTTCTCTAGTTTCCTTCTTGTAGAATGTTATTGATTATCCTTCTTGTTCGTTCTTCTTTTAGATTATTGTGATTGAGTACATAGTAGTACTGGTTGTACTAGTATGATAAATAGATAGTGATAATCTAGACAGCGTTCTACCGCCGATGTTACGACGTAGGCTGGGCGTACCCATGTTCTCGTGCCCCGATCAGGCATGTGCGGGTCGTGATACCCTCTTTCGGTTAGTTGGGTTACGGACTTTTGTGAAATTTCTTTCGGACGAGAGGCTCACCATAGATCATGTCGTAGTGGAGAGAGAATCATTTTTGTTTTGTTACCGTTCTAGTGGCCGACATATGGTGCCGAACAAGAAAGCAAGTCCTTTTCTCGGGGAAGGGGGCCATAAAGCGTCATTCATTTGAGCGTTTAGTTCAGTTGTTGTATGAGATTTATCCTTTCTCAAGTGTTTCATATGAGATGAAGACTCATGGGCTCTCTTTTCATGATGGAAAGTTGGTTCAGATCACATGATGCACTACCACCGGCTGCACCTCACATTAAATTTTTCCACAATAAAATTGAATGTGCTTCTCTCATGACTTGAATCCTAGACCTATCGGTGAGATGTCTTACTCCTAACCACTTGAGCTAGAGGTCATTGGCCAGGTTATATATAATAGTCATGTGTACTTGCATTGCATGTATAAAAACAAATCTATGATATAATTAAAAAAATAGATATAAATTTTAATTATATTAGAATATTTTTAATATGGTTTCAAATATTTTTATTATAATTTGTTATAAATAATTTTTTTGAATTTTAGATTTTTGTTTAATTAGATAATAGCATGTAGTTTATTTAAATATAATTAAAATTTGAATATATTTTAGGATTTATTATATGTTTAGATGATTTTTAATTTTTTTCTTACGCATGTGAGTAGAAAACATATACGGTAGTCAATTTTATATATATTAATAATTGATGATATGCATACAGTTTAGATGGCTTATTTTTTTAGCCATTTTCAAGTCATATAATATATATATTATATCATATGTCACCTATTTGAATAATATATAAATTTTCAATCTTCAAATTTTATCTCATAATTTAGATTTTTGACTTATGACAAGAAATCATAACTTTAAACAATGATGCTACTAAAATAGTACGTAAGAGCTCTCAACTCAATTGTATCCATGTAAGCCATGTAGAAAATTCAGAAATACTTGATGGACTGCAGAAAGAAACCGCAGAAGAAATCGAGGGGCCACGCGGCACCTCGGTATTGACCGAAGAAAAATAAATGACGCCAGTCTCCTTTCTAACGTAGGTTAAAAATGTTTGGCCAATTCGAGCCGAACACGTGGCCGCGATTTCTTTCGCGGTTTAAGACCTGGTCCATGTAGCAGAGCTGTAGAAAATTACAGGTAGAATTCAAGTTCTATTTTTTCACCGAGATTGATGTTTAGTCAATTAAGTCCAATATTTTGCCATAAGTACTATCGAAAATCAAACAAATTACAAAAAATTGTATTTCAAATATCAAGCATAAAGTTTTTTACATCCACCTATGATTATTAATACTTGTCACATATTTCATTAACAATCAATTTTTCGTGTGTACAATATTATTTTGTAAAGTTTTCTAAGTTATATACCTCTATATATAAAATAAAGGCTAAATTTCACTTTGATACCCTCAACTATTATAAATGTTCAACTTGATACCGTAAACTTTTTTAACCAATAACTTGATACCATAAACTATTAAAACTTTGTAACTTAATACAAAAAAAAAATAAAATAAAAAAATCTTAAACTACCCCTCCCCACCTCCCTCACCAGCCTCCCCCCTCCCCTCCCTCTCCGGCCGAACCCCCCCCCCCCCCCCCACCCCCCCTCTCTCCCCCTCCCTCTCCGATTAGACGGTGCGCACTAGCCCACAGGGACGGGCGAGCAGCAGCGGCGACAGCTGGAGCAGCGCGCGGGCGGACGTAGGCTGCACAGGGGGAGGTGAACGTCGGGAGGAGGGAGGTGAACGGTGGAGGAAAGTGAGAGGGGGGAGGGGGAGAGGGGCTGGGAAGAGAGAGAGAGAGAGAGAGGGGTATTTTAGGAAAATTATTTTTCAGGATATTAACTTGAACATTTTGAAAGTTTAGAATATTAAGTTAAATATTTAGAATAGTTGAGGGTATCAAAGTAAAATGTAGCCAAAAATAAAAGTTCCAAGTTACAATTGAATACCAATTATGGTAGAGAATGCAATAGATAAAATTTGAGGCTACATATGTAAATAACCTAAACCTTGTCAATACTAAAAGCAATATTTTGAATCTTTTGAGTAAATATAAATTATATAATTGAAGGATCGCATAAATTAGTGAAGCGTGAGACCTGGCAGGCTGGCAAAGACTGACCGACTGACTGGAGAAGTAGTATACTACTAGTCTAGTAGTAGCAACGGGCACTCTGACCGCATCTTTGACACTTTGACCCGATTTTAATTCTCCAGTGCCAGCACACCGGCTCTCTCTCTCTCTCTCTCTCCATCACTCTTTTCTTTCCGCAATTTTTTTACAGGACAATAAAGTTTAGATATATTACCTATAGGAAAAGTGTTTATAAAAATTTTCAAACAAGATACAAAACCATTTTCCTTGATTTACAAAAAAAGAAAAAAGAAAAATAAGGCACTATGAGGTTTTTCTTAAAAACTTACAAAATTTTCACTTAAAACCAAATAGCAAGTACTAATTTGTATAAAATTTACCATCCATTCTTCCAAAATTTAATTTATTATTTATTTACGTTTGTTTTCTTTTTTTGGATAAAATATTTAATCTATTTTTCAGGAATAATGTTGACAGGTATCTCCATGACTGTGAGGATGCGGAGGTTGCGATTTTGTTGAAAAACTTTCATCTATTTTTCAGGGATAATATTGAAATTATGCATCCGCCAAATCTTACTTCTAGCAAAATCTCCTATTGTCTGGCCAGCATGCGGAGGTTGAGAGGACAACGTCCCTCGTGGAGGTTCGTGGACAGTTATGATGCATATAAGTGGATTTGTATGTGGTCGTATTTTATTTTAAAGGTATTGTGATTTTTATTGCAAAGGAGTACGTATATAAACTACTTCAGTTCTAGAGTCGAGTTGTAAGAAAATCTCTTTTTGTTTAAATCTGTTTATTCATCTGGTGAAGATCAATCTATCACTGTCCGTAAAAATAGTCTAAATTAGGAGAGAGCTGCTACGTTGACCGTAATTCTTTGGTCTGCCACTGGCCCGCAGGCCACGTGGCGGCTACCCATTGGCGGTGGCGGGCCCGACGCTACAGGAAAGGAACACCCAAGCCAATAGGGGGGGGGGGGGGGGGGGTGCAGGTAGGGGAGCGAACATAAGTGCGATCATTTTTTGCGGTTCGTTTAGTGTTTTCTCTAAATTAGACCGACATGAATGAGAGTTAAGGGATTTTTTTTTCCTTCAATTTTTGTTTATTTTATTTGTTTAACTTATTAAGTCTGTAAAAACTAATTTGTAATAGGGGAATTGTAACAAAATTAAAAAAAAACAATCAACATAAAATCGCAAGGGCTTATGGCATTTTTGAAATATTTTTGTCAAAAAAAGGCTAATGCATCTGATGTTTTCTTTGATTTTTAATTTTTGATTTGTTATTTTTTTATAAATTAAGAAAAATATCATAGGGTATGTAGTTTTTTTTTTTTGTTTTTTTTTTGAGATGTCTGACGATACGTACGAAAATTTAAGTACGTTGCGTTGCATGCCATTTGGACCCACTGCTCCCACACATTTTTTGCGATTTGATCGCGAGACCTCCTTCCAGCCATGAAGGTTATACCTCTTCTCATTGACCATAAGAGTCAGTTGAGTTCGGTATGTAATTTTATTTGTAAATCAAGAAAAAACGTCGTAGCCTACGACGTTTTGTATCTTATTATTATTGTTTTTTAAAATTATAACCTTTTATAGCTAATATTCCTAAACTTTGTTATCATGTACAACAAATTTTTTTTTGTTCTTTTTTTCCTCTTCATAAGAGAAGCTACTTGTCAAGCCGGAAAGGTTATGTAGTGGTTTTTAACTGTTTCGTGGGAAAGATGATTTCGATTCCGCGATGATTATATGAGACCATAATGACCTGTGACAAACTAACAATATTGATATATCAGTAAGTATTCGTATGTATAAAATAATTCACACGTACACCATAGATCATAGAGGTTTGCTTCAGTGATTACTTGCTTATTAAACCGTAATGATAAGACTTATTAGTGTTAATGTAACACAATCATCTACAAGGAAATGCTGAAGCACTGCATTGTAAGCAATCAAACCTGCAGGGACCTATGGATCGAACCACGAAGACGTATTATTTCTTTCATTTATAAATAATAAAAATTGAAAGACAGTGAATCCAAGGACATACAATACAGTGTGTACAAAATTTTTAAACATTACATCGAATTCTATGTGTTATGCCGGAAAGTCAAAAATAAAAACTGCAGAGGCTCAGTCAATTGTGGATCCTCGTCAACCTTAGCTTCGAACTTAAAATTTTCAATACATTACCAATTTATTTCTGTATTACTAGACAATATACTCAGTAGTATCACTTAATCTAACTTAACTTTTATATTAGAAACTCGCTTGTATCATTAGGGTTAGTCCAGTAATACTCCGGTCCCACATTTCCATTTAAAAAAATTAATCTTATGTATATTTTAATATTTGCTTCTTCGTTTATTGAATTATATACATATTGTGTATTAGCTAAAGTGGCATGTGTGTTGGAAGATTTTATTAGTGGACTAGGTTTAAATTATAAAAACAACATTTGATTTTATCACTGGAGAAATCTCTTAGATCTGTCAGATGAAAGGTGATTTATTGGTGCACTTTGCACATAGCCTCTAAGCCGGAACAGTTAGGTCGTTTTCGGCTAATCACTTGGGACAGACAAATTTAACATATATATATATATATATTTATGAATTTTTTTTAAATATAAACTGTTTATCGATACAAGCAAAATCTGAACCATTAATTGTTGATCCAATGATCCATATTAGAAGGACTTTTTTGTACTTTCATAATTTTACAATGCAATTGTATGGAGTTTATATTGTAGAAGGACACTATATATATATATATATATATATATATATGAGACGAGATATTCTACCAAATAATTTCTCATAAAGTTACTATTATGTCAGTATACTTTATAATCACATATTTAAAAAAAATGTGTACCTAAAATTGTTTGATGCAATAAATTATACAATAACTCTCGATACAAAATTTATATATATATATATATATATATATATATATATATATATATATATATATATGACCTATCAAACATATGGAACAGAGTGCAGGAAGGTGCCGTCCTAGTCCTAGTCCTAGTCCTAATCTTAACCCTGCTCCTACCTCTTACCCTTAATCTAATCGATGTTCGTCCCTTCGGATTTTCCCAAAAGATATAAAGAAAAGAAAAATTGGGGGTTGATCTGGTCTCTTTGACTGCTTTTAAGAGTCTAAACATTGAAAAAGGCTGTGGAGTACTGAAATCAAGTACTCAAGAGTAAGACCCAGAGGAGTCTGAGGAGATGACCAACTTTATCCCCCTCAACAAATACAATACACGAGGGAGGGAGGGAAGACCAATTAGGTGTAATAAATTTGCACCACCCTTCAGATAGAGGAAGAGATCTATAAAGGAGGTATGTATAGTATAGTCCAACTTCCTTTCTCTCTCTCTCTCTCTCTCTCTCTCTCTCTCTCTCCAGTACCTATGACCCTCTATACATGTATGTACAGTCCAGCTCTTCAAAGGCCAGGCAAAAGTGATGATGAAGTAGAGCATCTTTCATTTGAATACATTGACCTCTTTGGCTCTTTCTTTGCTTGCATGCATGTGAAGGAATTGTTGTTGTTACAAGTACACTCAAGGAATCTTAGTTAATTAATTAATTAATCTGTAGCTCCCCTCTATCCTCTCCTCTCTACTTAGCCATTGGTCTCATGAGAGGGTGACAGGAATACCGAGTCTCTAGGTCCATTACTTTGTAGTTGTTGATTTATAAGGGATACTATTGAAGTCCTCAATAAGGTTTAAGCTTTATCAAGGACACGATCCTTCACACGGGTGCTTTTGTCCACGTGAATATATTCTTACTGCAGTACGTATTGTATTAATTTATGTATATAGCTTTTACTCTCATTGGAGTGCCAACTTCATCACATGTTTGTCAGCTAGTTCTCATGGCGTGTAATGAGCCGGGCCGGGTTAGTCCGGAGCCCGTGCTCATCGGATTCGGATCGGATCAGACTTAGCTCGAATGAGAAAGGTGGCATGTTCGGTCCGGCACAAAGCAAAAATTTTTAAATCCAGCCCAGACCTATGATCCCGTCGGGGGCGGACCACACCAAACCGGATTGGGTCCGGGCCGGTTCAGGGTTAGGCCGGGCCGGCCCGTTAATATTTATATATATATATTTTTAGATTTGTACATATAAGTTATATATATATATAAGTTAATAATTTTAAATAGAAAATAGAAAAAATTCATATTATATATATATAAGTCATTTGTTAGTAAATTTTTGTTAGGGTTATTTACTCTGACACCTCTTATGTTTGGTGCTTATTATACGAATCTTTCCTAGTTTAAAAATAAATACACCGACACCTCCTGCCATATATATATATATATATATATATATATATATATATATATTTTAATGTAGGGGTGTTCAGTGTAAAACTTTTTACATAAATTATAAAACTTAGGGGTGGTCCGTGTATTTAACACAAAACATAGGGGGTGTCAGGGTATTTATTTCTAAAATAGGATAGGTCCGCATAATAAGCACAAAACATAGGGAGTGTCAGTGTAAATAACCATTTTTGTTAAGATTTGTATATATAAATCATTTGTTAGTAAATTTAAATAGAATATATATATATATATATATATATATATATATATATATATATATATATATATATATATATGGGTTGGGATCATGACCCATCCCATTTTTTGTCCACCCCAAATATCCACATGTTAACACCGTTTGATGGACTTTAAGTCATCTAAACTTAACTGTTGATCAACGGTTGAGATTAGATGACTTAGGATGCTAGGGGTGGACAAAAAAGGGGGTGCATTTGTATATATATGATATAATTTGTTTTAATTAATGAGATAATAGAATAAAGATTTGATTTAGTTAATGGGATCATTTCCATAACAAAAAATATTAAATGTAAACAATCCTTATCCTAATATAAATAAACAAATAATTAATTGAGGCAGAATTTTGAGAAGAAAAATGTTGATAAATTTTTATTAATGCCAATATAATTTAAATTTGCTATAACATTAACTAAAAAAAAATTTGAAAGTTGATATTTTATTTTTATAAAATTTGTAATAAAATGTACTCATCTCCTCCTCCAGTGGTGTCCTCTAAAGAGACTAAAAGTCCAGTTCAATGATGTCGACAGTTTCATCTCTTAAGTTTTGAGTTCATTTTTCAGCACGAACCCAATCTTGAACGCAAACTTCAAAAATATCTTGTAGCATCCGACTCCTCTTCTTGCTTAGCATTGATCCTTGCGGGATCATTAGAATATCACGTACTATAGAAAAAAAGTATAAGATGCATTTTTTTTCGTGTATTTTCCACCATTCTAAAATTGAAAAATACGGTCCAGCTTCATCTTCATCTTCTTCATAAGAATTAAAATACAGAGATAATTCTTAAGTTGTATAAAATATTATTTTTGTCTCTTCTTTTGCAGTACACTTTTAGCATAGAATAATTTAGACATAAAATCGGAGCTACTACTACCTTGAACAGTTGTACCGGGTTGGTTTGATACAACTTTTTCTTCATATAAAGTAATTAAACTATTTTAAACTTCTTTAATTTCTACTTTTAATCTATACCTCAACATTCAAATTATCATTTAAATCGTCTAACAAAATAAATTAAATACACAATCTAATTTAATCTTAGGATCAAAAATCGAAGCCAAACAATATAAAAGAGGTATATTACCCCCAATATTTTAGAATTTTTTTTTCCAGTTTGGAAACAACATAATGAAAACAAAGAACATTTTTATATTTACATAATAAATGAGACATGTTAATAATTTCTGTTAAAGCTAAAAGAGAAATTGGATAATAAACTCCAGATAAAATACATGTAGCATTGTAAAATAATTCAAATAATTCAAAAATTGAACTAGTAATTAACCAATCATTTTCAGTTACTTGATAATCAAAACTTGGATTAACATTACAATAATGTGTACTAACATCTTTAAATTTAATAGAAGATTTTAACATTAAATAAGTAGAATTCTATCTATGTGGTACATCCTTAACAAATCTTCTAATAGTTATACCATATTCTGCACATAAGGTTTTAAAAGCTTGTTGTCTACTTGTAGAAGTGTTCAAACTTTGTAAACATAATATAATAGTTTCTAAATTTGTTTGAAAGAATTGAAGGCATTCTTGTATAATTAAATTTATAATATGACAAGCACAACTTACATGAAAAAAAATCGTCCTTCTAGTATAGACAAAAATTGTGATTTTAAAACATTAATAGAAGAAGTGTTATTACTATCATTATAAAAAATTAAATTTTTTATTGTGAATATCATATTTAAGTAAAAATTGCATTTACCAATTACAACGTCAGTATGTGAAAATTCTAAAGGTCGTAGACAAATAATACATTTTTGCAACATCCATTTTTGGATCTAAATAATGTGTCATGATACAAATATAAGCGTAATTATTTTTAGTAGTCCATATATCAGAAGTTAGAGAAAATTTACTAACATTTGCAAAACTTTCTTTTAAACAGCCTTTTTTTTGAATTTTTTTGATAGCCTCTGCTCTAGTAGTAGATCTAGATACTTTAGTAAAAGAAAGATTAAGGGTAGTACTTGTATAATCACAATACTCAATCTCATATCTAAAGCACGATAATATGTCAAATAAGTCTAAAACAACCACATAGTCTAAACATCAACAACATCCAACAACAACAATAATTTTCAAGTCTCAAATATAATTCGAAAACAAATCCGGTATTAAAATTCTAATGAAAACTAATTAGGATAACTAGTGATTCCGGCTAGACCTTTTGACAATCATTCCTGAGATACTGGGTCCAAGGCTGCACCATCAACCTCCTGTAGTCCTTAATATGTCGGACACCAATCCTCCAAGTCTGTCATGACCCGCACCCGGTGAAGGAAACGAGTATGTAGGTACGTCCAACCTACGCCGCAGCATCGACAGTAGGACGCTGTCTAGGTCATCACTAACTATATATCATCTCACACAATATAAACTCAACAGTCAATAATATCTCAACTCAATAAGGAGGACAAGATAACTAGAAACATAATACTCAATTACATATCTAAAGTACGATAAGATATCAAAGAAATCTAACATAACCACAAATTCTAAACATCAACAACATCCAATAATAACAACAATATCAAAGTCTCAATTATAATCCGAAAACAAATTCGGTATCAAAAATGCTAATAAAAACTAATTAGGATAACTAGTGATTCCGGTTAGATCTTCCGGCAATCACTCATGAGTGTTAGGGCCCATGCTTGCTATCCCCTCCTGGGGTCCGTAGTACGTGGGACACCAGTCCTCTAAGTCGTTGTCTGAAAAATATATCCAATCAGGATGGAGTGAAGTACAACCCAATAGCAGTTCTAATTAATTGACAAATACTATAAAATAGTAAATAGAGGATGCTATATACAATGATAAACAATAAACTGATGCAATGGCAATAGTAAATGGAGACAGACAATGTAAGCAATAGGGTTTAGCCGGTGCATATATGAATGAAAGATGTCACTACCATACTACACAATAGGAGTATTTTTGTCTTTTCATTTATTTAATTTAATGTGTTAATATTGCATGATATTTATTTATATTTAATTATTATGATTTTATTTGATTGATTGTACCTTACTGTTGTTTCGATAATTGGAGCACTACACTAGCCATTGCCTTCCTACAAATTTTACACCCTTGTCCTAGATGTGCCAGCCTTCTATTTTAATCTTTGTCTGACTCATAACTATGCCCTGTTGTGCTTCATTTTAGTCGCATAATATTCGTCGTAAACGATTATATTTAATTCTAAATAAATTTAACTTTACATCTTGGTGCGTTCCAATCGAAATTGGAGACACAATCTCGAACCATTTTGTGCAACCCAAATTAGAATAATATTCTATTCTGAGTCTTTTTCATTCATGACACTTGTGTCCCACCTAATTTTAGCCCCTTGTACTTCTAATTAATTTTAGAACACAAATTATATTAGTTTTAATTAAATTAATCCAAAAATCCCATCTTGTGCGATTTTCCAATTGTTGGTACTTTTATGTAAAAGTGCATTGAGGTGCCCACACCCCATTGGACCAACACATGAAGAAACCTCACTTTCCTTCATGTGAATTTTCTCCATAAATTTTTGGACTGTGTAACACTCAACATCAACCCTTATTGAACCTTGGCCCTCTATTTTGAAATAATGCAATCCTAGCCCTCCAATTTCTACATAAGAAGCCAAGGCCCCTTTCCAAGGATGTTGACCAGGCCCAACTACCTAGGTCAACACCCAACCCTACTTTTCTACATGTATATATATCATCTTTTATTATTTTTATCCCTAAACCCTAACCTAGTTCCAGCCGCCCCCCCAACTCCTGTTCATCTCCTTCAACCTTGCCGAGCAGCCCATGCCGGAGCCCGACGCCCCTTCGCCTGAGAACACCCCCGAACACCCTCCTCCGCTTGACGATATCGCTGAACCTCTCCTCCCCATCTCACTATCCCTCGACTGAACCCCACGCCGGACTGAACCGCCAGCACCACCGCCTCCTTCCTCCCTGTTTGCAGACCGAAAGACTGGATCCCGATGCTGCCATCCCGCCGACGACGCTGAACTTTGACTCGACAGCAGCACCTCGACAGAACACGCCTGAACCCGAGCCAGTCGAACACCCCCTCGTTCATGCGCGCACAGGTTCAAATTTTACTTTCATGTTGTGTATGCATATACGTGTAAATGACGCTAGGATCTAGCGTATTGCTTCATGAAAAATTTATTAGATGGTGATTGCAAGAGACCCTGCAAAATAACCCAAACTCGTATGTGTATACGTACGCGTATATGTATAACATTCTAATTGATATGCATATAATTATTGGTTGATATATACATATATAAATATATGGTGTATATATATATATATTGTAAGTAATCAAATGCTAAATGCTAGTTAGGACTATGAATATATTGTGTATATATATACAGTATACCCTAGTGTTAATTACGGATATCCCGTAATTACATTGACCATGTGACCCTGAGTGATTATGAGTAGACTGCCTTATGTACACTGACCTACTGGCGAGACCTGTGTTAGTGTTTGACTGCCTGATTGCACAGCAATCGAGGACGTGGCACCCGTGCAGCTAGATGCACACTTGACCCTATTTGATGACAAGTGTCACCCCCTAGCGTAGTCTCTGAGTTCATATTTATGATTGCGTGTATGATTAGTATATCGACTGATATAATATTATTATTAATTGATGTCTATAGGACTGTTGGATTATTCAGACAAGACCTCGGAAACAGGACATTGGTATTTCCAGCAGAGGACCACAGACGAGTACATTCTCTGACAGTTTTTATTATGTTGATTATCTCTATGATTCTAGTTGTATAGCATACATGATTCTGATACTATGTATACACGAAATGGCATCATCGAGACCGATCACGAGGAGTCATGATTTGAAATCCATCGTGCTAGCTGGGGACAAGGAAATATTAGTAGCTTATGTGATCATACCCAACTCTACATGCATCATAGCTCATTCATACCTCACGTCGGTGCAGCCTGACCATTACATGCCTCATAGCCTGTTACATGTGATTAGCCTGACTATTGCTCGCATCATAGCTATCCGGATGATTAGCCTAATCTTACATGAATCATAGCTAATCATATGTAACAAGCCTGATCAGTCCCAAGCCGATCACATGATATGCTGATGTTTCACACACTTAGCTAGATAGTCTATACATGTATCTCTGGTTTATTAATCTAGCATTTTCCTATGTTCTAGTTTATTGATCTAGCATTTCACTATGTTCTAGTTATTGTTCTAGTATTCACCTATGTTCCAGTTCATTGTTCTAGCATGCACTTGTACTTCTGTTCATTGTTATTGTACCATTGATAATGACATATGCTCCAGTATTTCTATTTCCAGTATTTTATTATTCCAGTATTGCTTATTGCCAGTATTTATATCCATCTTGTATTTCTTTACACTGTATTATAATTTTGTCAATATATGTGGAACTGCTATTAGTGCTTGTACTTCGCTCCAATCCTGACTGGATATTTTTTCTAGAGGATCTTGAGGACTTCTGTCCTACACATTATGGACCAGGTATAGACGCAAACTACACACCAGAGATATTAGAGGAGTCTATTCCATTAGAGGAGACACTACCTGCAGCTGTTTAGACATCATTTATCTTATGCATTTGAGACTTATTTTGAGGTTATTTTAGTTATATTGAGACTTATGTTGAGTTTAATTTGAGACTTGTGGAGACTTTTTATGTTGGACAGCTAGACTGTGGTTTATCTCTATTTTGAGATATTGTGTTTGACTATGTCGTTCTTTCTTATCTTTTATCGTGCCATTTATATTTTTATAGCTATTGTGATTGAGTATACATTATGAACTATGGAGAGATGTTTATTTTATTGTCCTCCGTATGGAGTTGGTATCATTGACATGTTGTGAGTTATGTTTAGTATTATTGAGACCTAGACAGTGTTCTACTGCCGATGCTGCGGCGTAGGCTGGACGTACCCACGACTCATGTCCAAATTCTGGGTGCGGGTCATGACATATTTTTAGTGGCGGCCCATGCAGGTCTAGCTTCGCAAGTTGTGTGATATCGTGGTAGTGCGACAACTTAGTTGTACTACTGCGAGCCTGCGATAGGATATAGAAAATATGATTTAGGATGAGAGTATGCTCAATCACAACTAGGAAAATTTTGATCTTCACAATGCTATACTGAATGATTGTTTCCTTTAAAATTTTACTGTCCTTCCTTGATGATATCGTATATATTACCTTAATTGATTCTTTTCGATCTGTCTTTAGGATGCCACCGAAGACTAGGTCTTTGAGACTGGGAGTAGCAACTTCAGAGAGGTATGCCACCTCTCGACCTGACGAACAGACATCTGGAGTTCCTCCTACATCTCTTATTCATGTGGGAGTATCTGCAGCTATTGGGATTCCTCCTCTACCTGTTTAGAGGATTGCCCCAGCTGTGACGTACAACCTTCCACCACCACCGACTCCGATTCCCGGAGGTGTGCCCATTGACGGGGCACATATGTTCACACTGATCCAAGGCATGCTAGAGGCCCAGAGAGTGACAGCAGAAGCTCAGCGTGTTCAAGATGAGGCTCAGAGGGTGTAAGAAGAGGTGCACCAGGCACAGACAGAGCTAATGAGAGAGAGCATTGAGAATGGTCATCAGGTGGCTCTCCAGGCTGTGGAGAGAGTAGCACGACAACAGTAGCATCCTAGCCAGCAGCACCAGAGGCCAGGTACTATAGTGGAATTCAAGAGGATGATGCCTCGAGAGTTCAAAGGCACCGAAGGAATACTCTATGCTGATGACTGGCTAGAGGATATAGAGAGGAACTTGCGTTTGGCGCAGATTTTGGAGATTCTTCAGATCGAGGCTGCTGGCAGTCAGATGTTTGATATCGCGCTGACGTGGTATCGTACAGAGCCGAGACTCACTGACGAATGACTTACTTGGGAGGCCTTCAAGGAGCTCTTCAAGGAGACATTCTTTCCTGACGTAGCTTTGGGAGCATTGGAAAGTCAGTTCCATGACTTGGTCCAAGGGTGTCACGCCCCGATCTCCCGCAGGCAATCGGCCGTTCCCGCTAGGCGGGAATCACCCTCGCCAGTGCTCCCGCGGAACGATCGCTTAACCCATCCGGACGTGATGCCGCACGAGCATGATCCACGCCCGTGCAAGGTCATGGTTCATTGGCTGGCGGCAAAAGTTCTAAGCCACAGAGTCGCACAGATTGTCCGAGTGCAGCGGAGTTTAGGAACGCATAGCGATTCGGTAACAGGTTCACTGAGTCGACAAATATAGCGGAAGCATAGAAACAAGTAAAGTAATCTCTTTATTGATATGAAACATGTATTACAGGCGGCGTATAGCCGAGATTACAAGTCGCTCAAGCCTCTCTCTCTGAAACAGTAAAAGCGTGCCAAGTGGCTACAATTGTGGAATGAATGTACAGGCGATGGTCAGGCGATGTTCACAACTTATGTCTTATATATGTGCTTCAGTCCCGGACGTACCGTTGCAAGGCTTCAGAGGGAACTCCTGGCCTTTGCACGCACGAAGGAGGCGTCCGTACCGCACGAGGTTCTCCCGTACCCTGCATATCAAACTGGTGGATTATCAGTACATTGAATGCACTGGTGGGGAAGCTACTCGCCCGCTCGACAAATCCAAACACGTAATACAGGTTTCGTGCACAACTATTTAGTTGTCTTTCTAGTTGCCTTAGGATCAGTTTCATGCAAACATTGAATAGCTTAACGTGTCGGGCAGTGCGCCGTGCGATATTTGAGAAAATACGGCGAGACTTACCAACTTACCATTTCTCCTTTCCTGTCCAAGGCAAACATGATTAATTCAAGCAGGGGCAAGTATAACATTCAGGAGGCATAGTATATGCAAACAGGAGGGTCGTTTTAACATGATCGTTCAGGTGTTCAGTTGTTTCTTTGATGCGATGCAATGACTCGCACGCGGATAGCCGCTAAGCGAGGATGACTTATCTATATGAACGTTAGTCGCTGGCATAGCCATAAAGGACCGTTTAGTCTTTGAACAAGGATAGAAAGCAACAAAGATTCGTTGTTGGCTGCAGACCATCCTGTCCGCACGTGAGACTATCGTGATGTTCCATCCGGATCGGAACGGTCCCAGTGCCCCGGTGACCGCCCGTGGAACCGTTAAACCTTGTTTCCAAGTTGTCCGCAACATGCAGGTCAGGATCAGGGTCAGTTCAATCCACAACTTGAATGATAATCCATGATTCGTGATCTGAACGAGCGTTTGCTCCAAGAGCTGAGATTCGTTCGTTACGTGACGTGATTCTCGTTCAGACATAAACTTGGTGTGATTATCATTCAGTTGTCACGTTAAGGATTCACGTTCAGTATTCGTTACCCTGATGCGTGCCCCTGGTTCGGGGATTGCCTTGGCGACCTAATGGTCCCGGATACTTGCAGGTTCGTTCAGGCACGAAACGACTACGTAGTAGTCTCCCGGGGTTTGGATGAAAACATGGCAACATTCAAGCATGCGTTTCTAAGGAACATAAGCAGGCACGTTGCTCGGACCCGAAGGTAAGCCGAGAGTTAAAACCGTTAAGGGACTTAGCATGCGAGGGTATGAACATAAGCAGTATTTCAATTTCCATGTTCTAGCAAGCAATACAAGTTGGGATTATTCCCTTAGCTAGGTGCGTTGGATTTATTAGCATACAGGGGGTGATCACCTAGCGACTAGCATAAACATTCCAGATTTTTTTATGTGTGCTGGCTAAGCAAAGACAAGTTCACCGTAGCCACCCACCTTAGCGATGATTCGCCTCGGTAGAGCGATACGTCTGAGCGAGCCTCTGAAAGTCCAAGCCGGATTCCTGTAGGGACAAGTCTGGATATCCTTTGCTTCTTGATTGCGACAAAGCGGGTCGGGACAGCTGCACGATTGCCGATTGAGACGGCAGTCCGCTTGAGCGGAACGGGGTGTTACAAAGGGAGCATGTCAGTTGACGAATACGCCACGGAGTTTTGCCGTTTGAGTCGATTTGCGCCATCGATGATTCGAGACCCAGGCGACAGAGCCCGAAAATTCAGGAAGGGATTGAATAGAGAGATCAAGTCTCGTACTTCGGGACGACGTACTGCTACATTTGAGGGTATTCTGATGGATATCCAGATTGCTGAAGATGACTTGGACCTCAGGCCCAAGAGAGGATGCGACACTTCTAGAGGAACAGGTGGTAACACAGGATCAGCCAAGCGCCCACACTTTCAACAGCAGAGGTCGTACCAGCAGCAGCATCAGCAGTACCAGGCACCAGTTCGAGGACACATCCAGCAGCAGCAACCACAGAGACAGAATCAGCCCGTTGTCCAGTGTGCGTATTACGGGAAGATGGGACATACTAGAGATATCTGCAGGAAGAGGTTGGGTACATGCTTGTCCTGCGGATCATCAGCACACCAGCTTAGGGACTGTCCATCTATTCAGACTCGTTAGGGTGGAACAACCGCTCAGAGAGGACCAGCCAGAGTACCTACTGTACCAGGAGGCCAGCAGAACGGACCTCCACTTCCACCATAGCAGCAGAGGTTTGCTCAGCACCTGCAGCAGCAGAGAGGAGCACCACAAGGACGTGTATACGCCATGACGATTGAGGAGGCCGAGCCAGTTGGAGATGTGATTTCAGGTTCAGTTTCTCTCGATTCTATTCCATCACTTGTATTATTTGATTCTGGCGCTTCCCATAGTTTCGTATCTGTATCTTATGCTCTTAAGCATCGTTTAGAGACGAAACCGTTAGATAGGACTTGCAAGATCATGACCGAAGGAGGCATTATCCTAGTCCGTAATTATTGCAAGGATCGGAGAGTATCATTGGGAGGCCGAGAGTTGAGCGTGAGTTTACTCGTCATGCCACTTCCGGGATATGATATTGTACTCGGAATGGACTAGTTGAGTAGACACCATACTACTATATATTATTACGGAGGCAGAGTAATATTTTGACCGCCAGGTGAACCAGAGTTTGAGGTCGCCAGAGGAGCAGCGAAGCAGAGCAGAGGCACTTTTTACGGAGCCATGAAGGAAGAAGAGGAGTTGCCATATCCTCTGATAGCGAAGTTCCTGGATGTATTTCCAGAGGAGTTGCCAGGATTGCTGCCAGATAGAGATGTTGAATTCTCTATAGACTTAGTACCAGGAGCGAAGCCCATTTCACAATACGTCTATAGAGTCAATAACAGCGAGCTGCTAGAACTAAAGAAGCAAGTTAAGGAGCTGCAGGACAAAGGTTTCATCAGATCCAGTTCATCGCCATGGGGAGCTCCGTTATTGTTTGTACCGAAGAAGGATGGTACGGTACGCATGTGTATCGATTATAGAGCTCTAAACAACCTCACTATCAAGAACAAATATCCGCTGCCGAGGATAGATGATCTTTTCGATCAGTTGAGTGGAGCGAAGGTATTTTCAAAGATAGATTGAGGTCAGGCTATCACCAGGTGAAGGTAAAGAGAGAAGACATACCGAAGACAGCTTTTTGGACCAGATATGGTCAGTTTGAATTTACGGTAATGCCATTTGGTTTAACCAATGCACCAGCAGTATTAATGAACTTGATGAACAAGATATTCTACCAGTACCTTGACAAGTTCGTAGTGGTGTTCATCGACGACATTCTTGTGTATTCGAAGACCCCAGAGGAGCACGAAGAGCACCTGAGGATGGTCTTGGAGACTCTCAGGAAAGAGGAGTTGTACGAAAAGCTTTCAAAGTATGAGTTCTTCCTTGACAAGGTTGAATTTCTTGGACATAAGGTGACGGATGACAAAATTTCAGTTAACCCAAAGAAGATAGAGGCAGTGGAGTCATGGGCTACCCCCAGTTCGGTAGCTGAGATCAAGAGTTTTCTCGGGCTAGCAGGATACTACAGAAGGTTTGTACGAGATTTTTTCAAGATTGCAGAACCAATGACTAGACTGACCAAGAAAATGTGGATTTTGTCTGGACAGTGGAATGTCAGGCCGCGTTTGATGAGCTGAAGAAGAGATTGATGATAGCTCCAGTTTTGACATTGCCATCTGGGACAGGTGGTTTCACTATCTATAGTAATACTTCAGGAAAAGGTTTGGAATGCGTTCTTCAACAGCACGGGAAAGTAATTGCCTATGCTTCAAGATAATTATGTCATCATGAAAAGAACTACCCCACTCACGATTTGGAGTTAGCAGTGGTTATCTTCGCTCTAAAGCTGTAAAAACACTATCTGTACGGAGAGCGTGTGGAAATCTTCACAGACCACAAGAGCTTGAAGTACGTATTTACACAGAAGGAGCTGAACATGAGGCAAAAAAGGTGGTTAGAGTTGATGAAAGACTTCGATATCTTATTACAGTACCACCGAGGAAAGGCCAAAGTAGTTGCCGATGCCTTGAGCAGGTATCCGATGGCTATGTACTTGACTACAGATAGACATTTATTGGCCGATCTTGAGAGCTTAGGGATTGAAGTGCTAGTTCCAAGTGTTGAGATTCAGATGTGGGGATTACAGATACAATCAGAGCTGATGGACAGAATTAAAGCTGCACAGTATGATGATGAGACTCTGAAGAGTATCAGGACACAAGTTCGAACATGATTGACAGACGACTTCACTATTACGGATGATGTATCTTTACGATATGGCACGAGGATGTGTGTGCCAAGTGGAGAGCTGCACGAAGAGGTTTTGCAGGAGGCACATCGCTCTCAGTACTCGATGCATCCCGGTCCCAACAAGATGTATCGAGATTTGAGGGAGCATGTATGGCGGTATGGTATGAAGCGCGAGGTAGCACGCTTTGTATCCCGATGTTTAGTGTGCCAGCAGGTAAAAGCAGATCGACCGAGGCCAGGTGGATTGTTTCAACCTTTACCTATTCCAGAATGGAAGTGGGAGAACGTGAACATGGAATTTGTTTCAGGGCTTCCACGTTCTCCAGGAGGAAAGGACGCAATTTGGGTCATCGTGGATAGATTGACCAAATTAGCCCACTTCTTACCCTTCAAAGTTGGTACATCGATAGAGAAGCTAGCAGAGATGTACGTACGACAGATTATCAGATTACATGGTGTAAAACCCCTAATCCTAAAATCTGTATTTACCCTTTTTAATTAATTATTAATTTAATTGTAGTAATTAGTGGCTAATTAGGAGAAATAGATTTTTATTAATTTTTATTTTAGGTGTTGGTGAACTTAGGGGATTTATGGGGCCATTAGGAATTTTTTCGAATTTATTTCATGTAGGAGACCCCTTGAGCAGTTGCTAGCTTAATGGTGTGCATTAATATAATTCTAGATTTTTCTATGAGTATATATATATATATATATATATATATATATATTAAAAGAAATATAAAAGAAAAAGAGAAAGAAAAGAAAAGAAATAGAAAAAGAAAAACCATTAATTTAAATAACTATTTTCTATTGGATCCTAACTATTCAAACCCACTACCCAAACCACCTACCCGCCCCTTGTGAGCCCAGCCACCCGCTTGCTCTTGCTACCAGCACCCACCCATGCAATTAGCACAGCAAACACCCCCTTTTGTTAGCAAATAAGCACCCCCTAATTGCAAAACAGCAACACACAAACCCAATGACCCCCGCGGCTTATTGACGGAACCCGACCCCCCTCTCTCTCGAGTTTTCCTATATATATTCTTATTTCAACTAAAACCCTAACCCTAGATAATTCAAACTCTTTCTCTTCCCATCTAGACCTAGAGAGCGCCGCCACCGCAGCTGGAGAACCGCGCCAGGCCGTCCAAACCGACCCCGACGACTGCGACCCCGCGCACTGCAGAATTCAGCAGTGAGGTACCTGTGTTCCCGCGCAGTTTTTTGTCACCTCGCTCAACCAAACGTCACCCCGTCTTCACCGGTACGCTCACTCCTTAACCCTCTTTATTATCTGTATGATAGTAGACCTCGAACAACGCATAACCATAGGCGAAAATAGCGCCAAAGTTGGCAGAAAAAGACCAATTTCTGGGATCGCAGAAAACTGCGGTGATCACCTATGTTCCCGGATTCGTATCTTCCACCATAGAGATCCGAATTTGATGATTCTTTTTGGTATAAGGAGACCACTTGACCTAGTTTAATTTATGTTAAATAACCCTAGATTATTAACTGTTGTAGGTAGAATTAAATTCGTTGGAAAACCCCAAAAATTCACTTTTTTCAAATTTCCAAAAGTTGTGAAACGGAGCACGCCCCGCCAAATGGGACTACCCTGCCGTGTACCAAGTGTACCAAATGGTGCGTGCAGTGTACCCGGACACGTGAGAGTTCGCGAAACTGATTTGGACGCGTGTGCGCGTCGAAATCAGCTCGTATCCGCGGACAAATCCCGTGTCGTAACTTTTGCGAAAATTGTACACATTTTGTGCACGCTAGTCAGATTGCGACGAAACTTATGCCAATGGACTCGTAGTAATGCGCTGGTCCTGTGACCCAATTTTTACTCAATTCTGTGATAGTTGACCAAGTCGCTAATTGGCGGGCACCACGGTTGACTTTTTGGACTAACTTGTGTTTGGCTCATCGGATTCCACATTTGGACATACCGTTGGGTTCGTATTGACATTTAGAGTTTGTTTGACCTATAATTTGTCCCATTTGGAGACTGTTATCCTTGACACATTTTTCGGTACAAAGTGGGCCACATGTGGACCCCACTTTTAACCAAAATTACGGTTTTGCCCCTGTGTCCAAATTGGACGAAAGGGAAGTACTTTATAGCTATTTTGCTTATTTTGGGAATGTTGGTGATATTTATTTCAGCATCCGGAGATATTTGTTCTGAGGCCATAGCTTCTGGTCCTGTGTGTTGGACATCTGGACGTTATATTTTGCAGCTTCTTGCCAGGCAAGTATATCTTGTCATTGTGATGTTATTCATATTCCATATGTTGCATGCATCTTTATTTTCTTTCTTTAGCTCATATAATTTAACTTTTATATAAAATACGCGCGACAGTGTCGTCGCAATATATTTTTATTTATGTATTTGCATTGACCTTGTTTATGAGACTGTCCCATTTTTATGTAGCATCATTAGGTTTCATTTGACTGTGACACATTTTTACACAAGTTGTGAGTCTCATATAGATCATGGACGTACATATTGTCTGATCATCGGTACGTGTGGGCCGTGCGTTAGGGATAACTGCTGATAGAAACTTTGTATGCTAGAAGACTTAGCAGTTATTAGAGGTCCATGGACATAGCCTATTGTAGTACGGTGGTCCAATCCTTGTCCTTGTTTGGTTGCAGGATTGGCTAGGGTACTAAAGATAGGCTATGAATCAAATTGTGTCATGGATGTGACATGCTTAGAGCATGGGGTGGGGAGAACAACAAGTACCGCATTTGGGTTCCTTTGCACATTTCCTTTTATAACCCGGAAGCTCCGCTGGAGATACGGACGGTGATGACCCCTATACTACTTGGCGGCCTCTGCCGTTCAAAAGACGGTATGCTTTGAGGCCCCTGATTCTCTGAGAGAGTCATGCCAATCCCATTTATGGCCAGATAGCCCACTTGTTAGAAAGTTATTCTCAAACTACATTCACTTAGACGGTTAGGCGACCCCATTGGATATTTATTTTAGTACTTTATTGGCATGCTTTTATTTATCTTGTTATGTCCCTCTGAGGACCTGGCCCTTCCAGGTGTATCTGTTCTTGAGTATTCGCAGGAGCGCAGATTCGGATGGTTACATATATTTCGAGGATGTCTTCTCTTCGAGCCGTGATTGATAGCTGGACTTTTATATTGTGTTTGCTGTATTGTACTTATATTGTATTTACTTTTCCATTCGAGTTGGTAGTGGATTTGTTTCCATCCAAATATCATCTTTAGATACTTCTTATTGAGATCTAGTTATGTAGATGTTGGTTATTTATTTATATTGATTTTCGTGGATGAGATTTAGATTGTACCCTGTGACTTGTGATAGATTTTTACCTCTTGTGGATTGATATTTATATTACAGCGTACGTATGGGTTATGGTTTCCATATATTGGAGTTGCCATATCCATGCAGTTGGCATGCTTACGTGTCCTAGTCCTACGTATTTTTGGGACTGGGGGGTGACATATTTTTGTGGTGGCCCATGCAGGTCGAGAGCATATTGTCTCGGTTATGTTACTGTACCGAGCAAGCCCGCACCTAGGATTAGAGTATAGGATCTCATCCACAATTGACTATGTCTCGTATTTCTTCTAGTCTATTCTATTTGAATAATTGTATCCTACTTGATTCATGTGCTTTCCTGACAATTCCTTGAGTATAGCCCCCTCATAGAATATAGAAGTCCCTGTTGTTAGATGATAAGTAGGGTAACCTTCCTATTAAGAGTACAACTAGAGTGTTGACACACCACTAAGTTTAGAATATCTAGTGAACCCTAGAATTCCTTATCTATAGATTGGTTTACCATTACCCCTTGATGTATTATTAGGACTTGAGAGTAGTATAGACACTACTAGAGTTAGTTAGAAGTTTTACCATAATATTTGACCATAGTATTGAGGAACCAATAGAAAACCAAAATTTAAAATTAGGACTGAACCTAACCTTCATAGTTAGATAGTATAGGAGAACTATAAACTTAGATCATTATCTTATTATTAGTAGACAACACCTTAGGAAGCCTAAAAGAATATAATTAACACCTTTCCTTGATCATACCTCGAACATAGCAACTAGCATACCACTTTCCCTTAGAAAACCATGATGCTATCTAGAGCCCTCTATTTTAATTTTATATATTATTCCTCTGCGACCTTAGCGTTCGCAAATTGCGTGACGACTAAATTATGTTCTTCTTTTCTCCATCTTTCAACTCGTGCCACCTGACACCTCTAATTATAGACCAAGTGATTGTATTCTACGATAGTATATATAGTTTGCTATAGTTATAGTTGTAATATCGAATTTTGAATTGGGTACCTTGTAGTTAGAACCTGATAGTTGAGTTGTTCAATTAGATTGTGATGATTACCCCTAGTTGTAAATAACGTAATTTGTACCCCCACCTCGATACAAGTTAGATCCCTTTCCCCTTGACGGCCAGTAACTCTTCTATCCTTACTATTGGCACTTATTCTATAAGCATTATGACTAAGACAAAGACGACCATGACCTATGTAATATAAGAGGATACCCTAATAAGTACCAAGATCCCTTCTCGTAGACCTTAACAAGAGTTTCTACGGTATCCTTAAGACGATTACAGTACTAGTTTATTGTTATAAGTTGGATAGTATACCTCACAACCTAGTATCACATAGTCTTTTGACCTATTATTGAAGTGTAACTGAATGACATTAATTGTATGCTAGCATAAGACGATAGTGTTTATTAAGACTATAGAACTTAGAGGCCCATACTCCTATATAGTTTCGTATCTGTACCTTTTGTCCTTAAGCATCGTTTAGAGACAGAACCATTAGATAGGACTTGCAAGATCATGACTAGAGGAGGCATTATCCAAGTTCATGATTATTACAAGGATCGGAGAGTATCATTGAGAGGACGAGAGTTGAACGTGAGTTTACTCGTCATGCCACTTCCAGGATATGATATTATACTCATAATAGACTGGTTGAGTAGATACCATGCTACTATAGATTGTCACGGAGGCAGAGTAATATTTCGACCGCCAGGAGAGCCAGAGTTTGAGGTCGCCAGAGGAGCAGCGGAGCGGAGCAGAGGCACTTTTTACGAAGCCAGGAAGGAAGAAGAGGAGTTGCCACATCCTCTGATAGAAGAGTTCCTGGATGTATTTCTAGAGGATTTGCCAAGCTTGTCACCAGACAGAGATGTTGAATTCTCTATAGACTTGGTACCAGGAGCATAGCCTATTTCACAACATGTCTATAGAATCAACAACAACGAGCTGGCAAAACTGAAGAAGCAAGTTGAGGAGCTGCAGGACAAAGGGTTCATCAGATCCAGTTCATCACCATGGGGAGCTCCGGTATTATTCGTACCGAAGAAGGACGACACGGTACGCATGTGTATCGATTATAGAGCTCTGAACAACCTCACTATCAAGAACAAATACATGCTGTTGAGGATAGATGATCTTTTCGATCAGTTGAGCGGAGCGAAGATATTTTCAAAGATAGACTTGAGGTCAGGCTATCACTCGGTGAAGGTGAAGAGAGAAGACATACCGAAGACAACTTTTTGGACCAGATATGGCCAGTCTGAATTTATGGTAATGCTATTTGGTTTAACCAATGCACCAGCAGTATTCATGAACTTGATGAACAAGGTGTTCCACCAGTACCTTGACAAGTTCATGGTGGTGTTCATTGACGACATTCTTGTGTATTCAAAGACCCCAGAGGAGCACGAAGAGCACCTGAGGATGGTCTTGGAGACTCTTAGAAAAGATGAGCTATATGGGAAGCTTTCAAAGTGTAAGTTCTTCCTTGACAAGGTTGAATTCCTTGGACATATGGTGACGGGTAACGAAATTTCAGTTAACCCAAAGAAGATCGAGGCAGTGGAGTCATGGGCTACCCCCAGTTCGGTAGCTGAGATCAGGAGATTTCTAGGGTTAGCAGCATACTACAGGAGATTTGTACAAGACTTCTCCAAGATTGTAGAGCCAATGACTAGGCTGACCAGGAAAGATGTGGATTTTGTCTGGACAGAGGAATGTCAGGCCGCATTTGATGAGCTGAAGAAGAGATTGACGACAACTCCAGTTTTGACGTTGCCATCAGGGACAGGTGATGCTTCAGGAAAGGGTTTGAGATACGTTCTTCAGCAGCACATGAAAGTAATTGCCTATGATTTAAGATAATTACGCCCTCATGAAAAGAACTACCCACCCACATTTGGAGTTGTCAGCAGTTATCTTCGCTCTAAAGCTGTGGAAACACTACCTGTACGGAGAGCATATGGAGATCTTCAAGGACCACAAGAGCTTAAAGTACGTATTTACACAGAAGGAGCTGAACATGAGACATAGGAGGTGGTTGGAGTTGATGAAAGACTTCGATATCTCATTACAGTACCACCCAGGAAAGGCCAACGTAGTTGTCGATGCCTTGAGCAGGTATCTGATGGCTATGTACTTGACGACAGATAGACATTTGTTGGCCGACCTGGAGAGCTTGGAAATTAAAGTGCTAGTTCCATGTATTGAGATTCAGATTTAGAAATTGCAAATACAATCAGAGTTGATGGATAGAATTAGAGCTGCACAGTATAATGATGAGACTCTGAGGAGTATCAGGGCATAGGTTCGGATAGGATTGATAGACGACTTCACTATTGCTGATGATGGATCTTTATGGCACGACACGAGGATGTGTGTGCCGAGTGGAGAGCTGCACGAAAAGGTTTTGCAGGAGGCACATCGCTCTCAGTACTCGATGCATCCCGGTGCCAAAAAGATGTATCGAGATATGAGGGAGCACGTATGGTGGTATGGTATGAAGCGCGAGGTAGCACGCTTTATATCCCGGTATTTAGTGTGCCAGCAGGTAAAGGCAGATCGACAGAGGCCAGGAGGATTGCTTCAACCTTTACCCATCCGAGAATAGAAGTGGCAGCACGTGACTATGGACTTCATTTCAGGACTTTCACGTTCTCTAGGAGGAAAGGACGCGATTTGGGTCATCGTGGATAGGTTGACCAGATCAGCCTACTTCTTACCATTCAAGGTGGGTACATCGACAGAGAGGCTAGCAGAGATATACGTATGACAGATTATCAGATTGCATGGGGTTCCTGCGAGCTTCGTCTCAGATCGAGATATTCGTTTCACTTCCCATTTCTGGAGGAGTCTACAGGCTAGCTTGGGCACTCAGCTCAAGTTTAGTAGCGCGTATCACCTCCAGACAGACGGGCAGTCTGAAAGGACTATTCAGACTCTCGAAGATATGCTACACACTTGCATTTTGGATCTCGGAGGTTCTTGGGAGGATCATCTACACCTGGTAGAGTTTGCTTACAACAACAGCTACCAAGCCAGCATTGAGATGTCACCATTCAAGGCTTTATATGGACGGAGGTGTCGTACACTGTTATCTTGGGATGATATCGGAGAAAGATCCTTGTTAGGACCAGAAATGGTCGTGGATGCAGCAGAAAAGGTAAAACTCATCAGAAATAGACTGCGAGTGGCGCATGACAGACAGCGACATTGGACCGATAGCCACCGTAGACCCCTAGAGTTTCAGGTATAGGTTTTGTTATTTTGGTTTGTGATTATTTTGTTTTAGATTATGTTTTAAGATTATTTGTTCAGTTGGCGATATGGTGTTCCTACGGATTTCTCCGATGCGGGGCACGATTCATTTTGGTAGAGGCAAAAAGCTTAGTCTGCGATACATCGGACCTTTGGGTATCCTTGCAAGGATCGGTGCAGTGGCCTATAGACTAGACTTGTCGTCTGCACTAGAAGGAGTACATGACGTGTTCTACGTATCGCAACTAAGACGGTACATGGCAAATCTTAGTCACATAGTAGACCACTCGGAGATCGAGGTTGGACCGACTCTCAGCTATCCCGAATAACCCGTGGAGATCTTGTGTCACGCCCCAATCCCAAAATACGTAGGACTAGGAATACGTAAGCATGCCAGCCGTATGTATATAGCAACTCCAATATATGGAAATCACAACACATACGTACGCTGTATTATGAACACTAATTCACAAGTGGTATATAATTATCACAAGTCATAGGGCATAACTAAATCTCATCCACAGAATCAAATAAAAATGAATAACCAATCAACTATATAACTGAATCAAGTATAAGATGCTTGATAAGAACAAGTAGCTGGGTGGAGACAAATCCACTACCAAACTAGAATATAAGAGAAATAAAATAAGTACATCTAATGAATAATGAGGCTCAAAGAGAAGACCTCCTCGAAAAAGAGATAAGTAGCAAGTCTTGATTCGTGCTCCTACGAATAGTCATGATCGTCTACACCTGGAAAGGGACCAGGTCCTTAGAGGGACGTAATAAGATACATAGAAGCATGCCAATAAAATACTGAAGATAAACATCCAAAGGGTTGTCTAACTACCTATGTGAATGCACTTTGAGAATAACTTTCCAACATGTGGACTATCTGGCTAAAATAGGATTGGCACGATTCTCTCAGAGAATTAGGGGCCTAAAAAGCATGACATATTTTGAACGTCAGAGGCCGCCTGTAGATAATATATAGGGGTCATCTGACCGCGCATCTCCGGCGGAGCGTACGGGTTACACAAGGAAAGTGCAAAGGAGCCCAAACGCCTTACTTGTTGTCCTACCCACCCCATGCTCTATACATGCCATATCCATGACACGATGAGACCTCTAATAACTGCCAAGTCTCCTAGCATATCTCTATTAGCAGTTATTTTCTATCGCTCGTCCCATACATACTGATGATCAGTCAATACGTAAGTCCGTGATCTATATGAGACTCATAACTCGTGTAAGAAATATGTCACGGCCAAATAAACATAATGATGCCTCCAAATCATGTGGTGGTCTCGTAAAACTAAGTCGAGATGAATAATATATAATAAAGATAAAATACGACGCCACCGCCGTTGCACCCAAGTTATTCTTGGACGCGCAGTTTATATAGCAGTTAAAATATATGAACTAAATGACAGAAATAAAATACATACACCATATGGAATATAAATTACAGTATAATGGTAAGGTATACTTGCCTGGCAAGAAAGCTGCGTAGTGTAACGTCCAGGTGTCAAGTACAAAGGATCAGAAACTATGGCCTCCGAATGAACATCTCTGGATGCTGAAATAAACATTACCAACGTCTCTGGAATCAGCGAGATAGCTAAAAACACTACCCTTTCATCCAATTTGGATACATGGGCAAAACGGTAATTTTAGATCAAAGCGGGTTCCACATGTGGGCCACTTTGCACCGAAAGCGTGCCAGAGGTAAAGGTCTCTAAATAGGATAAATTATAGGTCAAACAAATTCTAAACGTTAATACGAACTCAATGGTATGTCCAATTTTGGATTCTGGTAAGCCGATCACAAATTCGCCCTTAAAGTCAAACCGTAGGGCCCGCGAATAGGCGGCTTAGTCAACTATTTCAGAATTATGTAAAACTTGGGTCACAGGACCAGCGTGATCTCACGAATCCAATGGGACAAGTTTTGTCGCATTCCGACGAGCTTACACAAAATAGGGTGGTAGTTTACAAGAGTCACGATACAGAAACTTTTTACGGATACGGGTTGATTCTGACGCGCACACACGTCCGAATCAACTTTCGCGAAAGCCCACACGTCAGAATATACCATATGCGCCTTTCGGTGCAATTGGTACGTGACGAGGCGGTCTCGTTTGGCGGAGCGCATTCCGTATCACAAAATTTAAATTTTGAAAAATTAAGTTTTTTGTCATTTTGGAGGCTGAATAATTTAACACATAAAACGAATTAATAAAAACTAAAAGAACAAAAAAATTCTCGGTTATATTGAGAAGAAAATCCTTCAATTAGTTTTTGAAAATATTAAGCGGGTTGGTGGCAAATTGGGTGTGAACATAGGAGTTTGGGTTAAAATTCTGGACTATTTTTGGTCAGTTTTTTGGCCAATTTTTGGTCAATTTTTTGACCTATTCAGGGCACAAAAACTCGTCCCGCTTGAAGAAAAATCCTAGAGGGTTATGTTGTGAACCGGACAAACCGCTCGCAAAAATAATCAAAAATGAAGAAGATATGATACCAGAAAGATGGGATGACGGAAGGGTGCTGCTGTGTACTATGCGCGTGCGCGGACGACGACGGTCCTGGCGGCGCCAGCGCGGCTGCGGCGGTCGGCAGGAGGCGGCTTCGGGGCGAGGGGGGGGGGGAGGTCGGCGCTGGGGTTAGGGTTTAGGTTTGAGTTAGGGTTATATATAAGGGAGAGTGGGGGAGAGATGGGTTCCTGCGGGGTTTGCTGGGGAAGGATTAGGGGTAGGTTTAGGTTATTAAGTAGTTTAGGTGTTTAGGTTTTAGGATTAGTATCTTTTTCTTTTCTTTTCTTTTCTTTTTTTCCTTTTCTTTTTAATTCTTTTTCTTTTCTTTTATTAACAACATTTATTATTATTACTATTATTATTATTACTATTATTACTTCTACTAGTATATACGCACATGAGTTGCACGTATTTCATATTACTTGAAAAAAATAGTTTATTAAAAGAGCAAACGATAATTTCTTAATTTTATTATAGGTGGAAATATAATAGGCAGGAACTTGAAAGTTGGGAGAAATTAAATGACGGGAATATGAAAGGTTTCTCTTATCTCTTGGGCTCATGTGCCTACTTTGCAAGCATACTTTATTAACTTTTGCTTTATTCTCCAAACTACCTACTTTGCATGCATGCATATATTTGTTTTATTAACTATCATTCCCCAAGTTGCCTCCTTTGCATGCATGCATACATACATTTAATACGTATTTAATTACTGTTTTTAATTACTTAGATATCCTTATCAACGTTAATACATATTGAAATGTAGTGAAGGGTATTTTTGGAACGAAAAACTTTCACGGTGAAGCCCTCTTATAAACGCAAATGAAGATAAGCCCTGTCACGCCCCAGTCCCAAAATGTCGAGGGACTGAGCACGTGAGCAATGGCCAGCAACACGCACCGATGGACAACCCAATTTAATGGATCCATCAGGACATGCTTAAGCTGTAGTCTAGCAGTAAAATGTACCAGTCTCAGGTATTTCTAATCTCATCCACAGAATAAACACGGATTAATGCCAAAAATAATGTAATGGAAATAAATAAGCAATGTCAAATAAGCTTATCTGGGGAAACAATCCGAGAATTAGTCTGTTACATTTAATGAGAATAGACAGAAAATAAAATACTGAAAAATGGAAATACTGTGTAGATGAAGCCGGTGCTCAGGAGAAATCTTCTGCCACTATCTCGTCCTCTGTTCCTGGTTCTGCTCCAAGGAGTGCTCCTGTACCGTACACCTTGGGGTAGTTCTCTTCAGCTATACCTGGGGACATAGTCCATTCCAGGTCCTCAGGGGACATAACAAGGTACAAAAAATACAAGCCAAAATATATGGAGTGCAGCGATAAATGAAATAACAGGGTAAACTATATAACCAGCTAAGTGATATGCAATATGAGAGCAGCACTAGAACTCAGGCTGAAGCCACTACAAGCTCTGTGTCGGGGAGCCGGTAGCGGCAATAACTATGAACTACACTATGTTATATACTATGTTATATATATATATATATATATATATATATATATATATATATATATATAATATCAGCCTGTAGTCTGTGTGTCTCTCCCCACCCAATGTAATCCCACGTCTCATGTCCACGATGCCTCATGTCCATGTCACGCACAATTATAACTAATGCAGCCAGTCTGATAGCTATGAATCAAATGTCTAAGAATGTAAAGTCTATGTCATAAAACATGCATCCTATACAGAATTACCTTGAATGTCTCAGGAAGACTGTCTCATGAAATAGTGTCAAGTGTCCTAGGTTTTGGTGTACTTGATAGGACAAGTACGAGAATTATCGGGTCTCGATATCCATGTCTATGTGACGTTACACAACCCCGCATACGAAGTTGGCACCCGACTATGATCGGACACTAAGCACGTCACCCGCTTCCTAGGTTAAGCAGTTAAAACAAGTTTACATTTAATTCCACAAAAAATCAAGTAAAATACTATGTTAAGAATTACTGAGATTTGGCAAGCTTTACTCGCCCACTAATGCATAATTAAGTCCAAAAAAATAATTAGCAAGCTGCAGGGTTTGGCAAGGTACACTTGCCTGTGGTTCCGGCTCTGATTTCGGCTCTGACTTCAGTTGGATTTGCAGGCGGTACTCCGGTTGCTGAAACAAACATCACCATCAGATCCATAAAATATCAATCAACTAGAAACGCTTGTCCTTAGGTCCAATTTGGAGACAAGGGCAAAAATGGCAGTTTCGGGTCAAAACGGGGTCCACATGCGGGCCCGCTTTGCACCAAAAAATGTGTCGAGGTCAAAGGCCTCCAAATTCACCAAACTTAGTGTCAACAGGTCAGGAACGATGATACAAACCCAACGGAACTTCCAGAATTGGATTCCGATGAGCCAATCACAAAATCGCCCGTCGAACGGGGCCTGTGGGGCCCACGACACGCGATTTCGTCAACGTTCTCAGAATCGAACCAAACTTGACCCACAGGACCAGCGTATTGCTACGAGTCCGATGGCGCAAGTTTCGTCTCGATCCGACGTGTGTACACAAAGTTAGGACACGTTCCAGAAAGTACGGGTACGGGGCGATGTCCGCGGATACGTGTTGATCCCGGTGTGCACGCACACCCGAATCAGCTTCTGTGAAATCCCACACATCCGTATCGACGATGCGCACGTATCTGTGAAGACCGCACGCGACCAAGTCGTCCCGTTTGGCGGGACGTACTCAGTTCCGGGGTGAAACAGGGTCTGGTTTTTTCTCTTTTTGGATCGCGGTGTGCGATCACCACAGGATGCGATGCCCCGAACGGTTTATCCGGGCACCGAGAGGGTCGTACAGGCTTCGCAACGCAATTCACGGAATCGAAATCCAAGCTACGAGCAAGAAGATACACGCACCTGAACATGGGTCAAAAACTGGGACAAAATCGTGTCCGACACGACACAGGACACGTGTCCTGTGTCTGACACGCGGGGGGGGGGGGGGGGAACTAGGGTTAGGGTTTGGGGATTCCTCGCCGGAGCTGGGCGGCGCTGAGGCGGGGATTGGCTGGCCGGGGCTAGGGCAGAGCCGGCAGGAGGCGCTGCGGCGAGGCGGCGGCGTGGCTGGGCTCGGCTGCTGCGGGCCGGAGAAGAGGAGGGAAGGAAGAGCTCGGGCGGGGACGGAGCGGCGGCGAGGTGAGGCGGCGTGGCTGGGGCACAGGCGGCTGGGGACGGCGCTGCGGGGTGCTGGCCTGAAGGGGGAGGCCGGAGGCGGCAGCGGTGGGGGATGCGGTGGAGCTGGAGGCGGAGGGTGAGTGACCGGAGGGGGTTTTATAAGGGGATGGGAGCGGTGGCCGGCCGGGAATGGCGGAGGACGGGGTCATCGTGGGCCGGGTAGCACGGAGGGGAGGCCGGGAGACGCGGGCGGGTCAGGCGCGGGCTCTGGCCACGTGGCCGGAGCCGCCGGCGGAGAATGCGGGGTCGTGCAGAGCGGGGGAGGGAGACGGGTTCCCGGGTCGGGTGCGGGTGCGGGTGGACCCGACCCGACCCGACCCGTTAGCAAACGGGCTGGGCTGGGCCTGGCTAAGGGTTGGGTTGGGCCGGGCTGGGCCGGGGTTAAATAATTAAAAAAATAAACAAATAATTAATTAAATCATTATATAATTAATTAATAAATAAATAATTTCAAATAATAGTTTTCAGGTATTTTAAAATAGGTCCGGGGCCCAATAAATTTCAGAAAAATTGTCCTAAGTCCAGTTTTTGTTTTTACACCCAAAAATATTATTTTATAATATTTTAATATTGTTTATTATCATTTAAAAATCATTTAATAATTAAAACCCTGTTTTTAATTACAGAAAAATCCCAGAAAATTCCAGAAAATTGTGAAAAATCCAGGTTTAAAAATTTAAAAAATCAGGGGGTTTACAATCTACCCCCCTTAAGAGGATTGCATCATCGCAATCAAAGAATAACCGGTCAACTGAGATAACACGGTTGCAAGTATCGTTCGAAACACATCACAAGATACTTTAGGGAAATACCGTTTCCCTAAAATGAAAGTTATGCACTTCTAGAGAAAATCTAGTTAAAGAAAAGATCTACAACTTTTATGAAAACCAGGTTATTATTAACAAGTTACAATTTACTAGGTTGGGGCTGAGGTCACGAACCAAGAGGCACGAGCTACAACAAGACTAGAAACGGATAACTACGAATCACTTACTCGCATCAGCGTCCTGCATAGTCAGCGCATAAGCTTGCCCTCGTCCTTGAGGTAGATTCCTCTGCTGCTGCTGGGCTTGCTGGAAGAGTGTCGCCTGAGGTGCCAGAGGTGGCCTCGGTGCTGGTGAAGCTGGTTGGTTTGCCCTTGGTGCTCCATCTTGATGCTGGGGACATTCCTTGGCTATGTGTTGATTGGTGCCGTAAATCAGGCACAATCTCAACTTGCGTCTGCAGTCCTTCTCGACATGGCCAATCTTGCTGCAGTAGTGACAGGTAGGAAAGGTCTGCGAAGCTGTCCTGGGTGGCTGGTGCGTGTGAGATCTCTTTTCAGATTCTTCCGGTGATGTTCTGTCTGGTGCTGAGGTGATTGGCCGCTTGTGGCGAGACTCCCTCCTGGTGACGCGTTCCATGCGTCGGGCTGCAGCGAGAACGTCTAAGTAAGAGGTAGGTGCGACGGATCCGATGATTCTCTGTAGCTCGAAGTTCAGTCCGTCAAAGAACTTCTCGGCCTTCTCTTCCTCTGTCGGGATCAGGGTTGGGGCGAAGCGGCTCAGACGAATGAATTCTGCGTTGTACTCTTCCACCGTCATAGAGTCCTGAGTGAGGCGATTGAATTTGTCCCGCAGTTCGGATCGTGCGATAGCCGGAATGTACATCTCCTGGAAGAGCCTGGAAAACTCTTCCCAAGTGACTCGGTCTGGCCCGAGTCGTGCCTCCTCAGACAACCACCAGTGGTGTGCGTTGCCTGTCAACTGCATTCGGACGGCAGTCATCCAGCGTTCCCGTGGAAGCTCAACTGCTTCAAGTTGATGCCGTATGTTGGTGAGCCACTCATGAACTTCTGTGGGCTCCTCTTTTCCAGAAAAAGTGCGGGACTTCAGTTGGCGAAAGTCAGTGATAGAGCCTGTAGATGGCCGTCGAGCTGGTAGGTTGGCCTGCTCCAGTACAGTTACGATGCTGTCCCTCTAGAAGTTAGCTTCACGACGCTGAGCCTCGTGTTGGACTTGTTGCTGAGCTTGCATCATCGCGTAGATCATTTGGAATATCTGCTGCCCGTTAATTGGCTGTCCTTGTGTGAGTACGGGCGTTGGTGGAACGAACTGCGGCGGAGGTGGAATATCATCACGTCGAAATTGGGAGGTAGGTTGACCTGCCTGCTGGCTCTGTTGAGTTGGTGGAACTTCTCCGTCTGGTGTCACTTCTTCGTCACAGGTGACACCTGTAGCTTGTGGCGTTCCGGCGGGGGTCTCGTTGCATTCTTGTGGGTCCATTTCCCTGTATCCAAAATAAACAATAAGAGGCGCACAGGAATCAAGGCAAGATGCAAGTCAAAATTAGTTCGAATACGATACAGATATCAAAAACGATTCAAGCAAGTAGATGAGATCCTAAAAACTTATCCTATTCTTATTGCAGGCCTGTTCTGTCACGCCCCAAACTCCCGCAAGCCCAATAGTCTCCGCTGAACGTGAAATTACCACGTTGCAGCTCTTCCGCGGGACAATCGTTCTATTCGGGACGTGATGCCGTACGAGCCTGGAGTTGCGCTCGTACAAGGCGATGTTGTTAAACACGAAAGTTATCATTGAAACAACCAAGTTACAGCGGAAGCCAATTGTGTACCAAGCACATATCAGAGTATATGCAGCGAAGCTCACGATAGGGTCCAAATGAGATGCCCCGAGTCAATGCCACAAAGGCGATGCCACGGAGACGATAAAATAACTCTTGCTCTTTCTCTAGCCCACAAAGGTACTTACAGTTCATACATCTTGTCCCGTATATCCAAGCAGCGCCACTACGCCTGTGTACCTGAAATATTGCCCACAAACGTGGGTCAGTACACAACCGTACTGGTGAGCGGGGTAACCCACTCGTCTAAGCCGACACTAAGTAAAGTAGTGAATGCACACAGTTAAATGGTGATCTTTCTAGTTGAATCCTAGATTCGTTTCATGGCATATGAATGACATGTTAAGGAAAGCAGTAAAGCAGTTTAAGCATGCAAGCATTCATTCTCAAACCAAACGACAAGCAGTTTATATATAGCCGACCCGTCTAACTCAATATCATCGCTTGCACGATAACATATCGAACCATCAGTCTCGCCTCAATATCCATTCTCAACCAAAGTTTATATCCCACTCTCGAGTGCACACTCTTGCCGAGGAAAGGTGGCCGCGCCTACACGATGCACAAACCAACCAAAGTAAAGCAAGCCAACTCTTATCTATATGAAGTCACTGGCAGAGCCATACAGGATATATCTCAAGCATTACGGCGCGCCCTATCAGCCCGGGTAGCAAGCCCCGCTGGAGGTCCTGCAATGCATCGCAACTGAACGCGAATAAAATGTTTCCCTCCGGATCGAAACGGCTCCAGTGCCCCGAATAAAAACCGTTTCGGGGAAAGTGCCAAATCTTTGCACAAGTTATCCGTGACATGCAGACACACGTAGGTATGACGAGAGGATCGAACATTCTCGCCCCACCAAGCGATCCTAGACTCGTTCCATCGATAAACCCAACCGAAGTATCCATAACCATTCTTCCAACATGTTCTTCCAAGAAGTCCAAATCTTGATCTCAATATATATAGCCCAAGGCACCAAAATACCCAGTGTTTCACATTGCCGCTTTACAGCAATGTATTCTGAAATGGTGCAACACCCATGCTCAAAGCAATCCCATGGCACAATGCCGTCTCAGTGGCACAATGCCCCATTCGTGGCACAATGCCCCATCAAGCGGCACCATACCTCGCTGATGCAGTTGTTCGGTTTCGAACCACAACTGCTCGCTTTGCAAGACAAAGCGACCCAGTGATATTCGTGCACAGATGCACGCTCGCTCGCCCAAATTCCCGATATTCTCGATATTCCCATTTGCCTCAATGTATCATTCTAACTTGTATATTTCCAACCGTTCAAGCAAAATCCCAAGTATCCAACCGATCGCCTCAAACGTATAATCCAACTATCGCACCAACTATCCAACGCGTAAAACCATTCAAACCACAATCCTACCAAGCCAACGACGCACACTCTATGCGCGCCTCAGTGTAGTGCTTCCCGATATTTCAGCCCAAGTGTTCAAGCCTTTACGTGTTTTCTATATTATTAGGCATAAAGGAGTAGAGGAGAAGAAAAAGAGCCCACTCACATTGTTTAAATCCGTTAGGCATCCTGTCCTGCCGATACGGCCAATCCCTTGAACCCGTGGTCCGATGCAAGCGCGATCTACTCAACTGGTATGACCGTGCGAGCAGGCCGTGCTCTTCAAATCATCCGACCGATCGGATTAAGGAAGATGACATTATCGTTTCCATCCAGCTATTCAGTACTGTTCTGAACGAACACCTGATTTCCATCGAACCCGCTAGCCATCTGCACATTGAAACCAACTCGATTAATCCTTCTTCCCAAAATCTGACATTTCAAATGTAACCAGCATTTGATTTATTCAATCCAACTCAGCGTAACGTTCCGATCGGTTGCGGGACGTTACATAATATACCACTTAGAATCAGGTTCGTCCACGAACCGTGCTGGTACTCATTCTTTACTAGCATGCCACAAACCAATTCCATAGATCTGCTCTATGCAACTCTCATATTCACTATTTCTGACATAATATCTTGTTTTGCTGAACACTCGAATAAATTTTCACGAATTCCCACATCCTCCTTGCAGCTCAACACGAATTTCTCGTATCGCTTAGTTTTGGATCGTACACGTATTTAAGGCGTCCCTAAAATACATGCATTTCAGCCGAGCTTTGCGATAGCAAATTTGAACAAGTTACAAGGGTATCTTTATGTTCGAGGCGTCCATTTGCTTTGCTCCCAATTGAACCAAACACAATTCCCATTCCAACACATTCACTTGAGAACTATTCTCAATTATGCAGATTTTCTGCCGACTCAATCAGTTCGTGTTCCAACTCAATCCATCCAGCTATTTCTGAAAATCAGTACTAGCAATATCTCGAAATATATCTCATGCACCAAACGATCATCTCAACTGATCTACCCCAGCTATGCGACTTACCCAAATATCAACTTTGCTTAGAAGCCCAACACATTTCTTGCCATCTCAAAATCAAACAGGGTGAACATCTATATTGAGGTTCGTGTGATCCACGAAGATCTCGCCGCCACGCCAAAGGGATTATGTCGTCACGATTTCAACCTGGACACACTCGCCACAATTCTTAGGTTGCGCATGGAATAGTTCTTCGCGCTGCTTCCACTGCCTCGAAGCATAGAATATCACCTTTGCCTTCCGAATGAGCACGTTTCCCAGACTAAGTTCCGAGACATCTTGTAAATCTGAGGCACATCTGTCCCTTCCAGTATTCGTAAAGATTTGATTTGAACGAGCCGCCACAGTCGTCCATTCATATAAATGCTATTCCCTTCCAGAGCACGATGAGTCAGAGGCGATGCCATCTACAAAAATCTGTGACTCTGAATCTTATCAGTTGACTAGGCTACTTCCACCATCACTTCGATCTTCCGGCTGCATCTTCAGTTGAAGGCTATCACAAGGATCTCTCAAATCCAACACTCAGTCAATAAGCCAAAAATCATTGCTCACATCTGCCCTCGACGCATTCCCAAATACGCCGCCTCAAGGGTCGTTCTATGGGTCTACCATATTCATATCCGATTCGACGGGCAATGTCGCTTAGGGTCAGCTGTCCCGAAGCTACGCTCGATAATTGTAATCATCACGATGGACAGTTACTATAAACCATGCTATATCTCATCTATAAATCCGAATCAAAATTCCAACCATCCCATCCGAGCGAACTCTCGAATCCGAGCAATGTGCTCGTTGAAATCGTCTACCATCAATCCGTCGTTCTGCCCTGAATCCATCAAATTTCCGAATTGTATGTTCGATTCTCGCACTACAAATTGCAATGATTCTCAAAACCCAAGACTTGCTCCAATTCTTATCCATTTGCTGCGTTCCACAATGCACGTCCAATTTACTCGAGCAGCACAGTAATTTGTTCCAACGTTGCTCCCACATTTAGCTATCTTTAAAAGCCTGTCCGCCAAAATCTTTGCCTTTCGTTGTTGCCACAATCCGTCCACGTCTTCCGGAGAATCCATTTATCATCGTTGCACCATTTTGCCCAAAATTTCATCTTCGCTAAACCTGATTCAACTTCTCGAGCAACAATATCCAAAATCCTTCAAGTTTGTGTGAATCAATCGCATTGCCCTCCAAGCCAATATCGTGTTTCTTTGCTCAACCAACAGCTCAAATGTGTTGCCCAAAATCGTAGTTCGTGCTCGCTATCCTTCCGATAATTCCATCGCTTTGCTCAAGCATAACCCAGATGTTCGTTCCGGTTTTGCCCATCTTTTAAGCCCAATGATACTTCCATTTGCACGACTCCGTCCTTGAGTTCTCAAGTCTAATGTATCGAAGGATACCCGAGTCAAATTCTATTGCACCATATACCACTTGGAAATATAGTTGCCCTCGTGCAAAATCTGCGTCAACAAGCGTCTATCCCAAACCGACTATTCCGAGGTGATTCTGCCGAATCATAACTCAATATTCGCTTGCTCCATTTTTACTCTTTCCAACTCAATCGATTTGCACCAACCGACTTGTGTTCGTTATCCGAGTCCGTTCAGGCAATTCCAATAGATGTCCAACCAAAATATTTCCAATGCCTTGCTTAACACATTTGATCCCATATACCACTTCGAATCAATTCGCTACTCACATTACATTTTCTTTCACGAATCCAAGATTCGTTCGAACCATCCCTTAGGTGTGATCATGCCATTCCCATCTTAAGTCTGACACAAAAACTTAGCCGATTCTTTAACCATCAATCTCGTTAGGCAACTCGTGCTATGTTCCATTCTCACTGCTCCCAGCTATTCTCAAACCGCCTGATACTTTCGCAACACAAGCAATCGTGCAACGATTGTATTCCAAGTAGTCCAACCCAATACCCAACGGTTCCACACCTTTATTGTACGAGCAACTCATGCCAACTTATCTGATATTTCTCAAGCCAACTCAAATCTGCCCAACCGATGCGCCACAGTCGAAATTCCAACTTCTATCCAACACAATCACTTGACGAGCAACTCGTGCAAGGATCCATTCTCATCGAATGTTTCTACCCAAAATATGCCGCATAACCAAATCTCGTTAGCCAACCAACTGATCCATTGAGGCAATCAGAATCTCCCAAATGATAAGCCAAGCCAACCCAACGAAAAGTCCACACTTGTTGCACAAATACAACAACGCCAACCAACTTGCTGCACGAATGCAACAACGCCTAACGAGGCTAAGCGATCCTACGAAAACTAACCAAGGCAACCCAACACAGAATAACATACAGCCAAAACCAGCAATAAATAGACTTATTGCATGAAACATCCGATGCGGCACTGAGTAGAGTTAAGAGCTAAACGACACGCGAAAGCTATTTAGAGTTTGTGATGAAGCGAAGGACCAAGTCCGAAGAAATGAACCGGGCGCTCTGATACCAATCTGTCACGTCCCAAACTCCCGCAAGCCCAATAGTCCCTGCTGAACGTGAAATCACCACGTTGCAGCTCTCCCGCGGGACAATCGTTCTATTCGGGACGTGATGCCGTACGAGCCTGGATTTGCGCTCGTACAAGGCGATGTTGTTAAACACGAAAGTTATCATTGAAACAACCAAGTTACAGCGGAAGCCAATTGTGTACCAAGCACACATCAGAGTATATGCAGCGAAGCTCACGATAGGGTCCAAATGAGATGCCCCGAGTCAATGCCACAAAGGCGATACCACGGAGACGATGAAATAACTCTTGCTCTTTCTCTAGCCCACAAAGGTACTTACAGTTCATACATCTTGTCTCGTATATCCAAGCAGCGCCACTACGCCTGTGTACCTAAAATATTGCCCACAAACGTGGGTCAGTACACAACCGTACTGGTGAGCGGGGTAACCCACTCGTCTAAGCCGACACTAAGTAAAGTAGTGAATGCACACAATTAAATGGTGATCTTTCTAGTTGAATCCTAGATTCGTTTCATGGCATATGAATGACATGTTAAGGAAAGCAGTAAAGCAGTTTAAGCATGCAAGCATTCATTCTCAAACCAAACGACAAGCAGTTTATATATAGCCGACCCGTCTAACTCAATGTCATCGCTTGCACGATAACATATCGAACCATCAGTCTCGCCTCAATATCCATTCTCAACCAAAGTTTATATCCCACTCTCGAGTGCACACTCTTGCCGAGGCAAGGTGGCCGCGCCTACACGATGCACAAACCAACCAAAGTAAAGCAAGCCAACTCTTATCTATATGAAGTCACTGGCAGAGCCATACAGGACATATCTCAAGCATTACGGCGCGCCCTATCAGCCCGGGTAGCAAGCCCCGCTGGAGGTCCCGCAATGCATCGCAACTGAACGCGAATCAAATATTTCCCTCCGGATCGAAACGGCTCCAGTGCCCCGGATAAAAACCGTTTTGGGGAAAGTGCCAAACCTTTGCACAAGTTGTCCGTGACATGCAGACACACGTAGGTATGATGAGAGGATCGAACATTCTCGCCCCACCAAGCGATCCTAGACTCGTTCCATCGATAAACCCAATCGAAGTATCCATAACCATTCTTCCAACATGTTCTTCCAAGAAGTCCAAATCTGGACCTCAATATATATAGCCCAAGGCACCAAAATACCCAGTGTTTCACATTGCCGCTTTACAGCAATGTATTCTGAAATGGTACAACACCCATGCTCAAAGCAATCACATGGCACAATGCCGTCTCAGTGGCACAATGCCCCATTCGTGGCACAATGCCCCATCAAGCGGCACCATACCTCGCTGATGCAGTTGTTCGGTTTCGAACCACAACTGCTCGCTTTGCAAGACAAAGCGACCCAGTGATATTCGTGCACGGATGCACGCTCGCTCGCCCAAATTCCCGATATTCTCGATATTCCTATTTGCCTCAATGTATCATTCCAACTTGTATATTTCCAACCGTCCAAGCAAAATCCCAAGTATCCAACCGATCGCCTCAAACGTATAATCCAACTATCGCACCAACTATCCAACGCGTAAAACCATTCAAACCACAATCCTACCAAGCCAACGACGCACACTCTATGCGCGCCTTAGTGTAGTGCTTCCCGATGTTTCAGCCCAAGTGTTCAAGCCTTTACGTGTTTTCTATATTATTAGGCATGAAGGAGTAAAGGAGAAGGAAAAGTGCCCACTCACATTGTTTGAATCCGTTAGGCATCCTGTCTTGCCGATACGGCCAATCCCTTAAACCCGTGGTCCGATGCAAGCGCGATCTACTCAACTGGTATGACCGTGCGAGTAGGCCGTGCTCTCCAAATCATCCGACCGATCGGATTAAGGAAGACGGCATTATCGTTTCCATCCAGCTATTCAGTACTGTTCTGAACGAACACCTGATTTCCATCAAACCCGCTAGCCATCTGCACATTGAAACCAACTCGATAAATCCTTCTTCCTAAAATTTGACATTT